>CM070730.1:40105168-40705168 GCA_036346275.1 Otatea glauca
CTTCCTCTACTCCTTCTCGCCTTCACCACAAGATTGGGCGACCTCGACAACAGCAGGGAAAAGTGAAATCCATGGTAGATGGCGGGATCTTGCAGTTGGCCACGATCTCCATGCGCCGGTCGTGGTGAATCCGTCCGACTCCTCGCTCAGAGAGGTGGTGGTCTTGAATCCTTTTTCCACCGTGGCCTTGGTCTTAGATCAATTCTTTCCTTGAGGCTTTCTTTTCTTTTATGAAATTGAATTGGTGAATCTAAACCCCAATTGTATCCTTCAAATTTCCTCTTTGTCCACCTTTGTGAAGCTTTTACGGGCATTAGCCCCATTTAAACCTCTTCGTTACCTTTATCTCCTGAAGCCTATCCCTCCAAAAATGACCCCAAGGTTATCGGGGCGTGGATTCAGTGCGGGAAGAGTGAAGAAGGATACCTGCCATTCTGTCAAGACCTCCAAAAGAGTGGCATAGGGAATGGTTTCTTGTGCCAACCTCGAGTCATCTTTGCCTCCGTTCCTTTGGCGGCGTCCCAAAATGTCTATTTCTGGGGTTCTACCGATTCTTCCGACATGGATCAAGTGTCGAACTCTTGGCATTGATCGGAAGGCTGAAGGATAGCGGGCTTCACGGAGTGGGTTTGGCCCTCCACTTCATCGCCTTGCGGTCCGACCCTGAAGGTGAGTTCATCGGGATTAAACATAGGGGAAAAATGACCCAACGGAAACGGCCCGACGACTTGCCAAGGAAGTTTTGCACCAGGGCGGCGAACTCTTTATCCGTCGACATATTTTACATCAAGTGCGAAATCCTTCAACATCTCACCCCCTCCTGCGGTGGCGAATTTTATTAGAATCTTACGTTTCCTTGTTCTCTAAAGTTTTGCTAACTCTCGACTTTCATCTTGAGGATCGCATCGTGTTCTTGATGTTCCTCCTTCGAAATGCCTCCTCGCCCGGTGTTCTCTGAAGCACGGCGCGATCTCCGGCGAGAGCCCGCTGTGAAAAGGGAAGAAAATATTGTTCGATGACCTCGTGGCCCCGATGCGGTCGGCGGTCCCAAAATCAAGATCCATCCGCGCGCGCACGCGCCACGCTCCTCCTTTATTTGGTGAGCGGTGGCTCGGCGGCGTCGACCGAAGGACTCGGGTTTTCAAGAAGCCGGGGCACCGATCGGTGAGTGGTCAAGTGGTTCTTCGAGGGGTGGGCGACTATTCGCAAAGCCCCGATGAAAATGAGGAAGTCCAACAGGTCCGTTACTCTGTTGACTCCTTTATTCTTGGTATTGCTAACGATTCTTCTTCACGGGAACCCTTAGCTCGTCGCTCGTCGGGTCTGCTGCAGGGGCCTGCTGAGGTTGGACCAGCGGGATTCATACTTGACGGGGAAACTACTTACGAGGGTGCAGTGACTCCTAGTCGCCGGTGCCGTCTCACCTTCGCCATGCCCACCTGAGATCCGTTGCTCCTAAGCCGCCTCTTGCTCGTCCCGAGGTTGAAGAGATTCACCAGTCCCTTGACCCTGCTCTCCCTCGGCTAATAACGAATCTAGTCTTTGCGATGGCGAGGTTTGAAATTTTTGGATGACCGGAGGAGGAGCAAAAAGTGAGGGCGATTTTTCATCCATGCCAAGGCTTGTCGCATGCGCCAAGGTGAGCATTCCTCCAAGACCGCTATGTCCTGCTTCCCCCATCGCCGCGCGTTTACCTTTTGCTATGATGATTATAGAGCGAGGTGCGCTTGAAGCGAAAGTCAGAGTACCTTCAAAGGATGCTCCACGAAATCCAGGACACGCCCGGAGTATCGGCCGACCTAGAAACATCAAAGCCAAGTATCGGCCGTGCGATCCCGCCGGTCAGAGCTCCGGACATCACAGACGGAACAAAGCGCTCTGCGGCGAGAATCTGGATATCAGCGGCTCCCTCCGGGTAGCTATCTCTTGGGTTGTTTCATGTTTTTTGCTTAGTCGACTATCTTGCCAATCTCTTGTGTTTGCTCCACTCGGGACTCGGCTTTATGGCTTCGAAGAAAACTTAAAGCGCGGAGGATTCAGCGAAAGCGGGAGAAATATTTTGAAGGTGTAGGCATCAACTAGTCTTTGCTTGATCCTTTACTATCCTCTCTAATGCTTTGCCTTGCAGATTATAAGGTCAAAACTTCGAGCGCGATGCCGTCTTGGCGAAAATTAAAGCTCTCGAAGCTTCTGTGAGCTCGAGCGCTTCTAGCCCCCTGCTGAGTTAAGCTTCATCCGGATGGCGAGAGCCACTCGGCGGGGGTGATGTCGTCGTCCAACTAAAGGAAGCCCGGGGCCCTCAAGAACTTCTTGAAGGAAGCAGTACCAGCGGTGCCGGCCAGGACCACAGGCGATCACCAAGTCCCTCTATCCCCGAGTGGATCTTAAGGCCCTTAGGGAAGGCTACGCTCGCGATGTTGACGAAGGTCGTCTTTGCAGAGCTCTGGGAGGAAGTCGAGGATACTTCTTTGTCGATTGTAGAGACTCTTGACCTTTAAAGGCATAAAAGTGTTCCTGTTTCTCCTTCATGAAAGTATACATCTTGAGTGGTTTGGCCGGTGACCTTTGTTCATCGACTCCGGCCCGGGCTTTGGGATATGATTCATGGATCTTGTCCACGAGTCTTAACATATTTCTGACACTTGAATTCATGATTATAAAGAGGTTATATAAAGCGACTTTTCAATCGAACTTTTATTCACAAAGGAAAAAAAGTACAAAAACTTAAGTGAAAAGCGGCGTGGCTGTTCTATATTCCAAGTATTGCTGATTGTCGATCCATCTTCTCGCTTAAGTTTATAAGCTCGGGGCAATTATTTCATCGATGATGTAAGGCCCTCCCAACTTGGGGAGAGTTTATGTTACTTTTTGATTCCTCCTTAGGACTAGATCTCCTTTGGAGAAGCAGCGGCTCTTTACATTGCGCCCATGATAGCGTCGTAAGCCTTGGAGTATTTACGCGAGCAATTGTTGCGATATCCACGGCTTCTTCCGGTCTATCGAGGTCTTCTGGCGGCTGTCTTACGAGCGATCTCTTCATAACTCCGAACTGCGGGGATCGAATTCTAACTCTGTTGGTAAGACCGCTTCGTGCCATATACGAGAAAAGAAAGGTATTTGCCGATTGCTCTGCTGAGGTAGTTCGTAGCCCCAATCTTGAAGGCGAGTTCTTTGACCACCGAGTAGCATATGGTTGGAGTCGATCGAAAATTCTTGCTTTTATGCCTTGGAGCACCATGCCATTAGCTCGCTCAACTTGTCCGTTACTTAAGGGTGCGCGGTGACAGCGGCAAATTTTATGCCCAGCTCCTCACACCAATCTTGAAATACTTCGCCTCTCAGGCGAGTGCCATTATCCGTGATGATTCGGTTGGGCACGCCAAATCTAACCACGATCTCGTGAAAGAATTCTCGGCCTTTGCGCCGTAATGGTGGCGTGGTTTAGCCTCAATCCATTTGGTGAATTTATCAATGGCAGCGAAGAGATGAGTATAGCCTCCTTGAGCCTTTTCAAAGGTCCCACCATGTCGAGCTCGGCGCAAATGGCCATGTAATCGGATAGTCTCGAATTCTGCTGCTGGCTTGTTCATTTGGCGTCGCGAAAACCGACATCCTTCGCATGTCGGACGATGTCCTCCGCATCTGTGACGGCGATCGACCAAAAGAACCCTTGGTGATAGGCTTTTCCGACCGGGTCGATGGCCGCATGGTTCCTACAAATTCAGAGTGGATTTCTTTGAGCAGTCTTTCCCTTTTTGTTCCGATATGCATCGTCGCGGTATGCGGAGGAGCTTTACGATAAAGCTCCTTTCCAGCGACTACATAACTCTTGCTTCGGTGCATGATCCGCTCGGCTTGGACGCGATCCTCGTGTAGCTTGTCTTCTGTTAGGTAGTCCAAGTATGGAGATGTCCAATCTGGAGTAATAATCAAGACCTCTGCCTCTTCCCCTTTTCTCTTTGGTATGCGATTTTGGCGGCGCTAATCGTGGGTTTATGAATTTCTTCTACAAATATTCCCACGGGTACCTTGGACGGCGGGATCCCATCTTCGCCAATCGTCACCGCCGTTGTCCCGTCGAAGCACATGAACGAGCTCGAGTCCATCGAAGTTGCTTTCTAGCTTGCACACTTCTTGGCAATATGCTGCCATGTTGTCCTCGATGCAAGACCATTCCTTCTGTACTTGATTGACCATGAGCATTGAATCTCTACGAACCGCGATCGTCGAATGCAGAGAGACATGGCGATCGAGTCCGTGAATGAGTGCCTCATACTCGTGGCGTTGTTGGATCGGGAAAAAATATTTGGAGGACATACCTCAATCTTTCTCCACTTGGTGATATGAGCACTATACCAGCCCAGCGTGAGCATGAGGGAACCGTCGAAGTACATCGTCCAATACTCGAGATCTTTAGTAATCGCCGGGTGCTGCAATTCTGTCCACTCAGCCGTAAAGTCAGCGAGTGCTTGGGATTTGATGGCCGTGCGGGGCTTGAATTGAATGTCAAAAGCCCCGAGTTTAACTGCCCATTTGGCAATTCTCCCAGTGGCCTCCTGGTTGTGAAGTATGTCTCCGATCGGGAAGGAGGTGACTACCGAAATGACATGCTCTTGGAAGTAGTGTTTAAGCTTGCGAGATGTAAGGAGTACGGCATATAGTAGCTTCAGCACTTGTGGATACCGTACCTTGGATTCACTTAGGACTTCACCGCGAAGTATACGGGTCTTTGGACTCGTACTTTGAGCCGTTTCCTCCTCTCTCTCACGATGATCGCGATCTTGGCTACATGTGTCGTTGCCACGATATAAAGCAACAGGGTTCTTACGGCATTGGCGAGACTAACACGGAGGTGTCGTCGGGAAGGTCTTTAGATCTTCAAGTGCTTGTTGCTTCCGGCGTCCGCTGGAACTTATCTTGTTTCTTGAGTAGTTTGAAGAAAGGCATACCTCGCATACCGGTCGGAGATGGACACCTTGACGCGCCATACACCACCGTAAGCTTCGGGCGTCTTTTGGCTAGTTGGTGGTTCCATATTTGATATGGCCTTGACTTTCTCGGGTTGGCTTCAATGCCTCGTTGTGACACTATGAATCGGCGGTTTTCCGAAGATACTCGAAGACACACTTCTCGAGATTGACTTCATGTTGAAAGCCCTTAAACTTTGAAAGTCTCGGCTAAGTCGATGATAAGATCTTTCCTTTCCCGAGTTTTTACGACAACGTCATCCACAAACGCCTCCACGTTGCGCCCGAGCTGGGCGTGAAAATACCGCTGTATCGCACGCTGATAAGTCGCGCCAGCGTTTTTTAGCCCGAATGCCATCGTGATGTAACAGTAAGCTCCGAAAGGCGTGATGAATGAGGTCTTGATATGATCTTACTCCTTTAGGCGAATCTGGTGATAGCCCAAATATGCATCAAGAAAACTCAAAATTTCACAACCCGCAGTCGAGTCAACCACCTAATCGATTCGGGGCAGCCCAAAGGGGTCCTTCGGGCACGCCTTGTTGAGATCAGTTTAATCAACGCACATGCGCCAAGTTTTATTCTTCTTTTGAACTAATACAGGATTCGCTAACCAATCAGGATGATACACTTCTTTGATAAAACCTGCGGCTAGGAGTTTCGTGATTTCCTATTTTATGGCGTCCCGACGATCCGGAGCGAATCGCCGAAGCCTTTGTTTGACGGGTTTTGACTTCTCATCAACATGGAGAGAGTGCTCGATCACCTCCCTTGGTACACCTGGCATATCTGATGGTTTCTAGGCAAAAATGTCCTTGTTAGCTTGGAGGAAGGTGACGAGCGCGCTTTCCTATTTGTCCTCGAGCCCTATCCCTATCACGGTTGTTTTAGACGTGTCAGACGGGTCAAGAATGATCCTTTTGGTTCCCTCGCCAGGCTTAATTCCCGAGGTGGCCTACTTTTTTGACGGTACTTCTCCTTCGTCTTGGAGCGTGGCAGCCTCAGCCTGGATGTTTTTTGCCTGGGTACCTGCTTCCTACAATTCGGCAAGTTCATGATTCTCCCGGTCGCATTGCGATGATTGCTTGATGTCGCCACAAAGTGCGATGACTCCTTTGGGTCCTGGCATCTTCAACACCGAGTAGGTGTAATGAGGTATGGCCATGAATCTGGCTAGACCAGGCCTTCCCAAGATGGCATGATACGCCGTCTCGAAATTGGCTACCTCAAAATTGATGAATTCGGTCCGGAAATTATCCTTGGTTCCGAACGTAACGGGTAATGAAATCTGTCCGAGGGGGAACGAGGACGCCCCGGGGATTACTCCGTGGAAAGGCTAGGTGCTTGGCCTCAGCTCCGAACGGGGGATGCTCATGTCATCGAAAGTCCGGGTGAACAGGACGTTGAGCCCACTTCCGCCGTCGATCAGAACCCTCTAGAGCTTCACGCTGCGCACAACCGGGTCAAGTACGAGAGGAAACTTACCCGGATGTGGGACCCGGCTGGGGTGATCTCTACGGTCAAAGGTGATCGGGACCTCAGACCATTTTAGATATTGAGGAGTCGATGGTTCCACTGTGTTGATCTCCCGAGCGGTAAGTTTTTGCTTCCGTTTGGACTCGTATCCAGTTGAGCCCCCGTAGATGTAGTTCAGTTCCTGCTCGGGCTCCTGGAAATCTTCTTCATCCGGGAGTTCCTTCTTCTTTGCTGGAGCAACTTCGCCTTAGTGGGGGTTGTTGTTGTTGACTTTCGCGCCCAAAACGCTTCAGAGTGAAGCAGTCCTTGGCCGCATGTTTTCCCTTGGGGTGGAAAGGACAGATCGCTTCCATGACGGTGCTGTAGTCGGGTGCCTCTCTCTGAGCTGCTCGGGGCCAGTTATGCTCGGCTACCGTGACCAGCTCCTCGCCCTTGCGCTTCCTATCCTTGTGTTTAGAGGATTTGGGCTTATCGCCCTTGCTCTTTTGTGGGGGACGATCTTCTTGTCGCTCGGACAGAGCATCTGAAGCCGTGGCGTAGCGGTCGGCTAACGCAAACATTTCTTTTACGGAGGTCGGGGGCTTCCTGGACATTTTTTTAATAAGATCAGGATCGCTTACCCCTTTCTGGAAGGCTGCCACAACCACCGCCTCTGACACGTCTCTGACGGTGTTCTTCTTCTGCATGAAGTGCCGGATGAAGTCTCTCAACATTTCATCCTTCTTCTGGTGCAGTTGATAAAGGTCCCACGGAGTACCGGGCCTCTCATAGGTTCCCTGAAAGTTGGCAATGAATTGCTCGCACAGGTCACTCCAGGAGTCTACCGAGTTGGCAGGGAGGCCCGTGAGCCATGCTTGTGTCGAGGGGCTGAGATTGATCGGCAAATAGTTCGCCATGACGGTCTGATTTCCCCATGAGGACTTGACTGCCAGGGCGTAGACCTGCAACCAAGCTTCTGGGTCTCGTTCCCCGTCGAACTTTACAATGCCTTTGGGGTTGAACCCCTCGGGCCAAACCACTCGGCGCAGCCGGGGAGTGAACGCTCGGATCCCATCGATGGATCTTTCATCTTGTAGGGGGGGCTCCGGCGTGGCGATCTTCTAGCTTGGTGATGACCGTTAAAATGTCGGGGTGAGGTTCGGCGCGGCGAGTCATTGACTCGGCGTTCGTCGTCACTCCCACCCCGGCGATGATGAACTCTGCGATCGTCGCGGTCACCATACATTCGATCGTTCTGTCGATTGTAGCTGACGCCGAAACGCTCGTAGTCGTCGCGTCGTCCGTGTCTTTCTTCCTCGTTCCGTTCTCATCGCCTGGCCGTGATGTCCTAGCGAAGGTCGCGGTCAAGGATCTATTGAGCGTCTCCAGTAGGCGGTGCATGGCGCCGACTGTCAACGTTCGGACTGGTTGCAGTCCGACTGCTGGCGACACGAGTGGCCGCGTGGGAGCGCGAGTGCGCCTCTCCAACCGGCTTCTCCTGATTTTGCTGGATAGCTACCGCCGTCACCATGGCCTTGATGTGAGCCACAATCGGGGCCGTCGGACTGTCTGATGCAATCATCGGGTCCAACGCATCGAGGAGCGTCTTCGAAGCGACGACGTTTTGCATCGGTGTGCGGAAGACGGACTGATCTCCCAACTTAGATTGCAGGATGTCCTCCCGGATATTGCGACCCAAAGATCAGAGAGTCCGCGTTTGGACCTCCTTACCCTTACGTTGGCGATCTTCTTTCGTGACATCACGTTCTTCTTGATGGAGATCGGTCTTCTGTCTTTCAATTGAGAAAATGCTGCGAAAATCGCAGCAGCTCCTAATGGAGCTGACTGGTTTTCCACGTAAGTCAGAGTAATGTACCTGAGATGGTTCGCCCTTGATTCTGCCAGATTGGATCTTGTTTTTATCCAGGTTGACAAGCTCTCCATGCATATTGGCGATGAAATCGAGGCTTCCGGCGAAAGCTTGGTCGGAGATGAAGGTGGCGATAAATCCGCCGGTTGATGCCATCGAGTCTGTGGGAACAGATTGAAGCGCTTACCCTACCTGGCGCGCCAACTGTCGACTTTTGTAGTCGGCAATGAATTTATGGTGTAGGCGCCCGATCTCAAACTCGAAGGTCACACAAGACAAGGGATTTAGACAGGTTCAGGCTCTCGCAGAGGAGATAATACCCTAATCCTATGTGCTGGGTTTATGCAGATTTCTTGGACCTAAGATTGCTCAAAGCGCTATGTGCTCTGGGCGATACGAGATGTTTTATGCTCTGTGGCTTGATGCCCATGTTGTTGCCCGCCCTCTCCCTTATATAGTGGGGGTGAGGTAGCTTACAGAGTCCCAATCGGTTAAGAGATTCCGATCGGTTACAAGATTCTAGTCGGTTATAGGATAGAGTTTACATCTTTATTCTATCCTTCTAACGACTCGGATTACAACTGTATCTATCATATCTAAACATAAATTCAACTTTCCTTTAGGGTATATCCCTTTTCGTACGGTTATGAAGCCTAACGTGGAGAGTATCCTCTGGGCCTTCATCTTGGACCTGTCCTGAGGACCCCCTGGAACCTATATTCCACACACACTTCTGCCCTTCAACTTCGAGTACGTATATATACAACCTCTCGTTCTTATATTTTCCAAGGAATTTATAATACTACTAGCAAGTTACATATATGTTGCAATACATGAATAGGTTTCACTGGATCCTTCTAGTCATCAAGCTTGATAGCAGCCAAATCGTTGTTCAAGACTCAAAAAGGACTCCGGTGGAAAAATATCAATTTATCATTGACACCCTAAACACGTATATAGCACATATATATACGATAGTTTTCCTTATTATATATATTGAAATACCTTTCTAATTCTAACACTGATAATTACTATTCATATTAATTCATGACACAGGGCATTACAGGGTTTCGAAAGAAGCAACAAGGAGATTTCGATAACGAATTTGATGTACAAATAAGCACTTGAGTACGTATCAAAGAATATTAACATGCCGTAACAGTTTTTCATCCCAATAATCGTTTTCTTTTCAAATTTCATCGCAGGTTCTACAACAGATGGGTGGAAACAACTTATGTGGCTATTATGTGTGCCACAGTATGCAAAGTATTACCCACGGTGATGTGCCGACAACCAACGCCGAGGTAGTATGCACATGTCAGTTTCTTAGTACTTACACTTTAATTACATGTCCAAAGATTTATTTACTTCCCGCTTTGTCAGCCCAACATCGATGTGCAAGGCGTGCTCCCGCCGCACCGGGTTGCAGCAATCCAAGAACAACTCATCGGCTTTATTGTCGACGAGATTGTATCCACCAAAGGCGAGTTCCACGCAAATGGTTGGAGAGATTGTCCTGAAATAAGGACAGGTGAACCGACATCAACATCGACCAAGGGCACAAAGAGCGACGCACGCAAGAAATGAGCTCAAGATTCACCCTTTTATTCTTTTAAACATGTAAAAGTGGCTTATTATTTCATGTGTTCATCAACTTGTTCATTTTTTAGTCTATTAAGTTCGTATTTTTCTGTAAATGAACCTGTAATTATCTGAATGAGTACGCATGAATAATATATATTTAATTGTGTCAAAAAAAAACTCATGTAGTTCTATTTATTTTAATTGTCAAAATCTATATCAAAAACCCCTCTGAAAACATATTCTATATTGAATATAATCAAAACGATATGCTGTCAGACTCTTCACAAGCGGTTGGTAACTCCAATCGCTTGTGGAGAGAGCCTCTCCACAAGAGCTTCGTAAGACCAACCGCTTTTGGAGAGAACCTCTCCACAAGCGGTTGGTAACACCAACCGCTTGTGGAAGTGTCGAACCACAAGCGGATCGGGGAACCGCTTGTGATACCCGATGGGGTATCACTCGTGGTTGCTTACAAGCGGTTCTAAAACAGCTTCTAAAAGCGGTTTCGAACCGCTTGTGCATGCCCGATCCGCAGTAGTGATAGAACCGTCAGTGATGTTCCTTGTCACACACGGTTTTTCAAAACTGTCTGTGATGAGACGTCTAATCTGTAGTAGTGCCACGTCATCCATCTTGCTCTAATATTCGTGCATCCTCTCCCCCCCCCCTCTCTCTCTAGTGAGCTGCACCGCCGCCGAGAGAGATGGAGAGAACATACAAATCTCGTAACAAAACCACGAGCTTAGATAGTGTGAATGAGCTCCAAGCGCTTGTAGAAGAACCACTCTCCTAATAATATGTGAATCTTGTTGGGTTGGACTTCTATTGAGTGTGATTATATCACTACTACAGAACTGGACATCACAACCGGCCTATTAGAAGTGGCTTGGTGTGAACCCGTTGTGATGTTCGCACCAGAAGCGGTTCGTTGGCAACGGTCCGGAGAGGGATTTCAGAAGCGGTTTGAGACACGAACCGCTTCTGAATGTTGCGTTCTAGAAGCGGTTCTTGTGTCAAACCGCTTCTGATTTTCAGAAGCGGTTTGAGAAAAGAACCGCTTCTAGAACGCAACATTCAGAAGCGGTTCGTGTCTCAAACCGCTTTTGGAAGCCCTCCCGCGTAGCGCATTTAAACCCTTCTTCCTCCATGAGCCAGCAGAGGTACGATCGAACAGAGAAGGCCGGCCCAGCGCTGTTCTTGGGGAGGTGCTGTCCAAATTTTTAATTGGAGGTGATTAGCTCCAAAATTTGTTATTTTTTCAATGGATGTGAAGAAATCTTGAACTTTTTAAGCATGATCAAAAATTTGTTTTCTATGCTTGTTTTTGTTGTTGTATGAAGATGTAGGGTGGAGATCTAGTTCAAAATATGACATTACAAGATAAAGGTGATTGGAAGCTTTAGATCTAGGTGGTTGTTAGCTTTAGAATCTTAAATATCACAATAAGTTGGGGGAGATCTAGGTACAATATTGCAAGGAAGTAATTATTGGTGTATGAAATAAAATAGAAAAACATGTAGAAGGATAAAAAATAATTACAAAGGTAGGAAGGGATACAAAATAATTAGAAAGGTAGGTATTTAATTGGATGACGATGTAGGTGGAGCTTTTTTGTTGGGTTTAAATGTAACGAAATTTAAGTTAGGTTATAATTTTGGTAACGAAATTTGTTATAATTTTTAATGAAATTATAACTTGGTGTAGATGAATCGGCAATGGATGTACAATGCGGACCGTCGCTCGACAGAGTTCATTGATGGCGTGCAGGCTTTTCTCGATGCGGCCATTGCAATCTTGCCTCCGGGCAGCTTCATATGTTGTCCGTGTGTAGATTGCAAGAACGAGAAGGAGCATTCCTAGTGATGGAAAGTTATGAACCACTTGATCATGAGAGGTTTCATGCCAAACTATACCTGTTGGACCAACCATGGCGAAGTTGAGGTGATTAGCGAGGAAGACGATGAAGAAGGCGAGGAAGAGGAAGATGGATTCAACAAGATCCCGTGACGGCACGCTATCTTCGTTCCGTGGAAGAAACACTTGCGACTTTGGTGATGATGAGCTAGACCGGATCTCGCATGACGGAGAGGAGACTACACGGATGAAAGATAGTTCGAGAAGTTCCGGTAGCATGTTAGAGGACCACGAACTCCTTTGTACCCAAACGTAGGCGGGGCCAAAAATGCTGCGTACCACACCGGAACTCATGCAATTGAAGGCTAGAAATGGTGTGTCGATAAAGGGATTCGATGAGTTGTTATCACTCGTAAAGAAGTTGCTTCGAGAAGATAACACTCCCCGAATCTACATATGAAGCCAAGCAAGTCGTCTGTCCTTTGGGATTGGAAGTACAGAAGATACACGCATGTCCTAATGATTGTATCCTGTATCGTAATGAGTAGGCCAATTTGGATGTTTGTCCAGTGTGCAGAGAATCACGGTACAAGGTGAAGCATGACGATCCAGGTGAAATAGATGGGGAGCGTTGTGGTATTTCCCTGTGATCCCCGATTGAAATGTATGTTTGCTAACAAAGCGCATGCCCAGATGATGCGTTGGCACAAGGAAGAGCGTAAAGACGACGGGATGCTTAGACACCCTACAGATGGCTCACAGTGGAGGAAAGTCGACCGGACGTACCCGGACTTCGCAGATGAGGTGAGAAACATAAGGTTTAGGTTGAGTACCGATGGGATGAATCCTTTCGAGAATTGAGCGTGCACCATAGCACGGCCTCGTTACACTATGTATCTACAACATTCCTCCATGGCTGTGCATGAAGCGAAAGTACATCATGATGTCGTTGTTGATCCAAGGCCCCAAGCAACCTGGAAATGACATTGATGTCTACCTGAAACCATTGGTTGAAGATCTTGTGACGTTGTGGGACGATGGTGCAAGGGTACGGGATGAGTAGAAAAGGGAGTATTTCACCCTACGTGCATTGTTATTTGTAACAATCAATGACTGGCCTGCTCTCGGTAACCTGTCCGGCCTAACTATCAAAGGATATAGAGCCTGCATCCAGTGCTTAGATGAAACGGACGGCATGTACCTGAAAAACTCTCGGAAGGTTGTGTACATGGGTCACCGTAGGTTTCTTCTTACGAGTCACCCGTTCGCGGAAGGAAGGCGGAAATTTAGCGGCAACTGGACCTTCGTGCAAGGCCTCGATATCGTAGTGGGCCACGTGTGTTTGCTATGGTAAAGGATTTGAAAGTAGTATTTGGAAAGGGTCCTGGAAGCAAACATGTGCAGAATGAGGATGGTCATGCACCCATGTGGAAGAGGAAGTCAATATTTTGAGACTTGCCTTATTGGGAAGTCATGGAGGTTCGTCACTCACTTGACTTCATGCACATCTCGAAGAATGTCTGCTTGAACCTGCTAGGCTACATAGATATGTACGAAAAATCGAAAGATACACTGCAAGCTCGGAAGGACCTTAAACTCTTGGAACTGAGGAACGACCTACATCATGAAAAGAGAGGGAAAGGACAACATTACCTACATCCTGCGAGCTACACTCTAAGCAAAGAAGAGAAAAAAAGCGTGATAGAGTTCCTGAACAGTGTGAAGGTCCCTTCCGGATACTCCTCGAATGTAAAGAGACTCATAAACACAAAAGACAATAAAATCATACACATGAAATCCCATGATTGTCTTGTGTTAATGACACAGTTCGTCCCAGTGGCTGTGAGAGGCATACTGCCCGAGTGGGTACGGGGGACAATCACGAAGCTGTGTTCTTTTTTCAACGCGGTTTCACAAAAGTTCATTGACCCAGATAAACTAAGTAAGCTGCAGGATGACGTGGTACAAAGTGTGGTTAGTCTTGAGATGATCTTTCCTCTTGCATTCTTTGATATTATGGTTCATCTCACTATTCACCTTGTCAAAGAGATAGGTATTCTTGGACCCCTGTATCTACACAACATGTTCCCTTTCGAGAGGTACATGAGTGTGCTAAACAAGTATGTTCGTAACCGTTCTCGTCTGGAAGGATGCATTGCCGAGGGTTATGGGATAGAGGAGGTGATTGAGTTTTGTGTGGATTACATTAATTATCTAAACCCGATCGGTGTCCCTATATCACGCCATGAGGGGAGGCTACGGGGAAAAGGGACACTAGGAAGGAAAGCAATTGCATGCAATGATCTTCTTACATTTAAGCAAGCACATTTCACGGTTTTGAAACAATCAACTGTAGTGGCCCCATATGTCCTTGAGCACAAGAGTATTCTACGCCTCGATTTCCCAGGGAGGTCTGAGGATTGGATAACACTGAAGCACATGGATTCTTTCGGCGCTTGGTTACAAAAGTACATTCTTTTGAAAGGGTCAGACAATGAACAGTTGCAACGCTTGGCCCGGGGACCATCTAGTGAAATCGTGACATTCAAGGGGTACGAGATAAATGGTTACACATTCTACCCCAGATCACAGGATAACAAGAGCACCAACCAAAATAGCGGTGTCCGTATAGACGCCGAAGACAACAAAGGCAAGGTGGATACTTATTTTGGTTTCATAGAAGAGATATGGGAGCTTGACTATGGACCTTTGAAGGTCCCTCTATTTAAGTGCCAATGGGTCAAACTGACTTCAAGCGGCGTGAAGGTCGACAAATACGGTATGACAATCGTGGACCTCACGCAAGTCGGCTATAGGCGCGAACCGTTAGTCCTCGCGACGATGTGAGACAGTCTTCTACGTAATGGACATGTCAAGCAAACCTAAGAAGCAGAAAGATTGTAGTACTAAGCCAAAGCGACACGTGGTTCTCCAAGGCAAACGAAGGATTGTTGGAGTTGAGGACGTCACAAACGAGGAAGAGTATAGTCAGTTCGACGAGATCCCCCCTTTTGCTGTGGATGTCGACATAAGCCTCCTCAATGACACAGACGTGGATACTCCTTTCATATGTCGCGATCATAATGAATGAACACTTGTAAAGACAAAGTACGTTACTACTTAAAATGTACCCCTACTGTATGAACTATGTATATGTAATACGGGTCTTCTACTGTATGAAGTGTTTATTTGGAATGAATGTAAAGTGCCAAAATTCTGGAATGAAACTAATGTGCTGAAAGCTTTTTTAAAAAATTATAGAATGAAACTAAATTGCTAAAAGCATTTTTTTTAAATTATGGAATGAAACTAAATTGCTAAAAGCATTTTTTAAAAATTATGGAATGAAACTAAATTGCTAAAAGCATTTTTTAAAAATTATGGAATGAAACTAAAGTTCTAAGAGCTTTTTTAAAAATTCTGGAATGAAAGTAAAGTGCTAAAAACATTTTTTAAAAATTCTGAAATTAAATTGAAGCGGTTTGAGAAAAGAACCGCTTCTAGAACGCAACATTCAGAAGCGGTTTGAGAAAAGAACCGCTTCTAGAACGCAACATTCAGAAGCGGTTAGTAATATCAACCGCTTGTATAAGTCCTCCCTCTACAAGTGGTTAGTAATATCAACCACTTGTAGAAGTCCTCCCTCTACAAGCGGTTGGTTCTAAACCGATTGTAGAGATATTTTACAAGCGGTTGGTTCTAAGAACCGCTTGTAGAAGTCCTTCCTCTACAAGCGGTTGGTTCTAAAACCGCTTGTAGAGATATTTTACAAGCGGTTGGTTCTAAAAACCGCTTGTAGAAGTGCTCCTTGTATAATGTTTACACGCCCCGCCCTTTTCTCACACCCTAAATTTTCTAAGTCCCCGCTCGAGACCCCGCGCGCGCCGCTGCCTCTTGTGTATCTCCGACCGCCGCCGTCGTCGCCTCCGTCGAGACCCCGCGCCGTCGTCCTCATCGATGCCATCGCCCTCCTCCGCCACCCAACCATCCCGGCGCCACTCCACCCCCGCGCCAGTCGACCCCGCGCTGGTGCCCTCGTCGCCGCCGCCACTCCACCCCGCCAGCGCCTTCTCCGCCACCTCGCCGACACCTCCTCCGCCACCAAACCGCCGCCACACCGCCATTCCACCCAGGAGGACCGAGGTACAGCTGTGCACGCGTCGTCCTCCCTCTCTAATTTGGCTGCCCACAAGATGTTCGATGAAATGCCCACAAGGATGTTCTCATTTCTGTGCCTGCATAATGCCCACAAGGATGTATCTGTGTGCATGTGCGTGCTACTTTGACATTTCACTCAAACATTGATTTTGTATTCTTGGTATGTAAAATGTGTTTGCTAGCACAACTGCACACGCACCTTGAACTAGATGACTGACCAGTTCTGACTTTTGAGTCTTGATATTGCCCCTGATCTGAGGAGTTGTAAGAAAGGATACCTAAAATTTTGAAAGCCTCTTAGATCACCATTTATGTATTGGTCCTCTGTGCTCTGTCTTTCACGTAAGTCATGATAGTTTTTCTTCTTTTCCAACACACCGTCCTTGTGTCCAAAAGCGGCAGAACACTTCGCGACATGCCGTGCAAAGTCGCTGCCTATGCCGTCCAACTATGAACGGACAATAATAAAGGCTACAAAGAAGAATAAACATGGTCAGGCGACGGCGGTGGCAAAGAAGAAGAGAGACCAAGATCAGGAGAACCTCGAGAGGTTTATGAAGGAGGCAGGACTCAGTTCCACATCTGCAGCTCTTGGATTAATAGGTGATATCCCAGTGGCAACAAAGGTCAGATGGCAATTTCAGTTGGGCCGGGAGCTGATTGACCCAAATGAGATAAAGGATCTGCCAACCAAGATGCAGCAATTTCACGAATAGTACATGACAGAGTCCGCTCAAGGAAGAACGATGTTCCCCCTCCGTATCAAAGAAGATGATTTTTATCACGGGGACAACACCATATCGCTCGAATTTGACGACTTATACCATATTTACCATGCTGACGCCATCAACGTGTCTCTCATGAGCTGCTGGTGCCTGTAAGTGTCAAGCTCATACCTTTACTGTGTGCTTCCTCGTACAATAAAATTGCAACTCTTATACTTATACCTTTCTATGTAGAATGGAGATACAACGATGTAGAAAAGAGAATATCTTCAACGTGGGCTTCATCGACCCAGAGATTGTTAACGAGTTCGTCTTTGGATACAAGCGAAAGGATCTTGAAGATTACATTCTCGATGCATTCTTGGGACAGCACTACAAACCGTACATACTTCTGCCCTTCAACTTCGAGTACGTATATATACAACCTCTCGTTCTTATATTTTCCAAGGCATTTATAATACTACTAGATAGTTACATATATGTTGCAATACATGAATATGTTTCACCGGATCCTTCTTGTCATCAAGCTTGATAGCAGCCAAATCGTTGTTCAAGACTCAAAAAGGACTGCGGTGGAAAAATATCAATTTATCATTGACACCCTAAACAGGTATATAGCACATATATATACGATAGTTTTCCTTATTATATATATTGAAATACCTTGCTAATTTCAACTCTGATAATTACTATTCATACTAACGCATCACACAGGGCATTCGCAGGGTTTCGAAAGAAGCAACAAGGAGATTTCGAGAACGAATTTGATGTACAAATAAGCACTCGAGTACGTATTAAAGAATATTAATATGCCATAACAATTTTTCATCCCAATAATCGTTTTCTTTCCAAATTTCATTGCAGGTTCTACAACAGACGGGTGGAAACAACTTATGTGGCTATTATGTGTGCCACTATATGCAAAGTATTACCCACGGTGATGTGCCGACAACCAACGCCGAGGTAGTGTGCACGCCGACAACCAACGCCGAGGTAGTGTGCACATGTCAATTTCTTAGTACTTACACTTTAATTACATGTCCAGAGATTTATTTACTTCCCGCTTTGTCAGCCCAACATCGATGTGCAAGGCGTGATCCCGCCGCACCGGGTTGCAGCAATCCAAGAACAACTCATCGGCTTTATTGTCGACGAGATTGTATCCACCAAAGGCGAGTTCCACGCAAATGGTTGGAGAGATTGTCCTGAAATAAGGACAGATGAACTGACATCAACGTCGACCAATGGCACAAAGAGCGACACACGCAAGAAATGAGCTCAAGATTCACCCTTTTATTCTTTTAAACATGTAAAAGTGGCTTATTATTTCATGTGTTCATCAACTTGTTCATTTTTTAGTCTATTAAGTTTGTATTTTTCTGTAAATGAACCTGTAATTATCTGAATGAGTACGCATGAATAATATATATTTAATTGTGTCAAAAAAACTCATGTAGTTCTATTTATTTTAATTGTCAAAATCTATATCAAAAACCCCTCTGAAAACATATTCTATGTTGAATATAATCAAAACGCTATGCTGTCAGACTTTCACAAGCGGTTGGTTACTCCAACCGCTTGTGGAGAGAGCCTCTCCACAAGCGGTTCGTAAGACCAACCGCTTTTGGAGAGAACCACAAGCGGTTCGGGGAACCGCTTGTGATACCTGATGGGGTATCACTCGCGGTTGCTTACAAGCGGTTCTAAAATCGCTTCTGAAAGCGGTTTTGAACTGCTTGTGCATGCCCGATCCGCAGTAGTGTATGTCTTCAACGTTGCAAATTGACCAGCTGGGTATACACAGAAATTGTGTGGAGAAAACTAACAATTTAATATAAAGCAGTTTTCATCAAATTTTCGCTTCTATCCTACTGGTGCATATAAGCTGATGCACATAACACGATATCTTTACGTATGCACGAGTCGTTACTCAACTGCAAAAGTAACCCTAACTCTTTATAAATTTAACCCAAATGAACCGGTCCGCAACCATAGTACTGTGAACAGTCAAATTTTAGAAAAAATATTCCAGATATATATATAGCAATAGCATTGTTCATACATAATGAAATCATGAACGGAATGATTGGGTTGTTGCGACTTGCGATGATTGCATTCCCATCGCACGTGTTAATTAACTTCATCGCTGCAGTTCCTTTTTTCTCATTGTATGCACCCTTCTCTTACTGGTGCACCACACTGTAAAGTGTGAATTGCTTGTCAAAAGCTGATATGAATGTTCATTAGAATATGTAATCAGAGAAGGACAAGAAAAAAGGTAGGTTAGTTTTTCTTTCAAGATATAAAGGTCAGTAGTACTCTTGATGTACCAGGGATCATATATGCTCTTATGATATTTCTGAAATGTCTTTCTTACTGGGACAAAAAAGTTGTTTGTCAATTTTTGACTTGTACTGCTAAGCTCCAGAAATCAAGTTTGTAACTTCCATGTGGATCACAACTGAGCATGGCTTATATAATATAGGCGTACATATATTTACAAAGTGATGATCAAGCCGTGAAATTGCACATTGATATATCTTAGCTTGCATGATAAATCAATCTATTGAATTGCTTGCTTCTATTGGGTCCAGGATTATTAATTTGAGTAAGAAGTTTTAACTTACATTAGCTAGCTAGGCCAAGCTAATTCTTAGGGTAGTTGTTTAGGTGTAGTAAAGGGTGTTTTGAGGCTATGCATCTTTTCTCTTTATATACTAATTGGAGGTCTACCTAGAAAACCCCACGTTAATCGTAAAATGCTAGAAATTCCCGTTAATCTAGAAAATAAGAATTGCTAGAAAAATTCCACATTTTTCTAAAAAAGAGAGAAAATCTTGGTCGTCCAGTTTCTTTAATCATTTTCATCCATGACTTAGATCTATTTATCTATTCATAAGAGATATATGATAAATCAGAGGAGTACTATAAGGAAGGGAAGCTTTCCTTTCCTTATCTACTACCATCTTCAAGCACCTAATAAAGGAGGAATGACCTGGAAATAGAAAGGAAGACGAGAAGATATTATTGCATGCGTTACTGATTAGATCTATTTATAAAAATTGCTAGCCGTACAAGCGCATGGATCATTGACTAGTATAGCTTAATTTGTCGCATCTGCTCATTTTTATAGCGTGAATGTAATGTTGCGTGTGGCACCTACCAGTTACTATTACTGTTTTTCTTTTTTACTTTCTCTAGCAAGTTTGTTTGGTGAATGTACAACTAGAGATAAAAAGAGAACACTTGTCAAAAGTTGATATCATGTTCATTTGAATGCAATTGAAGATGGAAGACAAATTATTCATCAGATATTGAGGAAGAAAAAAAAGAAGTGCTCGATCCGGCCGCCTTATCTCTATGATGATGATTCAATCAATCGTCCTTGATTGAACAATGGTCCAAGTTGTTGTAGTTCAGACATGCAGATCCATTGGAAGTGAAATCGAATATAGTCTCGTGAAATGAAACTGACATAATTATTGTAGGTGACTCAAGATTCCAAATAAAGTTGAATTTTCTAGAACGGGAAATTAAAAAAGGGGACACTATTGTACAAAAGCACATCACAAACGGTTCATAAACCTCATCACAGACGGTTTTGTAAACCGTCTATAACAAACTGTAAATGTTGAGAAGGACTCATCACAGACGGTTTGCGAACCATCATGAAAATAGTCATCACAGACGGTTCTAAACAAGAATTGTCTATGATGTAAGCCTCATCACGATGATTCCAAAGTACATCACAGATGGTTCTGTTTAGAACCGTCTGTGATGTAAGCGCTTCCTGAGCAGTTCTTGTTTAGAATTGTGTGTGATGTTGTCTTCGAATGTTTACACTTTTCTATTTATTGGTTAACCTCAGAAATGCTAACCATATCCTCTCAAGCGGAACAGATTACAGAGCATCACAAGCATATTATTATGAAATAAATTTCAGAAATGAACTCAGACCACATATTACAACGTACAGCGTATCCATTTTCAGAAATCGACTCATATCACACATTACAACATACATCACATCCATTTTAGAAATCAACTCAGATATATTAACCAATTGAATTCATAACTACAACTCACAAATTCACAGCACAAGGTTCACAAATTAATCCAAGTGGTAACTAATAAATTCACAACTCATCAGGTGAGGTTTGAGTGGTATTCACCTTTTGGATTTACGACCTCACGCATCAAGAAGGCATAGAGTTGCACTCGAATTCCTAGCAGGTCAGCCTGTTCTAATGCAGATTTAGCGCATTTCCAAGCCTGTTGATGGGAAGAGTAAAGTCTTGCATGTATATAAATTGATAAGTGAAAACAATTATTTCAAGATTGACAAAACTCTATGACATTGGTCTTCTGTGTATCAATGAGGAGTTGTATATTGTGGCAAACGTAGAATCCATATAGGTTAGTGGCCTTTGGTGCTGGTGGCACAGCCAAAATATAATAGGTTAGTTCGGAAGGTATTATTATAGAGTGTGAAGGATAATTGCTTACTAGCGGATACCGAAAACTTATGAATGTGCTTTAGCTTCGATAAGTCCTTGTGTGGCCCTCCACAAGCTCTGTAGAGATTGAACGACATGTCGAGTAAATTTGCGATAGGCGTCAAGTCATGGGTGCCTCCCTTTTTGAAATCAAGGTAAATTAACCGGTTCTGTGTTATTATAATTACGAGTAGAACTCAGTGAAACATACACAGGTATATCGCGATGGTCATTCAACCTAACTTCGAGCTGCGTATAAAATACAAATCAACAAGTATAGCAATTGGATAAAGCACTTACCGTGGGTTGTAGGGTAAAAGTATGAATTTCTATTCTTGTTGAGCCAACAATGCTTTTTCGACGTACTCCTGAACGACTTGTAAATTTTCGTCCATGATTTGCTTGGACACCATGTGTGGGTCAAGGAAACCCACCCGTTCTTTCCTTACTTTTGCTTCCATGATTATGTATCTATATATACAAAATTAAGGATCATATATATATGAAATTTATCGGTACGACACGAATGTAGACCGTGATTGTACACACTTACAATGTCCAATATCTGATAAATGAGGCATCGAAAGCGTTGAGGTTGTAGAGATCGAACAAGTCGTTGAAGCCGACCATGAAGAAGCCATCCAAAAACTGGTGTAAGAAATATTGATCCTTCAACCTGACTGAGATACTCGATGACCATTGTTCCACCAGCTTGTTCCATGCACCAAGCTTGCAATCTAACATAGGCGATTGTAAGCATTTGCTGGCGCTCTTCCGGTTCGAACAGCTATCCCAGCTCGAATTGCTGCGCCAACAGGGCCAATGGAAATTCATGGGCTGACGTGGTCCCCTTTGTTTTGCAGTTGTGACTGCCTCGCCGTCTATTATAGGTCTTCTACACAGGAGACGACTGGGCCCGAACGGAAGTAACAACTTGTGCCTTATAGGACACAGTAGCAGATTTGGTGGGTTCCTTCGGTGCAGCACATGGCTCTGGTAGTGCTGGTAGCTCCGGCGCATCATGTGGGTCCGGTAGTCCTGGTAGCTCCGACGCAACACGTGGCTCTGGTAGTGCTGGTAGCTTCGGTGCTGCAGGGTGGTCGCCAAAAGAGATGTCTCTCTTGGGCCACTAGATGATTGTGCCAATGGCATCCCCTATTGTGATGGTCTCGTCATTTGAGGCCATCTCTAGCATGACAACCTTGCAAATTTCAAGTACACCGTCGACCTGGACCTTCGTGTAGCCCGGACCTACCGTGGTACCATGCACAAACGACCTTAGACTATATGGATATGTGCATCCCCAAGCAGCCTGTAAGGAAATGGAGTCGTTGGCAAGCCTCACTTGGAGATTGCACAGCGTGGCCACCTACATAAGCGTACACATTTAGCTAACATATCCAACAGGTCTATCTAAGGAGTATTGTAGACATGTATATTATTCGGGTGTCGTCGGGTGGAAATCTAGTGTCGTCCACGTCCATTTCAGGGGCGAATGCGCAACTGCTCCACAGTTAGTTAGGCTGAACTGCGTCTGTGCTTTTGGAGCTTGCATGTTCCGTGCATGCCTCTCCGCAGCCACCCTTTGCTCCATCCTTTCCTCATGGCTTCTTAGCTGATTATCGAACTGCGCTCTCAACCTTTCCTCAACCCTTTCCTCAATGAGGGCTACTAGCATTCCTCGCTCTTAGCTTTGCTTCTCTTCATACTCCGGTACATGTCAGAGTCTTGTAGGAATCCCATTTTCTAGGGAATGAAAACACATATGCCTCATGTGTGACCTGGGTGTTCCTTGTTTCTCAAGGCCGTAGAGAGTATATCTTTCTCTCTATCCGAAGTGAAAGAGCCCTGGGAAGATTTTGTGCTCAATGCTACTGTATCCAAGATCCCAACTAGTTATTTCACATATGAAGGTATATATGGTCTTCCTAAAAACTATGTAGGTGTTTTTTGCTTGGACAATCTTGTCCGCTGCAATTTGACACACGAATTCTTCCGTCGTCTTCATCTCAACAAATCGTTCCCACACATCTTCAGTGATGAACCCGTACTTCTGTAACAGAGTCATTTCCTTATTCACGTAACTACTGACAAGGACGCTATTGAAGTTCTTCCATGCCTTTCCCACCACTAGCAAAGCATACTGTCGTAGTGCGTGCATAGCGTCTTCTAGGTACTCGAACGATGCGAAAATTTCTGTCACTAGGCTGTCGCACTTCTCATCTGTCAGCGTCTTCCTTGATAGATAGGTGATAGGGATCCTTTCCCGTCCAACAATCCCGCACAATGTTCAGAATGTTGCCGCTGCCTTAGGAGGTGCAGTAGGGGCCCCATCTTATGGATCGACCGCCGTGATTGTATATCGGCTCTGGGGCCTTTTACGAAGCCCTCTTGGACCGCACCTCAGTTTTCCTATGTTCGGCTCATCAGATCCATTTGGCGACGAGGAATGAGGGGACGTCATCTTCTTTTTAACTAGGCAATGTTAGATCTTCAAAGATCAGGTAAGTTGGTAAATCAACAATTCATATACGGTCATAGAAGAGGAAAGAAAGTAAATTTAAGAGTATTGTTTAGAACAAGGAAATCAACAATAAAAAATGGTTTCTTTATTCTATAGAATAAGGAAAGAGATTAGTTCGCTCCACTCTCTTTGTTAGAAGAGTATTGTTCGTAGTTGAATTTCCTGCCTTTTTTAACAGCATTTTATCAGCGATCATGTTGGACGGTTATTATGTTCAGAATAAGGAAAGAGAAGTGATCACTTTGCACAATAGTATAGATTATGGATAGAGTGCTCTCAGGTGTCGGGGTACTAAAGGTACGTTAGACTTTCAGCCTCCTCACCACAAGGTGTAGGGCTGCTACACCTAGGGTGAAATAATCACAATTAGACTTAAATAATTAACTAAGCAAATAAGGTCTTGTACTCTTACCTTCCTAAATTATGCTACGAATAGTGAGAAGGTCCTGAAGACAATAAAATTGTCTGGCCCCTTCACGTGTAAGATCCCAAGATAATAAAATTGTCTGGCCCCTTCACGTGCAAGGTCCCAAGACAATACAATTGTTTGGCCCTTCACGTGCAAGGTCCCCAAGACAACTAAATTTAAAAGCTATTATTGACTAAAAGGTTCTTAAAGTTCAGATTCTTGCAGATTCAAAATTGCGTGTATTGAATACCATTGACACTGTCTCTTTATATTCAAGATATGCAGTGATAATCATATAAACATCAATCTCATAGTTCAAGGCCTTATTTACTACTGAAATTGTTTAAATAACCTTCTAGAGACCCTAATCACATCATCAAGCATTCGAAAGGTAACAAAAAGTAAGAATGATTGAAAGAATCAATTAAGAGATCAAAGAGTCGATACCAGCTCTGTTCCTAATATGAGTCAGAAAGGAAAGCAAAGTAGAAAATTAATATTTCAAGCAACTAAAGTCTACAACACACAACAAACAAATGCAGACAAATGATAACAAAAGGAGTAAGGTGAATGAATCATCTAAGCAAGACAACTTATGTAGCAATTGATCCATAGTGAATGAATCATCTAAGCAAGACAACTTAATGAAACAAGTGAATAGGATGGTCTATAATAAAATGCAGAAGCTTTGAAACAATTCAAATACAACACTGTCTATTTTTTCTCTCTAATTATAACAAATGAAGATCCCTTTTAATTATTGTGAATAACAGAATTAGAAGGACGAAGCACAATATTCGAGCTGAGAAGTAAAACTGCCAACATTATACTTGCATCATCCACAATATGTATTATCCCAACTCCATAGATATTGTGTGCAATTAAACATTTCAATGCACACTAGAACATGAGAAAAATACAAGGAGTTTACATAAAAACAAACAAAAGATGTATTATGGTGAATAGGCAATAAATACAGCTAATGCTAGATATCATTTGACAAGAAGAATGTATTTTTCATTTAGGTGGCATGGGAAAATAAGAAATATGAATAGTGACCTAGTAAGGATTGCACCACTATAACAGGTCAACATGGCAAGCATGTCGTAGGAGAAAGAATGAAGATAATTTGAAAACAGAGATTCCAGACCTTGATAGTCGTAATCATAATGAAGATACATTGGACCAGCATCAACTTATAAAATAACAAAAGAAAACTAACTGTGCATTACAGCACATATGCTTACATTTGGAACGTTTAACTATTTAGCCACAAGGCAGAAAAAGACAGCACTTCCAGTCCTCTTCAGGAAAAACAACCACATTCTACTAATGTACACTCTCAACAGTTATGTTTGAATTCATCGTAAATTTAACCATAGATATCTGAACTTGAAATCATATAATATTTGTTGTAAAGCTTTCTTTTAAGGAAAACATGTTCATTTTTTAAGTTTCAGTTAGTAAATTGATTCTTTTTCAGTTTCCACTGAAACAATAAAATAGCCACGGCCACTATATTGCTTCAGTTGACCCACATAAAGTTCAAGCGAAGTTCAAAGCATACATCTTAAAATTTAACAAACTATACTGGAATGCCAAACTACGACACAAAGGATCACATACGTATTTCACAACACACAGTAGAAAAAGTCGAAAACCTATAAGAACTTTGCTTCACCTCAGTGCCAATGGAAGAGCAGTTGTCATCAAAGCCATCAAGGAGCTAACACTTTACTCAAATACCGCATGGGATGAACAGCAAATCATTTCATAAATGATAAATAACTCTGAACTAGTGTCAGCAAGAAGTTTTGAGTTCCACATGCAAACCAGTGCGAAGGAGGAGGAGGAGGCCGGCGTCGGCTGTCATGGAGGAGAGGGCGGAGACCGGGGGCGTCGGTGCTTGGACGTAGAGGACGGCATCTACTGGGGAGGCCGGGGCGAGGCGGCCAGGTGGGAGGCGTGGGTGGAGGTGGGGCACACGACGACTAGGGTTTAGGAGGTGGGGCGGATGGAGGCGCGGCTGAAGGAGGGGCGGACGGAGAGTGGGCAGAGGTGGGGCGAAAGGAGGAGCGGGCGGAGGCGGCCAGAGGGAGGCACGGGAAGAGGATGTGGGTGGAGGGTTGCGGAGGCGGACAGCAGCAGGTCGCGGGACTAGGGCAAGGGGATGGCAGCAGGTCGCGAGACAAGGGCGCAGGTCGTGGGACTAGGGCAAGGGTGCTGGACTTACTTGCGCGTGGAACGTCCAATTCCTTTGTAGCCACTGGATCATAGACAGTTCTAATATTGAATCGTCTATGATGCTACTCATCATAGACGGTTCAAGCCTAAAACCGTCTGTGATGAGTAGCATCACAGACGGTTCAATATTAAAATTGTCTGTGATGAGTGTGGTTAATAATTTGCATTTATAGTTTATAGTTTCTTATGCTAAAATTTCCATCTAATACCAAATTAATTTTTTTACTCAAGTTAATTTCTTAATTTTTTCTTAAGTTAATTTTCTACCCAAGTTAATTTCTTTCTCAAGCTAATATTTGTTATGCTAGAATTTCCATCTACTACCAAATTAAAGAATGAGAGCTTAACTTAGTGTCATTGTTTACAATACATATATTTCATTAATTATAATACATACATCTCATTAATTATAATTAATTGTAATAAATACATCTCATTAATTATAATACATACATACATCTCATTAATTATAATACAGTACACTTAAAATAAACATGACGACCTCATCATAACTCTACTTACTTATTCTTTTGTATAATAATTAGCCCTTCACGATGATCGACACGTGTGTAGCTAGCTTCCTCATGTTGTTCTTCTTGGATTGGATTGTGATGCCATTATCGATAGGAGGTAACTCGTCAAACTGATTGTATTCTTCTTCATCTACCACATTCTCAACTCTGACAATCCTCCTTTTTCCCTGAAGAATCACGTGACACTTCTTGTTGGATGGGTCGGTTACATAGAAGACTTGAACAACTTGGTTAGTGAGTACAAATGGTTCATCTTGGTATCCGACACGTTCGAGGTCCACAGTAGTGATGCTGTACTTGTCAACCTTCACATGCTGAAGGTGAACCCAACGGCACCAAAATAAGGGGATCTTGAATAGTATGTAGTCGAGCTCCCAAATTTCCTCAATGAACCCATAGTAGGAGCTCATTGTCAACCCAGCGGAATTGAGTGCATCTATGCGAACACCGTTGTTCTGGTTTTGCTCTTCATGTTCTGATCCCTTGTGTAAAATGCGTACCCATTTAAGTCGTATCCTTTCCATGTTACAACTATAAATTTTGGCCATTTTGCCAACCATGTCAACGTATCACTTGATGAGCTTCCAGTTATGGGTTGTCACTCATTCAACAATCTGTTGAACTGAAGGTTATGGTGTCTGATGATCCAGGACTCCTGCCGCGATGGATTCTCTTGCCAAAGCTTGTCCTTGTGCTCGTCGATATATGGGGACACTATAGCCATGTGTTGCAAAACCATGAAATGGGCTTTAGCACACACAGCTAGATCAGGCGTAATTGCTTTCCTTCCGATGGTCCTGACACCCTGGAGCCTACCCTCATGGCGGGATCGTGGCACACCTATCGGTTTGACCTGAGCCATGTAATGAACGTAGAATTCGATGACCTCTTCGGTTGCATAACCTTCAACAATGCTACCCTCTAGTCGAGATCGATTCCGTACGTAAGACTTGAGAATTCTCATGTACCTCTCGAATGGGTACATGCTATGTAGGAATACAGGTCCGCACATCTTTATCTCCCTCAAAAGGTGAAAAATGAGATGGACTATGATATCAAAAAATGATGAAGGGAAATAAATCTCAAGATTACAAAGAGTCGTCACCACCTCGGCCTGCAGAGCATCTAGTCCTTCGGGATCGATGACCTTCTGAGCAATTGTGTTAAAGAAATAACACAGTCTTGTGATTGTCTCCCGAACCTTGCTTAGTAAAATACTTCTAATTGTGAGAAGGAGCATCTGTCATAGGCACATGCAATTATGAGACTTCATGCTAGTTAAGCTCAAATCTTTCATTGAAACAAGTCTCTTCATGTTGGAGGAGTAACAGGACGGAATTTTCACACTATGCAAGCACTGCCACAATTCAGTTCTCTCGGCCTTAGACAGAGAGTAACAAGAAGGTTCACAGTACGTTCGGCATTTATCGGTCTCTTTCGGTGCTAACTCAGGTGATGAGGACATCCATTCCTTGGATACACACACTACACCCGCTGTTCCTCATGTTTCACCACTTCAAGGTCCAATGACACGAGCTCATGCTCATCAATTAAATCATAAGGTGAGCTCGTTCCTCGCTGTTCATAATTATTTTAATAGGGACGGTATGCTACCTAATGAACATCGTGATTTGTTGTTACTTAGGAATATTGGTGAAGATGCCATGCCAAGTCTCCATCCTCAATTCGGAGAGCAAGATATTTCGGGCTGCAATTCGAGTTGGAGTCAGCCCGACAACCTTGGATTCAAACGGCCATAACTTTCTCACATAGCGTCAGTCAGAGGTGTATAAGTACTCTATTGAAAGGTTATTTCATGATCTTTCCAATGGATCTAACCTCACCTCCATATTGTGTCGGGAAGGCTTCCAAATAGTCCTAACAAGTGGCTACTATTTCCTAGAAGGCGTTGCGCCACCTTTTTCTTTGGGCCACGAGCTTTGTATCTAAACAAAGGGTCCAAGCCCAGGTTGTGGACACAGGAGGCAAACCTAGCACGCCCCCTCCCTTTCCGTGGCTACCCTCTCCCTTTCCACATCATTAAAACAAGCCGCCGTCATCAGTTTAGGCCAGGTTAGTTTGCTAAGTTTGTTCTCCATTGCGTGTGAAACACTTGTTCATCGGAGTAGTGTCGCAAGGCCTGGTTTGGTGAAAGAGATAACCTCAACTTTGATCAATTTGAATTGTATGATTGCTTTCTTTCTCGTTCTTGCTCATTTCTTCTACTGCGTGTAGGAATTAACCTTCGTGGTTAGGTCATCCGGGCGTGAGCACTGTTGATAACGATAGGTGCGTGGGTGTAGCGATTGCAAGGATTCAATCTTCACTGATTGGAAGCCCTTGGAACGCGAATGTCTCCGTTCCACAAAAGTAGAACCTATCGAAAGATCGGGCTGTTGTCGCATCAAGTGGTATCAGAGCTACCTTGCCCGTTAGGTATTTAGCACTTTTACCCTTTATATTAATTCTGTTCTGCGTCCTAGAGTCCAGAAAATTGCCCCACAAAAAAAAATTTGTTCATCGCTTTTATCCCTGTCCAAAACACTTTGTTCCTGCAATTTTACATTCAGTTTCTTTTATGAATTTTGGTCCCTTGCCGAGTTGTCGTGTTTGTTGGTTCCAGCCGAGTCGAGGTCTAGATTGCGTACTACTCAGTAAAACAGGAATAACTTTTGCATACGAACTCCGATTGGGCCTTACTTTTTTTGTTTGAAGAGGACGACGAGGAGCATGTGAAAAACCACACATCTTTAGACTTATGCAATTTTTGATCCTCAAAATCAGCATCTAAGACCGATTTCTGAGCCTCCAAAGTTTACTATGCTGTTTCTGCCATTTCTTTTGATCATCTGTTTAACGTTTTCCCTTGCTCCAAAACATGAGATTTTTACTTTGTTGTCCATCCCTACTTGACTGAGAGGTATTTCTTTGAGTTAAAAAAGAGTGGCAAAGGTGCATACAAAAAAGAGATCTGAGCGGAAAAAGGTAAGTGCAAAAAAATTAAAAGCCACACTAAAAAAAATTCAGAAGCATCCTTTCAGTCCGTTGCATAATTGTGTGCTTCGTTTTGCTTGAACTAGGTCCGAGACGAGTTTAGGTCAGCAACACAGACTAGCTTGGGACTACTCTTCAGTCTTGCAATTTCTGAATTGAATTATTTCTAATCCTTGCTACATATACATAGCCTTCTGAGCTCCACTTTACTTCCAACTCAGTTACAGATTTACTTTGCAATCGCTAGCTCCATCATTGTCACCAGTCGTCACGAACCAACCTACCGGATTGCACCCCCTGTCATAGTAGGTATGAAACTTACAAGAACTTGGTATGAAGCTTGAGTGAGAGTGATCTTTATCCCATGTCCACCACCTTGTAGTTGATAGGAAGAATATATACTCTGTGTTTTTTTCTTGTTTTCTACTAACAATGACAGGATCACATAATGAAATTTCGGATGGAGACGAATGTGTTTTGAAAATTGAGTTCATGAAGTACGTGGAGGATCATCAAAGCGCGTTGAGAGGCATCGATGCAAACCTCACCAGGCTTGCTCAAGACAATGAACATAGGATGGAGCGAATCGAGCGGAGCATTGCCAACCTCGTCACAAGAATGGAGTACCTTGAGAGGTAGCTCCCTCCACCTGTAGGTCCTGCACCTCCCAATGGAGATCGAAGGGTGGGCAATCTTGCTGCCCCTAGAGATGAAGAAGCATTCCCCGCCGACGACATAGAGGATCATGAAGGTGAAGAAAGTGTCGGCAATATAGATGACTGTGCTAATGAACCGAATGCCCGGTTCTGTGATCATCTTCACCGTAATCGTCATGGTATGAGAGGTAACAATGGTAATGCTAATCGACATCATGGTAATTGTAACATCCCAAAAATTACCTATAATTTTATTCATGTGCATTTTGTGATTTTCTGAATTTATTCGATTTTCTAGAATTTATTTGAATTTATTTTAATTAAGTATATTAAACCTTTTGTGAAAACTAATTATAACTTGATAAAAACTAATATAAAGTTTTGCCAAAAATATTTTATTTGAGTTCAAAATGTCTCAAAGTATTTATGAGAATTTTCTGGGATTTTCTTGATATTTTAATTGCTTAAAACTGATTAAACTGATTTCTGCAATTATTTTAAATCAAAAACCCATTTAAAAATCAAATGAACGATCTTGGCGGAGCTCGATGCTTGTGTGCGTCTGTGACCGCTTGCCGTGTAACTGCTTTCGGCCGCGTCGCCTTGTGGCTGAAGCCGCCAACCGTCAGATCTTCATCGTGTGGTCTTCATCAAGCCACGTCGCTGGTATCGCGTCGGCCGTTGGATCGCAAAGGGACGCGTGTCATTTAAAGATGAGATCAGAAACCCTAACGCCTGCGAGCTGTTGGATCAAGATCGTGCGGAAGAAATCGTATCATGTTATTTTTGGAAAGGTTGGATCGCATCCGTTTGATTTGGAAGGTGCGGATCGGATCAAATCGACTAGGAAGCAATCGTAGCAGTTCATGGCAGATCGAACGGTCCTCGCTCATCGTCTCCGATTTGGTTTCCGAATCCGTCGCCGTTTAGCCACCGCCGCCGCGTGATTTAGGGTTGCCTTTTCTGGGCGCTCGCCGAGGCTATTTAAAACGCGGACCGCACCCCGATGATTGCCATCCCAGTGTGCTTCTGCCAGCCTAGCCTCTTCGCCAGTTTCACCGCTGTTGTTGCTCAGGAGCTCGCCGTAGTTTCCCGTAGCGCCGCCGCTAGTTTTTCCGCCATCAAGCCGCCGTCAAGCCGCACGGGTTCCAGATCCGGACTCCACATTCCAAGCTGCATCGAAGCTGCCACTTCTTCACGCTGGAGTTGCACCGAAGCGCCGTCTTGGTGGTCGTCTTCCTCCGCTCCGGTGAAAGTCCGCCGCCGCGCCGCCATCCACGTCGGGAAGCTTCGTCGACTGTTGGATCCTCGTCGAACCACCGCGATCGTGCCACGTCGCTTCGTCAACAGTGTTTCACTCGGGTAAAGCTCTGGCCGTTAGATTTGAATAGACGTTCGGGATTGAGCCACGTGTGCGTAGTGCGGTAGCCGTTGGATCATCTCGCGGATGTGCGACGCGTGTCGGTGTGGAAACCGAAGCGTCGTGTGTCGGGTTCACGGTGGACCAGAAGGAGGTCTGTGGACCGGGTCCGTAGACCGAGCCGCGTGTCGGCCTGGGATTGGTCCACGTGTTGCTTGCGCAATAATCCGAGTTTTCTTTATAAAAATAATTCTCGAAAATCGGATTTTCTAATTTCTGTATTTTCAGTATTTATTCAAACATAAAAAGGCTATAACTTTTGCATTTTAACTCGGATTTGAGTGATTCAACTTTCTAAAAATTTGTAAAATCAAGGTCTATTTAATGGTGCTTTTTAATTGAATTTTTGAGCCTATTTTCCCTCTATTTTGGGTGTTTATTGCTATTTTACCTCGGTTCGCGTAGACGTTGAATTGCTCGGTGCTCCAGAGGAAGATTCATCGCTTCAAGACCCATGTTCAGAGCAAGACCATCACCTGTTCCAAGGCAAGTTGTGCTTTGATCATGTTGAACCCATGTTTATAAAATTGCTATGTTGGTTTACATGATATTTCAAGTATACAATTGTTTAAAATTAAATTGGGACTTAGCTATTATACCAATTTGATCTATATATCCTACCTTGTCATTTGTATGCCATAATCTATTGTCACCCTAGATTGGACTACTATAGTTAGTTGGTAATGATAATCAACATGGGCTAGTTAGACCGTCGTAGATTGCTTAGCCGTGCCACGTCATCATATGTACCTGAATCATCAATGATTAATCTTGACTAATGGAATATGGAACAATGATGTGAACTTGTGTGCCATGTGAAGTCACACAATGAGATTGAGTTGTAGTGGCGAGTCATGTCATACAACGATGTTGATTTGTTGATGGCACGTGGTGCTTGGTAATCAACTTGGGTGATAATCACTTAGATTGGGCAAGTGACAAGGGGCGAGTATGCCAAGGTGGGCCCGATTGGTAGAGGGTATGTGGATGTCTTGCTCTGATCACTCTAAGGACTTAACCTTGCAAGACTTTGACCTGAGTCAATCATGCAACCACATGTCTAGAATGGGACAGCCTAGCTGATTAATTTGTGAAGCTTTAGCTTGGTACTATCATTGGCGGTGTGAGTTCCCGAGTTATGGTGTAATTCACATGGCACAAGAGGGGCGCCATGGATGTGGTAACCAGTTCCACCAGTGTTGAAACCTTAGCGGGTAGTACGAGGTTAAGGTAGAGCATTGTAAAGGCTTTGTCATGATCTCTCCGCCGACACACCAAAGGAAGTGTGTTAATTGCATGGCACCAAGAGACGATCATGCCGTGTGGGTAAAGTGCATAACCTCTACAGAGTGTAAAACTATTCGAATAGCCGTGCTTGCGATTTTGAGCAATGCTCAGGAATTACAGTTAAGGGTTAGTTTAATTAAATGGAAAACTTGGTTGGGATGGAGAGTTTGCCATATGGAAGGTTGGAACTTGACTTAGGATTGGAAAACTTGGTTTACTTGAGAAATGTTGAATCTATCTATTACTATGATTTGTTTTACAGTCTTTACAATCTATTTATTGTATTGTTCATAAATGTTGCTTACTGCAAAATAGCCATAATAGCCTACCTTTGGAATAAGCCTTGCATATAGTTACATAGAATTGCATTCTGTGCACAACTTGTTGAGTGCTTTATGTACTCACCCTTGCTGCCAACAAATCACCAGTTGAGGAGTCTACATCCATGCTGAATAAGGAGTACTAGGAGGAGACGAATGTTTAGGGCGCAAGCCTTGTCAGTTGCCTGTGGTATACTGAGGGGTTGTCTACGTTTTCATTCCGCTGTAGTTTAAATTATTGTTCAGCCTTGCAAGGCATGGTCATGTAAGTTGACCATAAGGTCATTCAACCAGTGTTATTTAATATATGAAGTATTTTATTGTATTTCCACTGTGTATGATCATGATATTCATCTATGTTGAGCCTGTGTGCACTAGCGTGATCCTGGACTAGTGCAGTATACACAGAGGGTCTGGATTTGCATATTCGGGTCCCGACAGTAATGTTAATGATGCATTTTCTAAAGTTAAGTTTATCATACCATCTTTTGCGGGTCGTTATAATATGGATGAATATTTAGAATGGAAGCTATCTGTGGATTTAAAAATTTTATATTTTGAAGTCCCAGAAGAACATAGAATAAGACTTGCCACTAGTGAATTTACTAACTTTGCATCATATTGGTGGCATGAAATTAAACAAACAGATAATGTCCCTACCACTTGGAATGGTTTGAAAGAATGCATGCGAGTTAGATTTGAATAATCATATTATGCTAGAGATTTATTGAATAAATTACAGTGCTTGAACCAAGGTAATAAGTCTGTAGATGAGTATTATCAGGAGTAACAAATTGGTATGTAGCGTTGTAAAGTGCAAGAAGATGAGGATGCAAAAATGTCTAGATTTTTTGGAGGTTTAAATCATGAAATCCAAGACATATTACAGTATAAGGATTATCATAATATCACTCGTTTGTTTCATCTTGCTTGCAAAGCTGAAAGAGAAGTACAAGGATGACAAGTTCGATCACGAGGAGTTACTTTCGGAGGATCTCCTCCAACTCGGGACAACTCGGGCCACACCTAGAGCACCACCTGCGGCACCTTCTACTGGTCGCTCTACTTCATCTTCTTTCCGTGCATGTTCCGCTGATTCCACACCACAACTACGTGCTCCTATAGAAAGCAAATCAGCGACGGTGCAAGCACCGACAAAGAGCGTGTCATCGGTTGCTTCCATGGGCAGGACACGTGACATGAAGTGCTACCACTGCAAGGGATGGGGTCATGTGATGAAAGATTGTCCAAATCAGTGGGCTCTCATTGCCAAAGATGACGGTGAGTATACCAGTGCTAGTGATATTGATGACGAAGATTTGGCTCTTGTTTCGGCTAACCATATAGGTGACGAACATGAGACGGGTAACGATGATGATGGAGTGAACAGATTTGGAGTTGAAGCTTCCGAGAGGTACATGACCATTGTAGCACAGCGAGTACTTAGTGCTCAAATGGAGAGAGGGAGCAAAATCAGCGTCACACTTTGTTCTAATCGAAGTTCGTTGTGAAGGAAAGATCATGTCGCGTCATCATCGATGGAGGTAGTTGCAACAACCTTGCTAGCACTGAGCTGGTTGAGAAGCTTGGTTTGACCATGCAGCAACACTCATGGCCATATTACATTCAATGGTTAAACGCTTGCGGTAAGTTGAAGGTAAATAAGATTTTGAGAGTGCATTTTTCATTAGGTACCTACCATGATCATGCAAATTTTGATATAGTACCTATGCAAGCTTATTCTTTGCTTTTAGGTAGTACTTGGCAAAATGATACTGATACTTTACACCATGGTAGAAGCAATAAATACACTTTGACACATAAGGGAAGAACCGTTGAATTAATTCCAATGACCTTTGCTACAATTTTGTAAAATGAGTTAGAAAGAGCTGCAAAAGAACGTAAGGCGAAGGATACTAAAACTGAAAATCACATTGTAGTTAAAGAAGTTTCCCACCTAAAAAGGAAAAGGAGCACCTAGTGTTACGAAGGCGGGAATTAAATTGAAGGGTGCTAACATACTTGCTACAAAATCTGATTTACTTGAGCTTGATGTGTCTACCTCGGTTTGCTATGCTTTGATTTGCAAAGAGGCTTATTTTTCCCTTGATAAATTGCCTAGCTCCTTGCCTCCTACTGTCACTAACCTTTTGCAGGAGTATGAGGATGTATTTATGGATGAGCTTCCCCTAGGGCTGCCACCTATGAGAGGAATTGAGCATCAAATTGACTTGATTCCGGGAGCGACTTTGCCAAACCGTGTGCCTTATCGAACCAACCCCGAAGAGACTAAGGAAATTCAGTGCCAAGTACAAAACTTATTGGACCAAGGGTAAGTATGAGAGAGCCTTAGACTTTGTGCCATTCCTATTATTTTGGTTCCTAAGAAAGACGGTAGTTGGCCAATGGGCGTAGATTGTAGAGCCATTAATAATATCACAATAAGGTATCGTCATCCTATTCCTCGGTTAGACGACATGCTTGATGAGTTAAGTGGTTCTATCATTTTTTCTAAGGTAAACTTGCGAAGTGGATACCACCAAATTAGAATGAAGTTGGGAGATGAATGGAAAACAGCTTTAAAAACTAAGTTTAGATTATATGAGTGGTTACTAATGCCTTTTGGGTTAACTAACGCACCTAGCACTTTCATGCGGCTATTGAACGAAGTTTTACATGCTTTCATTGGAAAATTTGCGGTGATTTATTTTGATGATATTTTGATATATAGCAAGTCACAGAGAACAATGGAACTTGTACGTGCTCTTTTTAATATTTTGAGAGATGAACGTTTGTTTGGTAATCTTGAGAAATGCACCTTTTGCATGAATCGAGTCTCTTTTCTTGGCTATGTTGTTACTCCACAGGGAATTGAAGTGGATAAAGTAAAAATTGAAGCCATCAAGAGCTGGCCGACCTCTGAGACAGTCACACAGTTGAGAAGTTTTCATGGTCTTGCAGGGTTGTATTAGCGTTTCGTGAAAGATTTCAGCACCATTGCTACCCCGCTGAATGAGTTGACAAAGAAGGGTGTCCCTTTTCATTGGGGACTAGCACAAGAACATGCTTTTAGGGTACTAAAGGAGAAGCTTACCAATTCCCCTCTACTTCAGCTTCCAGACTTCGATAAAACTTTTCAGTTAGAGTGTGATGCTAGTGGGATTGGAATAGGAGGAGTATTGCTACAAGAAGGTAAACCCGTAGCATAGTTTAGTGAGAAATTGAATGGGCCTACTGTGAATTATTCTACATATGACAAAGAATTGTAAGCTTTAGTGCGTGTGTTAGAAACGTGGCAACACTACCTTTGGCCCAAAGAATTTGTTATTCATTCCGATCACAAATCTTTGAAATATATTAGAAGTCAAGCTAAACTAAATAAACGCCATGCTAAATGGGTTGAGTTCATAGAGTCGTTTCCATATGTCATTAAGCACAAGAAAGGTAAGGACAATGTAATTGCCGATGCGTTGTCTCGAAGATATACTTTGTTATCACAACTTGATAATAAAATTTTTGGCTTAGAAACAATAAAGGAATTATATTCTAATGATTTGGATTTTAAATATGTTCATATGAATTGTAGAGAAGGAAGAACATGGGATAAATATGTGCTGAATGATGGATTGTTGTGTCGTGCTAGCAAGCTATGTGTTCCAGCTAGCTCTATTCGTTTTTTGTTTTTGCAGGAAGCGCATGGAGGTGGTTTGATGGGACATTTTGGGGTGAAGAAGATGGAGGATGTACTTGACGTACATTTCTTTTGGCCTAAAATGAGGCGTGACATCGAGCAATATGTGTCATGATGCACCACTTGCAATAAAGCTAAATCCTGTTAGAACCCGAATGGTCTTTATATGCCTCTTCCTGTTCCTAGTGTTCCGTGGGAGGATATTTCAATGAATTTTGTATTAGGATTTCCTACAACTAAGAGGGGGAGGGATAGTATATTTGTGGTGGTTGATCTTTTTCTAAAATGGCACATTTTATACCTTGTCATAATAGCGACGATGCTACAAATGTTGCTGAATTATTTTTCAGGGAGATAGTTCGTTTACACGGCGTGCCCAATACCATTGTTTCAGATCGTGATGCGAAGTTTTTGAGTCATTTTTGGAGAAGCTTATGGAATAAATTGGGGACAAAGCTACTTTTCTCTACTACTTGTCATCCCCAAACTGACGGACAGACAGAGGTCGTCAATCACACATTGTCAACTATGCTACGGGCAGTCCTAAAGAAGAATTTGAAGACGTGGGAAGAGTGTTTACCTCATATTGAGTTTGCATACAATAGGTCAGTACATTCCACCACCAAGGTAAGTCCATTTCATGTAGTATATGGGTTTAATCCACGTGCTGCTATTGATTTACTACCTTTACCTACTTCTGAAAAATCTAATTTTGATTCTAAGAAATGAGCTGAATTAGTTCTAAAAATGCAAGAATTGGTTAAATAAAATATTGAAAAGATGAATGAGAAATATTGAGTTTATGGTAACTAGGGTCAAAAATATTTAACCTTTGAACTTAGTGATCTTGTTTAGTTACATTTGCGTAAAGATAGATTTCCCGAGTTGAGAAAGTCTAAATTAATTCCTTGAGCTTATGGTCCTTTTAAAGTGCTTGAAAAGATTAATGACAATGCCTATAAGGTTGAGTTGACTGCAGATTTCGAGGTTAGTCTCACGTTTAACATTTTAGATTTAAAGCTATATGTGGGAGAAGAAGACGAGCTTGATTTGAGGACGACTCCAATTTTAGAGGGGGGATGAGGAGGATATCCATTCCTTAGATACACACACTACACCCGCTGTTCCTCATGTTTCACCACTTTAAGGTCCAATGACACGAGCTCGTACTCGTCAATTAAATCATAAGGTGAGCTCGTTCCTCGCCGTTCATAATTATTTTAATAGGGACGATATGCTACCTAATGAACATCGTGATTTGTTGTTACTTAGGAATATTAGTGAAGATGCCATGCCAAGTCTCCATCCTCAATTCGGAGAGCAAGATATTTCGGGCTGCAGTTTGAGTTGGAGTCAGCCCGATAGCCTTGGATTCAAATGGCCATAACTTTCTCACACGGTGTCAGTCAGAGGTGTATAAGTACTCTATTGAAAGGTTATTTCATGATCTTTCCAGTGGATCTAACCTCACCTCAAAATTGTGCCGGGAAGGCTTCCAAATAGTCCTAACAATTGGCTTCTATTTCCTGGAAGGTGTTGCACCACCTTTTCTTTGGGCCACGGGCCTTGTATCTCGACTGTGGGTCCAAGCCCAGGTTGTGGACATGGGAGGAAACCCTAGCACGCCCCCTCCCTTTCTGTGGCTACCCTCTCCCTTTCCACAGCATTAAAACAAGCCGCCGTCATTAGTTTAGGTCAGGTTATTTTGCTAAGTTTGTTCTCCATTACGTGTGAAACACTTGTTCATCAGAGTAGTGTCGCAAGACCTAGTTTGGTGAAAGAGATAACATCAACTTTGATTGTTTTGAATTGTCAGATTCCTTTCTTTCTTGTTCTTGTTCGTTTCTTCTACTGCGTGCAAGAATTAACCTTTGTGGTTAGGTCATCCGGGCGTGAGCACGGTTGATAACGACATGTGCGTGGGTGTAGCGATTGCAAGGATTCAATCTTCACTGATTGGAAGCCCTTGGAACGCAAATGTCCCCATTCCGCAAAAGTAGAACCTACCAGAAGATCGAGCCATTGTCGCATCATCAGGTCTGATGCTCATATCGACCAAGTCAAGCCGTGCATTGATACCGTTCTTTATTATGCCCTTAATGTTCAGTAAGAGACCAATCAAGCTATCATAGACATTCTTCTCTATTTGCATGACATCGATGCAGTGCCGAACTTCTAGGTGCTTCCAATAAGGTAGGTCCCAAAATATTGATCTCTTCTTCCACATGCTCTTCTCACGGGTCCTCGATTTACGTCCCTTTCCAAGCGCAACATCCAAGTTCTTAACCATATCATGAATGTCTGTCCCATTTAAAGGCTTTGGAGCTAAACCATCTTCGTTTGTTCTATCTAATTGTTTCTTCTTCTTGCAGTATGGGTGATTCTTCCAAAGGAACCTACGGTGATGCATGTACATGGTTTTGTGCGAGTGATTCAGCCACACTCTCGGTATCATCTAAGCAATGAGTACAGGCTTTGGCTCCTTTTGTAGTCTAGCCCGATAAGTTAGCAAGGGCAGGATAATTATTTTTGTTGCAAAACAACAAGTAGTGCAAAGTGAAGTACTCTCGTTTGTGAGCCTCCCATTCCTATATGCTAGGAGCTCACAGTGTTTTTAGATCATCCACCAATGGTGCTAGGTACACATCAATATCGTTCCCAGGTTGTTTTGTGCCTTGGATAAGTATAGATAGTAAAATGTACCTCCGCTTCATAGACAACCAAGGAGGAAAATTGTAGATACAGAGAGATTCACGGACCAAGTGATATGACGACTACTCATATTACCGAAAGGATTCATTCTGTCCATACTCAGATCAAACATTATATTCCTCGTATCCGCAATGAATTCTTCAAAGCTCCTATCGATGTTTCTCCACTATGTGGAATCAGTAGGGTGCCTTAGCATTCTATAATTCTTACGCTCATCCGAGTGCCACCGAAGCAGTTTTGTCTTCTTCGGGTTTGCAAATAAACGCTTCAAATGGGGAATTAAAGGTAGATACCAAGCCACCATAGCAGGAGACCCTTTCTTCACCTCGATGCCCTAGTCTTTATCATCTGATTGATCTTTACGCTTGTACCGGGATGCATTGTACACCAGACATACATGAAAGTTTGCTTAATCTTTGCGGTAGAGGATACAATCATTGGACATGCATGTATTCTTTCTACTTCCATTCCCATGGGTCAAAGAACCTTCTTGGCTTTGTAGGTGGTTGTCAGCAACTCGTTTCCTTCTGAAAGCATGTCTGCTAATAGACCTACAACATCTTGAAACTCTTGTCAGACCAACCGTTGCTTGCCTTTAATTTTAGCAGTTCAAGCACGGATGACAACCTTGTGTATTTGGACTTGCGGCCTGGGAACAATGGTTTCTTCGAGCCGTCCATCAAGCCCCAGAATTTTACATACTCCCGCTCATCACGGTTCCCTTCTGCATCGTGCAGCATCTGATCCAGATTGTCATCGTGAAACCTATCCTTATCGAAAGCTTAGCCGATATCATCTAGCGTATCGTTGACTTTGTCGACGATGTTAATACTACTTGATTCCTGTATAATCTGATCTTCACCGTGAAATGTCCAACATGTATATACCCCCTTTTGAAACCCCTTAGAATCAAGTGTGCTTCGATCTACGCTGAGTTTCGAAACATCCTCAGATTCTCACAATCAATGCATGGACAAAGCATAAATTCCACACTCTTGTTCAACATATCCTCCTATGTAGCCCTTCTAAAAGCGGAGATGCCATAAATGTACTCAGCGTTTGCACGGTTCTCAGTGTACATCCAGCTTCGATCCATCTATGCTACGTATATAACAATAAGTGTTAAATAATGAATTAAGTACACTAGAAGTGCACATGCACATATTCTTAAATTAGAGCACGGATTAACTAGCTAAAACTTTACCCTAAATCAAAACCATGGTAATCTAAAGAACAAACAGATCTACAATATTCTACATATAAGGTATATTTAAACTTGCCAATTAACCTATATAGCTCCTTAGATCACAAAGAACAAATGTGTATATATATATATGTAATATATATATATGTAAGCTACACTTAAACTCAACATCTTCAATTCTCTCCTTACATAACTAGCTACATCTTGAGTATAATGCAATTAGAACCAATTACTACTTTAGATCACAAAGAACAAATGTATCTACACCAAGCTAGATCAAAACCATCTTCCATTCCATCTTTACAAAGCTTGATCTTGAATATAATGCAATTAGAACCAATTATTAACCTTAGATCACCTTATCATCTTCAATTCTCTATTTACCTAACTAGCTACATCTTGAGTATAATGCAATTAGAACCAATTACTACTTTAGATCACAAAGAACAAATGGATCTACACCAAGATAGATCTAAACCATCTTCATTTCCCTCTTTACCTAGCTATATCTTGAATATAATGCAAATTAGAACCAATTAGTAACCTTAGATCACCTAGAACAAAAGGATCTACAACCATACTTCCAAATCTAGAGTCTCTTTTCACTAGATCGCCTCTCAATTGCAGCCACCTCAAAATAGCTCGGGAAACCCTAAAAACATAGTGGAGGTCGGGGCTCTCTGTACTTATTTTCAAGAAAAGTCATCAGAGACGGTTTTTAGCCAAAAACCGTGTGTGATGAGCACGGGACTCATCACTGACTGTTTTTTCAAAAAACCATTTGTGATGATCCCTTATCACAGACGGTTTTTGCAAACCGTCAGTGATAAAGGTTCTAATATGAGTCCTTTTGTAGTAGTAAGCTCTATAAATTTGTAGGAAGCACTATAGTCTAGTGTAATCCTCAAGATTTTCAACAAAAGATAGGGAAAGTTCATATAACGTATAGTTGCACTGTAGCATGACACCATTGCATTGAAATTGGAGCTGGACTAGACCATAGTCCGGGCCCACTTAGAACTTGCAAGATTGTCCTAAATTCCTACATGAATTGAATTGTTTGATGTGAAATTCCTAAAAAATTTATATGTTCCAAATATGCCCTCAATCTGTCGAACTGGAAGTCGTGTTTAGGGTTAAACTATGTACGTCAAGCGAGCAGGTCTAATTGTGAGCTTGGTTATACTTATTCCCTAGCTTAATATACTTTTTTAGGAAAGAATAAAAGAAAATGAGAACCCATATTAGAAAAAACTGTCTACCCAAATGCATCAAGAAAATAAATTAAGCATAGGGAAACATTAATATGTTACATGAGGTCATGCATTCATGTTATAATTGAGGTGGTACTACACATTATACTACTTATATTTGTGGCGTGGAGGACCGGAAACGGCGATCACAGAGGGTGAATAATAACAAATAAATTTCCCCCCTAAAACAACCAACCGAAACCTCACTTCATTAAATATAAGTGAAAATGGAAATTTTTAGAGAAAACTCATGTGGGGCTGCACTACCGCCATTCAGGGGGCGATACTACCGTAATGAACAGGAAAATCAGGGTAGCGAACGGTGAAATCAGCATGATTTTAAATCCAAAATCGATGTATTATTTGATCAGTTGATCCAAACCCCACGAAACTATGTTTGCACCTTTTTATGGATGTCAGGAACCTATATTCGAACATTAAATCACAAAAATTGATGTCAAAGTTCTGACCTTTTTTGAATTTAGTAAATGTTGCATCAAAACTGTGTCAAAACACAAATCTTCTCCATGTGCTTCCTCGTGGAGATTTGAAAATCAAGGTGACTTTAGATGGCCTCCCTCATATCACAGCAAGCAAGAATTCCAAAGAAATTGCCCCCAAAAGCTCAAGAACACAATCTACAGGAAATCCTTCTCTCTCAATTCAAAATCCGGTTTCTTGACAATCTTTTAATGAACAAGTGAGAGCTTGCTTAGATGACTGGGATATGATCTCCAGAGGATACATCCATCAATCACTTATCCTTGGAAACACAAGATCTAGAGAAGAAGAAACCATAATGAAAGATCAAGAACACAAGAAGGATAAGGATCAAAACAAGAGGACAATCTTGAGCATGAATTTTAATTTTATTTCAGAGCAAGATGGATGATTGCAAAGCCTCTCACCTGAGGGCAAAGCTCCCAAAAAGCACTCAACACACACAAGAAAACCAAAATCTTATGGAAATCCTAATCCTTCTCCTAGGTTTAAGACTTCACCTCCCTCTCCATCTCCTTATATAGAAAAGACAACCCTAACAAAGGTTTGAAATCTCATTTTCGGATGACATCTCGGAGGTGGCCAAAATTTGAAATCTCGCTGAGATCTCGGAATTTCAGAAAAATCTTCGATAAAATACGAAAACAAAAATTCAAATCCATTTTTTTGCACCGAGAAAACCGAAATTTCGGCTGGAATTCCCGAAATCTCGGCGAGATTTTTCGATATTTTGGTAAATTTGCACTAGATGAAAAATGGCTCAAACAATGTCAAACAATTTTGAAATATTTTGTGGAGGGTCCTGAAATATCAGTAATGTTCCCATAAAAATTTCAGATGATTATCGATAATGAGGAATTTTTAAAAATTCTAACACTGACCGGCAAGTATGAACCGAATGAAAAATGGAACAAACCACGTTAGAAAATTTTGAATTTTTTTTTGCATTGTTATGATTTATCACTAATGTTCCCATATAATCTTCAAATGATGATCAAGCTTGATGAAGTTTTAAAAATTTGGACAGTGCTTCTGTCCTGATAGAAGCCTTACCACCAAAGTTCAACCAAATGAAAAATGGTTCAAACCACATTAGAAATTTTTTGTGAATGGTCCTGATGTATCATTAATATTTTTATAAAATTTTCATGTGATTATCAAGCATAAATAATTTTCAAAAATTCTGAAAGTGCTACATCTTGATAAAAGCTTGATGATCAATACATAGATTTGCTTTAGCAATAAAAAAGGTTTAGAATTTTTGAAAATTTTACAAAAGGGTGCTAAGGAAATTCTTAAGATCTCATAACATTTTTGAATCTTGATCACACTCCAGTGAATTTATAGGATGCTTACAAGGGTACTGTACCATTTATGTTCTTTCCGTTTTTGATTTTTCAAATATATCAAATGAAGTTCAATGCTTATATAGATTTGATTAGCAAACAAAAAAACCTACATTTTTTCAAAATTTTAGAGAATGGTACAGAGAAAATTCTTAAGATATCATAAAAATTTTGTATCATGATCATACTCGAGTAAATTTATAAAATTCTGACAAGGTAATTGTCCCAATTATGTTCAAACAGTATTTTATTTTTTAAAGATAAAAAATTGAGTTAAATTATTTGGATTTTTTTGTATGATCCTAAACTACTATATATAGTACTATAAAATTTTCAGATCATAATCAAGCATGTAACATTTTATAAAAATTTTATAGTGTTTCTACAGAAATTTTAAAACGCCTCAAAAATTAGGTTTTTTTACAAATTTTCGAGGAAGATGACTTTCTTAAGTGTTATTGGATCAAATATGGTCAAATTCAGCCATAAAAAAGTCAAAACCCGGTCATAAAACCTGATATTTCGGTGACATTTGGTGAAATCTCGCCGAATTTTCGAGATTACCGTAGCAATTTTAATTTTTTTAAAATTTGTTTACTCGGCCAAAATTCGAAATCTCGACCGAGATTTTCAAGATTTCGGTGAGTTTTTAACCTTGACGCTAATCCTAAAACCTGGACAATCAAGTGGATACTATCTATATTTACATGGGCTAACCCGATAACTCAACACACATAATGGGTTTTACACTCTGTTTGCACCAAAATTTGGCAAGTCCAGTCAAAATCGGCAAGAAAGTCAAACATACAGAAACTAACAGACAGTTTGGAAAGATTTGAAGATATTTGGCAACGGCAAGATCTTTGAGGAAAAGCTATCCGAAATTAGACTGATACGGATCAGGTTTTGAAATGTGTTGTAATAGGACACGATCGGCCGACGGGTATAAAAGAAGGGCCAAAGCAAGCTGCGAGATATACAACACAATCAAACACTAATCTATATTACTTTTTCCTGTCGACTTGGAGTAGTTCTTGTAATTTAGCCTTTGTAATTCGATTTCGATCAATAAAGTTGTGCATCGCCGATTGTTGATCTTCTTCAAATTACGCCCCAGGTTCGATTTATTCTGATTTTGTTGCGCATCGCCTTCTTTAGAATCGATCTACCTTTATCCTCTGATTAGCCTTAATCGGCTGATTAGACTTACCCTGTTACTTTGATCTTAATCGGCTTCAAGCTGATTAAGTCTAAGCCGATTGATCGTCACAATCGACTTTGAGTGAATTTCATATTTTTACCTTGTCGATTACAGGTCAAATCGACTATCACGCTCTGAACCAAGTGTTCGTCTGGTGTGCTGTTGTCAGAAACCCTACTTCAAGTTTTTGACACCAACACACTCTTGGCACGCCCGGTGGGACGCAATGTCTTCATCAGGGAAGTCGATTCCACCATCTGATCTCAACGCAGAGGCTATAATTGTCCCAACAATGGACGATTTGAGCCAGAACATCGTAGATAAATCTAAGATCAGAAAGCTGCACTAGAAGAGATGATGCTAAGCTGTTTTGAGAAGACTAGACGTGGCGTCACTCAAAAATCCGCCCTGCCGACGGTGAATGCCCTGGGGGATGCAGGTATCACAGAACTTGTAAGCCGATATTTACTTGCTCAAGCCGAATTATCGGCTATGATTAATCAGTCTGTGCACCACGCTTTAATAAACCAATCATCGGCTCTTGTCACCACGCTTAAGCCGATGATAGCAAATAGTGTTAAAACTATCGCCCAGGAATTGGCCTCGTCCGGTAGTCTGCTTGACCCATTACAAGCTCTGCCAAGTTACCCTGCTTTTTCAGTAGCCCAAAACACGCAGAGCACACTAGCCGATCCTAAACCATCGGCTATAACCTCACCCCCTACCATGATGCCTACTCAACCCACCATCATATTGCCTAGTGACCCTCGGCCAAGTGGGGTAAGCCATTACTAGGCCTACACCGCCGCTGCCAATGTGGATGCATCAACAAATCTGCCACCGTCGGCCCCGTTCTATGCTTTTCCGAAATCGGTTTCACAGCCGATTGGGCCTGAGAGATACCCACATGAGTCTACCCTGCCTAGAAAACCAGGTCCGCATAGGGTAGTGAATTATTCAGAACCTTTTGTCCCAATACCAGAACCCCAAGTCAGACATAATAGGTACGATCAGTACACTTGTCTGCCATCGGCTCAACCTAATTGGCAACCCGAGTTCGCACTCGGGGGGCAGAATGACAGTTATGACCAACATTATCAAGGGCCTACTATTCTAGTGGCCAATAATGCGAACTGGGCCGATCAAATCTCTGCCGTCTTGAGGGATCAATTCGGCATACAGCCAAAAGGAAAGGTTATCGGCTATAGAAAGCCGTATCCTGATTACATAGATCGCATGCCTTACCCCCACAATTTCAAAGTCCCAGATTTTGCAAAATTCTCTGGGGACGACTCGATTACTACCCTGGAGCATATCGGATGCTTTATCGCCCAATGTAGTGAAGCAGCTCAGCCCGATGGACTGAAAATAAGATTGTTCCCATTGTCATTGTCCGGGGCAGCTTTTACTTGGTTCACTTGTTTGCCTCCAAATTCGGTCCACTTATGGAACGATTTGCAAAGCCGATTTCACGAATACTTTTTTTTGGCAGTCTAGAACTCAGGATCTCCGACCAAAGCTCTGTTCGCCAGAAATTTGGAGAATCGGTGACAGATTATATTAAAAGATTTAGAGAAATAAGAAACCGATGTTTTAGTGTCACATTACCCGATAACCAGCTCGCTGATTTGGCTTTTCAAGGGTTAATTCCGCCACTTAGAGAGAAGTTTGGAGGACAGGAGTTCACCGATCTGAGCCATCCGCTCCATCATGTGTCAGCTCAGGAAATCCGATTCCCAGATAATAAAGTGTTTAAGGATAGATTTAAAAATAATAATAATAATAATAAAGAGAAGGATAAAGCCAAAGTTAATATGGTCGACTATTGTCCGAGCGATTCTTTAGAAGATGATGAAGCAGAAATAAACATAGCCGAGTGGATAAAAGGGTCTAAAAAGGCTTTAGTCTGTTCTTGGCTCAAGCTGACTAGGAATAAGTCGGAAGTTAAGTATGCCTTTGACGTCTCCAAGTGTGATCGTATTTTTGATTTACTGTTGCAAGAAAAGATAATACGGTTGCCCGAAGGACACGTCATACCATCGGCTGACGAGATCAAGAAACACAGGTATTGCAAGTGGCATCATTCTTTTTCTCACAACACTAATGATTGCAATATTTTCCGTCAACAGATCTAGTCAGCTATTGAGGATGGTCGGTTAAAATTCATTGATGAGACGACCATGCAAGTTGATGCTGATCCATTCCCTATTAACATGGTCCAATGTACGAGCAAAGGGAAAGAGCCGATGCATGATGAGCCAAAAAGAGATCGGCAAGTTAACATTCAGTCGACCTCAGGTGGTGGTCAGACGTTGAAGATTACAATCCGATCATTACAAACAGAAGCCGATCATGAAGGGAAAAATTCGATAACCATTAATCCCAAAGGAAATCCTCAGGTGGGTAGATGGTATAAAGCCGAAAAATCACCATCAAGACAGCCAACAAAAAAGCCAGGACCGACGTTTTCTCAGTTAATGGAGAAATATGAAAGAATGAATAATCGACCATGATATCCTACTCATCGGTCGGATAATTTGTATTACACTGAAAATGTGGATAGAGTACATATAAGGTGTCCTTTTTTGGCAATTTTGTTGGGAAAGAGGAGTAGCATTGCCATCTCTGTATACCTGCCAGATGGAGCATTATCTCCAAAATGATTGGCCTAAACAATCGGCTAAAGATAGGCTGTCGGGGCCGATTCGAGATCATGATAAAAGTTACAGAAGACCTGTTCGCAAAAGAATATCTGAACCAAATCAGGCATCGGACCAGGTTGTAACGCAAAAGCCAAGTTCAGATCAGGCTGGCCAAATACGTAAGCCAGTAGAGCCCAAACCTACGTGGTGCCCACCTAGACTAAGCCGATCACAGCGTAGACGGCTTCAGAGACTAAGGACTCAAGAGATCAGAGAAGCCGATGCAGAAAAACAGAGGGATGAGACTTTTAATGAGCTTCGTCCGATCAAGGTTTTCAAGAAGGAATGGAGGAAAAAAGAACAGGTCGAGGAAGATTTTGAGTCGACAGATGACCTGGATTCTCCTATGATTAGGGATGATACACCTCCGATGGATATCAATATGGTGTTCACATTGCCAGTCGAATTCAAAATCAAAACCGAATCGGCTAAAGAGACTTTTGCTCAGTCATGTTCAATCGTCCAAAATGCAATCTTCGAGAAATCGAGAGATGATCATCGGCATATAAAACCATTGTATCTAAAAGGGTATATAAATGGCAAGCCGATATGAAGGATGTTGGTAGACGGTGGAGCAACAGTAAATCTAATGCCGTATACAACTTGCAAGAAATTGGGTAAGTCCGATGAAGACTTGATTAAAAATAATATGGTTTTAAACAACTTTACAGGCGATCCCATAGAGGCCAAGGGCGTTATGGTTACAGAATTGATTGTCAGCAGTAGAACTTTGCCGACCGCATTCTTTGTCATTGACACCAAGGGAAATTACAGTGTTCTGCTTGGTCGAGATTGGATTCACGCCAACTATTGCATCCCGTCGACTATGCATCAAGCGCTTGTTCAATGGAATAGATGGGAAGTTGAAGTTATCGCAGCCGACACATCGGCTCATATCGCCATGGCCAGTTCTGATGCGAATTGGCAACACAAAGAAGCTGGATGTATATCGGGAAAAACGCTCGATGATTGTGACTTCATTTGCATGAGTAAGTCAAGACTTATGCCGATCAGTGTCAAGCTAGGCACGTTTGATCGGACAAATGAAGTATTGCACCGATGGTGACAAGAAAAACAATGAAGGTGTTACAAGATAAAATGCAAAGCTATCGGCAAATAACAAATAGCTATGAGGCTATAGAAGATTTTCAAGAGATTGAAAAGTTGGGTCAAGGCTTCACATCCACTGATCTGCTTGAAGAAGTCGATATAGGTAGTGCTGATAGTAAAAGACCAACTTTTATTAGCGCAAAATTAGATGTAAAATAAAAAGAAAGGTTGATCAAAATCCTTAGGAATTATAAAAATTGTTTTGCTTGGGGGTATCACGAGATGCCTGGTTTAAGCCAACAGTTGGTAGAACATCGGCTACCATTAAACCAGGATATCGGGCGTTTAAACAGTACCCGAGACGTTTTAATCCGGCCCTGTATAATGTTATAAAAGAGGAAATAGAACGATTGTTGAATGCAAAATTTATTAGGCCTTGCCGATATGCGGAATGGGTTTCCAACATTGTTCCAGTCATGAAGAAAAACCGAAAACTTCGGGTGTGTGTGGACTTTAGAGGTTTGAATAAGGCAACGCCAAAAGATGAATACCCGATACCCATAGTCGATATGCTTATCGATGTTGCATCAGGGAATAAAATCATAAGTTTTCTGGACGGAAATGCCGAATACAATCAGATATTCATGGCAGAAGCCAATATACCAAAAACAGCTTTTAGATGTCTTGGTGCCATAGGTTTATTCGAGTGGATGGTTTTGACTTTCGGTTTGAAGAACGCTGGGGCAACATACCAGTGAGCCATGAATCTGATTTTTCATGACTTAATCGATCATATTGTTGAAATATATCTCGATGATGTCGTAGTAAAATCTGCAGATGACTTGCAACATTTGGCCGATTTAGAAAAGGTTTTCCAGAACATAAGATCGCATGGCTTGAAGATGAATCCTTTCAAATGTGCATTTGGCGTGTCGGCTGGGTAGTTTTTGGGCTTTATGGTACATGAAAGAGGTATTGAAGTCAAGCAAGCAAGGGTGAAAGCCATCGTTGAAACAATGCCGCCAACATGCAAAAACGAATTACAAAAGTTGATCGGCAAGATTAACTATCTCCGAAGGTTTATCTCGAACCTTTCCGGTCGAATTCGTGCTTTTACCCCACTATTGAAATTAAAGGATAATCAATAATTCGTGTGGGGAATCGATCAGCAAAAGGCTTTTGACGACATCAAAGAATATCTATCTAATCCTCCGGTTTTGGCCGCACCACGAAAAGGGATTCCTTTTAGGTTGTATATATCGGCTGAGGAGGAAATTATCGGATCTGTTTTAGCACAAGAAGTCGATGGTAAGGAAAGGGTTATATTTTATTTAAGCCGACGCCTACTTGATGCTGAAGTCAGGTACCCTTTTATCGAGAAATTGTGCTTGTCTTTATATTTCTCATGTACAAAGCTAAGACATTATATTTTAGCAATAGCTTGTAAGGTGGTCTGTAAAACTGATGTTATAAAATATATGTTATCAGTTCCAATTTTACGAGGTCGACTTGGCAAATGGGCTTATGCCTTAATAGAGTTCGACCTGATATACGAATCGGCTAAAGAAGTTAAGGGACAAGTTCTGGCCAATTTTATAACGGGGCATGATACTACTGCTGGTTTGGTGTCTGCGGCTCCATGGCAATTGTTTTTGGATGGATTGGTGTGTGCAGAGAAGGTGATGGAATCGGTATTGTACTCATATCACCCAAAGGGTATAATTTTGAATTTGCATTTCGGTTAGATAGTCGATGTTCAAACAACCAGGAAGAGTATGAAGCATTGCTCAAAGGCTTGCAGTTGTTAGAGAATATCGAAGTAAGTGCTGTTGAGGCATACGGGGATTCCATGTTGATTGTATAGCAAATAAAAGGAGAATACCAATGTCGAGACGAAATACTGCTGAAATATTTAGAACAGTGCTTCGAGATTGTCGGCTCGTTTACATCATTTTCTATTGGTCATATCCCGCGAGAGTTGAATGATAGAGCTAACACATTAGCTCAACAAGCATCTGGGTACAAAGACTTTGGCCGATATCAGGTAACCGAATTTGTAGATAAAGCCGTCATGTGCATAGACATTGTGGATTGGAGAATGCAAATAAAGAATTACCTGATCAACCCATCTAAGACGACAGAACGCAAGATTAGGCAAAAAACTTTAAAGTACATTGTTATGGACAACACTGAAGGACCATGTGGAGGTCCATCCATGCTTGTGATGAGTATTTTACTTTATTTGAGCAAGGTGTGCTCAAGTTTGAGTTTGATTTGGATTGATTTTCAAAATGAAGCAATTTGAGTTGTCCCTGCCAGGAGTGGCAGTACCGGCTGTATGGGCGCGGTAGTGATGAGTTGGATGGTTTATTGCATATCATTGTGGGCATTGCTATGTGAAGTGTTTCCTTGTCTTTGATGGTTGCAGGGCGACGGTGCTAGGTCATGGTGAGGCGGAGGTTGACCGGGACTAGACGAGGAGCGTCGGAGGTCCAGACGATTGGGAGATCGCCGGAAGATGATCGCAGACGGAGTCCGGGCAAGTCAAGAAGACAAGGAAAGGAGATGACGCTAGCTGGATGCCGCGTGGATCAATGAGGGCCGTCGGATTGAGGTCTAGTTGATAGGTTAGCGGGTCTAGGTAGTATGCCTTGAAAATCGTTCAAGAAAACCCAGTATGTGTGTGGGTTTTGGGTTAGCCCTTGCATGGCTGTGTGTGTGGGTTAATCCTAGCCCTTAGATGAGTGCTCTAGGGTTGAGGGACTCATCCAAGGGTGGTAGGTGGCCCAAGAATAGTATAAATAGGGGTGGAGGGGTAGCCTCCTTCCCTTGAAGGTTTTGAGGTTTGTGAATGCTCCTTTGAGCTTTGCTCACATGAAAGTGAGGCTTTGTAACCTCTCCTTCCAGAAATGAAAGTTTTATCCATCCACCTCTGAATTTATTTTGCGCATTTACATTATGTATTTACTTTACGCAATTTAAATTCAGCATTTACTTTCCCGCAATTACATTCTCGCAATTTACATTCATGTAATTTGGATTTGCCTCCCCTCCTTCTAAATGCTGCTGATCTTGGATGTTTTGAGTGTGTTCATATGGTTTTACATCTCTTTTGCACTCTTGGATTGAGTAGAGAACATCTTTTCTTTCAAGTTCCAACTTTGTTCAGAACTTGTTCTTGCGCAGCATTTAGTATTTGAATTTTAGAAAAATATAGAAAAATAATTTTTAAGTGATTTTTGTTTTAGGAGGTGAAGGCATCTGATATACACCTGCAAAAAATTTTTGGAGTTCTCTTGTTGCACCGTTTGGGTGACATGTGGTGAAAACCGAGCCCCAAATTTTCTGCTCGAAGTTCTTGACTGACTGTGTTCTTCGATTTTTCTTGTTTTTTTTGTAAGGCTTTTTGAGGAGAAATTTGGTGGAGTTATTCACGACTCCGTTTATTATAGGGAGAAAAATTATCAAAATTGTGTGAGCAGCAGAAACCCACCAACCTCCTGTTCAAATTGAGGACATGTTCTGGAAATTCTGCTTTTGCTTTTCTGAAAGTGACTTTTGTGATTTGAATTGATGTCCTTTCTAAAAGCAAGAGTTTGATTGATTCCTCTTTATCTTGGACACTAGACAACCAGGATTGTGACTCAAAAATTCCCACATATTTTATGGTACTTATCCATGGAAGCTAGGGGTACACATAGTTGTCTAGTTTTTCGGGCTTTTCACGATTTCCTTTGAGCGATCTTGTCGAGGTTTTTGTTGGAGTATTTTGGGGGAAAATTTATTTACGACCATTCACCCCCCCTCTGTTCGCCATCTTGGTCTTTCAATTGGTATCAGAGCCGGTTTTGCTCTTCCATAGATCTTGACCGGTCTCAAGAGCCATGGCGATGGACAAGTATTCCACCAAGCCTCCCATTTTTTCTGGAGTCGATTTTCCATTCTGGAAGTTGCGAAAGGAGTCATACATCACTGCCCAGGGCTTCTTGATATGGCAGAAGGTGAAACTCCCATATGAGGTTCCTGCCGATGAAAACGTCATGGCCGGCAATATGGCTTACGTTGACGCGAATGCTAAGGCAAGGAACATCCTCATACAGGGTCTTAGCCGCAGTGAGTATGACAGGATTTCTCACCTTCGTTCAGCTCATGAGATTTGGGTGACCCTCGATGCTTACCATGAGGGCACTACCCAAATCAAGACGGTTCGACAGGACCAATTCAAACGTGAGTTCAACAAGTTTGAACAGCACGCTGGTGAGAGTCTTGATGAGTGCTTCGGTTGTTTTACCAAGATATTGAGCGATCTTCGAGCAATTGGTTGCATATACCCTGACTCGGATAATGCTCGATATTTCTTGACCGCACTCGATTTGCGTGTTTGGGAGATGAAGGTGACCACCATCAAGGACAACACTGACTTGTCGACTCTAACTCTTGACGGGGTTTATTCCCGCCTCAAGACTCATGAGATCGATGTCGTCTCACGGAAGATGAAATCTCAGTCGATGGCCTTGGTCACCGATCCCATTGGATCTTCTTCTTTTTATCCTTCTATTGGTTTCTCTCTTTCCGCCCTTTGTGAGCTAAGCAATGACCAACTGGAAAAATTTCCAGAAAATGAGCTTGCTCTTCTCGCTGCAAGTTTTCTCATGCATACAACAGGGTGAGAGAGAGGAAGAGAGGTGGCATGATAACTGCTTGAGTGTGGTGGCCCCAACCACATTGGTGAACTATCCCAAGCCGGAGAAGGGCAAGAACGGCGTTGGCGATTCGGGCAAGAACGACTACACCGACAAGAACCGCAACAAGAAGCCTCCAGTTCGTGTCTTGACGCGTGAGAAGAAGTATCGCAACTTCTCCAAGAACAAAAGCTCTTCCACGAGTCCTCGCCGCTTGAGCGACATCAACCTCTCCGACACCGAGACATGGAGCGACGAGGGCGAGGATGAACCGCAAGAAAAGAAGGGCAGCGATGACTTCTCCGGCATGTGTTTCATGGCCGACACCAATGACATCAGCGACTCCGAGCTCTACAGCGACTCGGACGAGGTACCCTCCTATGACCAGCTCAACGAAGCTTTCTGCAAATTAGGAAAATTTCATGCTAGAGCTAGAGCTAGGTGTATGGAGCTTGAGAAGGAAGTAGGTACCTTGACTTGGGAGTTAGCTTCTCTTAGATCTTCTCCCTCCCGAGAACTTAAGGACAATGCATGATAGTGTGTTGACTGAATTAGAAAGTCTTAAGTTGAAGAATGCTACCGATAATTCTGTTGATGCTATTCCACTAGATGCTAGTTTTCTTCATGCTCACTCTACTCGTGCTAATTGCCCTAAATTGCTTGTCGAAATTGATGCCATGAGCGATCACCTTAGGAAGCTTTCTTCTAGAAACGATGAACTTGAAATGCATTCTTCTAAGGACCCAGTCAGCTCATGTGAGGGTTGTAGGCAACTAAAACTTGACAATGAATCCTTAAATGTCAAGTGTGCTAAACTTGCTAATGACTTACTAGATAAGTCACAAGAAAGTTGCTTGCGATGTTCTGTGATTGAGGGGGACTTGGATAAAATCCATGTCGAGCTTAGGAAGAAATTAGAATACCAAGCTCATAGAATTAGAAATGCGTCTTGCGTTTCTTGTGAGGCCCTCAAGATTGAGGCAGCCGTGTTGAGGGAGAAAAATGCATGTGCTGAGAGAGCTCATCTTTCTGGTTCTTCTTCCCCCTGCTCTTCTTGTGCCTCTTTCTTTTGAGATTGCCAGTATCTTATGAGCACTCTCGAGAAGTTTGTTGAAGGCAAGAAGAAGCTCAATCTTATTCTAGACCAATCCAAGATTAGTAGATTCAATCAAGGTCTAGGATTTGATCCCTTGGAGCACGCTCGTGCGCATCCTCCCACCATTGTGCGTGGCTCCAAGGGTGGTGAAATTGTGGTAGCTCCCAGAGTGAGTACCACCGTGTTTAGGTCTGCTGGGGTTGTCCATAGGACTTCTGACGAGAAGGGTGTTACTCCTATTGCTTCTGCCTCTAGCAAGGCGAAGTACACATGCACCTTCTGTAAAAAGGATGGTCACCTAGTAGATTTGTGCTTCAGGCGCGCCAAGATCAATCGGCGTGAGCGTGTTGCTGCCCTTAAGGGTATTCAAGGTCATCCCCAGACTTTGAGTGCTCCTAAGGCACACACTGCTTCTAGACAGGTTAGAGAGTCACCTATTTTTGGGCAGCGTCCAGGACTCGGTTTTCATGCTAGTTCTTTGAGTTCTAGTCCTGGAGCTGTTCGTAGTCAGTCTTTCCGCTGTCCTCTTGATATTCCCCGTTTTTCTCATCGAGGTAGATATCAGCGGCGTGATGTGTTTTCTGGTAGAAGTATTAGGCAGCTTCACTGGGGTGGTTCGGCTTTTGCACCACGGCATGCCAACCCAGTTTCAGCTCCTAGATCATCTACTAGAGTTGCTACTGATCTTGTTAGGGTTAAACGTCAGAGAGACACTCGAGTATAGTCTTCTTCTGTGACTTGTACTCTGAGGTGTCGTATGGTTCAGTATTGGGTTCCTAAGTCTTCACTCTATCCCAGTACTGAGTCATCTTTCTCTCTTGTGTCTTGATCAGGTTCGTCGGATGGGGAAGGGAGATGTTTGGATTGTCGACTCTGGTTGTTCTCGTCATATGACTGGAGATTCTCGATGGTTCTCTTCCCTAGTCCGATCCCCCGGTGATGAGTTGATCACTTTCGGGGATGCTTCTTCAGGTAGAGTCATTGCAAAGGTACCATCTGCATTAACCAAAATTTCATTCTTAAAGATGTTGCCTTAGTAAGTAAGCTACAATACAATCTGCTCTCTGTTTCTCAGCTTATCGATGATTCTTTCAAGGTAAGCTTCAAGAGTAATGCCTGTAGAATCCTTGATTCATCAGGAGGGTTAGTTTGCGGGTTTTCTAGATTTGGGAGAGTCTTTCGTGCTGATTTTTCTGTTTCTTCTAGAGACTCTCTTCGGTGTTTCATTGCTTCTGAGTCCCGTGATCTCTCCTTCTGGCATAGGAGACTTGGTCACATTGGATTTGATCATTTGACCCGAGTTAGCAGCCACGATCTCATTCGTGGTTTGCCCAAACTCAAAATGGTCAAAGACTTAGTTTGCTCTCCCTGCCGACATGGCAAGATGGTTCTTGCTTCTCATCCCCGATCCATTGTTGTGATGGTGATGCACCAGGACAACTTTTACATATGGACACTGTTGGTCCAGCTATAGTGCAGTCAGTAGGTGGAAAGTGGTATGTTCTTGTCATTGTTGATGACTTTTCGAGGTATTCTTGGGTGTTTTTCATGTCCTCGAAGGATGAGACTTTTACCCATTTTAGGGGTTTGGTTCATAGGTTGTCTTTTGAGCTCCTGGTGCCCTACGAGCTATCTGTGATGACAATGGCACGAATTCAAGAACTCCTATTTTGAGAGTTTACGTGTGGAATCGGTTTGGAGCATCAATTCTCCTCTCCCTACATCCCTCAACAAAATGGCGTAGTGGAAAGGAAGAACAGGACCACGTAGAAATGGCGGGACGATGCTAGACAGTCAGATACTCCTAGGAAGTTTTGGGCTGAGGCTATAGCTCTTGCTTGCCATGTTTCTAATCGTGTATTCTTGAGAGCACATTTGCATCGCACTTCTTACGAGTTGAGGTATGGGCGAAAGCCCAGTGTTTCTCATTTTCGTGTGTTTGGTTGCAAGTGTTTTATTTTGAAGTCTGGTACCCTTGATAAGTTTGAGTCTCGTTCTTCTGATGGTATCTTTTTGGGATATTCGACTTCTTCTCGTAGCTATAGGGTCTGGAGTTGCGATGCGCATAGGATCATAGAGACTTGTGAAGTGACCTTTGATGAGGCTAGCCCAGGAGCTAGACCCGATATTTCAGGCTCTTCTTCTTCCTCCGAGACCATCTTTGTAGAGGATGAGGATGTTGGAGATGATGGTGTTCCACCTGATCCAGTCTCCTCTACACCTGAGGTGCCTCCTGTTTCCATTTCTGCACCTCAGGAAGGCCAGCCCTTGCCTTCTGACTCTCATTCAGCTAGTGGCTCTGCTCCTGCCTCTTCTGTGCATGAGGTAGAGGCCATACTTTTGGACCTCCTGTCATATTCGATATTCTCATCCACCGATCGGATCATCGGCGATCTATTTGAGCGAGTCACTCGCTCAAAATCAGGTTTGTCCAGTTTCTGCCTTCACTCTGCCTTTGTTGCCTCGTTTGAGCCGAAGGATGTGACTCATTCATTATATGACGAGTCTTGGACTAATGCTATGCATGAGGAATTTGAAAACTTCGAGAGGAACAAAGTCTGGCAGCTTGTAGAACGTCCATCTGGTCATAATGTCATTGGGACCAAGTGGGTGTTCAAAAACAAGCAGAGTGAGGATGGGGTTGTCATTCGCAACAAGGCTAGACTAGTTGCACAGGGCTTTTCTCAGGTTGAGGGTCTTGACTTTAAGGAGACCTTTGCCCCTGTAGCTAGGCTAGAGGCTATCCGAATCATGCTTGCATTTTCTACATCCAAAGGCTTCAAGCTTTATCAAATGGATGTCAAGAGTGCATTCCTCAATGGCTATATTGAGGAAGAAGTATATGTCAAGCAACCTCCAGGATTCGAGAACCCCAAGTTTCCGAGTCATGTATACAAGCTTTCCAAAGCTCTGTATGGACTCAAGCAGGCCCCCAGAGCATGGTGTGAGAGGCTCAAGTCTTATCTTCTCAGCCATGACATTAAAATGGGCATAGTAGACAAAACTCTGTTCATCAGACACCATGAGTCTCATTTTCTTCTCGTCCAGATTTATGTGGACGATATCATTTTTGGTGGCTCGTCTCATTCGCTTGTGTCTCAGTTTTCTGAAGTGATGAGCACAGAATTTGAGATGAGTATGATGGGCGAGTTGAGCTACTTTCTTGGCTTCCAAATCAAGCAGACTCGGGAGGGTACTTTCTTGCATCAAGGCAAATATACCCGTGACCTTTTGAGGCGCATTGATATGTCTGATGGGAAGCCGGTGATGACTCCTATGGCCACCACTGCTGTCCTCGAGCCCGATGAGGATGGTGAGCCTGCTGATCAAAAAGGAGTTTCGGAGCAAGATCGTCTACCTCTTGTACCTCACTGCTTCGAGGCCGGACATACATTTCACTGTGTGTCTGTGCGCTCGATTTCAAGCTTCTCCTCGCGCCTCTCACCGCCAGGTGGTAAAGCGCATCTTCAGGTACCTTCGTGCTACCACTGATTATGGTATTTGGTACTCTTCTTCTTCTTCTTGTCTATCTCTTAGAGCCTTTTCCGATGCCGACTTTCTTGGTCAGAGGATAGATAGGAAAAGCACTTCGGCACTTGCCAATTCACGGCACTTCTCTTGTTTCTTGGTCATCTAGGAAGCGATGCAGGGTTGCATACCCACCACGACGCCGAGTATGTTCTTTGCAGACCGATTCTTTGTAGCAGTGCTTTGGATGAGATCGACCTTACGGGACTATAGGTTAGAGATAGAGAGTGTGCCACTCTTCCGTGATAACACTTCACTATTTGCATTGCTAAAACCCAAAGCAACATTCGGACCAAGCACAGTGATATTAGATATCACTTCCTTAGAGACCATGTGGAGAAAGGAGATATCGCGCTTCAGTTCGTAGAGAGTGACCTTCAGTTAGCCGATATCTTCACCAAGCCTTTGGATAGCTCCAGATTTTTTGCCTTGAGGAGTGAGCTTGGAGTCGTGAGCCCTTACGGCCTTTCGTGAGTGGGAGCTGGTTTGTATATTATGTATTATATGTTTTCTTCCAGCTTTTCTTTTCTTTGTGCTTCTTCTGGGTGACTTTGGGCTTGTTTTCTTGAGTTGAGTTAACTCACTTAGACTTCTGGCATGCCTTGCATGGACCTCTTATCTTGTGCTTGCACTACACTGCAGTAGGTAAGTACCTCTGAAAATGTTGATGATAGTGATGGGTCTCTTAGGAGGTTGTGGTTCTTTTGTAGGTAGAGCTTGTGTCCTGTTTGTCTAGAGTCTTTTGGTTGGACTTCTAGCATAGTTAGGTTGCTTCTTACCTTGAGCCGTCTTGCTCCTTAGAGACCGTGTGGTTTTAGATCTTATCTCTTCTCCTCTAGCTTTCTACCTTTCTCTTGTGAGGTGAGAGTTTTAGAGTGTGCCTCAAGGGGAGTAGAGTGTGTTCAGGGGGATTTGAGCCTGGGTTTATGAGCCCACACGGCTTATCTTGAGGGGGAGCTGGTTTGTATATTATGTACTATATATTTCCTTCCAGCGTTTCCTTTCTTCTTCTGGGTGACTTTGGGCTTGTTTTCTTGAGTTGACTTCACTCACTTAGACTTCTGGCATGCCTTCCATGGACCTCTTATCTTGTGCTTTAGGTTGCTATCACGCGTGATTAGCTGTTCTCTCTTCTCTCTAGGTTGAGTTCCCTCACGTCTTATAAGTCTAGCGGTATTGGGCCTCCAGGTAGACAGGTCCATGTGCACTCCTTAGTTGGGATCTAGAGTCGACTTCCTATGTCACTCTGGGAAGATAAGAACGAGTCTGAGCCGTAGTGAGTCTTCTATCTTATCTATGCTCAATAGCCATCCAGTTTTGTAGTTTCTCGACTTCTTCTCCTCATTCTGTTTTTCTGGTTATTATTGAGTTCATTCGTGTTTTCTTTATGCCTAATCTTGATAATAACTCAACTTTAACCAGATTTGAGCTTAAAATTGATTCATTTGTTGAGGGGGAGTTTGGGAATCTGTTCGTGCATTGCATATAGACTGCATTTCCTGTTTAATGAGCTTTGTCTATTATGCAATTGATTTCTTCTTCATGCTATACACCATGCTACATCATATGGAGGAAATCACTAGCTTAGATATGTCCAAGTTCATTTAACTTGATAAGCTAAAAAAATGAAATAAGCCTTAAATGAAAAACTTGATGAAACTTATTGCTTTTACTTGCTAGGTTTCTTCTCTAGAGGTTTGTGCCATAATTTGAGAAATTTTGGAGTTCTCTAGAGTCCCTATAGCAACTTGGGTAAAACTAGTTTGATTCATGCTAGAGTCCTTCAATTGCTCATAAATCATTATGCTAAAAAAAAATTAAACAAAATTGACTCTTCTTGTGCACATACGACTCAACACCTTGCATTCACAAGACCGCTTCCCATTGCACTTGGGATGAACTTGGAATACATCGTATTTGACCTAGACCAGCCTCTTAAGAGTTCATCTTGAGATGGTCGCATACGGCTTGAGTCAATTGGTTGTCAAAAGAAAATGCAAATAAATTAAAAACAAAGACATATGTGGGTAAAGAATGCAAATAATGTCAAACATTTGCACCTCGCTATGTCTTGTATGATGATGGATCAAAATTTGCATTAAGTGATAAATGAGCCCGAAGGACCTTGTATGCTCTTCTAGATTCCCCAAAGTGTTGAGTAGGTTGAACTCTAGGTTTTCATTTTGATCCTTAGAGTGGCTATTCTTCTATTTTTGAAACTAAAGCTAAGTATTACACTTGTCAAATCTTGCTAAAAATGATATATTCAAAACTAAGCTCGTATTTGCACTTGGACATGTCTTAGTTTAGTCATCTTCTGAAATTGACAAGCTTGGAGTAATATCCTTCCATTTTTATCAATTGGATAATCTTGAAAGCTCTTTCGATTGCATTTCTTGTATACATAAAAAGAGGGAGAAAATTCCATTTTGATGCCTATATTGCCAAAAGGGGGAGAAAATGTAGAAAAGGCATCATTAAAAAAAAGAGAGATAAAAATGTGAAAGCTTGTTGATTCTTATGATCTTTGTAAATCTTTGCTATTTTTATGGATCATAATCACATTTGGCACTTACGATTGGTTTTAGAGCTTTGTGGAAAACTTGCTCTTTTCATGGTCTTGCTCTAAATTCTTTACGCCAACTTGGTCATGATTTTATATCTTTCTCTCTGGACCAAGTTTGGCTTTGCAATCAAATTGCTTTCTTCTTCTCTCATTCAAACTCAAATTTATGCCTTTTTGTGTGGTTTGTCAATATACTCATCAAGGGGGAGATTGAACGACCATGTGGAGGTCCATCCATGTTTGTGATGAGTATTTGACTTTATTTGAGCAAGGTGTGCTCAAGTTTGAGTTTGATTTGGATTGATTTTCAAAATGAAGCATTTTGAGTTGTCTCTACCAGGAGTGGCAGTACCGGCTGTATGGGCGCAGTAGTGATCAGTTGGATGGTTTATTGCATATCATTGTGGGCATTGCTATGTGAAAGGTTTTTTCCTTGTCTTTGATGGTTGCAGGACGACGGTGCTAGGTCATGGTGAGGCAAAGGATAACCGGGACTAGACGAGGAGCGTCGGAGGTCCAGACGGTTGGGAGATCGCTGGAAGATGATCGGAGACGGAGTCCGGGCAAGTCAAGAAGACAAGGAAAGGAGATGATGCTAGCTAGATACCGCGTGGATCATTGAAGGCCGTCGGATTGAGGTCTAGTTGATAGCTTAGCGGGTCTAGGTAGTATGCTTTGAAAACCATGTAAGAAAACCCGGTATGTGTGTGGGTTTTGGGTTAGCCCTTGCATGGCTGTGTATGTGGGTTAATCCTAGCCCTTAGATGAGTGCTCTAGGGTTGAGGGACTCATCCAAGGGTGGTAGGTGGCCCAAGAGTAGTATAAATAGGGGTGGAGGGGTAGCCTCCTTCCCTTGAAGGTTTTGAGGTTTGTGAATGCTCCTTTGAGCTTTGCCCACGTGAAAGTGAGGCTTTGTAACCTCTCCTTATAGAAATGAAAGTTTTAACCATCCACCTCTGAATTTATTTTGCGCATTTACATTATGTCTTTACTTTACGCAATTTAAATTCAGCATTTACTTTCCCGCAATTACATTCTCGCAATTTACTTTCATGTAATTTGGATTTGCCTCCCCTCCTTCTAAATGCTGCTGATCTTGGATGTTTTGAGTGTGTTCATATGGTTTTACATCTCTTTTGCACTATTGGATTGAGTAGAGAACATCTTTTCTTTCAAGTTCCAACTTTGTTGAGAACTTATTCTTCGCGCAGCAGTCAGTTTTTTATTTCTATAAAAATCTAGAAAAATCTTTTTCAAGTGATTTTTATTGGACGAGGTGCGGGACTCTTACATCCACTTGCAGAAAAATTTTGGAGTTCACTTGTTGCACCGTTTGGGCGCCATCAAGTGAAAACCGAGCCCCAAACTTTCTGCTCGAAGTTCTTGACCAGACTGTGTTCTTAGATTTTTCCTGTTTTGTCTGTAAGGCTTTTTGAGGAGAAATTTGGTGGAGTTCTTTACGACTCTGATGCTCATTGGGATAAAAAGTCTTAAAATTTTGTGAGCTGCAGAAACCCACCAACATCCTGTGCAAATTGAGGACAAATTCTGGAAATTCTGCTTTTGCTTTTCTGAAATTGACTTTTGTGATTTGAATTGATGTCCTTTCTAAAAGCAAGAGTTTGAATTGATTCCTCTTTATCTTGGACACTAGACAACCAGTATTGTGACTCAAAAATCCCCACATATTTTATGGTACTTATCCATGCAAGCTTGGGGTACACATAGTTGTCTAGTTTTTCAGGTTTTTCACGATTTCCTTTGAGCGATCTTGTCGAGGTTTTTGTTGGAGTATTTTGGGGGAAATTTATTTTCCGACCATTCACCCCCCCTCTGTTCGCCATCTCGGTCCTTCAGAAGTCTTCAGTATCTAATTGCACGAAGAAGGACAAGAATTTTCTGCAGTCGATTGGTGAAATCTTTGTCTCATTACTGGAGCACATTATGAACCTCTCGCCAAAGGATCGGCATTCTCTGAACTAGATAGGTGCTCCCTCTGGCGTGTCTTCCCTCGAAAAAGGAGTCCCGTCGGCTAAGTCCAAATTAAAAGAACGACTGAATAAGCAGTACAACCATATTTGCACGAACCACATCGGACCGCCTACGTTACCAACGGTAAAATTCTCAAAACCAGTAAAAAGCCGACTCCTTATCACATAAAGCATCTGATACACAGCACCGAGGAAGATTTTTCCTTGTGCTAGCCGACGCCCTTCGACAAGTTGTTCTGCTATTACTTGATAAACTTGAGTCGGCCCAAGGGATGCCCCGCAAAGCAAAAATCGATCTAGCCAAAGGTTTAGAAAAGCAACGTGTTCTTCGTCCGATACCAGGCCATTAACCTTATTATTATTTCTGATATATTTGGCACAACCTTCACCCTTAGATCGCATAAGTTTATACTTTGGTTTACCACTAAAAGCCGACACTTGTTCACCGTCTGGCCGAAGGTAGAACAACTGAGCAACATCCAAAAGAGTTGGGCCGATGGGACCGATGTGGAATAAAAAAGCATTAAAACAGTCCGACCAAAAATAACAGGCCGTGGCCACCAAGGGCTCATTGGCTTCTAGGTCGACTAGAGAAAGTGGAATACACTCGGCTATACCCATTTTCTCCCATTCACCCCTCTTTTGGGGCTGCCACTCTGATAAACCAATTTCTCCACCCCTTGAGAGCTGTCGGCCAGGCTCTAAAACTTTTATTCCAACCTTCTATGTTATGACCAGAAGCCGATAAAGGTAAACGAGGGATTTCTTGGTTTGTGACAGTATGGACGTCTAGATTTCCGAAAGGACCCAAAAAATATTGGTCGTTGCTATGCGGGATCAGAATGAGTACCTGGCTTGGGTCCATTGCAGCCGATCAAAGGAGGATGATTGAGCTAAGGATTGCTTCGGAGATCCGTCAAACAGAAAGCTTAAGCCAATTGCGGACAATGTGAGAGCTCGAGCGCATGAAGAATGACCGAGTGGGGGCCGCATTATATAGCATGGTGAAATTTTGAAGCGGCGGGAAATGAATCTCAAAAGACGCAAGCAGTTAAAGCGCACTACACGCATGTCAGAAAATTACGGCGCAATTAAAGCAGCAATTACTGGGAGAAGGTTACCAACTAGCCGATGAAGAAGAGGCCGACAATTGTAATTTTTGAAAGATGAAGTCATCTCTCAAAAATGGAGGCCCAACAAGCGGTCGTTTCCTTACACTAGAAGCATCATCCATCATTCATCATCCATCATGTGGTCCCAATGACTTCCTCAGCAAGTCTCTCACGCGTCCAAACTCGCCCGAATCATCCTCACTTGCAAACGGGCTCAAGTCACTTGGCGCACCACATGTCCTTAACCGCTTCATCATGATGTCTATGGCTTCCTTGACTATACTAGACCTCAAGTCCTCCCTTGGCCTAGTCCCGATCCATACCGTTGCCCACCATGTCCATCACTAGTGCTTCACACACTGGCTCCTTGTTTTCCTAACTTGCAACCACTTCCTGACCTCAGTCATCTTCAGACATCCCTAGACCACATGGACTTCAGCTCTCCTAGCCTAGTCCATATCTCCTCTATCTCACCATGATCTAGCACCAAAGTCCTGCAACCAACACAGATAAACAAACTGTCACGCAGCACTACTCAACAAAAATATGTAATAGCATCACTTAACCACAGTTGATGGCGCATAGATATTTGCTTTGGAAAATATCTATAGACAACTAGATGTTGGTAGTACCGCCTGGCTAATACTACAGCTCCTTGGGGCCGGTAGTACCGCCAGCCGGTACTATCGCCATGCATTGGTCGGTAGCACCGTTGGACAGTACTATCATATCCAAAATTCCCAGAAACGACCCTTCATGGAAAATAATTACTACCAACTAGAACCCAGTACAACCGTAGGCTGGCACCACCACCGGTCACTCATAGGCCTGTAGTGTCGCCTGGCCAGCACTTTCATCGTTCCAAGGTCAATAGTGCCGCCAAAACTAACACAACCTCAAATGACTTCAAATTCAAATCCAATTCAAATCAACTCAAACTTGAGCATCCCAAGCTCAAACATAGTCAATTAGTCATCACAGACATGGATAAACATCCACATGGTCTTTCACTGTCCCCCTTGATGAGTATATTGACAAACACCGAAAATGCATACAATTTGTGTTTGAAAATAGAAAGAAGAAATCAATTTGATTGCAAAGCCAACACTTGGTCCAAATATAGGAGAAAGCAAAGATCTTTACCAAGTTAGCAAGAAGAGATTTAGAGTAAATAGTAGAAATAGACAAGTTGTCCTCAAATGCTCTAAAAACTCAAGAAGTCCTACAAAAGCTCAATTTTGCTTACGATCCAAAGAAAAGAACAATTTTTCACTACGACCACAAGAGGCAAGATTCATTTAATACTTCTCCCCATTTCTTCCCCTTTGAAGGACCATGTGGAGGTCCATCCATGTTTGTGATGAGTATTTGACTTTATTTGAGCAAGGTGTGCTCAAGTTTGAGTTTGATTTGGATTGATTTTCAAAATGAAGCAATTTGAGTTGTCTCTGCTAGGAGTGGCAGTACCGGTCGTATGGACGCGGTAGTGATGAGTTGGATGGTTTATTGCACATCTTTGTGGGCATTGCTATGTGAGGAGTTTCCTTGTCTTTGATGGTTGCAGGGCGACGGTGCTAGGTCATGGTGAGGCGAAGGATGACCGGGACTAGGCGAGGAGCGTCGGAGGTCCAGACGGTTGGGAGATCGCCGGAAGATGATCTGAGACGGAGTCCGGGCAAGTCAAGAAGACAAGGAAAGGAGTTGATGCTAGCTAGTTGCCGCGTGGATCAATGAGGGCCGTCAGATTGAGGTCTAGTTGATAGGTTAGCGGGTCTAGGTAGTATGCTTTGAAAACCGTGCAAGAAAACCCGGTATGTGTGTGGGTTTTGGGTTAGCTCTTGCATGGCTGTGTGTGTGGGTTAATCCTAGCCCTTAGATGAGTGCTCTAGGGTTGAGGGACTCATCCAAGGGTGGTAGGTGGCCCAAGAGTAGTATAAATAGGGTTGGAGGGGTAGCCTCCTTCCCTTGAAGGTGTTGAGGTTTTTGATGCTCATTTGTGCCCACATGAATGTGAGGCTTTGTAACCTCCCCTTCCAGAAATGAAAGTTTTATCCATCCACCTCTGAATTTATTTTGCGCATTTACATTATGTCTTTACTTTACGCAATTTAAATTCAGCATTTACTTTCTCGCAATTACATTCCCGCAATTTACTTTCAAGTAATTTTGATTTGCCTCCCCTCCTTCTAAATGCTGCTGATCTTGGATGTTTTGAGTGTGTTCATATGGTTTTACATCTCTTTTGCACTCTTGGATTGAGTAGAGAACATCTTTTCTTTCAAGTTCCAACTTTGTTCAGAACTTGTTCTTCGCGCAGCAGTCAGTGTTTGATTTTTGTAAAACTATATAAAAATCCTTTTTGAGTTATTCTTGTTGGAGGAGGTGCGGGACTCTGATATACACCTGCATAAAAATTTTGGTGTTCACTTGTTGCACCGTTTGGGCGCCATGAGGTGAAAACCGAGCCCCAAACTTTCTGCTCGAAGTTCTTGAGCATACTGTGTTCTTAGATTTTTCCTGTTTTTTTTGTAAGGCTTTTTGAGGATAGATTTGGTAGAGTTCTTCACAATTCTGATGCTCATAGGGAGACAAATTCTCAGAATTTTGTGAGCTGCAGAAACCCACAACCTCCTGTGCAAATTGAGGACAAGTTCTGAAAATTCTGCTTTTGCTTTTCTGAAAGTGACTTTTGTGATTTGAATTGATGTCCTTTCTAAAAGAAAGAGTTTGAATTGATTCCTCTTTATCTTGGACACTAGACAACCAGGATTGTGACTCAAAAATCCCCACATATTTTATGGTACTTATCCATGCAAGCTAGGGGTACACATAGTTGTCTAGTTTTTCGGGCTTTTCACGATTTCCTTTGAGCGATCTTGTCGAGGTTTTTGTTGGAGTATTTTGGGGGAAAATTTATTTACGACCATTCACCCCCCCTCTGTTCGCCATCTTGGTCTTTCAATTGGTATCAGAGCCGGTTTTGCTCTTCTATAGATCTTGACCGGTCTCAAGAGCCATGGCGATGGACAAGTATTCCACCAAGCCTCCCATTTTTTCTGGAGTCGATTTTCCATTCTGGAAGTTGCGCATGGAGTCATACATCACTGCCCAGGGCTTCTTGAGATGGCAGAAGGTGAAACTCCCATATGAGGTTCCTGCCGATGAAAACGTCATGGCCGGCAATATGGCTTACGTTGAGGCGAATGCTAAGGCAAGGAACATCCTCATACAGGGTCTTAGCCGCAGTGAGTATGACAGGATTTCTCACCTTCGTTCTGCTCATGAGATTTTGGTGACCCTCGATGCTTACCATGAGGGCACTACCCAAATCAAGACGGTTCGACAGGACCAATTCAAACGTGAGTTCAACATGGTTTTTGTTGGAGTATTTTGGGGGAATTTTTATTTGCGACCATTCACCCCCCCCTCTGTTCACCATCTTGGTCCTTCAATTGGTATCAGAGCCGGTTCTGCTCTTTTTAGATCTTGACCGGTCTCAAGAGCCATGGCGACGGACAAATATTCCACCAAGCCTCCCATCTTTAATAGAGTTGATTTTCCTTTTGGAAGTCCCGGATGGAGTCATACATCACGCCTGGGGCTACGATATGGCGAAAGGTGAAACTCCGTATGAGGTTCCTCTTGATGAAAATGTCACGGCCATCAATATGGTTGGCGTTGAGGCGAATGCTAAGGCAAGGAACATTCTCATACTGGGTCTTAGCCGCGTGAGTATGATAGGATTTCTCACCTTCGCTCCGCTCACGAGATTTGGGTAACCCTCGATGCTTACCATGAGGGCTCTACTCAAATCAAGGCGTGGCGAGACAGTTCATGCGCGAGTACAACAAGTTTGATCAACGCTACCGGTGAGAGTCTCGGCGAGTGTTTTGGTCGGTTTACAAAGATTTTGAGCGACCTCCGGCGCAGTTGGTTGCATATACCCTAACTCGGACAATGCTCGGCATTTCTTGACCGCACTGACCTTCGGGTTTGGGAGATGAAGGTGACCACCATCAAGGACACCACCGACTTATCGACTCGACTCTTAACGGGCTTTATTCCGCCTCAAGACTAATGAGATCGATGTCGTCTCTCGGAAGACGAAATCTCGATCGATGGCTTTGGTCACCGATCCCATTGGATCTTCTTCTTCCGATCCTTCTATTGGTTTCTCTCTTTCCGCCCTTTGCGAGCTAGCGATGACCAACTGGAAAAATTTCCAGAAAATGAGCTTGCTCTTCTCGCTCAAGTTTTCTCATGCATACAAGATGGTGAGAGAGAGGAAGAGAGGTGGCATGATCACCGCTTCGAGTGTGGTGGCCCCAACCACATTGGCGAACTGTCCCAAGGCGGAGAAGGGCAAGAATGACGTTGGCGGTTCGGGCAAGAACGACTACACCGACAAGAACCGCAACAAGAAGCCTCGGTTCGTGAACCGCGCGACGAGAAGAAGTACCGCAACTTCTCGAAGAACAAGAAGCTCTTCCACCGCGTCCTCGCCGCGCTTGACGACATCAACCTCTCCGACACGGAGACATGGAGCGACGAGGGCGAGGATGATCCGCAAGAGAAGAAGGGCGGCGATGACTTCTCCGGCATGTGCTTCATGGCCGACACCAACGACATCAGCGACTCCGAGCTCTACAGCGACTCGGATGAGGTACCCTCCTATGACCAGCTCAACGAAGCTTTCTGCAAATTAGGAAAATTTCATGCTAGAGCTAGAGCTAAGTGTACGGAGCTTGAGAAGGAAGTAGGTACCTTGACTCGGGAGTTAGCTTCACTTAGATCTTCTCCCTCCCGAGTCACTGATGATTGCTCTTTGTGTGATGCTATTCTTGTGGAGTTGGAGAACCTAAGGACCATACATGATAGTGTGGCTTGCTGAACTTGATGGTCTTAGGTTGAAGAATGCTAGCACTAGTTCTATTGATGCTATTCTGTTGAGGCTAGTTTTCTTCATGCTCACTCCACTCCATCATGTGCTAATTGCCCTAAATTGCTTGCGAAATTGATGCCATGGCGAACACCTTAGAAAGCTTTACGCTAGAAATGATGAACTTGAATTGCATGCTTCTAAGGACCCGGTCGGCTCATGTGAGGGTCAGTAAGCAACTAAAACTTGACAATGATGCTTTGAATGTCAAGTGTGATCAACTTGCTAAGGATTTACTAGTTAAGTCACAAACTGGTTGCTTGCTGTGTGTTGGGGTTGAGGATGATGTGGATCAAATCCATGTCGAGCTTAAGAAGAAGTTAAAAGACCAAACCCTTAGGATTAGAGATGCTCCTTTCGTTTCTTGTGAGGCCCTCAAGATTGAGGCAGCCGTGCTAAGGGAACAAAAAGCATGTGCTGAGAGATCTTCTCTTTCTGGTTCTTCTTCTTCCTCTCCTTCCCCCTGTTCTTCTTGTGCTTCTTTCTTCCGAGATTGCCAGTATCTTATGAGCACTCTCGAGAAGTTTGTTGGAGGCAAGAAGAAGCTCAATCTTATTCTAGAACAATCCAAGATTAGTAGATTCAATCAAGGTCTAGGATTTGATCCCTTGGAGCACGCTCGGTGCATCCTCCCACCATTGTCTTGCGGCTCCAAGAGTGGTGAGATTGTGGTAGCTCCCGAGTGAGCACCACCAAGTTTAGGTCTCTTGGGGTTGTCCATAGGACTTGACCGAAGGGTGTTACTCCTATTGCTACGCCTCTAGCAAGGTGAAGTACACATGCACCTTCCGTAAGAAGGATGGTCACCTAGTAGATTTACGCTTGGCTACTGAGATCACTCGGCGTGGCGTGTTGTTTGCTCTTAGGGTATTCAGGTCATCCCGGACTTTGAGTGCTCCTAAGACACACACCGCTTCTAGAGAGGTTAGAGAGTCGCTGTGTTTGGGCGTCGTCCGTGACTCGGTTTTCATGCTAGTTCTTTGAGTTTTAGCCCCAGAGCTGTTCGTAGTCGATCTTTTCGTCGTCTTCTTGATATTCCTCGCTTTTCCCATCGAGGTAGATATCGTGGTGTGGTGTTTTCCGGTAGGAGATCCAGCGACCTTCTTGGGATGGTCCGGCTTTTGCACCACGGCGTACCAACCCGCTTTGACTCATAGATTATCTATCAGAGTTGCTCCTGATCGTGTGAGAGTTGAGCGTCAGAGAGACACTCGAGTCCAGTCTTCTTCTGTGGCTGGTACTCTGAGGTGTCGTATGGTTCAGTATTGGGTTCCTAAGTCTTCACTCTATCCCAGTATTGAGTCATCTTTCTCTCTTGTGTCTTGATCAGGTTCGTCGGATGGGGAAGGGCGATGTTTGGATTGTTGTCTCCGGTTGTTCTCGTCATATGACCGGAGATTCTCGTTGGTTCTCTTCCCTAGTCCGAGCCCCCGGTGATGAGTTAATCACTTTTGGAGATGCATCTTCAGGTAGAGTCATTGCTAAAGGTACCATCTGGATTAACAAAAATTTCATTCTTAAAGATGTTGCCCTAGTAAGTAAGTACGCAATACAATCTGCTCTGTTTCTCGACTTATCGATGACTCTTTCGAGGTAAGTTTCAAGAGTAATGCTGTAGAATCCTTGATTCATCGGGAGGGTTAGTTCTTGGGATTTCTAGATTTGGGAGAGTCTTTCGTGCTAATTTTTCTGCTTCGAAGCCGGACATACATTTTGCTGTGTGTCTGTGCGCTCGATTTCAAGCTTCTCCTCGCGCCTCTCACCACCAAGCGGTCAAGCGCATCTTCAGGTACCTTCGTGCTATCACTGATTATGGTATTTGGTACTTTTCGTCTTCTTGTCTATCTCTTAGAGCCTTTTCCGATGCCGACTTTCTTGGGTCAGAGGATAGATAGGAAGAGCACTTACGGCACTTGCCAATTCATTGGCACTTCTCTTGTTTCTTGGTCATCTAGGAAGCGATGCAGGGTTGCACAGATCCTTCTTTGAGACCGAGTATGTTCTTTGTAGCCGATTCTTTGTAGCAGTGCTCTGATGAGATCGACCTTACGGGACTATGGGTTAGAGATAGAGAGTGTGCCACTTTTCTCGTGACAACACTTCAGCTATTTGCATAGCTAAAAACCAAAGCAACATTCCCGGACCAAACACATTGATATTAGATATCACTTCCTTAGAGACCATGTGGAGAAGGGAGATATCGCGCTTCATTCGAGAGGTGACCTTGATTAGTGATATCTTCACCAAGCCTTTGGATAGCTCAGTTTGTTGCCTTGAGGAGTGAGCTTGAGTCGTGAGCCCTTACGGCCTTTCGTGAGGGGAGCTGGTTTGTATATTATGTATTATATGTTTTCTTCTAGCTTTTCTTTTCTTTGTGTTTCTTCTGGGTGACTTTGGGCTTGTTTTCTTGAGTTGAGTTCACTCACTTAGACTTCTAGCATGCCTTCCATGGACCTCTTATCTTGTGCTTTAGGTTGCTATCATGCGTGATTAGCTGTTCTCTCTTCTCTCTAGGTTGAGTTCCCTCATAGTCTTATAAGTCTAGCAGGTATTGGGCCTCCAGGTAGACAGGTGCATGTGCACTCCTTAGTTGGGATCTAGAGTCGACTTCCCTATGTCGATCATTTGGGAAGATAAGAGCGAGTCTGAGCCGTAGTGAGTCTCTTCTATCTTATCTATGCTCAATAGCCATCCAGTTTTGCAGTTTCTCGACTTCTTCTCCTCATTCTGTTTTTCTGGTTGTTATTGAGTTCATTCGGGTTTTCTTCATGCCTAATCTTGATAATAACTCAACTTTAACCAGATTTGCGCTTAAAATTGATTCATTTGTTGAGGGGAGTTTGGGAATCTGTTCATGCATTGCATTTAGACTGCATTTTCTATTTTATGAGCTTTGTCTATTATGCAATTGATTTCTTCTTCATGCTATACACCATGCTACATCATTTGAAGAAAATCACTAGCTTAGGTATGTCCGAGTTCATTTAACTTGCTAAGCTTAAAAATGAAATAAGCCTTAAATGAAAAACTTGATGAAACTTGTTGCTTTTACTTGTTAGGTTTCTTCTCTAGAGGTTTGTGCCATAATTTGAGAAATTTAGGAGTTCTCTAGAGTCCCTATAGCAACTTGGGTGAAACTAGTTTGATCCATGCTAGAGTCCTTCAATTGCTCATGAATCGTTGTGCTAAAAAATGAAAATTAAACAAAATTGACTCTTCTTGTGCACATACGACTCAACATCTTGTATTCATAAGACCGCTTCCCATTGCACTTGGGATGAACTTGGAATACATCGTGTTTGACTTAGACCATCCTCTTAAGAGTTCATCTTGAGATGGTCGCATACGGCTTGAGTCAATTGGTTGTCAAAATAAAATGCAAATAAATTAAAAACAAAGATATATGTGGGTAAAGAATGCAAATAATGTCAAACATTTGCACCCCGCTATGTCTTGTATGATGATAAATCAAAATTTGCATTAAGTGATAAATGAGCCCGAAGGACCTTGTATGCTCTTCTAGATTCCCCAACGTGTTGAGTAGGTTGAACTCTAGGTTTTCCTTTTGATCCTTAGAGTGGCTATTCTTCTATTTTTGAAACTAAAGCTAAGTGTTGCACTTGTCAAATCTTGCTAAAAATGAAATATTCAAAACTAAGCTCGTATTTGCACTTGGACATGTCTTAGTTTAGTTATCTTCTGAAATTGACAAGCTCTTTCTTAAATTTAACTCTAAAATCTGAATTCCTCTTCGTCAACTTGGTCATGGTTCTAATTTCTATCTTTGGACCAAGTTTGACTTTGCAACTAAAAATTGCTTTCTTCTTCATTTTCTTCAAACTCAAATTTATGCCTTTTGTGTGGTTTGTCAATATACTCATCAAGGGGGAGATTGAAGGACCATGTGGAGGTCCATCCATGTTTGTGATGAGTATTTGACTTTATTTGAGCAAGGTGTGCTCAAGTTTGAGTTTGATTTGGATTGATTTTCAAAATGATGCAATTTGAGTTATCTCTGCCAGGAGTGGCAGTACCGGTTGTATGGACGTGGTAGTGATGAGTTGGATGGTTTATTGCACATCTTTGTGGGCATTGCTATGTGAGGTGTTTCCTTGTCTTTGATGGTTGCAGGGCGACGGTGCTAGGTCATGGAGAGGCGAAGGATGACCGGGACTAGGCGAGGAGTGTCGGAGGTCCAGACGGTTGGGAGATCGCCGGAAGATGATCGGAGACGGAGTTCGGGCAAGTCAAGAAGACAAGGAAAGGAGTTGATGCTAGCTAGATGCCGCGTGGATCAATGAGGGCCGTCGGATTGAGGTTTAGTTGATAGGTTAGCGGGTCTAGGTAGTATGCTTTGAAAACCGTGCAAGAAAACCCGGTATGTGTGTGGGTTTTGGGTTAGCCCTTGCATGGCTGTGTGTGGGTTAATCCTTGCCCTTAGATGAGTGCTCTAGGGTTGAGGGACTCATCCAAGGGTGGTAGGTGGCCCAAGAGTAGTATAAATAGGGGTGGAGGGGTAGCCTCCTTCCCTTGAAGGTGTTGAGGTTTTTGATGCTCATTTGAGCTTTGCCCACATGAATGTGAGCCTTTGTAACCTCCCCTTCCAGAAATGAAAGTTTTATCCATCCACCTCTGAATTTATTTTGCGCATTTACATTATGTCTTTACTTTACGCAATTTAAATTCAGCATTTACTTTCCCGCAATTTACTTTCAAGTAATTTTGATTTGCCTCCCCTCCTTCTAAATGCTGCTGATCTTGGATGTTTTGAGTGTGTTCATATAGTTTTACATCTCTTTTGCACTCTTGGATTGAGTAGAGAACATCTTTTCTTTCAAGTTCCAACTTTGTTCAGAACTTGTTCTTCGCGCAGCAGTCAGTGTTTGATGTTTTAAAAAATATAGAAAAATCATTTTTGAGTTATTCTTGTTGGAGGAGGTGCGGGACTCCGATATAGACCTGCAGAAAAATTTTGGAGTTCACTTGTTGCACCGTGTGGGTGCCATGAGGTGAAAACCGAGACCCAAACTTTCTGCTCAAAGTTCTTGAGCATACTCTGTTCTTAGATTTTTCCTGTTTTTTTTATAAGGCTTTTTGAGGAGAAATTTGGTGTAGTTTTTCACGACTGTGATTATCATAGGGATAAAAATTGTCAGAATTTTTTGAGCTGAAGAAACCCACCAACCTCCTGTGCAAATTGAGGACAAGTTCTGGAAATTCTGCTTTTGCTTTTCTGAAAGTGACTTTTGTGATTTGAATTGATGTCCTTTCTGAAAGCAAGAGTTTGAATTGATTCCTCTTTATCTTCGACACTAGACAACCAGGATTGTGACTCAAAAATCCCCACATATTTTATGGTACTTATCCATGCAAGCTTGGGGTACACATAGTTGTCTAGTTTTTCGGGTTTTTCACAATTTCCTTTGAGCGATCTTGTCAAGGTTTTTGTTGGAGTATTTTGGGGGAATTTTTATTTGCGACCATTCACCCCCCCTCTTTTCGCCATCTTGGTCCTTCACCCTTTGATTATGTCTTCTCACATTTCTCCCCTTTTGGCAATATAGGCATCAAGAAAGCATATATGCATGAAATGCATCCTAGAAGAACATTGAAGATTATGCAAGTGACCACAAGGACAAAGTATGACACCAAGCTACTTAAATTTAGATTATACTAGACTAAGTCATATCCAAGTGCATATTTCAAAATCCTTGCTAGCAAGCAAAATACCATTGTGCTATTTTAGCATGATTTCAATAAGAGCAACTCTTAGCATAATTTTGAAACTAGAAGCAAAGCCATACCATGGATCAACTAAATAACCTAGAGTTCAACCTAGTCAACAATTTGGGAAGCTATAAGTGCATAAGAGAACCTTCATGCTTAATCATCTTTTGAGAGTGCACATTTTAGATTTTAACGCACATAATGAGGTTTGGAGAGCTTATCCTAGCAAAGTACATCCTCGACTATTGTAACATCCGAAATTTTCCATTTTTTGTGCATTTTATATTTTTGTGAATTTTCTGGAATTAATTTGGATTATTTGGAATTTCTTGGAATAAAGACTTTTGTCAAAAGTATTTTAAATATTAGAAAAGTTTAAATAAAGTTTTGTTGAAAATATTTTATTTGAGTCTCAAATACCCTAAAATATTTTTTAGAATTTTTGGATATTTTTTATATTTATTTCGGCATTATCTAATTTCTATTACTATTTTAATTAGGAAATGTTTTTAAAACTGGTTGTATAGTGTTGGGCCGAAACCCAATAGGCTTTGCACGTTTTCCCCGCAGCCCAGCCGACCCAAGTCATGTTGTCAGCCCGCTCACACAAAACCCTATATGCTCAGCCATCGGATCATGATCGAGCGATCGAGATCCATCTGTTCTGCTTGCGTTGCGTGGCACCGTCTGATGTGCGCCACGTGGATGGCTAGGATGGATTCCTTTCACACCGTCGTATCCTTATCGGATTCTGCCACATCTGTGCTTTTCGTGTCAATCTTCGCGTGTTTCACGAACCCTAAGGGGACTATTTAAGGCGCTGCACACCCTCTAAGAACCACCGTCCTGCGTCGCACCTGTAGCCCTAGCAAACGCTCGAGCTCGTGGTTGCTCTCTACCGCACCACCATCGAGTTTTGCTGCTTTTCACTGTCGTCAAGCTATCTCCGCCGCCTTGGAGACCAGATCTAAGATCCTCGCATCGAGCTGCCTCAGTTTTGTCAGTTAAAGTCGCCGAGAAGGCATCGAAACGCTGTCGAGCCTCACATCTTCTTTGTCTCTGGTGAGATGCCACCACCGTGCCTTTGCCAAGCTCGCGAAGAGACGTAACCGTTGGATTTAGGTTGGGCAGTGTCGACTTTTGTAGTCGGCAATAAATTTATGGGGTAGGCGCTAGATCTCAAACTCGAAAGTCACACAAGACAAGGGGTTTATACAGGTTCAGGCTCTCGCGGAGGAGATAATATCCTAATCCTGTGTGCTGGGATTATATGGATCTCTTGGATCCGAAGTTGCTCAAAGCACAATATGCTCTGGGCGATATGAGGTGTTCTATGCTCTATGGCTTGATTGCTCTATGCTTGGATGATCGGCCCCCTATGTTGTTGCCCGCCCTCTCCCTTATATAGCGGGGGTGGGGCGGCTTACAGAGTCCTGATCGGTTTGGAGATTCCGATCGGTTACAAGATTCTAGTCAGTTAATAGGATAGAGTTTACATCTTTATCTACCCTATTAACGACTCGGATTACAACCGTATCTATCATATCTAAATATAAGTTCGACTTCCTTTAGGATATGTCCCCTTGCGCACGGCAGCGGGGCCTGACGCGGGGAGTATCTTCTGGGCCTCCCTCTTGGGCTTGTCATGAGGGTACCCGGGTTCTTATATTCCACAGGCAGTCTAGATCGTAGCAGGTGCCATGCACCAAGGCAGTCGTGTCATCACCATGCAAGCATTTGAACTAAGTCAATCATATAACCACATGTCTGGTATGGGACAGACCTAGCTGATTAATTTGTAATGTCTAGATTTTGGTACTGTCATGATAGTGCGAGTTCCGGGTGCATGGGTAGACTCACATGGCTCAAGAGGGGGGCCCTGAGTGCGGTAACCAGTCCTATTAGTGTTGAAATCTCAACATGCAGTATTTGGTTTAGACAGATCATTGTAAAGGCTTTCTTGTGATCACTCGCTTTTGTAGTGATATGATTGTATCTTGTGGGTAAAGTGCATAACCTCTACAGAGTGTCAAACCTATTCAAATAGCCATGCTCACGGTATTAAGCAATTCTGAGGAATTGCAGTAAAGGGTTATATTTCAATAAAATAAAGTTGGGAATGGAGGCAGTATGCCTATGGAAGTATGAAAATTGATGTAAGATTGTGAGTTAGTTTATTTGGGAAATAATTGAGAAATTATTATTGTTATTATTTGAAGGATCGAGATGGCGAACAGAGGGGGGAGGGGTGAATGATCGCAACTTAAAATTTTCCTCCAAAAATAATCCAAACAAGTCTGCGAAGAAAACGCATAAGAGGAGCCGACCAAGATGAGCCTTTTGTGCTGTCTGGCCGGTACAACCGCACGAGGGCTGGTAGTAGTGCAGGAAGAGTGGTAGCACCGGGCTCAAGAATAGTTCAAGAATAATCTCAAAAACAGCACGACCTAAAAGCAAATTTCGAGGAATCTTTTGATCGGCTGGACAAAAACTCACAAAACTTTGTAGATATGATCCTAGGGATGTTAGGAACTCATTCCAACCTTCAATCATGAGGATTGACGTAAAAGTTCTGACCTTTTTGCCCAGGAAGGAAGAACACACCAAGTTTGTGCAAGAACCCAAGAAATCGACCTAACGCTTGCTTGTGGGATTTTAATGATCAAGATGATCTTGGATAGCTTCCCACATGTCACAATAAGGAAAAGCACAAGTATCAACTTCAACAAATGTGATTTACAAGATGATTTATTCAAAAACGAAAAACCGGTTTCTTGCAAGAAGAACGCATGGATTGCCTAGATGATTGGGATATGATCTAAAGAGATATTCATCCATCAATCAACATCCTCGAAATAAAAATCGTAAGCATTTTAGAAGGAGAGGAGGCAAATCCAAAAGCATGTAGAAGGAGGGGATGCAAATCCAAATTACATGAATGTAAATTGCAAGAATGTAAGCGCGGAATTTCAATGCGTAAACTAAATTCAAGCATAAGAGAAAATGATTTGAATTTCTGGAAGGGAGATTTACAAAGCCTCACAACAAAGTGGGCAAAGCTCAAAGGAGCACAAAACCTCTAAAACCTTCAAGAGGAGGAAGGCCACGCCTCGCCCTCTATCTATACTATACTCTTGGGCCACCTACCACCCTTGGATGAGTTCCTCAACCCTAGGGCACTCCATCAAGGGCTAGGATTGACCCACTCACACAGCCATACAAGGGCTAACCCAAAATCCTCCACACCAACCGGGTTTTCTTGCATGGTTTTCAAAGCACACTAACTAGACCTGCTATCCTATCAACTAGACCGTGATACGACGGCCCTCATTGACCAAGCAGCTTCTAACTAGCATCTCATCCGTTCCTTGTCTTCTTTAGCTTGCACCAAATTCATCTACTATCATATTCCGGCAATCCTCAACCGTTTAGACCTCCGACGCTCCTCTCATAGTCCCCATCATCCTCCGTCTCACCATGATCAAAACCCGACGTCCTGCAACCACCAGAAACAAGGAAACACATCACATAGCAATGTCCCAAAAGCTATGCAATAAATTCATCAAAGTCCATGCACTAAAATTCCTCTTCACTTGTACTGGCCGGTAGCACTGCCCATAGTGGACCGGTGCTACCGCCCCCAGGCCGGTAGCACCGCTCTTCGCTAGCACCAGAAAACACCTTCTCTGGAATTTTTACACCGCTCCAAAGGGCCGATGCTACCGCTCGCCCGGTAGCACCGGCCTAGCCAGAACCCCTAAAAACACCCTCTCTGAAATTTTTATGCCGGCCATTTGGGCCGGTGCTACCGCTCACTCGGTTGCACCGCGCTACCTTTGCCGGTAGCACTGGAAAAAAAAAGAAAGGCTCAAATTGCTTAAAATTTCAAATCCAATTCAAATCATTAAACTCAAACTAGAGCATACCAAGCTCAAGCTTAATCAAAATACTCATCATAAACCTGGGTAGACCTCCACATGGTCTTTCAATCTCCCTCTTGATGAGTATATTGACAAACACATGAAAATGCATAAGTTTTGAGTTTGAAGAATGAAGAAATAAAGCAATTTAGTTGCAAATCCAAACTTGGTTCAAAAAAGAAAAATTGAGATGATGGCCATGTTGATGAAAGGGATTTTGGAGCTAAATTCAAAGGAAAGAGCAAGTTTTCCACAAAAACTCTTAAATCCAATCAGATGCTCACAAGAAGTTCAAATGGTTATGATCCATGAGATTTAGCAGAATTTTACTAAGATCATAAGAGCCAAATATGCATTCACATTTTTATCTTTTAATGATGCCTTTTCTATGTTTTCTCCCCCTTTTGGCAATATAGGCATCAAGATGGCATTTTCTCCCTTTTTTATTTATTTGCATGAAATGCAACCTAAAGGAGCTTTGAAAATTATCCAAGTGACCACAATGACAAGATATGACACCAAGCTTGTCAATGGCAAGATAGACTAAACTAAAACATGTCCAAGTGCAAATAACAAATTTTGCTCATAAGCTTAGTTTTGATAATCTCATTTTAACAAGATTTGACAAGTGCAAAACTTAGCAATAGTTTCAAAGCTTGAAGCAAAGCCATTCAAAGGATCAAATGGAACACCTAGAGTTCAACCTACTCAACACTTTGGGGAATCTCGAAGTACATAAAAGGTCCTTCGAGCTCATTTTTCAATTAATGCAAATTTTTCTTTAAGACTTTGAAAGACATAGCGGGGTGCAAATGTTTGATATTATTTGCATTCTTTACCCACTTATGTTTTTTTATTTGCATTGATTTTAAAGCAATGGACTTAAAGTCATTTTCAACCATCTCAAGAAGAACTCTTAAGAGGATGGTCTTGGTCGTACACGATGCATTCCAGGTTCATCCCAAGTGCAATGGGAAGCTGTCTTGTGAATGTAACATGTTAATTCAAATGCGCACAAATAAAGTCATTTTTGCTTAATTTTTATTTTTAGCACATTGATTTATGAGCAAATGAAAGGACTCTAGTATGAATCAAGCAAGTTTCACCCAAGTTGCTATAGGGACTCTAGAGATATCCAAAAATTTGCGAATCATGTAAAATGCATCTAGAGAAGAAACTTAGCAAGTAAAAACAACATGTTTCATCAAGTTTTCATTTAAAGCTTTCATTTTTCAAATTTTAACAAGCTTAGCAATACAAATGAACTTGGACATATCTAAGCTAGTGATTTTCTTCAAATGATGTAGCATGGTGTATAGCATGAAGAGTAAATCATTTGCATAATAGACAAAGCTCATAAAACAGAAACTGCAGTGTATACGCAATGCATGAACAAATTCCCAAACTCCCCCTCAACAAGTGAATCAATTTAAGAACAAATCTGGTTAAAATGAGTTATTAGCAGAATTAGGTGTAAGGAAAACCCAAATGAACTCAATGGAAACCAGAAATACAGAATGAGGAGAAGAAGTCTATAGAACTGCAAACTGGATGGCTATAAAGCATAGAAAAGATAGAAGAGACTCACTACGGCTCAGACTTGCTCTCATCTTCCCCAATGATTGACATAGGGAAGCTGACTCTAGATTCCAAACAAGGGAGTGCACACAGACCTGTCTACCCAGGGGGCCCAACACCTCCTAGACTTATAAGACTGTGAGGGAACTCAACCTAGAAAGAAGAGAGAGCAGCTAATAGTGCATGATAGCAACCTATAGCATAAGATGAGAGGTCTGTGCAAAGCATGCCAGAAGTCTAAGTGAAGTGAACTCAACTCAGGAAAATAAGCCCATAATCACCCAGAAAAAGCAAAGAATAGGAAAAGCTGGAAGAAGGCATATAATTCAAAATATACAAACCCCCCCACAATAAGCCGTAAGGACACACGACTCCAAGCTCACTCCTTAAGGCAACAAATCTGGAGCTATCCAAAGGCTCGGTAAATATATCGGCTATCTAATGGTCACTCTCTACAAACTGAAGCGTGATATCGCCCTTTCTCCACATGGTCTCTAAGGAAGTGATATCTAATATCAATATGCTTGGTCCGGGAATGCAGCACTGGGTTCTTCACAATGCAAATAGCAGAAGTATTGTTACATAAAAGTGGCACACTCTCTATCTCTAATCCAAAGTTCCGCAAGGTCGATCTCATCCAGAGTACTTGACTATAGCAACTAGCTGCAGCAACATACACGGCCTCAGCGGTGGTATCCTAAAGCCAGCAAAGTCTACATCGGAAAAGGCTCTAAGGGACAAACAAGAAGAAGAGTACCGAATACCATAATAAATTGTAGCATGAAGGTACCTGAAGATACGCTTCACCGTTTGGCGGTGAGAGGCGTGAGGACAAGCCTAAAATCGAGCGCATAGACGCACAGCAAAGTGTATGTCCGGCCTCGAAATGGTGAGGTACAAGAGAGAGCCGATTTTTGCTCGTAAACTCCTTTTGATCAGCAGGCTCACCATCCTCATCAGGCTCGAGGACAGTAGTGGTGGCCATAGGAGTCATCACCAGCTTCCCGTCAGACATGTTGAAGTGCCTCAGGAGGTCCCGGGTGTACTTGCCTTGATGCAAAATAGTGCCCTCCCAAGTTTGCTTGATCTGGAAGCCAAGTTAGTAGCTTAACTCGCCCATCATACTCATCTCAAACTCTGTGCTCATCATGTCAGAAAACTGAGACACAAGAGAATGAGAATCTCTAGTCTATCTAGAAGCCGTGGCTATCTTAGGAGCAATCAGAGTCTGGGAATGACATTGAATAGCCCTAAGAGCACGAACACGCTCACAACATGCTATTTGGCATGTCCAAAGTAGAAGTCAACTAAGTGTCCATCCTTCTGACAGAAGGTGCGAGTGTACTTCGTCTTGCTAGAGGCTGAAGCTGCAAGAGAGGCAACATTCTCATCAAAGATCACACGAACAATACCAACTGACCGAAATACTATGGTGCTAGACGTAGGAGCAACCAAAATCTCTCCACTCTTGGAGGCACGAACAGTGGTGGGAGGATGTGCCCGAAAGTGCTCATGAGGTACTTACACTCCTAGAAGAGAGAGGCATATGAAGAATAGGGGAAAGAAGATAATGATGAGATAGAAAAGGAAGAACAAACGGCACATGCATTTCTTTCTATGCACGTCTGCCTCAATCTTGAGGGCCTCACAAGAAACGCATTCGGCATTCATAATCCTAGCACTCTAGGCCTCTAGCTTCTTCCTATGCTCCTTATGGATCCTATCCATGTCCCACTCAATCTTTAGCACATCTAGCACAAGAAACTATTGACTTAGCTAGTAGGTCCTTTGCAAGTTTAGCGCACTTGATAGTCAAAGCATCATTATCAAGTTTTAGTTGTCTATAGCCCGCACGTGAGCTAATTAGGTCCTTAGAAGCAAAATTTTCAAGTTCTTCATTTCTAACAAAAAGCTTCCCAAGGTAAGCAGTCATGGCATCAATCTCAGCTACCAACTTAGGGGAATTATCATAAGAAGCACATGTAGGAGTATGAAAAGGACTAGTATCAGTAGAAAGAGCATTAGAAGTACTTCAGCTAGCATTCTTCACCCTAATAATCTCTACCTCAGAAAGCACATTATCATGCAGGGTCCTTAGTTTCTCCAACTCCACAAGCAAAGCACCGCACAACGAGCAATCATCAGTGCCACAGGAGGAACTAGATCTAAGTGAAGCAAACTCCCTTGATAGACTACCTACTTCCTTCTCAGGCTCCACACATCTAGCTCTAGCTCCTGCATTGAATTTTCCAAGCTTGCAGTGCATCATTGAGCACATCATAGGTGTATACCTCATTAGACTCTCTATAGAGGTTATCGTCGTTGATGCCGTTCTCATCGACCATGAAGCACATGCCGTTAAAGTCATCGCCGTCCATGGTCTTCTCTTGCGGATCATTCACTCCTTCATTGTTGCTCCATGTCTTGATGTCAGAGAAGGAGATGTCATCAAGTGAGACAAGGACGCGGTGGAAGAGCTTCTTGTTCTTGGAGAAGTTGTGGTACTTCTTCTCACGCATGTGATCATGAGCTGGAGCCTTCTTGTTGCAGTTCTTATCGGTGTATTCGTTTTTGTTCACACCGCCGTAGTTGTTCTTGCCCTTGTCCATCTTGGGGTAATTTGCCTGAATGTGGTTGGGGCCACCACGCTGGAAGCAAGTTATCAAACCTACTCTCTTCCTCTCTCTCGCTCTCATGTATGGATGAGAGAATTATATGGCTAAGGGAGCAAGCTCATTTTCTTAAAACCTCTCCGTAACATCCCAATTTATGGCTCATTTGGATTTAATATGGTTTTTGTGGATTCTCTGAATTTTTGAGATTTTTCTAGAATTTATTTGGATTTATTTATTATTATTGAATATGGCCTATTATGAAATTATTTAAGTACTGAGAAAGTTTAAATAAATTTTTGCCAAAAAATATTTTATTTGGGTTCTAAATGTCTTAAAATATTTTTGAGAATTTTTCTCGAATTTTCCTATTATTTTATTGCCTTAACATAATTATTTTAGTTATCAGAATATTTTTAAATCAAAAAGCTTTGGAAAATGCTTTTCTACAGTGTTGGGCTCGGCCCGATGCTCTGCGGCCCAAATAGCCATAGCCAAACACACAGCGCAAAACCCTAACTTGAGTTAATACGAGTCGTTGGATTTGGATTGTGTGATTGAGTTTGTGTCACATCGCCTTGCGTTGTGAGTCACCTCGTTGTATCGCGAACGGACTCCACCACCATCGTCAATTCCACAGTGGAATCCACGACCACCACGCCTGTCGAGGGGCCTATTTAATGTGCCACCTCACCCATCATGAAACCCACCTCGAGCCACGCATTTTGCTTCGTTCCTTGCTATCGGAGCCTCTGTCGTACACTCGCACGAGCTCACCGGAGTTCGCAAAGCCGTCGTCATCTTCTTCTGCTTCGTCTGCTATCTACAGTGAGTCTCCACCGTTGCCACCGTCACCGTTGAGATCGTTGAAGCGACAACTCGTGGATCCGCGCAAATCCGAGAAAAAACTGGTGAGATTTCACCGTGTTGCTCTTCATCTTCCTCGTGTCTGACGTAGCACCGTCGTTGCATCTACTATCGCCTAGCTCCCTGTGCCTTAGTCATCGGATCCGCAGCGTTTGCCTCATATCGCACCGAATAGCTACCGTCTCCTACTGCCACGCGTCCGTGCTGCCGAGATCCATCACCGCACCTGTCAGCCGTTAGATCTAGATTTGATGGCCTATATTCTTCCACGTGTCGCATCCACATTGCGCCACACGTGCGCACTAGCGTCAGCCCACGTGACATCACCCATGACATTGTGCGCGGAAGCCGAGGTGTTGTTGACTGTGTTCACGGTGGTAGCGTACTGTTTCGTCAACTGAGTCCAAGCGTCGGCCACGTGTCAGGCCCTAATTGGCTTGGTTCTATGCCAATGTAATAAATCGGATTTTCAATATAAAAATAATTTAGTAAATTCAGTATTTAATATTTTCTGATTTTATTATTTATCAAATATTTCGAGAGTGCGTTCTCTTTCATACGAGCTTCGATTGAAGCGATTAAAATTTATAAAAAAATTTAAAATTGAGATCTATTTAATGGTGAATTTTATTTGATTTTTAGAATTTTTTGCTCTTAGTTTTTGTATCTATTTCGTATTTTCTCTCGATACACGTAGACGTTGAAGTGCTCGGAGCGTCCAAGGATGAATCGTTGAACCAAGAGCAAGGTCCAGAATAGGAACAAGAACTTTTGCAAGACATGTTGTGCTTTGATCTTGTTGAACCTAGTTTTACAAAATTGCTATGTCGATTTAAATTATTGCATGTTACTTCATGTGTACAATTGATTTCAAATTAGCTTGGGATCTAGTTATTCAACCCTATTGGATTATACCCTACCTTGTCATTTCTATGCCATGATTATTTATCACCCTATGACTATTCATTACTAGTTGGTTACTGTTACAAGTCAACAAGGGTTGGTTAGACAGTGTTTAGTATGTTGGTGACATGCCCTTGAGGCGATCATAGAGATGATTGTATCACGCCTTATGTTTATGGAACAATATAATTGTTTGTCCTTTGAATAAATATCGATTGGATTAATCAACAAGTGACTTGTTCGTGCAACTTTTTCCATACATTGATATTATTCAAGTTATCCCTGATCGGTTATCATAATATAGGACGATTATCTTTCATAGATCAGCAAATGTATTGATTAATGACCATGTTTCACGGGTCATAGAGATATGGAGATATCTAATCAATAATGTGGACACATGTTATAGAACATGCGTTGGATAGACCCATATGAGACACTGCGAGAATTGTTATATATATTCTTATGTGTCATTAGTTGGTCTCATGCATAGTGTATGTATGTTCCTTAGACCTGTGATCATCATTGGTTTCCTATATGTGTAATGGTTTACTTAGGAGCTACCAAACGCTACTCTTTAACCAGATAGTTATAATTAAGCTTTCGGGTTTACTATGAAGCATGCTGAGGTACATGAATGATCAAGATAGAATTTGCTCCTCCTATATAACAGAGAGATATCTCTGAGCCCCTCGAGGTAGATGGATTAAGTAAGTGCATGGCCATGCCGGATGTGATTGAGAGTCAAACCAGATAAATTATTCCACTATAGTATAAGTTAAGAGATCGAGCTGTCATAGGATGACACGACTCTCTCCTTGACCTTGATCTGATATCGTGAAGCAAAGGGAACATGACATTATCACATTATAGTAGGTTCATCCGATGCTTTATGGATATTTAGGAATCGATATGTACTGCTAGGTACCGCTATCGATTATCGATCGGAAAGGTGTTTCCGAGTCGTGTCCAAATATACATGAACCTACAGGGTCACACACTTAAGGGGTTGGAATATAGTGGTATGGATTGGATCCGTCACTAATGGGCCAAGTGGGCTTTGTCCTTCAGTTGGGCCCTAATGTAGGGTTCCACCGCAGGGGAGGGGACGGCTGTATAAAGGCAGCTCATGGTTGCAATTGATATGTGAGATGGCGTAGCCACCGAAACCCTAGCCGTCTCTACTTGAGCCTTCTCGTGCGCGCTGGTGCTGGCACACCGACGCACGGCATTCTTTTCCCGAACGTATGGACGCCAGTAGAGGTGTTGCTGCTATTGCAACATTGATCGGAACGATCGACCACTGCGTGAGGATGATCGGCCACCGCACGAGGAAGATTGACTACTGCAACACGACGCGCACTTCGTTGATTCGGGCTGCATCAACTTCCTTCCACTGCACTGCGCGTCTATTGGTAACGATCCATGATCATTTACTTGTTGGCTTTCTGGTTTACGAGGTAGATTTTTAATTGTGTGCTAGCGTAGCCTACCCGTATCCCTCCATAGTATGTTTAGTCATGCCACGTATAATTCATGTCTTTTGAAATATCAAATTAATATTGATTACTAGAATATTAAAGATGTTTTATGGAATCAGTGTGTCAAGTGTTGCCACACAATGATGTAGAGTTGTAGTGACAGGGTTATCATGCAACGATGTTGACATGTTGATGGCACGTGGTGCATGGTAATCAACTGGGGTGGTAAATAATTTAGATTGGGGCAAGTGCAAGGGGCAGTATGGCAAGGTGGCCCAAAAAGGCAGAGGGATTGTGGAAGTCTTGCCTTAGTCAACCTAAGGACTTAACCTTGCAAGCATTTGACCTGAGTCAAACATGCAACCACTTGTCTGGAATGGGATGGACCTAGCTGATTAATTTGCAATGTCTTAGCTTTAGTACTACCATTGGTGGTGTGAGCCCCGACTATTTAGGTAAACTCACATGGCGCAAGAGGGGGGCCCTATGTGTGGTAACCAGAACCATCAATGTTGAAACCTTAGCTGGTAGTACTGGGTTAGGACAGAGCTTTGAAAAGGTTTGTCATGATCTCTCTGTGACACACCAAAGAAAGTGTGCTAATATCGATTGCACAAAAAGATGACCTTGTCGTGTTGGAAAAGCACATAACCTCTGTAGAGTGTAAAACCAGTTCGGATAGCCATGCTTGCGGTATTGAGCAATAATCAGGAATTATAGTAAAGGGTTAGATTTTATAAAATGCAAACTTGGATGGGAGGTAGTGTGCCGTTGGAAAGTTTGGAATATGTTATGGTGGAATGCCATGCTTACTTGAGAAATATCTGCAAATTACTTTTTACAATTATTTATTTTACTGTCATTTCAACCAATTTATTGTATTCATTTGTAAATGCTTCTTTATTGCAAAATAGCCATATCAACTATTCATTTGTAATAAACCTTGCCTATAGTTATGTGAGACTTGCATTCTGTGCACAACTTGTTGAGTGCTTTATTTACTCACCTTTGCCAACAGCAAATCACTAGTTGAGGAGGAGTTAACACCAGCTTTGGGGGAGTACCAGGAAGAGATGAATGTTTAGGGTGCGAGCCTTGTCTGCTGCCTATAGTATACTGAGTGGTTTATCTACATTTTCATTCAACCACAGTTTAATTTGTTATTCTTAGTTTAGCCCTCCATGGCAAAGTCATGTAAGGATGACCATAAGGTCAGTCAACATGTTAATAATTAATATATGAAGTATGTTATTACGATTCCGTTGTGTATGATTGAGATATTCATCTATGTTGAGCCTGTGTGCACTAGCATAATCCTGGACTAGTGCGATATACATAGAGGGTCCGGATTTGCATATTCGGGTCCCAACAGAGGTGGTATTAGAGCCATACTGATTGTAGGTCTTGGCCCTAGATAGTCTAGTCGTTTCTTTGGGACCTTCAAAATTATTTTATAAAGGAAAATTTTAACTTGAAAGAATAATAAGTTTTTGACTTATCTTATTCTTCTATTCTTTCCCCTTGCATAAATTTGTTTCTTTTTCCCTTATTAGATCGAGATGAAATCTTATATGAGTTGTCTTGAATAGATGACGATGTACCACACCTATGGAGATAGCACTGAGTGCCTATTTTTAAGCTTGAAGATCGTGGAGGAATCGTCGAGCTCAAGGAAGAGTGGATCGATGAAGTGTCCTAGAAGCTAGATGACCTAGTGCTTAGATTAGCCTATTGAGACTCATGTGTGGGAGCTGCGTCTGCTTAATATAGGAGTGTCATCCATGAAGGCGATATTTTCGTGTGCTTAGGTTGAATTGGTTCTTTCATGATTGCTGAGTGTGCAGTATGTGCTGCATAGCTATTAGACTTATGTAAGAAACCATATCAAGTTATTAATATTGATTGCTTAAGTTGTTGGGTAAAACATTTCTCTCCTACATTAGGATCCATGCTTCTTACCTAGGCTATTTCTCTCTCCCCTAACCCTGTGAAGCAATCAACACATGATTCAGACTCGTGGAAACAACATAGCTAGTGGAAGTGGTAATCAACCTAGTGAGAATCTCAATGATGTATCAGTTTTAACCGTCAGTATAGATGGATATGAAGAATTTTGGAGTGTTTTTGGCTGCTCAGACTCAGTTTATACATGCAATGATGCAGCAAATGCAAAACGTGTCCAATCAAGCCAACGTTTATAGTGTGTCTCGAGCGGCTGCCAATGGTTCCTGTTTCTACTCAAGGTTCTTATATTTCATAAGGACCCGTCCGTTGACATTTTTTTGGAAATATTTCACCTTTATAAGCAGATGATTGGCTTAAGACCATCGAGAGGAAGTTACTCATTGCTCAGTGTAAAGGTAATGAGAAGGTCCTGGATGCTTCTCATTAGTTGGAAGGGATTGCTGCTAAATGGTGGAAGAAATATTGTGCTGCCCATGAAACACAATAGAATATCTCTTGGGATGAGTTTGTTGCTTCTTTTCATCATCTCCTGGCTCAACCAGATGACAGTGTGGTTGTAGTGGATTCAGAGATGGATGCTATCCCTACACCCTATATGAGATCTAGACATTGTTCTTTGATGTGTTGTCATCCGGACAAGTCAGCAGATCATGCATGCGTTCGTTGTGAAGAAATAGGACACACCGCAGATGGGCATGCAATCAATTGCTCCAACTTGGAAGGAAATCATTTCCTTGGAGAATATCCTATGAGCAACATCAGATGCTACCTTTGTGAAGGCGAGATCATTACCCAGCTCAATGTCCTATAGATCCGATAATTACCACCATGACTCAGCGTCAGCTAGAGAATTTTCGAGCCTCAGTTGTTCAAGATTTGGCAAAAGGATGTAGAATGCCAGCTGCACGGGCTATGCCGCTTGAGGAGTTAAAAAGTAGCACATTGATCTTGTCAGCTTTCATCAGGGAAGTATTAAGTGGTCATCACCAACAGCATGTTTCTTGTGTGGTGAGGAAGGTCATTGGGCTAGAGAATGCCCTATGAAATAACAAGCCATAATGCATGTAACATCCCAAAATTTGGGTTTTCAAAAATCTTTTGTTTAGTTCATCTTTCCAAAAATCCCCGCTGATTTTCTCGATTTAATAAAGCTTAATCTGGAATTTTTTAATGCTAAGACAATTTAACTTGACTAATATAATCTTAAATGAAAATAAATTTAGTTTTATTTGAGTTCATTGTGCTTCAAGGAATTTTTTGTAATTTTTTGAGATTTTTCGGAGTTCGGTTGCTATTCATTTGGAATTAATTTAAATTAAGCCTTTTGTTAAATTTAATTAAATTTTGCAAAAGTTCAAATAAAGTTTGGTTAAAAATATTTTATTTGAGCTCCAAATGTCATAAAATATTTTCTAGAATTTTTTTAGAATTGTTCTGGTATTTTTATTGCTCTAAATGAATTATTTTAATTCGGAAATTGGATTGAATTCGGAATTTATTGGGCCCAATCCTTCCTCCATTCCCGCACCTCCACATGTCAGCTCCCAAGCTGACCACGTCGCCGCCCAGCCGCAGCCCTCCGATCCCCATCCGAAGCACCGCAATGCGCCATGTCATCAGTAACTGTTAATTTCGCGCCAAGTGTTCGATCCGATTCATTTTCGATCCAAATTCGGTTTTTCATCGTGTCTCCTTGTATGGCATGACTCCCAGGCCTATATAAGTGTTCAAAGACCCCTCCCACGCACCCCTAATCCCCAGAGCACCTCCCAATCCCGAAAAGTCATAGTCGTTCCTCTTTCGGTGCGCCACCCTCGTCGGCAGAAATGGGCGTTGCATTCCCCATCATTGCTATGAATTTTTATAAAATCCACTCACTTCATCTCATGCCTTATGGTCTAATCTACCTCTCCACCAAATTTGATGCAGTTTCTTCTGCAAAATCAAAAGTTAAGGCCGTTCCAATCTCTAATATTGTCGTCGCCCGTTCTCCTTTGTTTTTGCGAATTTGACCATGCCCTTTTTACTGTAGACTCATCTTGATTTCCTCTAAGCGGTGCTCATCCTAAATCAAGGTTTTGTCTGTGGGATTTCTGCAGAAAATTCAATCTTCCCCAATCAGACTGCGTACATACAGCTAAAAACTTCCTCGTGCGTTCCCTGTTGATCCAGAAGGTAAAACTCCAATCCTTTCATGTCATATTGTGTCTTAGGATCCCAGATAGCTCTCTGCAAAATTTGGTTAGGTTTCATCCATTATTTTAATAGTAATGACCGTTTGATCTATTAGCTTTAGCAGCCGTTCATTGATAGTTTGTGATCTGTCCATTGGGTTGCCGTCAAATCCACTTATACCGTTGAGCTCGTCTCACCATGTTCTACGTGGTTCTCACCTCCCCTTTTCTTTTCCATCAACCGAAAATTTTAATATTCGTTAGCCGCCGTCTTTCGTCAGTGCCGCGCGCCGTATTTTGCCGCCAACCATCTTAGTTTGCCTTGGTCATGTCGCCATGACCAGTAGGCCATCATTCTCTAGTTTGCCTATCTTTAGAGTTCATTTGGTCATCGGTTGCCATCAATGCCATATTCTAGAATCTACCCGTCGTCTTCGATCTAGCCCCTTTCATTATCGGATCTTGTTTCGGTTAGTGTTCGCACAAGAATTTGGTAAGTCTAGTCAAAATCGGCAAGAAAGTCAACATACGGTAACTAAATGACGATTTGGAAAGATTTGAAGATATTTGCAAACGGCAAGATCTTTGAGGAAAAGCTATCTGAGATAAGGCCGATACGGATCAGGATTTGTAAACGTGTTGTAATAGGACACGATCGGCCGACGGGTATAAAAGAAGGAATTTTTTACTGTTCTGGCCTTGACGATTTTTTTTGCGTGATTAGCTGCCGATCGGTAGGAATTGTAAAAATAGCCTCTGAACAGTGTGATCCAGCGATTCACGTCCGTGGGAATTTTTTTTATTTTTTTATTGGAATTCCAACGGACTGGATCCGCGGAATATTTTTTTATTTTTTATTGGAATTCCAGCGGACCAGATCCGGGAGAATTTTTTCTTTATTTTTTAATCGTGCCATACACGTCCAACAGATTGGAACCACTGGATTTCCGTGAGTTCCAGTGGTTCTAGTCCGCTGGAACTCGGGGTGGGTTGGGCCGGGTGGGGTGGGGCCGGGTAGGGAGCAACGACATCGCGGACGTTAAAAAAATTTTAATAGGATTGGAACGACCTTAAAAAATTGTGAAATTGTTTGTGGAGGTTTTTGACACATCAGTGATATTTCCATAACAATTTCAGAAGATTATCACATATGAGGAATGTTTAAAAATTCGAATATTACCACCGGGTGGGGGCAACGACGGCGCTGACGGTTAAAAAACATTTATAGGACTGGAACGACCTTGAAAAATTGTGAAATGTTTTGTGGAGGTTTTGGACACATCATTAATATTTTCATAATAATTTCAGGAGATTATCACATATGAGGAAGTTTTAAAAATTCAAACATTACCACCGGATGGAGGCAATGACGCCGCGAACGGTAAAAAATAATTTATAGGACTGGAACAACCTTGAAAAATTGTGAAATTTGTTGTGGAGGTTTTTGACACACCAATGATATTTCCATAAAAATTTCAGAAGATTATCACATATGAGGAATATTTAGAAATTCAAAAATTACCACCGAGTGGGGGGCAACGACACCGCGGACGGTAAAAAACGGCATTGAAAAATTATGAAATTTTTTGTGAAGGTTTTTGACACATCAATGATATTTTCATAAAAAAATTCAAAAGATTATCACATATCAAGAATATTTAAAAATTCAAACATTACCACCGGGTGGGGGGAAACGACGCCGTGGACGGTAAAAAATATTTATAGGACTGGAACGACATTCAAAAATTGTGAAATTTTTTGTGGAGGTTTTTAACACATCACTAATATTTTCATAAACATTTCAGGAGATTATAACATATGAGGAATTTTTAAAAATTCAAACATTACCACTGTCTTCATGAAACACTGACCAGTAACATTGAACCGAACAAAAAACATTACCTGGGGGGCGGGCAGGGTAGAGCCGTGGGCGCAGGAGAGCAGAAAAGTCAGGCCACGCTGGGAAAAAAAGAAGAAAAGCGCAGGGAGAGGGGGTCGAGCGCGCGTGCGATTGACGCACAGCGAAAAGTTTTATTCGTTTACGGAAAGAAATTTACATGTCGCACGGCCGATGAGAGGCCCCGGACAACTGCTGCCATGAGTAATTTTTCGTTAGGCGTAAAATATGTTGGACAATTAGTACAATCGGGGAATAAATAGTTTAATATTCAGTGTAGTATTTGTATGACTTGAATGGATTTGTAATATTACTGAAATGAAATTTCTGTAGTATCCAATAAATAGTACAATAACACCACTGTTATTAGTAAAGAAGTTATTACCTTTTAGCAGTAAAAAATATGGCGGTACCAGTAACATCCGTGGTACATAAAATTATGGGAAGAAGAAAAATAAATCTAGGACTCAAACGACGTAGAAATTTTTTGAAAATTTGTGTGGAGGTTCCTAACACATCAATGATGTTCCCACAAAAATTTGAGATGATTATTAAATATGAGGAATTTGTAAAAATTCGATGATTACGACTATCCTAGATTTTTTTTTTCTTGCCGCTGATTCTACTCAAGAAACAAAAGGAATTTTTTTTGGAAATTCTGTTTGCAGCGCACCCCCTTCGCTTGAAATTAAAAAATAGTTTGGTGAAACAAAATTTTTGTAATATCCGAAAAACTAACACAATGTGTAATTGATGTATGCCTTCGGCCCATTCGTACTGGATTAAGAATGATAATTCTCATAACATACAATCTTTTGCTTTGTCACTTTGTCCAGATAAAGACGATTCTCCATAATTTTTCAAAGTCGTTTTTTACCGTTCGTGGCGTCGTTGCACCCCAACCGGTAGTAATGTTTGGATTTTTAAAAATTCCTCATATGTCATAATCTTGTCACATTTTTATGGAAAATATCATTTATGTGTCAAAAACTTCCACAACAAATTTCACAATTTTTCAAGGTTTTTCCAGTCCTATAAATTGTTTTTTACCGTCCGCGGCGTCGTTGCCCCCCACCCGGTGGTAATGTTTGAATTTTTAAACATTCCTCATATGTGATAATCTTCTAAAATTTTTATGGAAATATTATTGATGTGTCAAAAACCTCCACAACAAATTTCACAATTTTTCAATGTTGTTCCAGTCCTATAAATTGTTTTATACCATTGGTGGCGTCGTTGCCTCCCACCCGGTGGTAATGTTTGAATTTTTAAAAATTCCTCATATGTGCTAATCTCCTGAAATTTTTATGGAAATATTAATGATGTGTCAAAAACCTTAAAAAAAATTCACAATTTTTCAAGGTTGTTCCAGTCCTATATATTTTTTTTAACCATCCATGGCGTTGTTGCCCCCATCCAGTGGTAATGTTTGAATTTTTAAAACTTCCTCATATGTTATAATCTTCTGAAATTTTTATGAAAATATAATTGATGTGTCAAAAACCTCCAAAACAAATTTCATAATTTTTTAAGGACGTTCCAATCCTATAAATTTTTTAAATGTCCGCGGCGTCGATGCCCCCTACCCGGCCTCCCACTCCACCCGGCCACACCCACCCCGAGTTCCAGCGGTTCCAGTCCACTGGAACTCGCGAAAATCCGGCGGATCCAGTCCGCTGGACGTGTACGGCACGATTAAAAAAAATCTCGCGGATCCGGTCCGCTGGAATTCCAATAAAAAAATAAAAAAGATGTCATCGGTGGCCAGAACAGTAAAAAATTCTAAAAGAAGGGCCAAAGCAAGCTGTGAAAAGGATCCAACACAATCAAACACACCAGTTTACATTACTTTTTCCTGTCGACTAGGAGTAGTTCTTGTAATTTAGTCTTTGTAATTCGATCTTGATCAATAAAGTTGCAAATCGCCGATTGTTGATCTTCTTCAAATTATCCTCTGATTAGCCTTAATCAGCTAATTAGACTTACCCTGTTACCTTGATTTAATCGGCTTCAAGCTGATTGAGTCTAAGCCGATTGATCGTCACGATCGACTTTGAGTGAATTTCATATTTTTACCTTGTCGATTCCATCACAAATTGACTGGCACGCTCTGAACCAGGTGTTCATCTGGTGTGCTGTTGTCAGAAACCCTACTTCAAGTTTTTGATGCCAACACAGTCTTGGCACGCCCGGTGGGACCAATGTCTTCATTAGGGAAGTCGATCTCGCCGTCCGATCTCAACGCAGAAGCTATAATTGTCCCAACAATGGACGATTTGACGCCAGAACAACGTAGAGAAATCAAAGATCGGAAAACTGCACTAGAAGAGATGATTCTAAGCTGTTATCAGAAGACAAGACGTGGCGTCACTCAAAAAACCGCCATGCCGACGGTCAACGCCCTGGGGGATGCAGGTGTCACAGAACCGGTAAGCTGATATCTACCTGCTCAAGCCGAATTATCAGCTATGATTAATCAGTCTGTACACCACGCTCTAATAAACCAATCATCAGTTCTTGTTACCACGCTTAAGCCGATGATAGCAAATAGTGTTAGAACTATCGCCCAGGAATTGGCCTCGTCCGGTGGTCTGCTCGACCCATTACAAGCTCTATCAAATTACCCTATTTTTTCAGTAGCGCAAAACACGCAGAGCACACTAGCCGATCCTAAACCATCGGCTATGACCTCACCCCCCACCATGATGCCTACTCAACCCACCATCATATTGCCTAGAGACCCTCGGTCAAGTGGGGTGAGCCATTACCAGGCTTACACCGATGCTTCCAAATTAAATGCATCGGCAAACCTGCCACCGTCAGCCCCGTTCTATGCTTTTCCACAATCGGTTTCACAGCCGAATGAGTCTGAGAGATACCCACCGCGTCATGAGTCTACCCTGCCTAGAAATCCAGGTCCGTATCGGGTAGTGACCTATTCAGAACCTTTTGTTACAATACAAGAGCCCCAAATTAGACATAATAGGTATGATCAGTAGACCCGTTTGCCATCGGCTCAGCCTAATTGGCAACCCGAGTTTGCACTCGGGGGGCAGAAGGCCAACTATGACCAGCATTATCAAGGACATACTATTCCAGTGGCCGATAATGCGAATTGGGCCGATCAAATCTCTGCCGTCTTGAGAGATCAATTCGACATACAGCCGAAAGGAAAGGTTATCGGCTATAAAAAGCCGTATCCTGATTACATACATCGCATGCCCTATCCTCACAATTTCAATGTCCCAGATTTTGCAAAATGGTGACGACTCGATTACTACCCTGGAGCATATGAGACGCTTTATCGCACAATGCGACAAAGCAGCTTAGTCCGATGAATTGAAAATAAGACTGTTCCCGTTGTCATTATCAGGAGCAGCTTTTACTTGATTTACTTGTCTGCCTACAAATTCGGTTCATTTATGGAACGATTTGGAAAGCCGATTTCACGAATATTTTTTCTCAGGTAGTTTAGAACTCAGGATCTCCGATCTAAGCTCTGTTCGCCAGACATTTGGAGAATCAGTGACTGATTATATTAAAGGATTTAAAGAAATAAGAAATTGATGCTTTAGTGTCACATTACCCGATAAGCAACTCGCTGATTTTGCTTTTCAAGAGTTAATTCCACCACATAGAGAGAAGTTTGGAGGACAAGAGTCATCTGCTTCATCGCGTGTTGGCTCAAGAAAGCCGATTCCCAGATAATAAATTGTTTAAAGATAGATTTAAAAATGGTAATATTAAAGAAAAGGATAAAGCGAAGTTAATATGGTCGACTATTGTCCGAGCAATTCTTCAGAAGATGATGAAGCAGAAATAAACATAGCCGAATGGATAAAAGGGTCTAAAAAATCCTTAGTCTGTGCTTCGCTCAAGCCGACTAGGAATAAGTCGAAAGTTAAGTATGCCTTTGATGTCTCCATGTGTGTTTGTATTTTTGATTTGTTGTTGCAAGAAAAAATAATACGGTTGCCAGATGGACACGTCATACCAACGGCTCACGAGATCATGAAACTCATGTATTGCAAGTGGCATCATTCTTTTTCTCACAACACTAATGATTGCAATATTTTCCGTCAACAGATCCAGTCGGCTATTGAGGATGGTTGGTTAAAATTCGCTGATGAGCCGACCATGCAAGTTGATGCTGATCCATTCCCTATTAACATGGTTCAATGCTCGAGAAAAGGAAAAAAGCCGATGCATGATGAGCCAAAAGGGGATCGGCAAGTTGATATTCAGTCAACCTCAGGCGGTGGTCAGGCATTGAAGATTACAATCGGTTCATTACAAATAAAAGCCGATCATGAAGGAATGAATTCAAGGACCATTAAACCCAAAGGAAATCCTCAAGTGGGTAGATGGTATAGAGCCGAAAAATCACCATCAAGACAGCCAACAAAAAAGCCGGGACCGGTGTTTTCTCAGTTAATGGAGAAGTATGAAAGAATGAATAATCGACCAAGAAATTCTACTCGTCGGTCGGATAATCTATATCACACTGAGAACGTGGAGAGAGCACATAGAAGATGTCCTTTTTGGCAATTTTGTTGGGAAAGGGGAGTGACATTGCCATCTCCGTATACATGCCCAATGGAACATTATCCCCAAGACGATTGGCCTAAACAATCGGCTAGAGATAGGCTGTCTGGACCAATTCGGGGTCATGACAAAGCTTACAGAAGACCTGTTCACAAAAGAATATCTGAGCCAAATCAGGTGCCGGACCAGGTTGTAACACAAAAGTCTAGTTCAGATCGAGAAAATTTGGCTGGCCAAATACGTAAGCCAATAGAACCCAAACCTAGGTGGTGCCTACCTGGCCTTATCCGATCACAGCGCAGACGGCTTCAGAGACTAAGGACTCGAGAGATCAGAGAAGCCGATGCAGAAAAAGAGAGGGATAAGACTTTTAATGAACTTCGGCTGATCAAGGTTATAAAGAAGGAATGGAGGAGAAAAGAACAGGTTGAGGAAGATTTTGAGTCAGCAGATGACCTGGATTCTCCTATGATTAGGGATGACACACCTCCGATGGATATCAATATGGTGTTCACATTGCCGGTCGAATTCAAAATCAAAACCGAATCGGCTAAAGAAACTTTTGCTCAGTCGTGTTCGGGTGTCCAAAATGCAATCTTTGAGAAACCGAGAGATGATCATCGGCATCTAAAACCATTGTATCTGAAAGGGTATATAAATAGCAAGCCGATATCAACGATGCTAGTGGATGGTGGAGCTATAGTAAATCTAATGCCGTACACCACTTGCAAGAAATTGGGTAAGTCCGATGAAGACTTGATTAAGATTAATATGGTTTTAAACGACTTCACAGGCGATCCCACAGAGGCCAAAGGCGTCATGATTACAGAATTGACCGTTGGCAGTAAAACTTTGCCGACTGCAGTCTTTGTCATTTACGCCAAGGGAAATTACAATGTTCTGCTTGGTCGAGATTAGATTCACGCCAACTACTGCATTCCGTCGACTATGCATCAAGCGCTTGTTCAATGGAATGGAGGGGAAGTTGAGGTTGTCAAAGCCGACACATCGGCTCATATCGCCATGGCCAGTTCTGATGCGAATTGGCAACACGAAGAAGCTGGGTGTATATCGGGAAAAACGCTGGATGACTGTGACTTTATTTGCGTGAGTAAGACAGGACTTATGCCGATCAGTGTTAAGCCAGGCACGTTTGATCGGACAAATGAAGTATTACGCCGATGGAGACAAGAAAAACAATGAAGGCGTTACAAGATAAAATGTAGAGCTATCGGCAAATAACAGATAACTATGAGGCTATAGAAGATTTTCAAGAGATTGAAAAGTTGGGTCAAGGCTTCACATCCACTGATCTGCTTGCAGAAGTCGATATAGGTAGTGGTGATAGGAAAAGACCAACTTTTATTAGTGCAAAATTAGATGTAAAATACAAAGAAAGATTGATCAAAATTCTTAGAAATTATAAAGATTGTTTTGCTTGGGAGTATCACGAGATGCGTGGTTTAAGCCGACAGTTTGTAGAACATCGATTACCTATTAAACTGGGATATCGACCGTTTAAACAGTACCCTAGACGTTTTAATCCGGCCCTGTATAATATTACAAAGGAGGAGATAGAACGACTGTTGGAGGCAAAATTCATTAGGCCTTGCCGATATGCGGAATGGGTTTCCAACATCGTTGCAGTCATGAAGAAAAAGGAAAACTTCGGTTATGTGTAGACTTTAGAGATTTAAATAAAGCCACGCCAAAAGATGAATACCCGATGCAAATAGCCGATATGCTTATCGATGCTGCATCAGGAAAAAAAATCATAAGTTTTCTAGATGGAAATGCCGGATATAATCAGATATTCATGGCGGTTTATATACCAAGACACCTTCAGTGTCCCAGTGCGATAGGGTTATTCGAATGGACAGTTATGACTTTAAGTTTCAAGAATGCTGGGGTGACTTACCAGCGAGCCATGAACTTGATTTTTCACGACTTAATTGGTCATATTGTCGAAATATACATTGATGATGTCATAGTAAAATCTACAGATGACTTACAACATTTGGCCGATTTAGAAAAGGTTTTTCAGAATATAAGAACGCATGGTTTGAAGATGAATCCTTTCAAATGTGTGTTCAGTGTGTCGGCTGGGCAATTTTTGGGCTTTATGGTACATGAAAGAGGTATTGAATTCAATCAAGCAAGGGTGAAAGCCATAGTTGAAACAATGCCGCCGACATGTAAAAACGAATTACAAAAGTTGATCGGCAAAATTAATTATCTTCGAAGGTTTATCTCAAACCTGTCCGGTCAGATTCGTGCTTTTACCCCACTGTTGAAATTAAAAGAGAATCAAGAATTCATGTGGGGAATTGATAAGCAAAAGACTTTTGATGACGTCAAAGAATATTTAGCTAATCCTCCGGTTTTGGCCGCACCACGAAAAGGGATTCCTTTCAGGTTATATATATCGGCTGAAGAGGAAACTATTGGAGTTGTTTTAGCACAAGAAGTCGATGGTAAGGAAAGGGTTATCTTTTATTTAACCCGACGCCTACTTGATGCTGAAGTCAGGTACCCTTTCGTTGAGAAATTGTGTTTGTCTTTATATTTCTCATGTACAAAGCTGAGACATTATATTTTAGCATCGGCTTGTAAGGTGGTTTGTAAAACCGATGTTATAAAATATATGTTATCAGCTCCAATTTTACGAGGTCGACTTGGCAAATGGGTTATGCCTTAATAGAGTTCGACCTGATTTATGAATTGGCTAAAGCAGTTAAAGGACAAGTTCTAGCCGATTTTATGACAGGGCATGATACTGTTGCCGATTTGGTCTCTGTCGCCCCTTGGCAATTGTTTTTTGATGGATCGGTGTGCAGAGAAGGTGATGGAATCGGTATTGTACTCATATCACCCAAAGGATATAATTTTGAATTTGCATTTCGGCTAAATAGTCGATGCTCAAACAACCAGGCAGAGTATGAAGCATTGCTCAAAGGCTTACAATTGTTAGAAAATATCGGAGTAAGTGCTGTTGAGGCATAAGGGATTCAATGTTCATTATACAGCAAATAAAAGGAGAATACCAATGCCGAGACGAAATATTACTCAAATATTTAGAACAGTGCTTCGAGATTATCGGTTCGTTTAACACCATTTTCTGTCGGTCATATCCCTCGAGAATAAAATGATAGAGCGAACGCGCTAGCTCAACAGGCGTCAGGGTACAAATACTTTGGCCCATATCAGGTGACTGAACTAGTAGACAAAGCTGTCATGTGCATGGATGTTGTTGATTGGAGAACGCAAATAAAGAATTACCTGATCGACCCATCTAAGCCAACAGAACACAAGATTAGGAAGCAAGCTTTAAAGTACGTAGTTATGGATGACACGTTGTATTATCGGATGATGGAAGGGTTGCTGTTAAGATGTCTTGGAACCGAAGAAGCACAGGTGGCAATGGGCGAAGTACACGAAGGTATTTGCGGATCTCATCAATCGGCTTATAAGATAAAATGGATGCTTAGACGGACAGGATATTTTTGGCCGACAATGCTAGAGGATTGTTTCAAATATTATAAAGGATGTCAGACTTGTCAAAAGTTTGGCAATATACAACTAGCACCGGCATCGCCTTTGCACCCGATTATCAAGCCATGGCCGTTCAGAGGGTGGGGAATAGATGTAATTGGCCAAATATTTCCTGCTTCAAGAAAAGGCAACAAGTTTATTTTGGTCGCAACTGATTATTTCTCTAAATGGGTTGAAGCTATACCGCTTAAGAAGGTAACTAGTATTGAAGCAATCGGTTTTGTTAATGAACATATTGTCCATCGGTTTGGAATACCACAAACAATCACGACCGATCAAGGTACGGTGTTCATGTCTAACGAGTTTCAGAATTACGCGAAAATTCTAGGGATCAAATTGTTGAATTCATCTCCGTATTACGCTCAGGCTAATGGACAAGCCGAGTTGTCTAACAAAACGTTAATCAAGTTGATCAAAAGGAAAATCAATGAATGACCAAGGAATTGGCATTCAACCCTATCAGAGTCACTTTGAGCGTATCGGCTGGCTTATCACAGAGCAACGAAGCTTTCACCATATCCGTGAGTATATGGACAAGAGGCCGTTTTACCCATGGAGATTAACATTGAGTCTATACGAGTAGCCAGGCAAAATGGTTTGTCGGCTCAGGAATATAACAATTTGATGATCGATAACTTGGATGAATTAGTAGAGTTACGTTTGTCTACGCTTGATCGGCTTAAAAAGAATAAAGTCAGAGTTGCAAAAGCATACAATAAAAGGGTCGTACCTAAGTGTTTGATCAAGCCGATTTAGTTTGGAAAATGATACTGCCTGTTGGTTCGAAAGATAACCGATTCGGAAAATGGTTACCTACGTGGGAAGGACCGTACAAAGTTAATCGGCTAGTCGGTGGAAATTCGTACATGCTGGAGACGTTAGAAGGGCATGTTTTGCCCAAGGCAATTAACGGGAAATACTTAAAGAGATACTACCCTAGCGTTTGGATTGGAGCCTAGCCGACTGGGAATTGCGTTAAGTGCCAAATTAACATGGTGTTGTTAATCGGCTAAAAAGATGGTAGATTTATAAAGGAAAAATAAAATTACACAAAGCTAAACATAAATCGGTTAAACAGCCGATTATAAAGGGTTACAAAAGTATTAGGACAAGCATTTCAAGATAGCCGACAAAGTTTTTACATCTAATGAAAAGCTAATATTGGATGCCAGATCCTGGAAGTGTGGCGCCCAAAGCCGATAGAGCACCGGCAGCTTTTTCAATCACACATTGAACTTCTTCAATGGTGCGATCGTTTTCCTTTGCATTCCCTGGCACCGGTACCACCTTGGCCGATACTTTTTTCACACTTACCACGGCCATGGCGATACCAAGCTTCTGTTCTTTAATTTCGACGCAGTATTTTCCATTGTTTGTTTGCCTTTTTGGATTAGTTTTTCAGTTTTGGCCAGCTCTTCCAAAAGAAATTTCTTTGTATTCTCGAGCATGGAGAGGGATTCTTTGGTGGTCTTCAGCTACTGTGCGTCGGCATCAAATTTGCATTTCTTCGCCTTGGTGTCAGTGACCAACTCATCCAGGAGCTTCTGATCGACTTCCTAGGCTTCACGACGATTGATTCTAGCCTGCGCTGCCTCTACTTCAGACCTCCTCTCATCTAAGTGGCAGACGTTGAGGAGGGCTTCCATTCCTTCTGGAGGAAGATCGGCTTCAACCGCTACCATGGCAACTTGGATTGGCTGGTTGTTCACCAGGATCTCTGATTGCGGCTTCATAACCAGATTAAAGAGCTTGTTGAGTTTTTCTTGCATGCCTGGAGTAGAAGTGACTGGAGCCGACGCTTCCTTCGAGACTTTGAGGATTTTTCTGATTTCTGCGTCATAGTCATCGGTCGCCATGATTTCAGGATCATCCAGGTCAGCCAGGGAAAAGCCCAACAAGTTGGTCGGATCAGAAAGCTCTGGTAGATCGGCAATCAGAGCTGATGTTGGCCGTGGTGGAGGAAGGGGCACCGAGGAAATCCCAGGAAGGTCGGCCAAGATCTTTGCAACTTGTGCTGATTGTGTCGGCTAAAAAGAAGCAAATGAGGGGTAAGCAGACGTGTTGAGGGATATAAATCGCTAACTAAAAGCATGTTACTTACCTCTGCAGTAGCCGATGCATGTGGAGAACTCTCGCCGCTCTGCTCCTAGGGCTTAGATCCCCTTTTCGCCGGAGCCTTGGTATACTTTGTTTTCCTCTTTTTTGAAATTATAGTCGGCTAACGGTCAGTTGGATAAAGAGTAAAAGAAAGAGCAGCCGATTGTATTATACTTACTTGGTTGTTTTTCCTCGATGTCCGACAATGACGGACTTTGAATCCCTAGGGTACCTGAGGTGTACTCGGTGAGGCCAGTCGACTGGAGTGGCCTTTTGACTTGACCACTACCCGATTGGCCAGAAGCAGTCTTCTTGCCGTTAGCCTTAGTCTGCAGCACAACAATAAAAGTGATTAGAAGATGTATCTGGCAAAAGAACTGACGTATAAAAGAAAATTGTTCAAGCCGATACCTTATCAATATCTACAAGACTTGTGTTAGTATAACCCGATGAACTAGCTTCATTGCTAGAATCGATGTTAGACACTAAAGATAGCTCTGGCAAATCGGGAAGGAATTCCTTGATTATGAGCGACGGAGTCTTCTCCATATATATACACTCCGCAATAGCCGACCACCATGTTGTAAAGCCTCCTGCCCGGCGAGCATTCAGGAAGAAGTGAGGAAGACTGCAAAGTTGAAGCTCATCGGCTAACTCCAAAACAAGCTCGGCTAAAGTGGCATTGCGAACCTTGGCTCTAGGCTGAAGTCGATCAAGAAGTGGCAGGCTTGGAATCACCTGACCAAAGCCGAGCTGCCTTGCGTAGACTGAGGGGTGGTAAAACTCATACGAAGGTTGGAATGTCCGATTCCTAGTATGAAGGCCGACATGGAAGACACATGGAGAAATGAAGATTCTATACAAGTCCAAGGTCTCTTGAGGCATCAAAGAACTGTCGGCTTCCAAATGCAGAAATGAAGGCCAAGGAAAATCGGCTATGGCTCCATAACTAAAGAAGTCTTGTTATTTGAAGTCTTTAGTATCTAATTGCAAGAAGGACAAGAATTTTCTGAAGCCGATGGGTGAAACCCTTGTCTCATTACTGGAGCACATTATGAACCTCTCGCCAAAGGATCGGCATTCCCTGAACTGGAAAGGTGCTCCCTTTGGGGTATCTTCTCTCGGGAAAGGAGTCCCGTGGGCTAAATCCAGATTGAAAGAACGGCTGAATAAGCAGTACAGCCATATTTGTATAAACCACATCGGACCGCCCACGTTACCAATGGTAAAATTCTCAATGCCAGTGAAAAGCTGACTCCTTATCACATAGAGCATCTGATATACAACGCCGAGGAAGGGTTTTCCTAATGCTAGACGACGTCCTTCGACAAGCTATTCTGCTATTACTTGATAGACTTGAGTCGGCCCAATGGATGCCCCGCAGAACAAAAAGCGATCTAGCCAAAGGTTCAGAAAAGCAACGTGTTCTTCGTCCGATACCAGGCCATTAACCTTATTATTATTTCTGATATATTTGGCCCACCCTTCACCTTTAGATCGGATAAGTTTATACTTTGGTTTACCGCTAAAAGCCGACACTTGTTCACCATCTGGTCAAAGGCAGCACAACTGAGCGACGACCAAAAGAGTTGGGCCGATGGGACCAGTACGAAATAGAAAAGCATTAAAGCAGTCCGATAAAAAATAACAGGCCGTGGCCACCAAGGGAAAGTTGGCTTGTGGATCGGCTAAAGGAAGGGGAATACACTCGGCTATGCCCATTTTCTCCCATTCACCCCTCTTTTGGGCTGCCACTCTGATAAACTAATTTCTCTACCCCTTGAGAGCTGTCGGCCAAGCTATAAAACTTTTATTCCAACCTTCTATGTTATGACCAGAAGCCGATAAAGGGAGACGAGGAATTTTTTGGTTTGTGACAGTATTGACATCTAGATTTCCCAAAGGACCCAAAAAATATTGGTTGTTGCTATCCGGGATCAGAATGAGTACCTGGCTTGGGTCCATTGCAGCCGATCAGGAAGGATGATTGAGCTAAGGACTACTTCAGAGATCCGTCAAACAGAATTCTTAAGCCGATTGCGGATAGTGCGAGAGCTCGAGCGCGTGAGGAATGAATCTGTGGGGGCCGCATATTTGTAGCACGGTGAAAATTTGAAGCAGCGGGAAACGAATCTCAAAATACACGAGCAATTAAAACGCACTACCTGCATGTCAGAAAAATAGTATTTGCTGGGTGAAGGTTATGTAACACCCCGGCATCTATCATGCCCGAATGCTACCAAACATAGAAACTCCAACAATTAAATATCCCAAAACAAGCTAAATTCCAGCAAGGTTACCAATTGCTAATACCAAAATTCTAAAAGATAACATCTGTTTTTATCATGAATTTAGCAACGTTAAAAATCCCGCAATAATATCAATATATAAAGCATCTAGAGAAGCAATGAACATAAATGTAACATCCACAAAATCTCATACTAACAGCCCAAACTCACTACAAAAAAACGAACCCAACGAAAGATTTAAGCACTCCAATTGACCATTTAACAAGTTTCATGGCCTTTACTTATTTCCAAGAATTCAAATCGTAACTTATAACATTGCCTAAAGTGAAATGCTACGTGAGGAGGTGTAGCTAATCCCTTATCCCGCATGCCGACTTTTTGGTACCTAGAAAAAACAACATTAAACACAAGAGTGAGTTTAAAACTCAGCAAGCATAATGAAATGAGTGAAAGAATCATTTAGCACCAACAACAACATATTCATCATTTTCATTTTCATAATATCGTTAACAATTCGTACTCATCTCCTTGAATAAGATGCATTGCCATGCGATGCACATGTCCTCTCAAAGGCATATACCGGTATAGCTGATTGCACACCCGTCGGTGTGCACCCTCTTCCCCCTTCCATCCCGTAGATGGAGGGTGCCTACTCCTCGCTTCCATTCGCCACGGTGAATGAAATCACGATGTAGGACTTACTCTATGGCTCTCCGGATTAGTCATAACTTTCTCACCGGCTTTACCGGACTAGTTAGGACATTCTCACCGCCCTGGCCAGATTTCATGACATGAATGCAACACGTACTAGTAACTCAAAACAACATGTACAACAATTTTATCTCATCTTGGCATAGCATTACTATGAATCAAGTCCTCATATCCTGGTTAACATTAGACATAGCAAATTAATCTATCGCTTACTGCTCATCACATAAGCATCAAAATAACAAACCACTCATCAACTAGTCCATGGCACACACAAAGATCTCTAACAATTTCCTACCACACACTACCCATTCCAAAACACTTGCCTTAACCATGAGGAGCGGAGTGGCGCAAGGTTGAGGCCACTCTTGAAGACACACCACCTGAAAATAAATTTCATACATCTCAACACAATGCAATCACAGCACATGCAATAAGTTTAGCGACATCGAACTTACGCCTACTCCAATTTTATTCCTTTCTCGCCAAAGAAACAAAACCGCCTTTGTTGTCCCGATGGTCCAAAGGTTATAAGTTCCACCCTTATAAACCAAACCTCAGGGACCAAGAACTTTATGAAACTACTAAAAATTACCCACTAAAAACATGTTAACCAATTCTCTCAAATAAAACATTTAACCTTTCATCTTTAGCCACGAAACCCAATCTGCTACCACCTTTGGACAGCAGACTTCAAAATAGCATAACTAATTTTTACAATTCCAAATGAAGTAAAGGATAACATTTCTGAAATATACAGGAAATTTCCTAACTTAATCTGGTCATTAAAAAATTTAATTCAACATCTAGATAGCCCTACTCTTCAGTTTTCCGCGATCACGCTGCGGAAGAGACAGATTACGGATAGTAGTCACTAAAACAGCCATAACTTTTGAACTACCCAACCAAATTTCATGATCTTGGTCTCTAAATAAGCTTAAGACGATTATCTACAACTTTTCCAACAGCCAACCTCTCTGGAAACGACTGGAACTATTTTTAATCTCTGCCCTACGATTCAGATCAAGATCGCCGAACCCAGATCTCGCCCCACAATACAAATTCTCCCCAAACCAATCTAATCACTCCACAAAACCTGAAATTCTATCAATTAAATCACCAAAACAGATCCACAAAATACTCAAACCTGAATGGGGACGCCAGAGGGAGGAGGGGCGTCGGGAGGTGCACTCGGAAGGGAGGGTGCAAGAAGAGGAGAGGCGCAGTGAAAGGAGAGGCACACGGAGGAGGGGGCTCTTTGGAAGGGGAGGGGTGGTGGAAGGGAGGTAGGGTGGCTTGGGGAAAAGGGAGAGTGGGCTAGGTTAGGGAAACCCCTATGGGCCAAGATGCTCCACCTCTGCCCTGCAATTAGCCCACACCAAACCAAATCTCTCTCGGAGGCCCAAAGATAGCCCTCAAGACCCACACTAACCCTAAAACAGCCCACCGCCACTCGAGTTAATTTTTTTTTAGATATTACAGGTTAACAGCTAGTCGATGGAGAAGAACCCGACAGTAGTAATTTTTGAAACATGACAAGTCATCTCTCAAAAATGGGGGGCATATGTTTGCACCAGAATTTGGTAAGTCTAGTCAAAATCGGCAAGAGAGTCAACATACGGTAACTAACAGACGATTTGGAAAGATTTGAAGATATTTGGCAACAGCAAGATCTTTGAGGAAAAGCTATCCGAAATAAGGCCGATACGGATCAGGTTCTATAAACGTGTTGTAATAGGACACGATCGGCCGACGGGTATAAAAAAAGGGCCAAAACAAGCTGTGAAATGGATCCAACACAATCAAACACACCAATTTACATTACTTTTTCCTGTCGACTAGGAGTAGTTCTTGTAATTTAGTCTTTGTAATTTGATCTTGATCAATAAAGTTGCGCATCACCGATTGTTGATCTTCTTCAAATTACGCCCCAGGTTCTATTTGTTCTGATTTTGTTGCGCATCACCTTCATCAGAATCGATCTGCCTTTATCCTCTGATTAGCCATATTCGCATAATTAGACTTACCCTGTTACCTTGATTTAATCGGCTTCAAGCTGATTGAGTCTAAGCCGATTGATCAACACGGTCGGCTTTGAGTGAATTTCATATTTTTACCTTATCGATTCCAGGTCATATCGACTGGCACGCTCTGAACCAGGTGTTCGTCTAGTGTGCTGTTGTCAGAAACCCTACTTCAAGTTTTTGACGCCAACAGTTAGCCACCATCGGTGGTCTTTTATCGTAGAGCCAATCCTACCTATCCTATCCCTATGCCAAGTGGATCTATCTGCGCATCGTTCCTCTCAAACTCTAACTTAAGCTTGGGTCCAATCTGTTGTTGACGATGCATCATGTCATGTAAACCTCGCAACTCGCAGATCAATCCTGAGCCATATCATAACCTTGCTACCATATCATTGTACCGACAATCGACATCTTATCTTTGCATGAGTGTCCTGTCGTTGCTTCGCTCTCATCGCATGTGTGCATGCAAGCAAAAGCCCTAGTGCAATATCATCATCCTCTCTATTGCCTTATTGTAATCTAACCCCATCACCTATGAGTTTAGCCTTGTCTTCATTTCCTCGCTGCCTTGTCATCGTCAAGCCTCTTGATCGACGTATAACTGATCTTAGATCGAATCGCATGAATGTCGACCACACTTGTCCATGTCCTATTCTTGAAAATCTAATCTGCCATTGACCTATAAGTCATTTGTGGACTTGGTTGATAGATCATTGGCCATATGTCATATCCTTGTGCCATATCTAATCTATTAGTCTATCTTTCTTTTGTTTGACTGTGTATCTGTTTTGTCAACAAAAGTCAACATTGAGCATCAGTTTAGTTCATTGCGAACTGACTATAACATCCCAATTTTTGCCTTAAGTGTTATTTTATTGTCATTTGTGCAATGTGTGATTTATTTTGATTTTTCTGGATTTATTGGAATTTATTTGAAAATTAAGTATTTAGCCTCTTTGAGGAAACTATTTAATTGTTTGCAAAGTTAAAATAAAGTTTTGCCCAAAATATTTTATTTGAGCTCAGAATGTTTCAAAGTATTTATGAGATTTTTCTAGTGATTTAATTGATAATTTAATTACCTTAAATAAATTAATCCAATTTCGGGCATTATTTTAAATCAAAAAGCTTTAGAAAATTCGATGAACAAGATCGGGCCAAGCCCAAAGATCTTTGTCTGCGGGTCTGTTCTTTGTGTGGCCCGGGCCGTCCGTGTTCCCGCAGTTGGGTCGCCAACCGTTGGATCTTCATCGTGCGGTCGTCATCAAGCCGCGTCATCAGCGCTGCGTCAGCCGTTGGATCGCGAAGGAGCGCTCGAGATTTGAAGATGAAGTCGGGAAAACCTAGCGCCTGTGAACTGTTGGATCAAGATCGTGCGGTTGAGATCGCGATGCGTTATTTTAGGTAGGATCCGATCGCACCCGTTGATTTTGGAAATAGCGGATCGGATCGTATCGTTTCGGAAGTGATCGCAGCCGTTCATCGCAGATCGGACAGTCCTCACTCTTCATCTCCGATTCGGTTTTCGAATAAGCCGCCAACTTGCCGTCGCCGCCGCGTGACTTAGGGTTTCCATTTTTTCGCGCATGTCGAGGCTATTTAAGGCGCGGACTGCACCCCGAGGTTTACCATCTCCAAGCGCAGCCGTAGCCCTAGCCGCCGCCGTTGAGCCACCGTCGCCCGTGCGCTAGAGCTCGCCGTAGTTCCCGAAGGTGCCGCCGGTGGTTTTCTTCGTTTTCCGACGCCGTCGAGTCGCCTTCCGTAGCACCGGTTCCAGATTGGAACTCGTCGCGTCAAGCCGCGCCGGAGCTGCCACTTCTTCATCGTTGGAGTCGCCTGGATCGCCGTCGGGCTCATCTTCTTCATCCGCTCCGGTGAAGCTACGCCGCCGAGCCGACATCTTTGCCTCGGAGCTTCATCGACTTTCAGATCTTTGTCGAACTGCTGCGATCGTGCCATGTCTCCATCGGCATCAGTAAACGCCTCTGGTAAGGGTAGCCGTCCGATCCGAGATTTGCGGTAGAGATCGCGCCATGTCTCGGTAAGCATGGTAAGGTGGTCGGGTATCCATAGCCATTGGATCTAGATCTGACCGTCGAGTCAGTGCCGCGTGGGCACAGATCGGTGGCCGTCGGATCGTCGTACAGATGCGTGATGCGTGTCTGTGCGGAAACCGAAGCGTCATGCACCGGGTTCACGGTGGACCAGAGGAGGATCGTTGACCGGTTCTGTGCGCCGAGGCGACGTGTCAGCCAGTGATTGGTCCACGTGTCGCTTGGGCAATAAAGCGAGTTTTCTGTATAAAAATAATTCGGGAAAATCGAAAATTCTAATTTCTGTATTTTCAGTATTTGTTGAAACTTCAAAAGGCCATATCTTTTGCATTTTAACTCGTATTTGAGTGATTAAAATTTCAAGAAATTTGTAAAATCAAGATCTATTTATTGGTGAATTTTATTTTATTTTTGGAGTTTTTTTGCTCTCTGTTTTGGTGTTTATTTTCCATTTTGGCATCGTTTCGCGTAGACGTTGAACTGCTCAGTGATCCGGAGGAAGATTCGTCGCTCCAAGACCCAAGTACAGAGCAAGACCAGCATCTACTACAAGGAAAGTTGTGCTTTGACCATGTTGCACTTGATTTCAAAAAATTGCTATTTTGTCTCTTAAATTTATGCATGATATTTTATGTGGATAAATGATTTCAATTAATCTGGAAAATAGATAATATGCCTATTTGCATTAAGACCACCTTGTCAATTATATGCCATGATCTTGTTGTTACCCTAGGATGGTCAGTTAATAGTTGGTAAATATTGATAATCAACATGGGCTAGTTAGACCGTCGTAGATTGCTTAGCCATGCCACATCATTACATGTGTCCGAATGTTGATATTTAATCTTGACAAATGGAATATGGAACAATGTTTATGAATTGTTGTGTCATGTGTTGTCACACAGTGATATTAAGTTGTCGTGGCAAGGAGGTCACACGACTAGATTGAAATGTTGGTGGCACGTGGTGCTTGGTAATCAAGTAGGGTGGTAATGATTTAGATTGGGGCAAGTGGCAAGGGGTAGTGTGCCAAGGTGGGCCAGGATTGGCAGGGGTATGTGGAAGTCTTGCCTTAGTCACTTTAAGGACTTAACCTTGCAAGCCTTTGACCTGAGTCTTTCTTTCAACCACATGTCTGGAATGGGACAGCCTAGCTGAATAATTTGTGAAGCCTAGATTTCGGTACTGTCGTGGTGAATAGTGAGTCCCAGGTTTACGGTTTAACTCACATGGCCCAAGAGGGGGCCTTGTTGTGGTGGTTTAACCCTTCAGTGTTGAAACCTTAGCGAGCAGTACTGGGTCTAGGTGTAGCATTGTAAAGGCTTTATTATGATCACTCGCCTTGGTGGTGTTTGGTTGTATCGTGTGGGTAAAGTGCATAACCTCTGCAGAGTGTACAATCTATTCGAATAGCCGTGCTCACGGTATTGGGCAATGCTCGGGAATTACAGTTAAGGGTTAGACTTTATTCAAATGAAAACTGGATGGGATGGCAGGATTGCCACGGAGTAAATGGAACTTGACTTAGGATTGGAAATCTGATTTACTTGTAATTCTGAATCTATTAATTACTGTTATTTTTTTTACTGTTTTTCAATCTATTTATTGTATTCTTGTTAAATGCCGCTTTTTTGCAAAATAGCCATATTAGCCATTCCTTTGGATTAAGCCAAGCATATAGAATATTAGACTTGCATTGTTGTGCACAACTTGTTGAGTGCTTTATGTACTCCCCCAACAACAACAACTTCAGAAGAGGAAGAATCTACGCCTTTCGCGGAGGAGGATTATCTGGATGCTAATGCTTAGGGTCCCAGCCTCGTCAGTTGCCTGCGGTGAACTGGGGAGCTGCTACGCTTATTTATTTTTCATCTGCTTCATATTTGCTATTTCTTTTATAAGCCTTGCGAGGCAATAATCATGTAAGACAACAGTTAATATTAATTACTAAGTTTATGATATATTCCGCTGTGTTTGACTGTGATAGCATCTATGTTGAGCCTGTGTGCACTAGCGAGATCCTGGACTAGTGCGTTATACACAGAGGGTCCGAATTTGCAAATTCAGGTCCCGACACTAACGTATCCTTATTGACCAAGTTTATAGATCAAGAGCCCATATGTCATTGTCAATCCAATCAAGATAATAACATTAGAAGAAATATTCTTTGGAATATTATTCTTTCTTTCTCAGTTGTCAATCTTTTCCTTTTCGGTGTATTCTGAAAGCTCGTTCTTTTTGTCTAATCTCTGATCTAATCCATTCTAAGTTCCTAAATTCATCTAAGCCTTTTTGATCCAATACTATCCGTTCTCAATTTGGATTTTATTTGATTTATCTTTTGAGTTGGTTTGTATTTGCTTCTTCTTTAATCGTTACATTCATCGTCCGGAAGATGTTATAAGGAGCTAAAGATAAAGAAGGTAAAGATTGAAGATCGAAGATCAAGAATCAAAAATAAAGAGTAAAGAACAGTAAAAATCGCAAGGGCCAGGCAAGTTGTGCTTTGATCATGTTGAACCCATGTTTGCAAAGATGCTAATTTCTTTTACTTTATGTGAATGTTATTTCATGTGTAGACCTGTTTCCAAAATAAATTTGGATTTAGCTATTTAACCTATTTGAGTATACCCTACCTTACCATTGTATGCCATGATCTAATTGTCAACCTAGGATGGTTAATTAATAGTTGGTTAATATTGATAAACAACATGGGCAGGTTAGACCGTCGTAGATTGCTTAGCCATGCCATGTCATCACATGTGTTGAATCATCACTCATTAATCTTGACTAATGGAATATGGAACAATGTTATGAACTTGTGTGTCATGTGTGGTCACATAATGAATTGCGTTGTGGTGACGAGTGGATGTCACGCAACGAGGTTGACTTGTTGATAGCATGTGGTGCTTGGTAATCAACTCGGGTGGTAATGATTTAGATTGGGGAAAGTGGTGAGGGGCAGTGTGCTAAGGTGGGCCAGATTTGGCAGAGGGTATGTGGAAGTCTTGCCCTAGTCACCCAAAGGACTTAACCTTGCAAGCCATTGACGTGAGTCTTACATGCAACCACATGTCTGGTATGGCACAGAACTAGTTGATTAGGGTTCTAATATCATTCCTCTGGTACATCGGGGTGACAGTACACGGAGCTGTATCTGTGTGGGGGAGCGTACCTGTGCTACGGCTTAGTGCCCATCCAACGGTGTTGGCCTCTACTATACTCCAGCTTTGTGTGAGGTGTGTGATAGTGAGGGCAATACCGGAGAGGTTCATTGGTTAAGGTAGAGGTTCCTGAAAGGCTTGTTGCGGACAATCACCTGTGTGGTGAGCGGCTTTATCTTGTGGGTAAAGTGCATAACCTCTGCAGAATGTAAAATCTATTCGAATAGCCGTGCTCACTGTGTTGAGCAATGCTCGGGAATTACAGTAAAGAGTTAGACTTTTGTAAAACAAAACTTATTGGGATGGCAGGATGCCTTGGAAAGTGGAAATTGACTTAGGATTGGAAAATTGGTTTACTTCAAAAATGCTGAATCTATCTATTACTGTTATTTGTTTTAAAGTGTTTACAATCTATTTATTGTATTTGTTCATAAATGCTGCTTATTACAAAATAGCCATAATAGCCTTTTCCTTTGGAATAAGTCTTGCATATAGTTACATAGAATTGCATTCTGTGCACAACTTGTTGAGTGCTTTGTGTACTCACCCCTTGCAACACACAAAATCATCAGTTGAGGAGAAGACTAGAACTTCAAAGGAGGAGAAGTTCCACGAGGAAGCGAATATCTAAGAGTTGAACCTTGTCAGTTGCCTGTGGCATATTGATGGCATTCGTCGACGTTCTTCATTCCGCTGCTGTTTATTTATTGAGTTGAAGCCACCAAGGCCTCACAAGTGTAAGTTTGGCCTTAAGGTCGTTCAATAGTTCTATATTAAGAGATGAAGTCTTTATTTATTATTTCGCTGTGTATGATTGTGATATTTCATCTATGTTGAGACTGTGTGCACTAGCGTGATCCTGGACTAGTGCTGAATACACAAAGTGTCCAAATTTGCATATTCGGTTCACGATAGAGGTGCTATCAGAGCCATACTGACTATAGGTCTTGACCCTAGATAGTTTGGCCGTTCCTTAGGAGCTTCAAAAGTATTTTCTAAAATTGAAGATTTAACTTGAAAGAATAATAAGTTCTTGACTTATCTTATTCTTCCATTCTTTCCCTTTTTGCTAAAATTATTCATCTTTCCACACTGGTTTAAATAAAAATCTTACCTGAGTTGTTCTAAGTAGTTAACGATGTTTCACACTTAAGCAGAAAGTATTGGGTGTCTTGTTGCGGATCCTAAAGATCGTGAAGACAGGAATCGTCGAGCTCAAGGAAAAAGAAGTGGATCGATGAAGTGTTCCAGAAGTTAAAAGAACTAGTACTTTGGTGGCCAGTTGAGACTCTTGTGTGAAGAGTTGCGTTAGTCTAAGATAGAAGTGTTACCCTTTTAGACGATAGATTGTTATGTGCTTAGGTTAATTTGGTTTTCTTTTTTACCTTGTTTGCTGGGTGTGCAGTATGCGTTGCATAGCTTTTAGGCTTTTGTAAGCAACCATACCAAGTTATTAATAATATTTGTATAAGCTATTGGGTTAAACCTGCTCCCCTGCACTAGGATTCTTGAACCTTATCTTTGTTTTCCCCTCTTAACTAATCCTTGGAGTGGTCAACAGATGGAAAGTACCGACAACAACAGTGATTTTGAGGCAGTTGAAGTTAGTACAGTTGCTACTACTAGTGTTAGTAATAAAGTAGATTGTGACCAGCAGTCATCCACCATACCGATGGTGACAATTTAGAATTTGGATCAGTTATTCACCACTCAAACCGAGCTCATGCAGAAAATGATACAACAGATAAATGTTATAAGTGCCAAAATCAATGCCCCTACAACCACAGTCACAGCCACCTATTCACACTTAAAGTTTGCCTTGTTCAAGAGGACCAAACCACCCACGTTTGGTGGATCAGCCACTCTCAAAGATGCAGAAATCTAGCTTCCTGTCATAGAAGAGAAGCTGGCTTTGGTGCAATGTGAAGATGAAGAGAAGGTTCCATACGCCACATGTCGATTGGAAGGAGATGCCTTGGAGTGGTGGAAGAACTATCGTACTACCCACAAGACACCAGAAGAAATCACTTGGTTGGAGTTCGTCGCTGCTTTTCAGCAGTTCGTTGCTTTGTCAAATGTCAGTATGACTACTGCAAGTTCAGAGAAGTGTACAACCCCTTTCCCAAATGTCATACCAGGATTTTGTTCCTTGAAGTGATGTCAACCAAACAAATCAGAAGACCATGCGTGCGTCCGTTGTGGAGGAATAGGACACACCGCTGATAAGCATGTAATCAATTGTTCCAGTTGAGAAGGAAGCCATTTACTTGGAGAATGTCCTATGAGCAACATCACATGGAATCTTTGTGAAGGATGTGATCATTGTCTAGCTCAATGTCCATAGGATTCAATAGTGACCGCCGTGACTCGGCATCAGTGAGTGAATTTTTGAGCCGTCATTGTTCAAGATTTAGCGAAAAGAGAATGATTGTCATCCGCACTTGCTGTGCCGCGTGACGAAATGAAGAAGAAACATGTCAACTTTGTCCGTTTGCCTCAAAGAACCAGGGATACTTGGTCACCATGAAATTGTTTCTTGTGCGATAAACAAGGTCATTGGGCCATGGAATGCCCTATGAACCAACAAGTGGTGATGCTGGACAAAGACGATATTGTGCATATGACTACACCTAACCAGACACGACGACCCAGACGTTCATGCTACAACTTTGGTAAGTTAGGTCATTTTGTTAAGGAATGCCCACAAAAAGGTCAAGCAATTTTGGAAGCCATGATCATTCTAGAAATTACTTCAGTAAAGTTTATAACCCCAAGAGTGAGTGGTAAAACTACAGGAGTAACTTGCTCAAAGAGTCAGTTGAAGCAAGAGAAGTTGGTTAACAAGACCCTTATTCTAGGAGATGAGCGCAAGGAATTAGAGTATAACCTCAAGCGTCGGAAAGCTTGTCAAGAAGGACCTCCGTAACAACAAATGAGGAGTGCCCCTCAACAACTCAGTTGCCATACTGCTCAGACTTTGTTCGAGACACCTTCACCTGTGCCTCGCCCTGATAGTAAGAATTTTCATAACACCGCCCTGGTTAAAAGTTCTAAAAGAGGAACCTTACTGCCTAGAGTTTGCTTTGCCTGTCGCCAGCTAGGACATTTTGCTAAACACTGCCCTTAGAAGAAAGTGATCACTGCGGATCGCATCAATCTCAGCTCTTCCCTACTAAGATTAGTGCTATGTCAGAAGGAATTCAACAGATGTCGGTCAAGTGTTGCTTCAGATGCAATGAACCGGGACACTTTGCCAACAGTTGTCTAAAGAGAAAAGTTGTTATACCTGTCCGCTTCAATCTTAGTCCTACACCTACCAAGACACTTGCACCAGAAAGTGAATTGTGGAGCAGTTCAAGCTGAAGCCATGCCGCCAGTGCCAGCAAAAGATCATGTCTACCACATTATGACTACTGGAGCTTAGAAGGCATCAGATGTTGTACTGATTGAAAATCATATGTAATCCAGGATGTTGAGAGTTAACTTGTCTATTGTTGAGATTGAGTTCCTAATAAATCTTATCATATTGGAAACCCATGCTTGAGATGTTTATCCCTGGAATTAGCTGGTTACCTATGTGTAAGGAAGTTTTGGTTTATGATCAAAGATTTGATCAGTTAAGAGGAGTAAGAGTGTTTTTCGAGAAAGATTTGCGATCAGCTTAACTTCAGCATATCGAAGACAGCTAAGGACCGGTTGTTCCGTTATGGTTGAGCCAAGAAGGTGGATGTGCCATCACATCAGAAGAAAAGGAGTTGTTGCGTATGCTTAATAACTACAAAGGATAATTGTTTTCCTGACGAATTACTTTAGCTACCGTAGCGTATGCCAGCAGAACCATGCCATTACCTCTGTAATAGTTGGAGCTTTAGTTCAATGGGATGGAATATTCAGTTGATCTAGAGTTTAAGGCAGTACTCTAGAATCAAGCTGATACAGATAGAAACAGACCAATAGGAATGTTGCGCAAGACCTCAGAGTTGCAAGCAAGTTTCACTGTCAAATGCCGCTTGTCCAATTTCTAGAAGAGGCAAAAAATCGAGTGTTAAAGGACGGAAAGCAAGGGAGCCTGTCAAAGGAGATGCCAGAACGTCAGTCTGAGTGCGTGATGTGTTTCAAGAGTCCCAACAGAAGGAGTGCCTTCTTGTGCCAGAAAAGCAGACATCGTGGAAGTTAGTGGAATTGCAAAAGGATCTCATCCGCATCGCGCAGCCTACAAATTTTGGATGTTATCAAGCGTTTGTTCGAAAGCAACCTTACCTAGTGTGCAGCTGCTTGGAAGTTCAAGAAAGTCTCAAGAGTTGAGTCCCCCTGAACCTATTTCTATAGACAACCTGAATCTTGGGGTCGAGATTCTGTTAAGGGGGGAGGTTTGCAACATCCCAAAATTTGGGTTTTCAAAAATCTTTTGTTTAGTTCATCTTTCCAAAAATCCCCGCTGAATTTCTCGATTTAATAAAGCTTAATCTGGAATTTTCTATTGCTAAAACAATTTAATTTGAATAATATTAACCTAAATTAAAATAAATTTAGTTTTATTTGAGTTCATTGTGCTTCAAGGAATTTCCTGTAATATTTTGAGATTTTTTGGAGTTCGTTTTCTATTCATTTGGAATTAATTTAAATTAAGCCTTTTGTTAAATTTAATTAAATTCTGCAAAAGTTTAAATAAAGTTTGGTTAAAAATATTTTATTTGAGCTCCAAATATCTTAAAATATTTTCTAGATTTTTTTTTACAATTGTTCTAGTATTTTTATTCCTCTAAATAAATTGTTTTAATTTTTGGAATTATTTTAATTCGAAAATTGGATTGAATCCGGAATTTATTGGGCCTAATCCTTCCTCCATTCCCGCAACTCCACGTGTCAGCTCCCGAGCCGGCCATGTCACCGCCCAGCCGCAGCCCTCCGATCCCCATCCGAAGCACTGCAATGCACCACGTCATCAGTAACTGTTCATTGCGCACCAAGTGTTCGATCCGATCCGTTTTCGATTCAAATTCGGTTTTTCATCGTGTCTCCTTGTATCGCATGACTCCCAAGCCTATATAAGTGTTCAAAGACCCCTCCCATCCACCCCTAATCCCCAGATCACCTCGCAAACCCGAAAAGTCGCAGTCGTTCCTCTTCCGGTGCGCCGCCCTCATCGGCCGAAATTGGCATCATGTTCCCTGTCGTTCCTGTGAGTTTTTCTGAAATCCACTAACGTCATCTCGTGCCCTATGGTCTAATCTACCTCTCCACCAAATTTGGTGCCGTTTCATCTGCAAAATCAAAAGTTAAGGCCGTTCCAATCTCTAATTTTGTCGTCGCCCGTTCTCCTTTATTTTTGCGAATTTGACCATGACCTTTTTTCTGTAGACTTATCTTGATGTTGTAACATCCCAAAAATTTGATTTTTGGAATGTTGGAATTCAAAATTTAACCATTTGCATTTTCTTGAATTAACTCCAGCTTAATTTGAATTTCTAAAGAATAAAAGGATTTAATTTGACTAAACTATTCATCAAATTAAAGAATTTCAGTTTTTGTGGGATTCCTTGTGCTCCAAGGAATTTTTCTGTATTTTTGGGGATTTTTCTGAATTTATTTGCTATTTATTTGAATTTATTCGCTTTTATTTGAATTTCTGGATTTTTCTTAAATTTCAAAAAGGTTTTTATTTCTGAAAACCCTCTCGGGCCGAATCTGCTCCGGCCCGGTTTTCCAGCCCGCTCGCCCCGGCCCAGTTTTCCCTCATGACCAACCCGGCCCACGCCACGGCCGTCCGATGCGCGACGCGCGTGTGGTCGCGATTGCGCCACGCCGCCTCGCGAAACCCTAGCCGCCGCGCGCCGTCCGAGTTCGTGTCGGCGCCGTCTTGAGTCCGTGCCCGCACGCCCCGAGGGCTATAAATGCAGCGCCGCGCCCGCCCGAGGTCCGCCGTCTCGCGCCGCACCCGTCGCCCCTTCGCCATCGCCGGAAGCCGTCGTCTTCGTGTGAGACCTCGCCGTAGCTCCGCCGCCAAAACCGGCTTTTCCCGTCGCCCGCCGCTCCGGTGCCTCTCGCCGCAGCCGCGAAGTCTCGTCGAGTTCGCCGCGACGTCCTCTTCGATCCGCAGCCGCGCGTCCGATCCATCGCGTCTTCGCCGTGGCGCCGCCTTCTTCCCGAGTCCGGTAAGCCTTGCGTCGCCGCCTCGCCGTCGACCTCCAGCCGCCGCGCTGCGCCGTTGGATCTCTAGCCGACGCGCCGGATTGCGCCACGCCTCTCCTCCCGCAGCAGCGCCGCGTGGCGTTCGATCGGCTCCTCGTCCGATGCGCGACACGTGGCGGCCTCGTCGACGCCGCGTGGCCGACGCTACCCGCTTGCGTCACTGCTGCGTCGGTAGAGCCGCTGCGTCGGTACGACGTCACGGGTGCACGGGCGCCGCGGTGAACCCAGCCGCCGTGGACCGAGTTCACCGTGAACCGGCCGACGTCAGCGCATGCGCAATAAATTCCTTTTCAAGATACAAAAATAAATCCAAAAATTCTGATTTTCTGTATTTTCCTGAATTTAATCTTTGGAGGCCCGCTCTCGCTCATACGAACTCCGATTGAGGCGATTCAAGTTTCTAAATTTTTCTAAAATCAAGATCTATCTTCCAGAGCCATTTATTTTCAGTTTTGAGCTTGTTTGAGTCTCTGTTTTGTATTTATTTGGTTTCATCGCTTTCTTTTCGGTGAGACGCTAATTCGAGAGAGCAAACGAAGACTTCAAGACCAAGATTCCGCACTAGATCAGCAAGGCAAGTCGTAACCTTTGATCATATTGATCCTATGTTTGCAAAGTAATTTATTTTATACACTTGCATGCTATTTACGTATCAATGTTTATTTAATGGGAGTAGATGTATGCCTAGTTGACATTATGCCACCTTGATTCGTTGTATGCCATGTATCCATTGTTAAACCTAGGTTGGGACATTACTAGTTGGACATAATCATAATACTAACATTGGGTTATCGTAGCTATGCTTAGACATGCTTACATATCGTTGGGATTCATGTCACATGTTGAATAATGTTAATCTTGACTTAATGAGATATTGAATCGTGGCCGTTAGCCACTGTTGTAAAATTTGTTGTACCATGGCGGGTTTGCCATTGGTCTTGGTTGAACAATTGTTTTCCCTCGGGCAAGTGATCGTGCGATAAAGGGGTGCTTTCTAGCACGTTGGGATGTGGATGTCTTGCCTGAGACAACTTAAGGACTTAATCTTGTGCGCCATTGAACTGGGTCTAATCGTACTACCACATGTCTGGAATGGGACAGACCTAGCTGATTAATTTGTAATGTCTAGTCTTGAGTAACGCCAATGGTGGTGTGGGTTCCGGGATGGACGGGTAGATTCACATGGCGCAAGAGGGGGCCTTATGGGCGAAACCTTAGCGGGCAGAACCGAGTTTAGACAATGCATTGTAAAGGCTCTGTCATGATATCTCTGCGACACACCAAAGGAAGTGTGTTAGTAACGCTTGCACAAAGAGATGTTCATGTCTTGTGGGTAAAGTTGTACAACCTCTGCAGTGTAAAACTATTCGGATAGCGTCATGGTCATGGACAAAGCCCGGAATTTCACACGGGTATAAAGTGTTTCATGAAATGTGGAATGTGGAATTGTTGGGATGTGAGCGGGAGTTCACTGTTGTTTTGTTGTCTATCATTGATCTATCGCTTATTTATTTATGTTTTCATAAATATGCTTTCAATCTATTTATTGTATTTCCATTCAAGTTATTGCTTTACGCAAAATAAACTATATAGCCATCCTTGTCAAGCCGTGCATAAATATATTGCATCAATTCCCTACGGCTTCTTTGAGTACCTTTGTACTCACGGCTTTATGCCCTTGTTGATCGATTCTTGAAGGAGATAATGAATCTCATGAAGAGGAATTCTATGAAGACTACGTGGATTAGGAAGGCGTTCCCAGCACGATTGCACGTGGCATGTCGAATGGTTCAAGTTATCTTTTCCGCGCAATAGTATTTGTTTCTTAAGCCCTTAAGGCACAATGGTGTAAACATTGACCATAAGGTCGTTTGCTTTATTTAATAATAATTTGCTTCTTCTTAGTTAATTCGTTGTATGGAATGATATTACATCTGTGTTTCCACTGTGTGCACTAGCGTGATCCTGGAATAGTGCAGTATACACAGAGGGTTTCGGATTTGTAAATCCGGGTCCCGACAGATGTCTTCTAAGTGGTGCTTACCCTAAATCAAAGTTTTGTCTGTGGGATTTCTGCAGAAAATTCAATCTTCCCCAATCAGACTGCGTACATACAGCTGAAAACTTCCTCGTGCGTTCCCTGTTGATACAGAAGGTAAAAATCCAATCCTTTCATCTCATATTGTGCCTTGGGATCCCAGATAGCTCTCTGTAAAATTTGGTTAGGTTTCGTCCATTATTTTAATAGTTATGACGTTTGATCTATTAGCTTTTACAGCTGTTCATTGGTAGTTTGTGATCTATCCATTGGGTTGCCGCCAAATCCACTTATACCGTTGAGCTCGTCTCGCCACGTTCTACGTGAAGCTCACCTCCGCTTTGTTGTTCCATCAACTAAAAATTTTAATATTCGTTAGCCGCCGCATTTCGTCAGTGCCGCGCGCCGTCTTTTGCCGCCAACCATCTTAGTTCGCCTTGGTCGTGTCGTCATGACCAGTAGGCCATCATTCGCTGTTTTCCCCATCTTTAGAGTTCATTTGGTCTTCGGTTGCCATCAATGCAATATTCTAGAATCTACCCGTCATCTTCGATCTAGCCCCTTTCATTATCGGATCTTGTTTCGGTTAGCCACCCTTGGTGGTCTTTTATCGCAGAACCAACCCTACCTATCCTATCCCTATGCCAAGTGGATATATCCGTGCATCGTTCCTCTCAAACCCTAACTTAACATTGGGACCAATCTGTCGTTGACGATGCATCAAGTCATGTAAACCTCACAACTCGCAGATCAATCCTGAGCCATATCATAACCTTGCTACCATATCATTGTACCGACAATCGACATCTTATCTTTGTATGAGTGTCCTATCGTTGCTTCGCTATAATCGCATGTGTGCATGCAAGCAAAAGCCCTAGTGCAATATCACCATCCTCTCTATCGCCTTATTGTAATCTAACCCCATCACCTATGAGTTTAGCCTTGTCTTCATTTCCTCGCAGCCTTGTCATTGTCAAGCCTCTTGATCGACGTATGACTGATCTTAGATCGAATCACATGATGTCAACCCCACTTGTCTATGTCCTATTCTTGAAAATCTAATCTGCCATTGCCTAGAAGTCATTCGTGGACTTGGTCGATAGACCATTGGCCATATGTCATATCCTTGTGCCATATCTAATCTATTAGTCTAGCTTTCCTTTGTTTGACTGTGTATGTGTTTAGTCAACAACAGTCAACATTGAGCATCAGTTTAGTTCATTGCGAACTAACGTATCCTTATGGACCCGGTTTAGAGATCGAGAGCCCATATGTCATTGTCTATCCAATCAAGATAATAACTTTAGAAGAAATATTCTTTGGAATATTATTCTTTCTTTCTCAGTTATCAGTCTTTTCCTTTTCGGTGTATTCCGAAAGCTCATTCTTTTTGTCTAATCTTTGATCTAATCCATTCAAGTTCCTAAATTCATATAAGCCTTTGTGATCCAATACTATCCGTTCTCAATTTGGATTTTAGTTGATTTATCTTTTGAGTTGGTTTGTATTTGCTTTTTCTTTAATCATTAGATGCATCGTCCGGAAGTTGTTCTAAGAAGGTAAAGATTGAAGATTGAAGATCAAGAATCAAAGATAAAGAGTAAAGAACAGTAAAAATCACAAGGGCCAGGCAAGTTGTGCTTTGATCATGTTGAAACCATGTTTGCAAAGATTCTACTTTATTTTACTTTATGTGCATGTTATTTCATGTGTAGATCTGTTTTCAAAATAAATTGGGATTTAGGTATTTAACCTATTTGAGTATACCCTACCTTGCCATTGTATGCCACGATCTAATTGTCACCCTAGGATTGTGATAGCATCTAGGCCCCCTCAAATTTCATTATCCTATTTTATCATAGTTTTGGTATTGATGACTAAGTTAATAATGCTTAAGTTTTGAAGAACATGTGCTTAAATCAATGATGAAGCAAGTTGGACTAACAAGATTAAGGTGTTCTATTACTAGTTTATGACTTGGGAGATGATTCAAATCAAGTAGCTAGGATTATTTTCAGTTTGGCTGTCTAAAGGGGGACTTTGCACAAGCTAGTGGATTGGATCATAAGGCAAAGACAAAATTAGATTGCTTGGAGTAAAAGACTCTTAGTCATTGCTCTTTGAATCAAAATTCTCCTTCATTCTAATTGTCTGAATATGCGACGGACTAAAATTCAGCTATCCATTTCTTAAGTCTGTTGCATACTTAGCCAAAATCCTTTCTCTGTCAAAAGCTCCTTTAGTCCAGCATTGAAAATCCTCCTTGTCAAAATTCCTATCAAGGTATCTACTTATCGGACCAAACTTCTTATTTTCACATACTTTAGTCTGTGGTGAAAATTCCTTAAAGACATCTTACGACCAAGTGTTTGTCTGTGTATGACGGATCAAATGTTTTGGTCCGGCATACATATAAAGTCATTCTCTCTTGACAGACCAAAATCTTCTCTGATTTCCATCTACATCGGACCATATATTGTCAGTCCGGCACTCATTTAGATTATAATCCTTTTCCGGACCAATCCTTGGAGTCCTAGTTATTAAATCCATAGACTAATACTCATTCTTATTTGGAGGATTTTCCTTTATTGACGGACCAAATCTTCTTGTTTAAAATTTTAGTCCATTGCTGAAGCAAATCTCTTGGATAAACTTATTCTTTGTCAAAAAAGGTCCTTGGCTACTGATCTTAGAAATTCCCATGTATGATGGACCAAATAATTTGGTCCGGTATACATGTAACTCACTCATTCCTTTGCCGGACCAAACTCTCTAGTAATCCCATGTACAACGGACCAAATTTTTTGGTTCATCATAAATGTCTTAAAATGGTCTGTCATACACATGATCAGTATCGCTAAGGTCTGTTGTTCAGTCCGTTGTAAACGTGTATTTTAGACTTTTTGATATTATGATACGTGGTAGGTGTAACGACTATATTCATTCCAAATGGCTATATAAGCATTTCCTGAGCAATCTAACAACATAGAGAATGAACTCCTTGACCTTTTAGCATTGAATATAGCTCTCATTCTCAAAAGGAGTCTGTGCTTCACTTTCAAACTCAAAAATCCTCAACATCTCTAAGTGTTTAAGTTCCAAGCTGAAGTCTAGTTGTGTGATTTGTGAGTGAACCAAGAGACAGAACTTGTGCAAAGTTTATTACTCTTGGATCTTAGTGATCCTAGACAGCTTGGAGGAAGTCAAAAGTGTGACCTGTCCAAAGGTGATTGTGGAAGGCCACTGTGATTGTGAAAGGTTTGGAGCTCACCTCACTAGAGTAGTGAAAGAGTTACCTGAGTGATCGCCCGAGCTACTGCGACTAGCTTTGGAGAAGCAATACATCGGAAGAAGTGCTTCAACGTGGAGTAGGAGTGAGGCTCTGAACCACGGGATAAATCTCTGTCTCATTTGTGCTTTATTTCACTTTATTGCTTTCGCTGTTATCATTATTTGTTTTTACTTCTGTCATATATTGAACTGAGTTTTTCACATAGAGAGAATAGTAAATTGTCTCTAAGAAGTTAAAATCTGCAAAAGTTGCCTATTCACCCCTTTCTAGGCCAACCAGTTCCTTCAGATGGTTAATTAATAATTGGTTAATATTGATAATCAACATGGGCTGGTTAGACCGTCATAGATTGCTTAGCCATGGCATGTCATCACATGTGTTGAATCATCACTGATTAATCTTGACTAATGGAATATGGAACAATGTTATGAACTTGTGTGTCATGTGTGGTCACACAATGAGATTGCGTTGTAGTGACGAGTGGATGTCACGCAACGAGGTTGACTTGTTGATAGCATGTGGTGCTTGGTAATCAACTGGGGTGGTAATGATTTAGATTGGGGCAAGTGGCGAGGGGCAGTGTGCTAAGGTGTGCCGGATTTAGCAGATGGTATGTGGAAGTCTTGCCCTAGTCACCCTAAGGACTTAACCTTGCAAGCCATTGTCCTGAGTCTTACTTGCAACCACATGTCTAGTATGGGACAGAACTAGTTGATTAGGGTTCTAATATCTTTCCTCTGATACCTCGGGGTGACAGTACACGAAGGTGTATTTGTGTGGGGGAGCGTACCTGTGCTACGGCTTGGTGCCCATCCAACGGTGTTGGTCTGTACTATACTCCAGCTCTGTGTGAGGTGTGTGATAGTGAGGTCAATACCGGAGAGGTTCATTGGTTAAGGTAGAGGTTCCTGAAAGGCTTGTTGCGGACAATCACCTGTGTGGTGAGCAGCTTTATTTTGTGGGTAAAGTGCATAACCTCTACAGAGTGTAAAATCTATTCGAATAGCCATGCTTGTGGTATTGAGAAATGCTCGGGAATTACAGTCAAGGGGTTAGACTTTTGTTAAACAAAAATTATTGGGATGGCAGGATGCCTTGGAAAGTGGAAATTGACTTAGGATTGGAAACTTGGTTTACTTCAGAAATGCTGAATCTATCTATTACTGTTATTTGTTTTAAAGTCTTTACAATCTATTTATTGTATTTGTTCATAAATGTTGCTTATTGAAAAATAGCCATAATAGCCTTTTCCTTTGGAATAAGTCTTGCATATAGTTACATAGAATTGCATTCTGTGCACAACTTGTTGAGTGCTTTATGTACTCACCCCTTGCAACACACAAAATCATCAGTTGAGGAGAAGACTACAACTTCGAAGGAGGAGAAGTTCCACGAGGAGGCGAATATCTAGGAGTTGAACCTTGTCAGTTGCCTGTGACATATCGATGAGATTCGTCGACGTTCTTCATTCCGTTGCCGTTTATTTATTTTGAGTTGAAGCCACCAAGGCCTCACAAGTGTAAGTTTGGCCTTAAGGTCGTTCAATAGTTCTATATTAATAGATGAAGTCTTTATTTATTATTCCGCTGTGTATGATTGTGATATTTCATCTATGTTGAGGTTGTGTGCACTAGCGTGATCCTGGACTAGTGCTGAATACACAAAGGGTCCGGATTTGCATATTCGGGTCCCGACAATGCATAAAGAAGGCAATAATGCACATGTAACTAAACCCAACAAGGCACAACGATGCAAACATTTGTGCTATAACTGTCGGGAGAAAGGCCATTTTGTTAATCAATGCCCACAGAGAGGTCGAGCATTTCCTGTAGCCATGGTCATACTGAAAGTCACCTCAGTCAAGTTCATAACTCCAAGAGTGAGTGGTGAAGTTGCAAGAGCAGTTTGCCTAGAGAATCAGCTGAAGAAGTGGCGTTTGAGCAAAGACACTACCCCGGTCAACAATACTCAAGGAGGGAGTTTGCCGCCTAGAATCTGCTATACATGTCATAAGCCCAGGCACTTTACCAACAACTACCCTTAGAACAAAGTGAACACCCTGGTTCGCTTCAATCTCAAGTCCACCCTTAGCAAGACCCAAGCATCAACGCTGAATCGAGGAGTGCCTCAAGATACCAGTCAAGCTGGAGGAGCAACTCAATCCATCTAGAGAGGTCATGTCAATTATGTCACCACAAAAGGAGCGTATGGATTTCCAGTCAAGCTTCGCATTTGTTTATTTCTCGAGCCTTTTCCATTTGGAATGGGTTGAAGGTTATGAATCTTACGTGTATGCAATTAGTCCAAGCCCTAGGATCAGAACTCCGATCTAACCTAGGGTGTATGGGAGTTAAGTTGCTCATTGATAGAGCAAATTTCCTAGCGAATCTTATTATATTGGATACCCAGACCTTAGATGTTATCCTTGAGATGGACTGGTTGTCCAAGCATAAGGCTGTTTTGGATTGTGGTCGAAGAGTTATGTCAATTGAAAGCCCTAAGGAGAGAAAGTGGAATTTCAAGCAACCGAAGTTCGTAATGGTTAGTTGATGGTTAACAGTGTGAAGGTTGCCAGTTTAGAGGATATGCCAGTTGTTAGAGAATACCCAGATGATTTTTCAAAGGATTTGCCTGGTATGCTGCCAGATCGATAGATTGAGTTTGTTATTGAGTTAGTGTCTGGTACAGCACCAATAGCAAAAAGACCGTATCACATGCCAACCAATGAGTTGGTAGAGATAAAGAAGCAGATAGACGAGTTGCTAGAGAAAGGTTTTGTTAGACCTAGTTCATTTCCATGGGGGTACCTATTCTGTTTGTCGAAAAGAAAGGCGGAAGTCTAAGGATGTGCATTGATTATCGTGCGCTCAATGAAGTGACGATAAAGAATAAGTATCGGTTGCCTAGGATCGATGATTTGTTTGATCTAGTTTTCTCCAAGATAGAACTTCGATCAGGGTGTCATCAATTAAAGATTCGTGTGGAGTATGTTCCTAAGATTGCATTCTCTACACGATATAGACATTACGAGTTTACGGCCATGTCTTTTGGATTGACCAATGCTCCTACCTATTTCATGAACATGATGAATAAGGTTTTTTCAGAATATTTGGACAAGTTTGTTGTTGTGTTCATTGACGACATTCTTATTTACTCCAAGTCTGAAGAAAAGCATGCATAACATTTGAGATTAGTTCTTGAAAAGCTACGAGAGCAACAACTATATGCTATGTTTAGCAAGTGTGACTTTTGGAAAGAGAAAGTTGAATTCCTTGGATATGTGATGACTGCTAAAGGAGTTGCTTTTTACCCAAGCAAAGTTGAAGCAATATTGCATTGGGAACAACCGAATTCAGTTACCCAGATTCGTAATTTTCTGGGAATGGCAGGATATTACCATCGATTTATCGAGGGTTTTTCGATAGTTACTAGACTGCTTATGTAGTTGTTAAAAAAGGAGAAGTTTGCATGAATACTAGAGTGCAAAAAGAGTTTTTAGGAATTGAAGAAGTGTCTAATGACAGCACCAGTGTTAGTGTTGCCAGATGTTCAGAAACATTTTGATATTTATTGTGATGCTTCCAGGCAAGGACTTGGATGCATATTGATGCAGAATGGCAAGGTTGTTGCATATGCGTCAAGGCAATTGAGGCCGCTTGAAGAGAATTACCGAATACATGATTTCGCGTTAGCTACCGTAGTGTATGCTTTGAAGTTGTGACACCATTATCTCATTGGAAATAGATGTGAAATACATTCAGACCTCAAGAGATTAAAGTATATCTTTACCTAGTCGTATCTCAATATGAGACTGAGAAGATGGTTCGAGTTGTTAAAGTATTATAATGTTGGAATCCACTGTCACCCTGGAAAAGCTAATATGGTAGCTGATGCTTTGAGTCGTAAGAGACACAGTGCTAGTATGCTAGTTCAGGAGGTTCAGTCAAAGCTATGCAAGGAACTTTAGAAACTGAAAATGGAAGTTGTCCTAAAAGGATTTCTTGCTACCTTGGAAGTAAAGCCAATGTTAGAAGACCAGATCAGTGAAGGTTAGCAGGACGATGAAAAGATCAAAAGAATCAAGTTTAAGAAGGTTGAAAGCTTAGACAAGGATTTTACTTTGGATGGTCAAGGTACTATGTGGTTTAAAAGTCGAATCTGTGTACCGAACAAAAAGGAGCTTAAGCAGTTGATTCTTGAGGAAGCACAAGATTCAAAGTATTCGATTCATCCAGGAAGTGGCAAGATGTATCAGGATTTTAAGGAAAGGTTTTGGTGGCCTAATATGAAATGTGAAGTTGATGAGTATGTTGCCCTTTGTGATGTATGTCAGAGAGTAAAGGCAATGCAACAGAGACCGGCTAGTTTGTTACAACCGCTAAAAGTTTCTGAAATGGAAGTGGGAGGAAATTAGTATAGATTTTATTACTGGTTTACCTAGAGTCAAGAGTGGTTATGATTCCATATGGTCATCTTTGATCATTTGGCGAAAGTTGCTCATTTCATACCAGTTAAGACTACTTATTCAGGAGATCATTTGGCAGAGCTATATATGTCAAGGATTATGTGTTTGTATGGAGTGCCCAAGAAGATAGTGTCAAATAGAGGTACCCAATTTAACTCGAGATTTTGGAGCAAGTTGCATGAAGTGATGGGAACTCGTTTGAATTTTAGTACAACATATCATCCGTAGGCAAATGGTCAAACTGAGAGAGTTAATCATATTTTGGAAGATATGTTGAGAGCTTGTGCTACTTTGTGGGATAATAGTTTGCCGTATGCTGAGTTCAGTTATAGGCACAGTCAGCAGGCAAGTTTGCAAATGTCACTATTTGAAGCTTTATATGGTCATCCCTGTCGTGCTCCGTTGAATTGGAATGAGACAGGAGAGAGTCTTGTGTTTGGGCTTGATATTCTTAAGGAAGCTGAAGAGCAGATTACTATGACCAGTGAGAGGTTGAAATTAGTTCAGTTGAGACAGAATAGTTATGCTGATAATCATTGACGAGAGCTGAATTTTGAGCCAGATGATTTTTTGTATCTCAGAGTTACCCTCTTAAAGGATTTAAAAGGTTTCATGCTAAAGGAAAGCTCTCACCGAGATATGTTGGTCCGTTCGAAATCTTGAGCCGTCGAGGGGAGGTTGCTTATTAGTTAGAATTGCCTCAGTCATTGTTAGGTGTGTATGATGTGTTCCATGTCACAACTTAAGAAGTGACTCATAGTACCAATAGAGCAGATATCGTTGGAAGCAATTGAACTGCAGGAAGATTTGACTTACAAGGAGCAGTATATCAAGAATTTGGATGTTATAGAATGCAGGACCAGAAACAAGTCGATTTGCTTTTGCAGAGTTCAGTAGAGTAACCATTTAGAAAGTGAAGCTACTTGGGAGCGTGAGGTAGATTTGAGGTAAGTGTTTCCTAACCTATTCTTTAGTCAGCCCTGAATCTTGAGGTCAAGATTCTAGTAACGGGGGAGGTTTGAAATATCCCAATTATAGGCTCATTTGGATTTAATATGGTTTTTTGTGGATTCTTTGAATTTTTGAGATTTTTCTGGAATTTATTTATTATTATTGAATATGCCCTATTATGAAAATTATTTAAATCATAAGAAAGTTCAAATAAAGTTTTGAAAAAAATATTTTATTTGGGTTCCAAATGTCTTAAAATATTTTTAAGAATTTTTCTAAAATTGTTCTAATATTTTTATTGTTGTAACCGAATTATTTTAATTATCAAAATATTTAAAAAATGCTTTTCTACAGTGTTGGGGTCAGACCCGTAAACCAACCCGCAGTGCAAAACCCTAACTTGAGTTAATATGGGCCATTGGATTTGGATTGTGTGATCGAGTTTGTGCCACGTCGCCTTGCGTTGTGAGGCGCTCATGCTTGCCACATGTTCGGTCGAGATCCTGCCGAGTCACTTCGCTGTATCACGAACAGACTCCACCGCCGCCACTGATTACGCCATGGAATCCACTCTCGCCACGCCTACCAAGGGGCCTATTTAATGCAACGCCTCGCATATCGTAGAGAACACCTCAAGCCAAGCGTTTTGCTTCATTCCTCACAACGAGAGCCACCGTCCTTAGCCCGCACGAGCTCACCAGAGTTCGCGAAGCCATCGTCGTCTTCTTCTATGTCATCCACTTTCTGCGGTGAGTCTTCGCCATTGCCACCGCCACCATTGAGACTATCGAAGCGAGAGCACATAGGTTAACACAAAACCGAGACAAAACTGGCGAGATTTCATCGTGTTGCTCTTCATCTTCCTCGTGTCCGAGGTAGCACCACCATCACGTCCACTACCGCCGACCTCACTGTGCCTCAGTAGTCATATCCGCAGCGTCCACCTCAGATCACACTGTGTAGCTGCTATCTCCATCTACCACGCGTCTGTGCCACCGAGATCCATCACCACACTTGTCAGCCGTAAGATCTAGATTGGACGGCCTAGATTCTTAACGTTGCATGGGGCTATATGCCAAGGTGGGACAGAAAGGTAGGGGGATTGTGGAAGTCTTGCCTCAGTCAACCAAAGGACTTTACCTTGAATGCATTTGACCCGAGTCAAACATGCAACCACATGTTTGGAATGGGACTGATACGGGGGGGGGGGGAGTGGCCCGATCTTGCGATGACGGATAAGATAACTTGGACCCGTGAACCCTGACGAATACTGGCGCCAACCACCGTCTCGATACGGTAACCTGCCACATGTGAATTCGCCCAAGAACACGCTTTGATCATCGCCTACTTGACCACGCGAAAGTAGACGCACGTTTCCTTGCAATCACCCCGAAGAAGTTGCAAGAACAACGGTGATAATTTCAAATTGGAACTCCCTATTCTAATCGGGGCGTTGGAGCACAAGCCATAGAATCAAGAGTATATGTTTAATCTGAAAATTCGTTGTTCCCTTTACAATGGACGGAGTACACATATATATATAGGAGAGGGGCACAATTAGTTGCTTGGATGAATAGTACTATCCGTGAACAGTAAACGCATGAATAGTTTTAGATATGAACAGTAATCGGACTTGAATAGTGCCACGTCAACAATACTCGCACAAAGGTTGCCATGTGGAGTCCTCATCTAGTTGGAAATAATCTCTTCTCTCCATGTCAATGTTATCTCTTCCTTTATTTGAACTTGGCTCAATTTTCTCCTTCCTTTCTTTCTTCTCCTTTCTTCTTTCTTGTTTCTTTCCTTTCTTCTTTGATGGCATATATAGAAGTAGATGGAGGGTTATATGAACAGTACACATGAATAGTATTTTTTCATTTGGCTCCCGTCCTCCCTTGCCTTCCACTAGGGTCCACCGTAATACATTCGCGCTATTTGGCTCCAATACAGATATTTGTGCAATCTTCATAACGAATAACAAACAAGCACCCTCTATTAGGTAGTATAAAATTCTCGTGGAAATATAACAAATATTGCTTAAGGAAATGATTCACCTGCTGATATTTGATGCGGCTTAGTAATTCTTTCCAATTAATTGACATACTAAATCGGAAAGTACTTGACTTGTGCATATCCGCATCATCCTCCCCTTCTTCAAGAAAAGCCGTCCTCGGCTTTTGCCTTGTCTTCTGATTGTCTTTAACGTTCTCATCAATTGATTTAGATGTTGTAGGTAGCACAGCTTCATGATCTAACCATGGTATAGCATTTGCTCCTTCTCCAACAGTAGCTATCTCCTCATTTTCCATCTATAGAGGTGTAGGTTGTATATCGTTCATCTCCTTATTAACAATGTCAACCTGCACAATGTGAGAAACAACACTAGAAATAAATTGTAAGTCGTTAGTGTCAGAAATATCCTCACTTTTGTTTTCATCTTCTTCTCTATTTTCATGTAGTGAATCTCTCACACTCTCAATTTGTTTGTTCCCGACCTCACGTTTGGTGGAATCACACAGCTCATTCTTTTCATTACTTTCACATATCTTGGCTATGTGGCTCTCACAAATTGGTGCCCTAAGATTGAACCTAGGTATATGATGCTCTTTATGTTTTCTTTCCTCCTCAATAGCATAATCCACAAGATCAAGCAAGATACTAAAATATTTATGTTGAAGTGCAATGGTGATATCAAAATTCAAACCTCTTTTAAAGTATTCCTTCTCTTTTAATGCACTAGTGATACCAGCACGTCGCAATGCACGTTTCAACTCACCGTAATAATCTTGAACTGGTTTGCAACCTTGTGTAATACTCTCCAAGTAGCGAAGTAGCTCTTTCTCATAATAGCTTGGCACAAACTCTCTTCTCATAATCATCTTTAAATCTGACCATGATGTAATGAGGCTTTTTCCAAAAAGTTGTTGCCACCAACTATAAGCATAGTCGTCAAACTCAATAGTGGCACGCATCACTTCTTTGGCTATGGGAAGCTTTTGAAATTTGATCACCTTTTCCATTTGTTCTTCCCAAGTGATATACTCCTCCAGATCATTACTTCCATAGAATAGAAGTTCTTCGTGCTCGTAACCTACCATGATTAGTAGCAAGGAAAAACAGAATGTATATTTGGAATAGATGTGCAATCACTCATGCTCATCCTATCACTTACCAGCCGAAGTTCTTACTACTCCTTTGGATTAAGGTGTTGCATGTACTCCGGTGGCTGTAGGCATGACAAAAGGTGATTACTCAAGCGAATTCACAGTCATGGTGCTGCACGTGACAATGGTTGATATGTGGAGATTGGAGGGTTAGTGTATATCCTATACAATCTGATAATTCTAGTTATTGTAATGATAAGTAAGAATCCAAACTAGAATTTACTAGCCCTAGTTGCCGATCTCAAAGATATAAGCGAATTTCAAGGCAACGCACACACAAAGATAATGGCACTTGCACAATCAAGGAATGAGCTATATATCAAAAAAAAAATAAGGCACCAAAAGCTTTATTGCACAAGTCGTAGAGAGACGCTACCTTATTGCATAAAGAATGTAAAAAGGCATAAGATTGCTCACTACTTAACACAATTGCACAATCTGAATTTTTTTGAACACAAATTAGGGTTTTGCTCAATATAGTGTAACCGGCCACTATTTTCTTCTCCATTCTTTTCCTTTCTTTCTTTCTTGGCCTTTTGGCTCTTTCTTTCCCTTTTTTTTTGCTCTTTTGTGACTTTCGGCCAACACTAGTATGAATAAAGATTTGAAAACCCTAAATTGATGTCACAAGATAGTATAATGATACGATGATTCAAGATTATGCAATGTATCAATGTGAACAGCCCTAAGCAATATCAAATAGCTAGTCTCAATTTGGATCAAAGTATTCGCAAAGAATGAATTTGGTTCCCAAAGGTATGGTTACTGATATTTATGTGATTTTATGCCTTGTAGATGCTACTGGACTCAAGAAATCAAAGGAAAAGCTAGAACTCAAAAACAAACCAAGAAACCCTAATTCGGTTTTTCTAGGGCAGCAGAATTGTTGGCTAGATTAAAGTTCAAAAATGACCGAATCTGGAAGGTTCACTATGGAATGAATTAAAGATTATGTTCTAAGCTTTCAATTGAGTACAAGAACGTAAAAATCCATGTTCGCATGAAAAATTTATGAGCAAAACACCGAACTAGACAGAATTGAATCAAAAAGGCTACGCAAAGGAAAAACGATCATCAACTAATGCAAGTAATCTAATGGATCAAAACATAGCAAAACTCACCAAAATTACAGATTGAACTATGGGTATACCTTTTTTTTTGGGGCAATGTTCAAAATAGGACAGAAAATTAAAACTAATCAAAGGGAAGAAATTCGTCACCACTCAACCATGCTCTGATACCAAGATGATACGGGGGGGTGGCCTGATCTTGCGATGACGAATATGATAACTTGGACCCGTGAACCCTGACGAATACTGGCGCCAACCACCGTCTCGATACGGCAACCTGCGACACGTGAATTCGCCCGAGAATACGCTTTGATCCTCGCCTACTTGACCACGTGAACGTAGACGCACGTTTCTCTGAAATCACCCCGAAGAAGTTGCAAGAACAACGGTGATAATTTCAGATTGGAACTCCCTATTCTAATGGGGGCATTGGAGCACAAGCCATAGAATCAAGAGTATATGTCTAATCTGAAAATTCGTGGTTCCCTTTACAATGAACGGAGTACACATATATATATAGGAGAGGGGCACAATTAGTTGCTTGGATGAATAGTACTATCCGTGAACAGTAGACACGTGAATAGTTTCGGATATGAACAGTACTCGGACTTGAATAGTGCCACGTGAACAGTACTCGGACAAAGGTTGCCACATGGAGTCCTCATCTAGTTGGAAATAATCTCTTCTCTCCATGTCATGGTTATCTCTTCATTTATTTGAACTTGGCTGAATTTTCGCCTTCCTTTCTTTCTTCTCCTTTCTTCTTTCTTGTTTCTTTCCTTTCTTCTTTGATGGCATATATGGAAGGAGATGGAGGGTTATATGAACAGTGCACATGAATAGTATTTTCTCATTTGGCTCCCGTCCTTCCTCGCCTTCCACTAGGGTCCACCATAATACATTCGAGCAATTTGGCTCCAATACTGATTTATGTGCAATCTTCATAACGAATAACAAACAAGCACCCTCTATTAGGTAGTATAAAATTCTCGTGGAAATATAACAAATATTGCTTAAGGAAATGATTCACCTGCTGATATTTGATGCGGCTTAGTAATTCTTTCCAATTAAATGAAATACTAAATCGGAAAGTACTTGACGTGTGCATATCTGCATCATCCTCCCCTTCTTCAAGAAAAGCCGTCCTCGGCTTTTGCCTTGCCTTCTGATAGTCTTTAACGTTCTCATCAATTGATGTAGATGTTGTAGGTAGCACAGCTTCATGATCTAACCATGGTATAGCATTTGTTCCTTCTCCAACAGTAGGTATCTCCTCATTTCCCATCTCTAGAGGTGTAGGTTGTATATCGTTCATCTCCTTATTAACAATGTCAACATGCACAATGTGAGAAACAACACTAGAAATAGATTGTAAGTCGTTAGTGTCAGAAATATCCTCACTTTTGTTTTCATCTTCTCCTCTATTTTCATGTAGTGAATCTCTCACACACTCATATGTATGTTCCCGACCTCACGTTTGGTGGAATCACATAGCTCATTCTTTTCAGCACTTTCACATATCTTGGCTATGTGGCTCTCACAAATTGGTGCCCTAAGATTGAAACTAGGTATATGATGCTCTTTAAGTTTTCTTTCCTCCTCAATAGCATAATCCACAAGATCAAGCAAGCTACTAAAATATTTACGTTGAAGTGCAATGGTGAGATCAAAATTCAAACCTCTTTTAAAGTATTCCTTCTCTTTTAATGCACTAGTGATACCAGCACGTCGCAATACACCTTTCAACTCACCGTAATAATCTTGAACTGGTTTGCAACCTTGTGTAATACTCTCCAAGTAGCGAAGTAGCTCTTTCTCGTAATAGCTTGGCACAAACTCTCTTCTCATAATCATCGTTAAATCTGACCATGATGTAATGAGGCTTTTGCCAAAAAGTTGTTGCCACCAACTATAAGCATAGTCGTCAAACTCAATAGTGGCACGCATCACTTCTTTGGCTCTGGGAAGCTTTTGAAATTTGATCACCTTTTCCATTTGTTCTTCCCAAGTGATATACTCCTCCGGATCATTACTTCCATAGAATAGAAGTTCCTAATGCTCGTAACCTGCCATGATTAGTAGCAAGGAAAAACAGAATGTATATTTGGAATAGATGTGCAATCACTCAAGCTCATCCTATCACTTACCAGCCGAAGTTCTTACTACTCTTTCTTTGGATTAAGGTGTTGTACGTACTCCGTTGGCTGTAGGCATGACAAAAGGTGATTACTCAAGCGAATTCACAGTCGTAGTGCTGCACGTGACAATGGTTGATATGTGGAGCTTGGAGGGTTAGTGTATATCCTATACAATCTGATAATTCTAGTTATTGTAATGATAAGAAAGAATCCAAACTAGAATTTACAAGACCTAGTTGCCGATCTCAAAGATATAAGCGAATTTCAAGGCAACGCACACACAAAGATAATGGCACTTGCGCAATCAAGGAATGAGCTATATATAAAAATATAAGTCAGGCACGAAAAGCTCTATTGCACAAGTCGTAGAGAGACGCTAGCTTATTGCTTAAAGAATGTAAAAAGGGCATAAGATTGCTCACTACTTAACACAATTGCACAATCTTAATTTTTTTGAACACAAATTAGGGTTTTGCTCAATATAGTGTAACCGGCCACTATTTTCTTCTCTATTCTTTTTCTTTCTTTCTTTCTTGGCCTTTTGGCTCTTTCTTTCCCTTTTTTTTTGCTCTTTTGTAACTTTCGGCCAACACTAGTATGAATAAAGATTTGAAAACCCTAAATTTATGTCACAAGATAGTACAATGATACGATGATTCAAGATTATGCAATGTATCAATATGAACAGCCCTAAGCAATATCAAATAGCTAGTCTCAATTTGGATCAAAGTATTCGCAAAGAATGAATTTGGTTCCCAAAGGTATGGTTACTGATATTTATGTGATTTTATGTCTTGTAGATGCTACTGGACTCAAGAAATCAAAGGAAAAGCTAGAACTCAAAACAAACCAAGAAACCCTAATTCGGTTTTTCTAGGGCAACAGAATTGTTGGCTGGATTAAAGTTCAAAAATGACCGAATCTAGAAGGTTCACTATGGAATGAATTAAAGATTATGTTCTAAGCTTTCAATTGAGTACAAGAACGTAAAAATCCATGTTCGCTTGAAAAATTTATGAGCAAAACACCGAACTAGACAGAATTGAATCAAAAAGGTTACGCAAAGGAAAAACGATCATCAACTAATGCAAGTAATCTAATGGATCAAAACTTAGCAAAACTCACCAAAATTACAGATTGAACTATGGGTATACCTTTTTTTTGGGGGAAATTTTCAAAATAGGATAGAAAATTAAAACTAATCAAAGGGAAGAAATTCGTCACCACTCAACCATGCTCTGATACCAAGATGATACGGGGGGTGGCCTGATCTTGCGATGACGAATATGATAACTTGGACCCGTGAACCCTGACGAATACTGGCGCCAACCACTGTCTCGATACGGCAACCTGCGACACGTGAATTCGCCTAAGAACACGCTTTGATCCTCGCCTACTTGACCACGCGAACGTAGACGCACGTTTCTTTGAAATCACCCCGAAGAAGTTGCAAGAACAACGGTGATAATTTCAGATTGGAACTCCCTATTCTAATGGGGGCATTGGAGCACAAGCCATGGTATCAAGAGTATATGATTAATCTGAAAATTCGTGGTTCCCTTTACAATGGACAGAGTACACATATATATATAGGAGAGGGGCACAATTAGTTGCTTGGATGAATAGTACTATCCGTGAATAGTTTCGGATATGAACAGTAATCGGACTAGAATAGTGCCACGTGAACAGTACTCGGACAAAGGTTGCCATATGGAGTCCTCATCTAGTTCGAAATAATCTCTTCTCTCCATGTCATGGTTATCTCTTCCTCTATTTGAACTTGGCTGAATTTTCTCCTTCCTTTCTTTCTTCTCCTTTCTTCTTTCTTGTTTCTTTCCTTTCTTCTTTGATGGCATATATAGAAGGAGATGGAGGGTTGTATGAACAATGCACATGAATAGTATTTTTTCATTTGGCTCCCGTCCTCCCTCGCCTTCCACTAGGGTCCACCGTAATACATTCGCGCAATTTGGCTCCAATACTGATTTTTGTGCAATCTTCATAACGAATAACATACAAGCACCCTCTATTAGGTAGTATAAAATTCTTGTGGAAATATAACAAATATTGCTTATGGAAATGATATTTGATGTTTGATGCGGCTTAGTAATTCTTTCCAATTAATTGACATACTAAATCGGAAAGTACTTGACTTGTGCATATCCGCATCATCCTCCCCTTCTTCAAGAAAAGCCGTCCTCGGCTTTTGCCTTGTCTTCTGATTGTCTTTAACGTTCTCATCAATTGATGTAGATGTTGTAGGTAGCACAACTTCATGATCTAACCATGGTATAGCATTTGCTCCTTCTCCAACAGTAGGTATCTCCTCATTTTCCATCTCTAGAGGTGTATGTATATCGTTCATCTCCTTATTAACAATGTCAATCTGCACAATGTGTGAAATAACACTAGAAATAGATTGTAAGTCGTTAGTGTCAGAAATATCCTCACTTTTGTTTTCATCTTCTCCTCTCTTTTCAGGTAGTGAATCTCTCACACTCTCAATTTGTATGTTCTCGACCTCACGTTTGGTGGAATCACACAGCTCATTCTTTTCAGCACTTTCACATATCTTGGCTATGTGGGTATCACAAATTGGTGCCCTAAGATTGAACCTAGGTATATGATGCTCTTTAAGTTTTCTTTCCTCCTCAATAGCATATTCCACAAGATCAAGCAAGCTACTAAAATATTTATGTTGAAGTGCAATGGTAACCAGACCCATCAGTGTTGAAACCTTAGCGGGGTAGTATTGGGTTAACACAGAGCTTTCTAAAGACTTTGTCATGATGTCTCTGTGGCACACCAAAGGATGTGTGCTAATATTGATTGCATAAAGAGATGATCATGTCGTGTGGGTAAAGTGCATAACCTTTGCCGAGTATAAAACTTATTTGGATAGCCATGCTCGCGGTATTGAGCAATGCTCGGGAATTAGTCTTAAGGGTTAGATTTTATAAAATGAAAACTTGGATGGGAGGCAGTATGTCGTTGGAAAGTTTGGAATATGTTATAGCAGGATGCCATGCTTACTTGCGAAATACATACAAAATACTTATTACTATCATTTGTTTTACTATCTTTTCAATCTATTTATTGTATTCATTTGTAAATGCTGCTTTATTGCAAAATAGACATATCATCCATTCATTTGGATTAAGCCTTGCATATAGTTATGTTAGACTTGTATTCCATGCATAGCTTGTTGAGTGCTTTACATACTTACCCTTGCCAACAATAAAATCACCAGTTGAGGAAGAGTCTGCACTAGCTTTGGAGTAGTACCAGGAAGAGACGAATGTTTACGTGCGAGCTTTGTCAGTTGCCTGTGGTATAATGAGGGGTTTATTTATGTTTTCATTCCGCTGAAGTTTAATTTGTTATTCTTAGTTTAGCCCTGCGTGGCAAAGTCATGTATGGACGATCATAAGGTCAGTCAACAGGTTAATAATTAATATATAAAGTCTTTTATTATGATTTCGCTGTATATGATTGTGATATTCATCTATATTGAGCCGGTGTGCACTAGCGTGATCCTAAACTAGAGCGATATACAGAGAGGATCTGGATTTGCATATTCGGGTCCTGACACTTCGACTGCTCATTTTAGAGAGAGCCGAGAGGGAAACACTAGATGAATTATCAGAAGTGGTGGGATCAGTGACCAAGGCCAACGACTGTGACTTCGTCTTATGTGAGGTAAAGTTAATCTCATGAGTCTTGAGTAAGGAATAAAGGCGTTAAGAGTTAGAGTTTAAAAGTCTGTGGTGTCCTTGATGGAGGTCACCTTCATCTTCCAAACACGAAAGTCGAGTGTCACAAGAAAATACCAAGCATTCTTCGAGTCAGAATATGTGTTACCAACAGCTCGAAGATCACTTAGGATCTTGGTGAAATGCCCAAAACACTCATTCAGGGACTCTCCAGCGTGGTTCTCAAACTTGTTGTAATCACGCTTGAATTGATATTGTCTCACCGACTTGATTTGGGTGGTTCTCTTATGGTAGACATCGAGGGTCATCCAAATCTAGTGAGTAGATCGGATATGTGAGATCCTTTGAAACTCATTGTGGCTAAGTCCTTGTATGAGGATATTCCTAGCCTTAGCATTAGCCTCAACGTGAGTAATATTTCCGGCATTGATGTTTTCATTAGCAGGAACCTCATATGGGAGCTTAACCTTCTAATATCATGAAGCCCTAAGTAGTGATTTATGATTACATCCTGAATTCCCAAAAAGGATAATCCACCCTAGAGAATATTGGAGGCTCGGTGGAGAACTTGTTTGTCACCATGGCTCTTCAGACCGATCAAGATCCAAAAAGGGCAAAACTGAGCTTTGATGCCAATTGGATGATCAGAAATGGCGATCAGGGAGGTGAATAATCACAAATAAATTTTCCCTATAAAAGAACCAACCAAAACCTCACTTGATCAAATACGAGCAGAAAGGGAATTTTTTGGAGAAAATTAGTCTTGGGTGGCACTACCGCCATTTAGGGGGTGGTACTACTGCAATGAATACTAAAATCAGGGCGGTGAACAGTAAAATCAGCATGATTTTTGAACTAAAATTGATGTATCTTTTGATCTGCTAATCCAAACCCCATGAAACTTGTATGCACCTTCCTATGGATGTTAGGAGCCTATTCCAACCATCAATCGCAAAGATTGACATCAAAGTTTGGACCTTTTTCGATTTTAGCGAAGGTTGCATCAAACCAGGTCAAACACAAATCTTTACCCTGTGCTTGCTTGTGAGGATTTGGTGATCAAGATGACCTTAGATGGCCTCTGCCATGTCACAGCAAGCAAGAATTCCCAAGAAATTGCAGCCAAAAGTTCAAGAACACAATCTACCGTAAATCCTTCTCTCTAAAGTCAAAAACCAGTTTCTTGATAAGCTTTTAATGAACGCGTGAGAGCTTGCCTAGACGATTGGGATATGATCTCCAGAGAATACATCCATCAATGAGTCATCCTTGGCAACATATGATCAAGAGAAGAAGAACAAACATGAAAGATCAAGCAAACAAGAAGGATAAGGATCAAAACAAGAGGCAAATCTTGAGCACGAATTTTGATTTCATTTCAGAGCAAGATAGATGATTAAAAAGCCTCTCACCTGAGGACAAATCTCCCAAGGAGCACTCACACACACAAGAAAACCAAAATCATGTGGAAACCCTAATCCTTCTCCTAGGCTTAAGGCTTTCACCTCCCTCTACATCTCCTTATATAGAGGAGGCAACCTTAACCCTAAAACCTGGACACCCAAGTGAATACCATCCACCTTTAATGGGCTAACCTGATAACCCAATACATATAATGGGTTTTACACTCACACAAGCATGCTTCTCAAAGCAGCCTTCTTGATGACACCTAATTCGCTCCACGAGCCCGAATTTGTGTCAATGTCCACTTTGACTTGGCCTAAACCACTTAGGTCACCGTCGCAGTTTTTCCAAACTACCTCGATCCCCTATAATGAGCAAATTACCAATGTGCCCCACGGCCGATCGTTTCCTTCCATTGGAAGCATTGTCCATGCTTCGTCATCCACCATGTGGTCCTAATGACTTCCCACCAAGCCACTCACACGTCCAAACTCCTCCATTCCATCCTCGCTTGCAAACAAGCAAAAGTCACTTGACGCACCACATGTTCTTTACTGCTTCACCATGACGGTTATGGCTTCCTTGACTGTTATGGACCTTAACACCTCCCTAAGCCTAGTCCCAATCAATGATGTTGCCTGCCATGTCCATCACCTGTGCTTCACACTCCGACTCATTGTCTTCCTGGCCTTAGTCATCTTTCGGCATCCCTTGACCGTCTGCACCTCAGCTCTCCTAGCCTAATACTGGTCTCCTCCGCCTCACCATGACCTAGCATCGAAGTTGTAACGATCCTCCTTTTTGGTAGAGAATACCAAGAAGGACGATCCATGTGCATAAGTTACTAGTCCCATATCATTGGCTACTACGCACATTTATAACAGTTGATAAAAAATCCATACTCAATATTACATATGATAGTGGAAATTTATATAATAAGGTCTTACAAAGCACAGTATTTCAATGGAGAGAGAAGTAAAAATCTTGTAGTGTGACCATCCAATCCTCAGGCAACTGACAAGGTATAATTCTTAGAAAGTCGCATCATCGAAATTCCCGTATCCTGCAGCGAAGCATATATCTTCGAGGCCTCTTCTTCAACTAAACCAACAAATAAACAAGGGTGAGTACTTTCGTACTCAGTAGGACTTAAGGTGTATCGCAGAAATGCAGTAAATGCAGGCTATGTCAGAGGAGGCTTCTATGGTTACTTTGCATAAAGCATATTTGAATTGTAAATACGAGTAATAGATTGCAAACTGAATTTTGTAAAAGCAATTTGACGGGTATATAAAATAACAAGTAAGAATAGCATAAATATAACAACTCACAGTCCTCCATGATGTAAGCATCAAATCGTCAACACATGGCATAAAACCAGTCTTTGCCAGCACATGGCACAATATCGGGACCCGAATATGCAAATCCGGACCCTCTGTGTATACTGCACTAGTCCAGAATCACGCTACTGCACACAAGATCAACATAGATGAATATCATAATCATACACAGCAGATACATAATAAAAGACTTAATATATATTGATTAGTACTTGTTGAATGACCTTATGGTCAACTTACATGACTATGCCTCGCAAGGCTGAATAACAAATTAAACTGCAGCGTAATGAAAACGTAGATAACCCCTTAGTATACCACAAGCAACTGACAAGGCTTGCACCCTAGACTTTCGTCTCCTCCAGGTACTTATCCTCCAAAGCTCTTGTAAACTTCTCAACTGATGATTTGTGGTTGGCAAGGGTGACTACATAAATCACTCAATAAGTTGTGCACAGAATACAAATCTAACATAACTATATGCAAGGCTTATTCCAAAGGAATGGCTACCATGGCTATTCTGCTACAAAGCAGCATTTATGAACAAATACAATAAATAGATTGTAAAGACAGTAAAACAAATAGCAGTAATAGATAGATTCATCATTTCTCAAAAAAAACAAAGGTATCCAATCCTAAATCAAGTTTCCAATCTCCCATGGCAACCTGCCATCCACCCCATGTTTTATTTTGCAAAAGTCTAACCCTTAAATATAATTCCTGAGCATTGCTCAATACTGTGAGCACGGCTATTTGAATAGATTCACACTCTGTAGAGATTATGCACTTTACACACACGACATGATCGTCTCTTGTTGCCAAGCTATTGACACACTTCCTTTGGTGTGTCAGAAGAGAGATCATGACAAAGCCTTTACAATGCACTGCCTTAACCCGGTACTACCCGCTAAGGTTTCAACACTGATGGGGATAGTTACCACATCCAGGACCCCCCTCTTGCGCCATGTGAATTGATCCATAACTCGGGACTTACATCGCAATTGATAGTACGAAAAAAGACATTGCAAATTAATCAGCTAGGCTGTCCCATACCAGACTTGTGGTTGCATGATTGACTCAGGTCAAAGACATGCAAGGTTAAGTCCTTAGAGTGACTAGGGCAAGACTTCCACATACCCTCTACCATACGGCCCACCTTGGCATACTGCCTCTTGCCACTTGCCCCAATCTAAGTGATTACCACCCTAGTTGATTACCAAGCACCACGTGCTATCAACAAGTCAATATCGTTGTGTGACATCCCTCGCCACTACAACTCAATCTCGTTGCATGACCACACATGACACACAAGTTCATAACATCGTTCCATATTCCATTAGTCAAGATTAAACATTGATGATTCAAGTATGTGTGATGATGTGGCGTGGCTAAGCAACAAATACAGTCTAACCATCCCATATTGATTTTAGTATCAACCAACTATAGTGAACCAATCTAGGGTGACAATAGATCATGCCATACAAATGACAAGGTAGGGTATAGATCAATTTGCTATAATAGCTAAGTCTCAATTTAAATTGAAACAATTGTATACCTGAAATAATATGCAATAGGGTAAAACAATATAGCAATTTTATAAACATGGGTTCAACATGATCAAAGCACAACTTGCCTTAGAAAAGCCCTTATTCTTGTTCTGGACCTTGTTCTTGAGTCGACGAATCTTCCTTGGATGCGTTGCACAATTCGACGTTTACGCGGAACGAGATAGAACACCAAATAAACACCAAAATAGAGATCAAATTAACTCCAAAAATAAAAAAAAATCACCATTAGATAGATCTAAATTTTATAAAATTTTAGAAATTTGAATCACTTCAATCAGAGCTCGCATGAAGGAGAACGGGCTCTCAGAAGATTAAGAATCATAAAAACCAGAAAATTGGAAAAATACCGAATTAACTGAATTATTTTTATATTGAAAAAGGTAATTATTGCGTCACTGTGATGTCAAGATGACGCCAGCCCAGATCGAATGAACCAGAATGAGATACGTGGCGTGATCTACGCTCCCGGTTCACGGAACCTCCTCTGGTTCAAACGCTTTTTGATTTAATTTAATTCCAAAAAAATATTAATCTGTTTAAGACAATAAAATTATTAGGGAAAATCCAAGAAAATTCTCAAAAATACTTTGAAACATTTTGAACTGAAATAAAATATTTTCTCCAAAACTTTATATTAACTTTATCTATAATTAGTTAGTTTTCTAAAAAGGACAATATACTTTATTTAAAATAAATTCACATAAATTCCAGAAAAATCCAATAAATTTAGAAAAAACACAAAATGCACAAATAGCAATAAAATAAGATTATAGGAAAAATTTGGGATGTTACACACAACAGCTAAAACCAATCCTTACCTTCACATGGCATAGTATTGAATCAACTCAGGGGTAAACTTTCCAATACATGTTTCCGAATCATAAATTTTTGAAAATACCAAAACTTCTAACTATGTGACGACTTTACCAAGTGCCCATGATCGCCGATGCGGCTTTTCATAAAGATTTTAACTCTGTAGAGGTGTATAGCTTTACCCACAAGAAATGATAAACTCTTTGCGCATGGTATTAGCAAACTTCCTTTGGTGTGTCATAGAGAGATCAAAACATAACTGTTATATTACATAGATCTAACTTTGCACCAGGCCGGTGACATCAAACCCCTGCTATTGCGGTAGAAACACACACCCAACACATGACAGTCCATCCATGTCATTCACATAGTAACTCAGGCAAAGCATCCCTCTACCACTACCATTTCTCCCCACAGCAAAGCATACACCGTTGCATTGGTATGTAGAACCCCTACAAGGAAACCTACCTGGAATGCTTGTGCTACTCCAGCCTTCTAATGTGCAAAGTTAAACCTAAGTAACTTAATAGGCTAAATCCATCGCATACCAGATCTTGTTGTTGCACTTATTTCTTGGCTCGATAGCATCTCATAGTTTGGTCCTTAATCCGACCAGGCGATAATCTCCCCATATACTACATGCAAGTCACATGCACATTCGATTATTGCGAATAATCATCCGTGTCAAAATCATAGTTTTATTTTCATTTTTACCAAAATATCAGCAACTTTTAATCTCATATCCAACCTTTTTAATCATAATCAACCTTTTTAAATTATAAAGAGTAACGTGTTCCTTTACTAAAGCATGACTAAGCATGATTATTATGCAATCGCATATACCCATGTTGATATTATGTATTGTCTAACCTTATTCTAGGCTTATCAAGGTTCACATGTTAATATTTATTAAGGAAGTTCCACGAGATAACAGGTATATCTACCAGTACCACAATATTGCAAATTTACATAAAATATGCGCATGCATAAGTAGATTTGACAAAACAAGACAAAAATTAAAACACTGGGATCAATATGATCAAAGGGGGTGCTTGCCTTGATTTGTTGGTTCAGGGGTTGACTCAGGGTCGAAGTCTTCAGTAGTAGCTTCATGTACATCGGTATCTACACGTGATTATCATTTCGTATGACAACAATAAGAAGCAATAACAATGAGAGGCAAAAATAAATCAAATGAAACCAAATTCAAAATGAATTATAATTGAAGGTTCTTGTGATAAAATATTTTAATTACTGATTTCTTAATTTTTTAGTTCTTTGATTTTCTTTTTGGGTCTTAGGGTTCATATTATACAAGGTTTGGCTTTCTTTAATAGGATTCAGATGCAAAGCATGTTATAATAGAATTATTCTTACAGAATATGACGGTCTTAACTCTGGGGTAATTTTGAGATGATCCTATGGGTATTAGTGTTTATTTATGATATTGTATTTATTTCCTAATCTCATATATTTACAAAGTTTACGTTATAAATGGTTAGATTTCGTTTTAGATTTGCGATTGCAATTCACATAGATATGCAACCATTTTTGTAGGATTAGAAGGTCTTATCATTAGAAGTGTCTTCAAACTGGTTTGACATATTTTAGCTTTTATTTGTGGAAGTTATTAATGTTTTAGTTTTTATGCACATAGAAAATGAAATCTATTATGAACTTAATTCAAACTAAATCAAACATTAAATTATTTTTGAATATTGAGATGGTCTTGACCTTTAATACTAGTCCTACATGATCTAACATTCATTTGTGATATTTTATTTAAATTTGTTTGTTTATATTTTGAATCCTTACGTATATATATATATATATATATTATATGAAAGTATATTTCATCTAGGGGGTTAAGTGCAAACTATGACTAATTTTAATGATTTTTATAGTGTTAAATGATCAGGTCCTTTAGAGCATTTAAGAACTTGGTTTTTCATGTATTTAACATCTATTTGTAAAGGTTCTTCATATCTTAACTTTTTGTACGAGGAAAGACAAACAATTTAGGAACTCATCTTAAACTAAGCTAAACATTAGCTATTTTTGTAGGATTAGATGATTTGGACTTATGGAGCACTTACAAAGTAATTTAACATGTATTCTTATTTATTCATGTATTTTAACTATATTCTATTCGTATAAGTACTAAAATCATGGTTAAATACAAACTTGATTCAAACTAAATCAAATATGAAATATTTTTGCATGACAGGGGTACCATGGTATTAATAGAGCTTAGGAATTGGTTCCATTGTATTTTTAGCTTATTTGCAATAATTATAGTTATTTAAATCTAAAAGTCATTGGAACTAATCTATTTGTGATTTCAATGTTACCTAACTTCAAATATAAATATTTCTACAGAAGTGAGTTACTTATGGTTTCAAAAAATTATTTCATAATTTTATGGTTTAGGGCTTATACATTTCCAATATTGACCATATTAGGTAAATTTGCATCTTAAATTAAAAAAATTCATAGGGATCCTAGATTAAATATTTTTGCACAAACATGGATACTATGCTCTAAGAAAGACCTAGGAACTAGTTTTACTCTATTTTCAATTTATGTACAAGAAATATAACTTTTTGGATTTTCTATGCATTGAATAATGATCTATTTGTAAAAAAAATTCAAAAAAGGTTTAAATTCAAATGTTTTTGCAAAAATGGGATTCTTGGGGTCTCATGAGTATTTAGAAATTTTTATCATTTTTTTAGGAGTTACGGTTTTCATATTTGCAATAGTGTCCATAATACGGTTTGTACAAATTTAAATTCAAATAATTGAAAATGAGTTTAAAATTTAAATATTTTTGCATATTATGAAAGATCATGATTTGATATGAATTATAAAATTTATTTGACTAGAATTAGATTTAAGATATAAAAGTTATGAGTAGATGAATATAGTCGGTTCTATTAAGGCCCTGTTTGGTATAGCTCCAGATCCCAGCTCCACCTCAGAGCTGGAGTTTGTAGGCTAAAATAAAGTGAATTAAGTTTATATTTTTAGTCTAAAATGTAAACAAGATGATACATCTAAACACTCTTAATGTACCCACAGCTCCAGCTCCATAAATTTCTGGAGCTAGGAATACCCTGCTCCACCAACTCCACGAATTTTGGTGGAGCTGGAGCTGTCCCAAACACCCCCTAAATACCCTAAAATAGAAAATTACGCTTCTTAACATGGAAAACGCCTTTTGGCTTTTCTTTGAATATCGAACGGGCGTGAGGCACTGACTAGCCGATTCCAATGGCCAGTGACTCGAGAACAGGGAGCGCTAGGGAAGTTCGTCGGCAGCGATGTAGGGCTGGCCAGGCTCAGTTGACTGCACAGGGAGCTAGAGGGTGTCGCCGGGAACCTAGGGGTTCAACAAGCTGCCATACTTGTTCCTCTCGAAGTTCTCAAGTTACTAATGCATAGAATTATCTATGACACATCGGATAATGCATGAGAAATATCCTTCGGCTCAAAGGAAGCAACAAAGACAGAGTGAATGCAGAAACTGGACAAACCTGATTTCAAGCGAGTGACTCGCTCAAATAGATCACCAATGATCTAATCAGGTGGATGACGTCTCTAAATATGACGGGGAGGTTCAGAGACAGAAGTGGCCTCTACCTCATGCACAAAAGAGGCAGGAACAGAGCCACTCGCTGAAGGAGAGTCTGAAGGTAAGGGCTGGTCTCCCTGACGTGTAGAAATGGAAACAAGAGGCACATCAGGTGTAGAGGGGACTAGATCAGGTTGAACACCATCATCTCCATCATCCTCATCCTCTACAATGTTGGTTTCGGAGAGGGAAGAGGAACCTGAAATGTCGGGTCTAGCTCCTGGGCTAGCCTCATCAAAGGTCACCACAGAGGTCTCTATGATCCTATTCATATCATAACTCCAGACCCTATAGCTACAAAAAGAAGTCGAGTAACTTAGAAAAATACCATCAAAAGAGCAAGATTCAAACTTATCCAGGTTACTAGACTTGAAACAAAGCATTTGCAGCCAAACACACGAAAATGAGAAACACTAGACTTTCGCTCATTCCTCAACTCATAAGAAGTGCGATGCCAATGTGATATCAAGAATACTCGATTAGAAACATGACAAGCAGTACCTATAGCCTCAGTCCAAAAATTCCTAGGAGTATTCTACTCATCTAGCATCGTTCTGGCCATCTCAACTAGGGTCATGTTCTTCCTTTCTACTACGCCATTTTGCTGAGGGACATAGGGAGAAGAGAACTGATGCTCTAAGCCATACTCCACATAGAAACTCTCAAAGTAGGAGTTCTTGAACTCCGTTCCATTGTCACTGCGTATAGCTCATAAGGCACTAGGTAGCTCAATAGACAACCTACTGACCAAACCTCTGAAATGGGTAAAAGACTCATCCTTCGAGGCCATGAAAAACACCCAATAATACCTCAAAAAATCATCAATAATATCAAGAACTACCACTTCCCACCCGCTGACTACACTCTAGCTTGACCAACAGTGTCGATATGTAAAAGTTGTCCTGGTGCATCAGTCATCATTGCAGTGACTAGACGATGAGAAGCAGCAACCATCTTACCATATCGGCACAGAGAGCAGACTAAGTCTTTGCCTTCTTGAGTTTGGGCAGACCACGAATGAGATCGTGGTTGCTAACCCGGGTCAAATGATCGAAACCGATGTGACCTAATCTCCTATGCCAGAAGGAGAGATCACGGGACTCTGAAGCAATCAAACACCGAAGAGAGTCTCTAGAAGAAACGGAAAAATCAGCACGAAAGACTCTCCCAAATCTAGAAATCTCACAAACTAGCTCTCCTAATAAATCAGTGATTCTATAGGCACTACTCATAAAGTTTACCTCAAAAGAGTCATCGATAAGCTGAAAGACAGAAAGCAAATTGTATTACAGCTTACTTATTAAGGTAACATACTTAAGAATGAAATTATCATTAATGCTGATGGTACCTTTGGCAATGACTCTACCTGATGAAGTTCCCCCAATGGTGATCAACTTATCACCGAGGGCTCAAACTAAGGAAGAGAACCAACGAGAGTCTTCGGTCATATGGCGAGAACAACCGGAGTCAACACTCCAAACCTCTCCCTTCCTCATCCGATGAGCTTGATCAAGACACAAGAGAGAGAGATGATTCAGTACTGGAATAAAGTGAAGACCTAGGAAGCCAATACTGAACTGCATGACGCCTCAGAGTACCAACCATAGAAGAAGAAGACTGGACTCTAGTGTCTCTCTGACGCTAAACTCTCATAAGATCTAGAACAACGTTAGTAGAAGATCTAGGAGCCAAAACTGGGTTGGCCCATCGTAGTGCAAAGGACGGAGCATCCCAGTGAGGCTGCCTGAATCTCCTACTAGAAAACACTACATGCCGCTGATATCTACCTCGATGGGAAAAATGAATAATATCAAGAGGACGGCAGATAGACTGACCACAAGCAGCTCCAGGACTAAAACTCGACTGAATATCCTAAAAATCGAGTCCTGGACGTTGTCCAAAAATAGGCGACTCTCTAACATGTCTAGCAGTAACGCATGCCTTAGAAGCACTCAGAGTCTGGGGCTTCTTGTTGCATGCCTTAGAAGTAGTGATGAGGCTTCTTGTTGTAGTTCTTGTCAGTGTAGTCGTTCTTTGCCAAACCATCGGAGTCGTTCTTGCTCTTTTCCAGCTTGGGGCAGTTTGCTCGAATGTGGTTGGGGCCACCACACTCGAAGAAGGTGATCGTGCCACATATCTTCCTCTCTCTCACCCTCTTGTATGCATGAGAGAATTTATGAGCCAAAAGAGCAAGCTTATTTTCTGGAAATGTTTCTAGTTGGTCAGCGCTTAGCTCGCAAAGGGCGGAGAGGGAAAGACCAGCAAAAGAATCAGAAGTGGATCCAGTGGGATTGGTGACCAAGGCTATCGACTGAGATTTCATCTTGCGAGAGACGACGTCAATCTCACGAATCTTGAGTTGGAAATAAAGCTCGTCAAGAGTCAGAGTCGATAAGTCGGTACTGTCCTTGATGGTGGTCACCTTTATCTCCCAAACTCGAAGATCGAGCGCGGTCAAGAAATGTCAAGCATTATCCGAGTCAGGGTATATGCAACCGACTGCTAGGAGGTTGCTCAAAATCTTCATAAAGCAACCAATTGACTCGTCAAGACTCTCACCAGCGTGTTGTTCGAATCTATTGTACTCACGCTTGAATTGGTCCTGTCTCATTATCTTGATTTGGGTGATTCACTCATGGTAAGCATCGAGAGTCACCCAAAACCCAAATCTGATAACCAGAATGGTGGTGAGAAATCCTATCATACTCACTACGGCTAAGACCCTGTATGAAGATGTTCCTTGCCTTAGCGTTCACCTCAACATCAGCCATATTGCCGGCCATGACATTTCATCGGCAAGAACCTCATACAGGAGTTTCACCTTCTGCCATATCTGGAAGCCCTGGGCAATGATGTATGACTCCATCCAGGACTTCCAAAATGGAAAATCAATCCTAGAGAAAATGGGAGGCTTGGTGGAATATTTGTCCAATGCCATGGCTCTCGAGACCGATCAAGATCTATGAAGAGAGCAAAATCGGCTCTGATACCAATTAAAGGATCGAGATGGCGATCAGAGGGGGTGAATGATCCCAAATAAAATTTTCCCCCAATCAAGATAATCCAAACAAGCCCTCAACCAAAACAATCAAAAGAAGCAAATGAGATGGAAGAAGTTTCCTGCAAGGTTGGTATGACCAGGGTAAGCCCGGTAGCACCGGGGTCCGGTATGACCGCTCGTAGAGTGGTATGACTGGGCTCAAGAATAGCTAAAGAACCAACATGAACTTCAAATGCAAATTTTGATGAATCTTTTGATCCGCTAGACAAAAACTCATGAAACTTGGTAGTTGTTTTCTTAAGGATGTCAGGAACTTATTCCAACCTTCAATCGCAAGGATTGACGTGAAAGTTCCATCCTTTTTCACTTTGAAGGAAGAACACATCAAGTTTGAGCAAAACTCAAGAACTCGATCTTGGACTTTTTGCTCGTGGGGTTATGATGATCAATATGATCTTGGATTACCTCCCAAATGTTAAAGCAAGCAAGAACATAAGTCCAAAACCCCACAAACGTGATCTAGAAGAATGATTCATTGAATAACACAAGATCGGTTTCTCGCAAGAAAAACACATGGATTGCCTGGATGATTGAGGAATAATAGGAGATTCATCCATCAATCAACATCCTTGGCACAAGAAGCAAAAGCATGTAGAACGAGGGGAGCCAAATCCAAATTGCATAAATGTGAATTGCAAGAATGTAAGTGCGGAATTTAAGTACTGAATTTAAGACATAAAGTAAATGCGTAAAGTAAATTCAAGCATAGGAGAAAAGGATTTGCATTTCTGGAAGGGAGGTTTACAAAGCCTCACAACAAGGTGGGCAAAGGTCAGAGGAGCACAAAAACCTCAAAACCTTCAATAGGAGGAAGGCTACCCCTCCCCCTCTATTTATACTACACTTGAGTCACCCTCCACCCTTGGATGAGTTCCTTCTACCTTAAAGATCACCATTAAGGCCTAGGAATGACTCTCACACACACCCATACTTGGGCTAACCCGAAACCCAACAAGCATACCGTGTTTTTTTGCATGGTTTTCAACCCACACTAACTACACCCGCTATCCTATCAACTAGACCGCGATCCGACGGCCTTCGTTGATCCAATCATTGTCTAGTTAGCATCTCGTCCGTCCCTTGTCTTCTAGGCTTTCCACGACTCCATCTCTGATCATCTTCCGGCTATCCTCGACCGTCTGGACCTTCGGCACACCTCGCGTAGTCCCGATCATCCTCTGCCTCAACATGATCAAGCTCCGACGTCCTGCAACCATCAATAACGAGGAAACACATCACATAGCAATGTCCAAAAAGATATGCCATGAATTTCATCAAAAATTACAATTTAAAAATTCATCCTCACTCATAATGGCTGGTGCTACCGCCCCAGGATGGTAGTACTGCCCTACAGCCAAACCAGAAAAGACGCTCTCTGGAATTTTCACACCGGGCATTTGGGCTGGTGCTACCACTAACCCGGTAGCACCAGACTACCATGGGCAGTAGCACCAGACCACCAGAATGCGCAACAATGCATGCTTCTGGAATCTTTACAACGCTCTGTGAGGCTAGTGCTACCGCTCGGTCGGTAGCACCAGGCTGCCATGGCCGGTAGCACCGCCTTTGCTGGGTAGCACTCCCCAATGCTTCAAATTTCGAATTAAACTACAAATGTCCCTCAAACTCAAACACTACTATCTTAAAAAATGTTAATAACTCATCACAAACATGGGTAGACCTCCACATGGTCTTTCAACCGCTCTTTCAGGTCGGTAGTGCCGCCTAACACTGATGGCAAGACAAATTGCTTCAAAATGAAATTCAATTCAAATCAAACTCAAACATGAGCACCTCATGCTTAAACACAGAAAATAACTCATCACAAACAAAGATAGACCTCCACATGGTCTTTCAGATGTTGATGGTATTTATTTGCCTTGGCAAGGCTTGGGCAAGAAAGGCAGTATCAAGCTGAGGAGAGAAGGCCGGGGCAGTGGGGCATTGTGATGCTACCAAGTGGGACTGAGCAAAGAAAGGACCCACATGTCAGTGAAAAAGAGGAGGAAATGCTAAAAACCGTTCTCTAAATAGATAATGTTTTTCATTTAATTGGGCTATCAAATCTTGTCTAAGTTTTTTAAAAAAAATTTGTGTGATCTGGAGAAAATTTTTACACTTATGTAAAACTTCAGCTCATGAAATGACTCGTTTAATTTTACAAAATTCTGACAATGTGACTGTTACAATTTATCATTCTCTCTTCCTGATTTTTCTGAGGATAAAAATGGAGTCTATTTTATTTTCTAATTTTTATGTGTTATCCCATGAATATTTCAAGGTTTTCATAAAATTTTCATAAGGTGATTAGCTATATAAATTTTTATTAAATTCTGACATTGATCTGGTCAGTTTTTTTGTTCTTCTATTTTTGATTTTTGAGGCACTTCAAATTAGCTTTTCTTTTTCTAAAAATTTTCAGCTTACTTCCCAAGGCACTGAGGATGACGACTTATAAAATTTTGAATTATTATCTCTTTCTTATATGTTTATTTAATTATGAAATATGTATTATTTTTAGTCATTTGTCACAATTCTTGATTTCTTTTTAGCAATAATTTGTTCACATTGCTTTGAAAATTTTTGGGGATGCCCCGGAGATGATTTTGGGTTTACATAAATTTTTCCAAAAATTTTTTTCTTGGTGGACTCTTGGAGCACGATCTTTGCGATCAATTTATCACGAACTTTCAGTGGACCTATGAGAGGCCTCGCACCCCATGGGACCAATATAAGCTCCACCAGAAGAAAGACGAGACGCTTAGAGATTTCATCCGGCGTTTCATGCAGAAGAAGAACACCATCAGGGATGTATCTGATGCAGTGGTAGTGGCAGCCTTTCAAGAAGGGGTAAGTGATCCTGATCTAATCAAGAAAATGTTCAGGAAACCGCCGGCCTCCGTAAAGGAGATGTTTGCATTGGCCGACCGCTATGCCACGGCCTCAGATGCCCTGGCTGAGTGCCAAGAAGATCGCCCGCAATAGAAGAGCAGAGGCGACAAGGCCGAGTCCTCCAAGCCCAAAGACAAAAAACGGAAGGGCGAGGAGCTAGTTGCGGTAGCAGAACACAGCCGGCCCCGAGCCACGCGGAGGGAGGAACCCGATTACAATTCTATCATGGATGCGATCTGTCCTTTCCATCCTAAGGGAAAGCACGTCGCCAAAGACTGCTTCACCCTGAGGCGTTTTGCGCAAGAAAACAACAAGCAACCGGCTCCAGCAAAGGATGAGGCTGCCAAGAAGAAAGACCCTCCCGGTGAGGACGATTACCAAGAGCTCGAGCATGAGCTGAACTACATGTAGAGGGCTCCATCGGATACGAGTCCAAGCGGAAGCAAAAGCTTACCGCTCCGGAGATCAATGCGGTGGAACCGGCAACCCCCGAGTATCTGAAGTGGTCTGAAGTCCCGATCATCTTTGATCGCTCGGATCACCCCAACCGAGTTCTACATCCGGGTAAGTGTAAGGACCCGAATCCACTGATTCGAACCCACTGTGTTTACCGCACTAGTCCCAGGATCAACGCTAGTGCACACAGCTCAACATCGGTACATATCACATCATACTCAACGATAATAGAATAATAGTTCATTTATTTATATAGCTAAATGTATGATCTTATGACCGACTTACATTATTAAGCCACGCAGGTCAAGACTGGAAATATAAGCTAATAATTAAGCAGCGGAAAGTAGAAAACATAGATAGCTCATCAGTTCACCACAGGCAACCGATAAGGCTCGGACCCTAATGACTCGTGTCTTCCTGGACTTCTTCTTCCAACACAGGTGTAGATTCTTCAACTGTTGATTATTGTTGTTTGTCAAGGGTGAGTACTTAAGCACTCAACAAGTTGTGCACAGAATGCAATTCTATATATCTATATGCAAGGCTTATTCCAATGGATAGGCTATCATGGCTATTTTGCAATAAGCAGCATTTATGAACAAATATACTATTTAGATTGTAAAGACTTGTAAAACAAATAGCAATAATAAATAGATTCAGTATTTTTCAAGTAAACCAAGTTTCCAATCCTAAGTAAAATTCCATCTTCCACATGGCATTCCGCCATCCCAACCAAATTGTCCATTTAATAAAGCTAACCCTTAACTGTAATTCCCGAGCATTGCTCAATACCGCGAGCACGGCTATCCGAATAGTTTCACACTCTGCAGAGGTTATGCACTTTACCCATGTAATACAACCAAACACCACAAAGGCGAGTGATTATAACAAAGCCTTTATAATGCGTTGGCTTAACCCGATACTACCCGCTAAGGTTTCAACACTGGTGGGACTGGTTACCACATCCAGGGCCCCCCTCCTGCGCCATGTGATTTACTCCATAACTCGGGAACTCACACCGACCACGATAGTACCAAAATTAAGATATTGCAAATTACTCAGCTAGGCTGGCCCATACCAGACATGTGGTTGCATGATTGACTCAGGTCAAAGGCTTGCAAGGTTAAGTCCTTAGAGTGATCAAGGCAAGACATCCACATACCCTCTGCCCATCGGGCCCACCTTGGCATCCTCGCCCCTTGTCACTTGCCCCAATCTAAATGATTATCACCCAGTTGATTACCAAGCACCACGTGCCATCAACAATTCAACATCGTTGCGTGACATGACTCGCCACGACAACTCAATCTCATCGTGTGATCCCACATGACACACAAGTTCATAACATTGTTCCATATTCTATTAATCAAGATTAATTATCAATGATTCCAACACATGTGATGACGTGGCATGGCTAAGCAACTAATACGATCTAACAATACCATGTTCATTATATTTACTAACCAACTATATTGAACCAATCTAGGGTGACAATGGATCATGGCATACAATGACAAGGTAGGGTATAAATCAATCTGGTATATTAGCTAAACCCAATCTAATTTGAACCAATTGTATACTTGAAATATATGCAATAGGGTAAAACAAATATAGCAATTTTATAAACATGGGTTCAACATGATCAAAGCACAACTTGCCTTGGAATAGGTCCTGATCTGGTTCTGCAACTTGCTCTTGAGTTGTTGAATCTTCCTCCGAACCGTCGCACAATTCAACGTCTACGCGTACCGAAGAAGAAAAGTAAATAAATACCAAAACAGAGAGCAAATGAACTCCAAAAATCAAATCAAATTCACCATTAAATAGATCTCAATTTTAATTTTTTTTAGAAATTTGAATCACTCAAATCCGAGTTAAGATGCAAAATTTATAGCCTTTTGAAGTTTGAAATAAATACTGAAATTGCAAAAATCAGAAAATCAGAATTAACAGATTTATTTTTAAATTGAAAATAGATTATTGCGCAAGCGTGACGTCATGCTGGCGTCAGCCCTGATGCTAGCCAATCATAGACCGACGCGTGTCTCGGGCGTATGGACTGAGTCCACAGCGTGGCTCTGGACCACGGTGAACCCGGTCCATGACGCTTGGGCTCTTGCACCCGACACGCGGCTGCCTGCGATTGGCTGCAGTGACGGTGCCATCCGATGCGCACAGATCTGATCGAACGGCCACCGATCACTCATGACGCGGCAGCACGTCAACCGCTGGATTTAGATCTAACGGCCTAGAGCTTCTTGATCTAGCGATGGAGACGCGACGGCGAGCTCTCACCGGACTCGAAGACTAAGACCAGGGCAGCGGCGCTCCGGCGAGTTTCTGGCAACGAGATGGTGGGGATCCGACACGGCGCGGTCTGGCGATCTCGGTGATGGCACTGGTGACGGCGAAGGCTCAACGGCGGCGATGAACCCGAGCGAAAACCCCCACGGTCCGAACCACCACTCCGGCGAGCTCCCGAGCACGCTCCTCGACCGATCTTGCGAAACTTTACCGATCAAAAGCTGCGGCGCACAAGGATGAACCTCGGGTACTTGCCCCCCCTATTTATAGCCTCGGTACGTGTGCTCAAAAGGAACCCTAGGTCCGTACGACGGCGGAGAACGACTCCGACACGGCGACGGCCCGCTTCCGAGTCCTGCGCGAAGACGATTCACCCCAGCCGTTCGATCGCAATCTACCGGCCATGATTTTACGGCTGAGATCTGCATCTAACCGCCCGCGATATTTTTCCAACGGCGGCGATTACATGAGGCCCGAACCGGTACGCTCTGATCTCACCCGTGCGATCTCGATCCAACGGCGGGGAAGCAATTTCCTAAGCGGTGAACGGGCACATGGCGCAAGGCATTGGGCGCATGAAAATGGGCTCGGCCGTCTTTTCGGTGATTTTAAAAGAGTTTCGATTTAAAATAATTACAGAAAATACTTTGATTTATTTTAGGCAAATAATTTATCAGGAAAAATCCCAGAAAAATCTCAAAAATACTTTGAGACATTCTGGACTCAAATAAAATATTTTTGGCAAAACTTTATTTTAACTTTGCATAAATTTAAATAGATTTGAACAAAAGGTCAATATTCATAATTTAAAATTAATTCAAATAAATCCAGAAAAATCCAAATAAATTCCAGAAAATCATAAATGCACATTTAAGCAATAAAATAATATTTAAGCAAATTTTTGGGATGTTACAGTAAGTAACCTCTAGTGCTCGACCCTGTTATTCGCAATGTAAAGCTCAAGAAAGTCTTGATCGATGGAGGGAGTGGACTCAATGTCTTGTTCGCCAAAACCTTCGATGACATGAATGTCCCCCGCTCCGAGCTAAGGCCGAGCTCACAGCCGTTCCACGGGGTGATTCCTGGGGCATCTTCATTTCCTCTCGGGCAGATTGCTTTGCACGTCACCTTCGGTACCAAAGACAACTATCGGACCGAGTATGTAAATTTCGAGGTAGCGGATTTTGAGACTGCGTATCACGCTATCTGGGGAAGACCTGGTCTGGCTTGATTCATGGCCGTTCCGCACTACACCTATTTGATGATGAAGATGCCGGGACCCAAAAGCGTCGTCACGGTTCACAGCGACATCAAGCAATCTCTGGAATGCGACCGAGAGAATTTTGAACTTGCTGAGCTGCAGGAGTCAACCACCGAGGGGAAGAATATCCGGGCAGAGGCTGCCACGTTGCAAGAAGAAGGAGACATCCCATCTAAGAAGCAGGCCACGTCAAGGATAAAATCCGGCGAAGGAACCAAGAGAATTAATCTCGACTCATCCGACCCATCCAAAACGACGCTAATCGGGATAGGGCTCGAGGATAAATAGGAAGACGTGCTCGTCACCTTCCTCCAGGCTAACAAATACATCTTTGCCTGGAAACCATCCGACATGCCGGGTGTCCCTAGGGAGGTGATCGAGCATTCATTACATGTCGATGAAAAGGCAAAGCCAATCAAGCAAAGACTCCGGCGGTTCGCTCCAGATCGTCGGAACGCTATCAAGTAGGAGATCACCAAGCTATTAGCTGCAGGTTTCATCAAAGAAGTGTATCATCCCGATTTGTTGGCAAACCCTATACTAGTTCAAAAGAAGAATAAAACTTGGCGCATGTTCGTTGATTATACTGATCTCAACAAGGCATGTCCGAAGGATCCCTTCGGGCTACCTCGAATTGATTAGGTGGTTGACTCGACCGCCGGGTGCGAGATCCTGAGTTTCCTCGATGCATACTCAGGGTATCACCAGATTCGCCTAAAGGCGGAAGATCATATCAAGACATCGTTCATCACGCCCTTTGGGGCCTTTTGCTATACCACGATGGCGTTCGGGTTGAAAAATGCTGGCGCAACGTATCAACGTGCAATACAGTGGTGTTTTCACGCCCAACTCGGACGCAATGTGGAGGCATACGTGGACGATGTCATGGTAAAGACTCGGGAAAAGAAGGACCTTATGGCCAACCTAACCGAGACGTTCGAAATCCTAAGGACTTTCAGCATGAAGCTTAATCCCGAGAAGTGTGTTTTCAGAGTATCATCGGGAAAACTGCTCGGGTTTATCGTATCCCAACGAGGCATCGAGGCTAACCCAGAAAAGATCAGGGCCATATCAAACATGGAACCGCCGACTTGCCAAAAGGACGTCCAGAAGCTTACAGGATGCATGGCCGCACTCAGCAGGTTTATTTCCCGACTGGGTATGCGAGGTATGCCATTCTTTAAACTCCTCAAGATGCAAGACAAGTTCCAATGGACGCCTGAGGCACAGCAAGCGTTTGAAGATTTGAAGACCATCTTAACGACACCCCCGGTCTTGGTTTCACCGATGCCAGAAGAACCTCTGTTACTTTATATCGCAAAGAACGACTCACGAGTCGGTACGCAATCATCGTAGAAAGGGAGGAGCCGGGGCATGTGCAGAAGATCCAACATTCGGTCTATTTCATCAGCGAAGTCCTGAGTGAGTCTAAGGTGCGGTATCCACAAGTGCAAAAATTATTATACGCTGTACTTCTTACATCTCGCAAACTCAAGCACTACTTCCAAGAGCATACTGTTTCGGTGGTCACCTCCTTCCCAATAGGAGATATACTTCACAATCAGGAGGCCACTGGGAGAATTGCAAAGTGGGCAGTCGAGCTTGGAGCTTTTGACATCTTATTCAAGCCTCGCACAGCCATCAAGTCTCAAGCGCTCGCCGACTTCACTGCCGAGTGGACAGAACTTCAAAATCCGGCGGTTGTCAAGGAACTCGAGTATTGAACGATGTACTTCGATGGTTCCCTCATGCTCAGCGGCGCGGGGGCTGGTATAGTGCTCATATCACTAAGTGGAGAACGGTTAAAGTACGTTCTGCAAATACTTTTTCCCGTGTCAAACAACGCCGTCGAGTACGAGGCACTCATCCATGGGCTCCGTATTGCCATATTGCTCGGTATCCGACGTTTGACAGTTCGAGGAGATTCAATGCTCGTGGTCAATCAGGTGCAAAAAGAATGGTTCTGCATCGAAGACAACATGGCTGCCTACTGCCAGGAGGTACGCAAGCTAGAAGGCAACTTCGACGGCTTGGAACTTGTTCGTGTGGTCCGTCGGGACAACGAGGCAGCCGACGAGCTAGCAAAGATGGGATCTGGACGGACCACAGCGCCCGTGGGAGTATTTGTCGAAGAAATTCATAAGCCCACAATAAGCACACGGCCAAAGTCGGACGTCCCAGTGGAGAAGAACGTAGAGGCAGAAGTCCTAATCATTACCCCTGATTGGACCGCTCCGTATCTGGATTATCTGACGAAAGACGAGCTACCCAAAGACCACATGCAGGCCGAGCGAATAATCCGCCGAAGCATGAGCTATGTGGTAATCAGGGGAGAACTCTATTGCAAGAGCTCCTCTGGTGTGCTACGACAGTGCATATCAGAACAAGAAGGAAGAGATCTTCTCAAGGAAATTCACTCAGGAATTTTTCGGAATCACGCGGCGTCAACAAACCTAGTCGGTAAGGCTTATTGTCAGGGATTTTTCTGGCTGACGGCTGTAACTGATGCAGAGGACATCGTCCGGACATGCGAATGATGTCAATTCTTTGCGCGGCAGATGAACAAATCAGTGCAGAAACTATAGACCATCCCAATCACTTGGCCATTTGCGGTCTGGGGGCTTGACATGGTGGGACCTTTGAAGAAGGCTCAAGGTGGTTATACTCATCTCTTCGTGGCCGTCGATAAATTGACCAAATTGATTGAGGCCAAACCATTCGCCACAATCATAGCCGCAAAAGCCAAAGAATTCTTCCATGAAATCGTGGTTAGGTTCGGCGTACCGAACTGGATCATCACGGATAATGGCACCCAATTCAGAGGTGGCATATTTCAAGACTGGTGCAGTGAACTCGGCATAAAAATCTGATTCGCATCAGTAGCACACCCCCGAAGTAATGGGCAGGTCGAGCGAGCCAATGGCATGGTGTTACAAGGCCTAAAGGCAAGGATTTTCGATCGTCTCAAACCATATGCCACTCGGTGGGTCAAAGAATTGCCTTCGGTACTCTGGGGGCTGCGAACCACCCCCAGCAGAGCAACCGGGCAGTCACCTTTCTTCCTGGTGTATGGCTCAGAGGCGGTCCTCCCCACCGAGTTAGAATTCGGATCCCCACCGGTTCGGAGCTATGAAGAAGTCGCTTCGAAAGAAAGCCGGCTAGAAGACCTCAACCTACTGGAGGAAGCCAGGGACGTCGCAACAATTCAGTCGGCAAGATACCTTCAGGACTTACGTCGCTATCACGGTCGCAATGTAAGGAGCCACACATTCTGTAAAGGAGATCTGGTCCTTAGAAAGAATCAGGAATGCAAGCATAAGCTCTCCCCAAGCTGGGAAGGCCCTTACATCATCGATGAGGTGATACGTCCCGGGGCCAATAAGCTCAAGCGTGAAGATGGCACAATTGTCAACAACACCAAGAGCATAGAGCAGCTACGTCGTTTTTTCACTTAAACTTCGTAATTCAATTGTTTCTTTATGAATAAATGTTTGCTCTTAAAGTTGTTCTTGTATAATCTTGTCGAAATTTATGCGTCTGAGTGCTTTGCTCCTACGAATTTTTAAGACTCTGAGACATGAGTCATGAACCATGTCCCAGAGCCTGGGGGCTGGACTAGTCGGACATGATATGTCAAAACCACTCGGATGGTGTTGACTTTTGTAGTCGGTAATAAATTTATGGGGTAGGCGCTAGATCTCAAACTCGAAGGTCACACAAGACAAAGGTTTAGACAGGTTGAGGCCCTCGACGTAGGAGGTAATACCCTAGTCCTGTGTGTTGGGATTATGTGGATCTCTTGGATCTAAGATTGCTCGTGAGCTCTATGATGCGATATGCAATGCGCTCCCTCTCCCTGTTGTTGCCCGCCCTCTCCCTTATATAATGGGGGTGGGGCAGTTTACAGAGTCCCGATCAGTTAAGATATTCTGATCGGTTATATGATTCTAATCAGTTACAGGATAGAGTTTACATCTTTATCTACCCTATTAACAATTTGGATTAGAACCATATCTTTTATATCTAAATACATATTCAACTGTCTATAGGATGTACCCCCTTCCGTACAGCAACACAGCTTGGCGGGGAGCTTTCCTTCTGGGCCTTCCGTTCGGCCCCGTGTCTCCTTTAAGAGATTCTGGGCCGGCTATGAAGACACCTGATTTCATATATTTCACAGTAGCCCCCGAGTGATTCATGATCCGGTTGCTATATCTTTATCTGTGATTCAACTTGGTTCCGCGCTTTCAGCTACTAGCATAAACTTCTGACTGGTTTCTTCATTTGATTTGAAAGCTTATTCTTGCAGCAAGGGGATTATGAAGGACTCGAATATAACCTTTGATTTCTTGTTCCGACTGATTACAATCTTCCGTCTGACAAGTTTATTACGGGTAGCTTCGTGGCTATGACCCATATCTCATATGAGGATTAGATACTTCTTCCCGCTCAAAGGGAAACCTTAATATCCTTTCTCTTCGTGGACCAATACCGAACAGTCTTCGAGGTTGTTTTGGCTTTCTGCGTCAACCCAATTTTCGAAGACTTCTTTGGCTTCTGAAATTATATTAACTCCAAATCTCCTCGGCTTCTGATGCATTTACTTCATCCTTACCATACTGGCTATAAAAGGCGAACCAGAGCTTTCAGAATTTATCCTCTCACGCTTTTGTTCTCCATTTTCTTACTCCAAACTTCATCTTCTTTACGAGGGATTTAATGGCCAACCAGAATCCTACGCTTGCTGAATTATGGGCGCTCTTCGAGATCGCATTGGCTGAATTGGTGGAGGATACCGCCGCCCTCGACCGTATCGCCGTCGACGTCTTCCTCGAGATCTTCCCTGCCCTTCATGAGGTCAAGGAGGTTCTCGTGGAATCGCTCGGACGTGTTCGCCGCGGAGAGGTGTAAAATATCTGTAAATATAATATTTTCCCAGGCATAATGCCTGGGGAATTTATATATAATAAAGAAGTACCTTTTCCAAGCATTTTTCCATGATTATCGTTTAGACGTAGCTTGAACCCAGCTTGGGGCATATCGAAGCTTGCATGGTTCCTTGGTCGAGTGATATTTGCATCCAACCGTCGTAGGTACATCTTAGGTCCGACTTGGGACATATTAGGATTTACGCGACTCTTGGCCGAGTGATACCCATATCCGACTGCTGTAGGATATAGCTTAGGCTCAGCTTGGAGCGTATCAGGATTTCCTTGGCTCATGGCCAAGTGATACCCATATCCGACTGCTGTAGGATATAGCTTAGGCTCAACTTGGAGCGCATCACGATTACGTGGCTCTTGGCCGAGTGATACCCATATCCGACTGGTGTAGGATACAGCTCTGGCCCGTCATGGGACATATCAAAATTTTCTTGGCTCATGGCCGAGTGATACGAATATCCGACTGCTGTAGGATATAGCTTAGGCTCAACTTGGAGCGTATCGGGATTTTCTCAGCACATGGCCGAGTGATACCTATATCCTACTAGTGTAGGATATAGCTTAGGCTCAACTTGGAGCGTATCAAGGTTTATCCGAATGGTATCCGTACTCGTTTGTTACGACGCACAGCTTATCGACACATCTTGGGGCATACCATTGGAATCGTTGTTAGTGTTATGCCCTTGAGGCAATCATTTAGATGATTGTAACATGACTATGTTTATGAATAATAATATGATTATTGGTCCAATGAATGTATATCATTGTATTGATCAACAAGTATGTGACTTGCTTATGAAGCTCTTTACTTACTGATATAATTTGATAAATATCTCTGATCGGATATCATCGTATAGGACAACTATGAATAGATCAGCACATGCAGTGATCGATGATCATGCTTCATAGATCATGGGATATGGAGATATCATCTATACATTTTGGACGCATGTTAAAGAACATGGATTAGATAGACCCGCCATGGGACACTGCGAGAATGTTTCATTCTTATGTGTCATCAGTGTATCTCATACATAGTAGATGTATGATCTTTAGACCTGAGATTGTCATATTCCCTACATGTGTAATAGTTTTCCTTGGGGCTATCAAACACCACTTCCTAACCAGATAGTTATAAAGGTAGGTTTCATGTTTACTATGAAACGTGCAGAGGGAAGTGAGCAGTCAAGATGGAATTTGCCACTCCAATGAAACGGAGATATATGATAAGGCCACTCGTGTGATATGATTAAGGAAGTGCATGGCCATGCCGTGATTGAGGAGTCAATCACAACTTATTAATATATCACGGATACGAGAGATGGATTGAATCATCAAAGGATGACATGCTTCTCGCCTTGAGTTCAATCTTCATATACTTGGCAAAGGGATTATTACATGAGTACTTTTGATAGGTTCTGTCCGATTTGATCATAGCATATTTGGGAATTGGCATACTTTGCAAGGAGCCGCTACCAACTATTAGATTGAAAAGGAGTTTTTCGAATCCATGTCCAAACGTACGTGAACCTACAGGGTCACACACTTAATGGGCTGGGACGCATTAATTTGTATTGGATCCGTAATTAATGGACCTCGTGGGCTTAGCACGCTCATGGGCCCTGGTTTAGGGTTTCATCTCGTGGCTATATAAGGAGGGCAGGAGGGTGGGCACAGTGTGTGCTTTCCACGGTTTAGAAGTGATTCAACCGAAACCCTAGCCACCTCCTCTCGCTGCGTCTGCCGAGCGACCAGGTGCTTGCACATCGACGCACGGCGTTCCATCCCTGGACGTGTGGACTACTGCGGTGATGCTGCTGCGACTGCGGCGTGGGAGGACGATCCACAGCGAGGCGAGGACGATCCACTCCATCGACCAACGACTGCGGCGAGGACAATCCACTACATCGACCGCACGAAGGATTCCGCAACTGCGCATCTAGTGGTAATCTAATCTGTGATCCACTTCTTGCGAGTAGCTTTCTGGTTATGCGGTAGATTTTTTTTGTGCTAGTGTAGCATACCGTGTTCCTCTTCAGTGGTATCAGAGCCATCTCGTATAGATTTGTGATCTGGATGTTGCACATATGATGTGTGAGGTTAGTAGATTGGATCTATTACATGTTCAGCCGGTTCATATGATGAATTGGTGACAACAGCCATCGATGAGATCGATCGGTTTAGGGTTTGAGGAAAGTGCAAACCGACTCAATCTTGATTTGGGTGAGTCCGTTCATGGTACGATGTTACCCTTACCGGTCGGGTTACCGCCATAAGGGTTTCTGAAACGTATCCATATGGGACCAAGCCAATCAGATTGAGTTGGATTGGGTCAATCTGGTTGATCCATGGTAAGCGCAAACCGATTCAATATTGATTTGGGTGAGTCCGTTCATGGTACGACGTTGCCCTTACCGGTTGGGTTACCGCCATCAGGGTTTCCGAAACGTCACCATATGGGACCAAGCCAATCATATTAGATCGGATTGGCTCAATCAGGTTGATCCGTGGAAATTTTGAGGGTGTTTTCCTATGATAGAAGACATGCCTCTTAAAAATTTTCCAAGGGCGCTGCCCTCGACCCGCCGCCAGGGGCGCTACCGCTTGGACCCCGCCAGGGGCGCTGCCCATTGGACCCCGAAGTCGTAGGGTTGCTTTTGTATAACTTGTTTTTGCAGGGAATTATGTGAAATAGTATGGCCTATGTGTATGTGATGCCTGTAATTTCCACATGGCTTGCGTGCCGTGTCAAGCCATAAGGCTATTTAAATTGTATAACGACCTGCGTGTCGACTTGTGATGCTTCAAACCCTCATGTAAAATTCATTATCAAAAGTTGTAAGGCGTTGCATCCATAATGATGAAGACGATGGTATCAAGCAAGGTGGCTAGGTGAACAAACAAGCATGATGATGGAGATCTTAATGATAAGGGCCATGCTATTTCATAGCTTATTTTGATTTTCTATGGATGTGTGTTTAATCCTTGCTATTTTCTTTATGCTCATTGCATGTGATGCCATGTTCTTAGTAGATATTGTTCATCCCTATAGTTAAAATTTTAAATCAAAATGTCCATCCAATTGTTGCACCTATCAAGATTTAGATCGTTATTGACATGACTGCCAAAGTAGTATATCAATGGCTATCTTAATAGATGATAGGGATGTGTTGGACACATCACGCATAACAATGGTAGATTTAATCAAGCTATCAAAACGGTTTTGGGCTTGAGGACATAAGTGGTTGGGACTTGATTTCAGTAATGAAGGAACCTATACAAGACAATTGGTGTTTAGGAAAACACACATGAGGCAGGTCTCTTAATTGGCACCCGAAAACAGGAAGTGCTTCCTCCCTCATGTGAGCCCTTAGGGCAGGTTGACCTGGCCATAAGTCAAGTTGACGGAGGCATTCATTACTTGTTTTCGTACTCAACAAACAAGAGTTACATAAGATGTAATTAGCAAAGGTGTTTCTTACCTATGTCATTAAATTTCTAGCAGTGATGCCAAAGCCCACTAGTGTTTGATGAATATGGATCTTGAATACTCACTATGTGTCTATAAAAGGGACATAAAATAGGAGTGTCTTTTATTAAAATGTTTAATAAAATTTTTACATAAACAAAGTGCTTAGAATCTTTGCATGTCTTTGTTGTAGTTCAACGGCACCATCTCCTACTCCTGCTACACCTGGTTTTGTTTTGAGATCGGTTTTGGAAAGGGAAAAACTTAATGGAACTAATTTTGTTGACTGGTATCGCAACCTGAGAATTGTTCTCAAGCATGAGAAGAAGGACAATGTTCTAGAGAATCCAATTCCTGATGAACCAGCCGAAAATGCTCCTCGCAATTTGAAGGTTGAATACGAAAAATATGTTAATGCTTCTGTAGAGGTCAGCTGTCTTATGCTTTTCACCATGGACTCTGAGCTCCAAAAGCAATATGAGGACCAGGATGCTTACAATATGATTGTGGGCTTGAAGGGCATGTTTGGGAATCAAGCAAGAGCTGAGAGGTATGGTATCTCAAAGCTTTTATTTGCTTGTAAGATGGCTGAAGGCAGTCCGGTCAGCCCTCATGTGATCAAGATGATTAGTTACATCAGGAGATTGGAAAAACTTGAGTTTCCCCTTAGCCTCGGTTTGGCCACAGATGTTATTCTCCAGTCTCTACCACAGAGCTTTGAGCCATTCATTTTGAATTTTCATATGAATAGCATGGAGAAGAGCCTAACCGAGCTACATGGGATGCTCAAGGCTACCGACGAAAGCATTAAGAAAAAACCCAATCATGTGATGATGGTTCAGAAAACAACTGCATTCAAAAAGAGGAAGGCTAAGGCTGGGGGAACGGGAAAGAGCAAGGGCAAGGGCAAGGGCAAGGGCAAGGCTTAGGATGAGATCACAAGCCTCAAAACTAAGCTTTAGAAGCTTAAAGTTGGCCCTCAACCTGATACCCAATGCTTCTATTGCAAGAAATTAGGACATTGGAAACGGAACTGCGAAAAGTACCTGACAGATAAGAAGAGTGGAAATGTGGTTTTCACTTCAGGTATTAATGTTATAGAAATTAATCTTGCTACTTCTTCACTCAGCTCATTGGTATATGATACCGGTACGGTTGCTCACATTTGCAATTCGATGCAGGGGCTGATAAAGAGTAGAGACTTGGCAAAAGGAGAAGTGGATCTTCGCGTGGGGAATAAAGCAAGAGTTCTTTGGTCTTGCTGTTGGTACATACCCATTGCATTTGCCTTGAGGATTAGTTTTAGAACTCAATAATTGTTATTTTGTTCCATCTTTGAATAGAAACATTATTTCATCTTCTTGTTTGGAACATGAAGGTTATGATTTCAGAATAAAGAACTTTGTTTGTTCAATATTTTTGAATGATATGTATTATGGTCGTTGCCCCATGGTGGATGGGTTGTACGTCCTTGAACTCGAAGAGAAACCTGTCTATAACATTAATGTAAAAAGGCATCGGCCTAATGATTTGAACCCTACCTTTTTATGTCATTTTCGCTTAGGTCATATAAATGAGAAGCGCATGAAGAAGCTCCATGGTGATGGACGTCTAACCTCATTTGATTTTGAATCATTTGAAACATGTGAATCTTGTTTACTTGGCAAGAAGACAAAAGCCCATTTCACAGGTTTTAGTGAGAGAGCGAGTGAGTTATTGGCCCTAGTACATACAGATGTATGTGGACCAATGAGCTCGACTGCTAGGGGTGGGTTTCAGTACTTTGTAACTTTTACCGATGACTTTAGTAGATATGGATATGTCTATTTAATGAGGCATAAATCTGAAACTTTTTAAAGGTTCAAAGAGTTTCAAAACGAAGTACAAAATCAACTTGGCAAATCAATAAAACATTTACGATCAGATCGTGGTGGCGAATACTTGAGCCTAGAGTTTGGTGATCATCTAAAGCAATGTGGAATCGTTCCGCAACTTACTCCGCCAGGAACGCCTCAATGGAATGGCGTGTCCAAACGACGAAACTGAACTTTATTAGATATGGTTCGGTCAATGATGAGCCAAACAGATCTGCCATTATCATTCTGGGGTTTCGCTCTAGAGACAGCTGCGTTCACTTTGAATAGGGTCCCATCAAAATCCGTTGAGAAGATGCCATATGAGATATGGACTGGGAGAAGACCCATGTTGTCATTTCTCAAGATATGGGGATGTGAGGCTTATGTAAAACATTTACAATCAGATAAACTCGCACCTAAATCAGAAAAATGCTTTTTTGTGGGGTATCCTAAAGAAAAAAAAGGATATTACTTTTACAAAAGAAACGAGAACAAAGTTTTTGTTGCTCGAAATGGTGTCTTTTTGGAGAAAGAGTTTCTTTCAAAAGAAATCAGTAGGAGTGATGTGTATCTTGATGAAGTTCGAGAATCACATGAATATGTTCAAGCTACCACTGAACCTTCACAAGATGTACAAAGTGTTGTACAACCTGTGGAAGAGACTCCAGCCCCACATAGGTCGGGGAGGTCACGTCATGTACCTATAAGATATGGGAATGACATTATTGTTAGAGAATGATGAGCCCACGACTTATGAAGAAGCAATGATGGACCCAAACTCCGAAAAATGGCTTGAAGCCATGAGATCGGAAATTCAATCCATGCATGACAATCAAGTTTGGAACTTGGTCGATTCTCTTGACGGTGTAAAAACCATTGAATGCAAATGGATTTTTTAGAAAAAGATAGACGTAGATGGAAATGTTCAGATCTATAAGGCACAGTTGGTAACAAAGGGTTTCAAACAAGTTCAAGGAGTTGACTATGATGAAACATTTTCACCGGTAGCCATGCTCAAGTCTATCCAGATCATTTTAGCTATTGCTGCATATTTCGATTATGAAATATGTCAGATGGATGTCAAAACAGCCTTCCTTAATGGGAATCTATCTGAGGATGTATACATGATACAACCTGAAGGTTTTGTTGATCCTAAATATGCTAAAAGGGTATGCAAGCTTCAAAGATCCATTTATGGGTTAAAGCAAGCATCTCGGAGTTGGAATATTTGTTTTGATGAAGTGGTCAAGGGTTTTGACTTTATCAAAAACGAAGAAGAGCCTTGTGTTTACAAGAAGGCTAGTCGGAGCGCACTTGTGTTTCTGATTTTGTATATGGATGACATATTATTGATCAGGAATGATATTCCTATGCTTGAAGATGTTAAAACTTCATTGAAAAGGAGTTTCTCAATGAAGGACTTGGGAGAAGCATGCTATATCTTGGGCATAAAAATCTATAGAGATAGATCAAAAAGGTTAATTAGATTAAGTCAGGAAACATACATTGACAAGATATTGAAAAGGTTCAATATGCACGAATCCAAGAGAGGTTTTATGCCAATGTCACATGGCATCAGTCTGTACAAGAATCAGTGTCCTTCGACATCTGATGAGCGAGATAGGATGAGCAAGATTCCATATGCTTCAGCTATTGGGTCTATTATGTATGCCATGATATGTACACGCCCAGGTGTCTCATACGCTCTAAGTGTCACGAGCAGATACCAAGCGGATCCTGATGATGGTCATTGGAAAGCCGTAAAAAATATCCTGAAGTACTTGAGAAGAACTAAGGGTATGTTCCTTGTTTTTGGAGGTGAGGAAGATCTGGTTGCAAAGGCTTACACCGATGCAAGCTTCCAAATTGACAAAGATGATTTTCGATCGCAACCCGGGTTTGTGTTTACACTAAATGGAGGAGCAGCAAGCTGGAAGAGTTCCAAGCAAAACACGGTGGCCGACTCTACGACAGAAACGGAGTACGTTGCGGCTTTGGAGGCCGCAAAAGAAGCTGTGTGGATTAAGAAGTTTATCACAGAGCTTGGTGTGGTCGCTAGTGCATCTAGTCCAATGGACATCTATTGTGATAATAGTGGTGCCAGTGCACAAGCAAAAGAGCCTAGATCACATCAGAAATCTAAACACGTACTCCGGCGCTTTCACCTTATTCGCGAGATTGTGGATAGAGGTGACGTGAGAATATGCAAAGTACATACGGAAGCCAATGTGGCCGATCCGTTGACAAAGCCACTGCCACAGCCTAAGCATGAGGCGCACACGAGGTCTATTGGTATTAGATACTTAATTGATTGACTCAAGTGCAAGTGGGAGATTGTTAGTGTTATGCCCATGAGGCAATCATTTAAATGATTGTAACATGACTATGTTTATGAATAATAATATGATTATTGGTCCAATGAATGTATATCATTGTATTGATCAACAAGTATGTGATTTGCTTATGAAGCTCTTTACTTATTGATATAATTCGATAAATATCTCTGATCGGATATCATCGTATAGGACAACGATGAATAGATCAACACATGTAGTGATCGATGATCATGCTTCATAGATCATGGGATATGGAGATATCATCTATACATTGTGGACGCATGTTAAAGAACATGGGTTAGAAAGACTCGCCATGGGACACTGCGAGAATGTTTCATTCTTATGTGTCATCAGTGTATCTCATACATAGTAGATGTATGATCCTTAGACCTGAGATTGTCATATTCCCTACATGTGTAATAGTTTTCCTTGGGGCTAACAAACACCACTTCCTAACCGGATAGTTATAAAGGTAGCTTTCATGTTTACTATGAAACATGCAGAGGGAAGTGAGCAGTCAAGATGGAATTTGTCACTCCAATGAAACGGAGATATATGATAAGGCCACTAGTGTGATATGATTAAGGAAGTGCATGGCCATGCCGTGATTGAGGAGTCAATCACAACTTATTAATATATCACGGATACGAGAGATGGATTGAATCATCAAAGGATGACATGCTTCTCGTCTTGAGTTCAATCTTCATATACTTGGCAAAGGGATTATTACATGAGTACTTTTGATAGGTTCTGTCCGATTTAATCATAGTTTATTTGGGAATTGGCATACTTTGCAAGGAGCCGCTACCAACTATTGGATTGAAAAGGAGTTTTTCGAATCCATGTCCAAACGTACGTGAACCTGCAGGGTCACACACTTAATGGGCTGGGACGCATTAATTTGGATTGGATCCGTAATTAATGGACCTAGTGGGCTTAGCACGCTGATGGGCCCTGGTTTAGGGTTTCATCTCGTGGCTATATAAGGAGGGGAGGACGTTGGGCACAGTGTGTGCTTTCCACAGTTTAGAAGTGATTCACCCGAAACCCTAGCCTCCTCCTCTCGCTGCCCCTGCCGAGCGACCAGGTGCTTGCACACGGCGCACGGCGTTCCATCCTCGCGTGTGGACTATTGCGGTGACACCGCTCGATCAGCGGCGTGGGAGGGCGATCTGATGAGGCAAGGACGATCCACTCCATCGACGCAACGACTGTGGCGAGGACGATCCACTACATCGACGCGCGAAGGATTCCGCAACTGCACAACTAGTAGTAATCTAATCTGTGATCCCCTTCTTGCGAGTAGCTTTCTGGTTATGCGGTAGATTTTTTTTGTTCTAGTGTAGCATACCGCGTTCCTCTTCAGTGGTATCAGAGCCATCTCGTATAGATTTGTGATCAGGATGTTGCTCATATGATCTGTGAGGTTAGTAGATTGGATCTATTACATGTTCGGCCGGTTCATATGATGAATTGGTGACAGCAGCCATCGATGAGATCGATCGGTTTAGGGTTTGAGGAAATTGCAAATCGACTCAATCTTGATTTGGGTGAGTCCGTTCATGGTACGATGTTACCCTTACAGGTAGGGTTACCGACATCAGGGTTTGTGAAACGTATCCATATGGGACCAAGCCAATCAGATTGTGTTGGATTGGGTCAATCTGGTTGATCCATGGTAAGCGCAAACCGATTCAATATTGATTTGGGAGAGTCCGTTCATAGTACGAAGTTGCCCTTACCGGTCGGTTACCGCTATCAGGGTTTCTGAAACGTAACCATATGGGACCAAGCCAATCATATTAGATCGGATTGGGTCAATCTGGTTGATGCGTGGAAATTTTAAGGGTGTTTTCCTATGATAGAAGACATGCCTTTTAAAAATTTTCCAAGGGTGCTGCCCTCGACCCGTCGCCAGGGGCACTACCCCTTGGACCCTGCCAGGGGCACTGCCCCTCGGACCCCGAAGTCGTTGGGTTGCTTTTGTTTAACTCGTTTTTGCAGGGAATTATGTGAAATAGTATGGCCTATGTGTATTTGATGCATGTAATTTCCACATGGCCTGCGTGCCGTGTCAAGCCATAAGGCTATTTAAATTATATAACGACCTGTGTGTCGACTTTTGATGCTTCAAACCCTCATGTAAAATTCATTATCAAAAGTTGTAAGGCGTTGCATCCATAATGATGAAGACGATGGTATCAAGCAAGGTGGATAGGTGAACAAACAAGCATGATGATGAACATCTTAATGCTAAGGGCCATGCTATTTCACAGCTTATTTTGATTTTCTGTGGATGTGTGTTTAATCCTTGCTATTTTCTTTTTGCTCATTGCATGTGATGCCATGTTCTTAGTAGATATTGTTCATCCCTATAGTTAAAATTGTAAATCAAAATGTCCATCCAATTGTTAAACCTATCAAGAATTTAGATCGTTATTGATATCACTGCCAAAGTAGTATATCAATGGCTATCTTAATAGATGATAGGGATGTGTTGGACACATCACGCATAACAATGGTAGTTTTAATCAAGCTATCAAAACGGTTTTGGGCTTGAGGACATAAGTGGTTGGGACTTGATTTCAGTAATGAAGGAACCTATACAAGACAATTGGTGTTTAGGAAAACACACATGAGGCAGCTTTTTTAATTGGCACCCGAAAACGGGAAGTGCTCCCTCCCTCATGTGAGCCCTTGGGGCAGGTTGACCTGGCCATGAGTCAGGTTGACGGAGGCATTCATTACTTGTTTTCATACTCAACAAACAAGAGTTACATAAGATGTAATTAGCAAAGGTGTTTCTTACCTATGTCATTAAATTTCTAGCAGTGATGCCAAAGCTCACTAGTGTTTGATGAATATAGATCTTGAATACTCACTATGTGTCTATAAAAGGGATATAAAATAGGAGTGTCTTTTATTAAAATGTTTAATAAAATTTTTACATAATCATAGTGCTTTGAATCTTTGAATGTCTTTGTTGTAGTTCAATGGCACCTTATCCTACTCTGCTACACCTGGTTTTGTTTTGAGATTGGTTTTGGAAAGGGAAAAACTTAATGGAACTAATTTTGTTGATTGGTATCGCAACCTGAGAATTGTTCTCAAGCACGAGAAGAAGGACTATGTTCTAGAGAATCCAATTCCTGATGAACTAGCCGAAAATACTCCTCGCAATTTGAAGGTTGAATACGAAAAATATGTTAATGCTTCTGTAGAGGTCAGCTGTCTCATGCTTATCACCATGGACTCTGAGCTCCAAAAGCAATATGAGGACCAGGATGCTTACAATATGATTGTGGGCTTAAAGGGCATGTTTGGGAATCAAGCAAGAGCTGAGAGGTATGGTATCTCAAAGCTTTTATTTGCATGTAAGCTGGCTGAAGGCAGTCCGGTCAGCCCTCATGTGATCAAGATGATTGGTTACGTCGGGAGATTGGAAAAACTTGAGTTTCCCCTTAGCCTCGGTTTGGCCACAGATGTTATTCTCCAGTCTCTGCCGCAGAGCTTTGTGCCATTCATTATGAATTTTCTTATGAATAGCATGGAGAAGAGCCTAACCGAGCTACATGGGATGCTCAAGGCTGCCGACGAAAGCATTAAGAAAAAACCCAATCATGTGATGATGGTTGAGAAAACAACTGCATTCAAAAAGAGGAGGGCTAAGGCTGGGGGAACGGGAAAGAGCAAGGGCAAGGGCAAGAGCAAGGCTCAGGATGAGATCGCAAGCCTCAAAACTAAGCTTCAGAAGCTTAAAGTTGGCCCTCAACCTGATACCCAATGTTTCTATTGCAAGAAATTAGGACATTGGAAACGGAACTGCGAAAAGTACCTGACAGATAAGAAGAGTGGAAATGTGGTTTCCACTTCAGGTATTAATGTTATTGAAATTAATCTTGCTACTTCTTCACTCAGCTCATGGGTATATGATACCGGTTCGGTTGCTCACATTTGTAATTCGATGAAGGGGCTGATAAAGAGTAGACACATGGCAAAAGGAAAAGTGGATCTTCGCGTGGGGAACCACCAGCACGAGCCCCAGTGCCTTCGGCTCCCCCTCCCCACGAGCCTATGGTACAACCGAGTTCAATTCCGAGAGACTCGGTCAGTCGGGAAGAGCCCAGGGTTCTGGTTTGTAGCGCCCCGAGTGGTCCCTCCGGGAGTGGCTCTGACACCCGAAAGAAGCCCCCAATGAGAATGAAAAAGTCCGACAGGTTTGATGCCCCATCGACTCTTATTTGGCCCATTTTGCCAGCTCATTTACTGATTGTCCTTCTTGTAGGAATCCTTCGTGCGATGTTCTGTTCGAGACGCCGTCCAGGGCCCCTAAAGAAACTGAGCCCAAGACGTTCATGTCTTTGTTGAGGAGGCCTCGCCCGCGGACACAGAAGTGCCCCCCGAGCCCCAGCCACCTTCGCCGACACCTCATGCTTCGGTGTCGGGTCCTATTGCTCCAGAGCGTGTCTCCTGCCCATCCCCCGAGGTCGAAGAGATCTCCCGAGACCCGCCGACTCCTGCTCGCCCTCAGCTCATAATGCGGATTGCGTGGGTTGATGAGGACGGTTTGAGGTCTCTTTACGACTCGGAGGAGGAGAAGGAGAGGAATGACTTTTACAGTCATGCCACTGCCTGCGCTCGCCTGGCCCGGGTAATACTTTTCACTATTCTTACCGCCTCTTTGCTTGTGCTGGTAAGCATGTCGTCACCTTTCCCTGCGATGGTTGCAGAAATTGGGACAACGTTCTAAAAAGAAATCCGAATACCTCCAGAGGATGCTCTCGGAGATCAGGATGCACCAGGAATATCTTGCCGAGTTGGAGCAAATCAGGGCTAAGCATGCAACCGAGCTGCAAAGTCTTCGGTCGGAGGTCCACGCCCTGTGGGAAGAGAAGGAAACTCTTCAGCAGGAGAAGCTAGATGTTGTTGGCTTCCTTCGAGGTACATATTTCCTGGACCACCCCGTGCTGTTGTTCGATCGTCCAGTCTTTTGATTTCTTTGTCTTCGTGTCAGTTCGGGATTCCACTATTACAAAGCTTCAAGAGCAACTCAAGGTCTCGGAAGCCTCCAAATTGAAGTCGGAGAAGGACTTAGAAGGTATGCTCAGCAGCCTAGCCCTCCTTTATCTTCGTTGTCTTCTTGGTATTTCTTGATAATCAGTTTTGCTTGCAGACTATAAGTTCAAGACACGGGTGCAATACGCCGCTTACAATGAGAGGGTTGAATCCCTTGAAACATCTTGCTCCAAGCTTCGCGAGGCCTCTAAGCCGCTGCTGAGGTTGCTTCATCCCGGAGGCGAGAGGCCGCTCAGCAGAGACCAAGTCATCTCCCAACTGGAGGAAGCCCCCAAGGAGCTGAAGATACTCTTGAAGGAGACGACGACCAATGGCGCTAGCCAGGCTCTGGCTATCACCAAATCGCTTTATCCCCGAGTGGATCTCAAAGCTATCAAGGACAGCTATGCCCGCAACGTGGATGAAGACCAGGCCGCCGAACTCTGGGATGAAGTCAGGGATGCTTCTTCAGCTGTAGTGGAAACTTTGGACCTATGAATCAAATATATAAAAGTGTTTCTTTGTTCTTGCATTTTGTCTTTAAATATTCAATTATGCTTGATGAGTCCATCTGAGTGGTTTTTGACGTATCATGTCCGACTAGTCCAGCCCCCAGGCTCTGAGGCATGGTTCATGACGCATGTCTCAGAGTCTTAAAATTTGTAGGAGCAAAGCACTCAGACGCATAGTTTTGGAGAAGATTATACGAGAACAACTTTAAGAGCAAACATTTATTCATAAAGAAACAATTGAATTACAAAGTTCAAGTGAAAAAACGATGTAGCTGTTCTATGTTCCAGGTGTTGCTGATAGTTGTGTCGTCTTCACGCTTGAGCTTATAAGCCCCAGGACGTATCACTTCATCGATGACGTAAGGGCCTTCCCAGCTTGGGGAGAGCTTATGCTCGCATTTCTGATTCTTTCTAACGACCAGATCTCCTTTGGAGAATGCGCGGCTCCTTACATTGTGACTGTGATAGAGACGTAAGCCCGGAAGGTATCTTGCTGACTGAATTGTCGCGACGTCTCTGGCTTCTTCCAGCCGGTCGAGGTGTTCTAGCCGGCTTTCTTCCGAGGCAACTTATTCGTAGCTCCGAACCCGCGGGGATCCGAATTATAACTCAGTGGGGAGGACTGCCTCTGAGCCATACACCAAGAAGAAAGGTGATTGCCCGGTTGCTCTGCTGGGGGTAGTTCGCAGCCCCCAGAGTACCAAAGGCAATTCTTTGACCCACCGAGTGGCGTATGGTTTGAGACGGTCGAAAATCCTTGCCTTTAAGCCTTGTAACACCATGCCATTGGCTCGCTCAACCTGCCCATTACTTCGGGGGTGTGCTACCGATGCGAAGCAAATTTTTATGCCGAGTTCGCCGCACCAGTCTTGAAATATGCTGCATCTAAATTGGGTGTCGTTATCCGTGATGATTCGATTTGGTACACCGAACCTAACCACGATCTCATTGAAGAATTCTTTGGCCTTTGCGGCTGTGATTGTGACGACTAGCTTGGCCTCCACCCATTTGGTGAATTTATCAACAGCCACAAAGAGATGAGTATAACCGCCTTGAGCCTTCTTCAAAGGTCCCACCATGTCGAGCCCCCAGACCGCAAATGGCCAGGTGATCGGGATGGTCTGTAATTCCTGTGCCGATTTGTTCATCTGTCGTGCAAAGAACTGACATCCTTCGCATGAACGGACGATGTCCTCTGCATCAGTGACAGCGGTCGGCCAGAAAAATCCCTGACGATAAGCCTTACCAACCAGGGTTGTTGACGTCGCGTGATTTCCACAAACTCCCAAGTGGATTTCCTTGAGAAGATCTCTTCCTTCTTGTTCTGATATGCACCGTCGTAGTACACTAGAGGAGCTCTTACGATAGAGTTCTTCCCTGATCACTACATAGCTCTTGCTTCGGCGCATTATTCGTTCGGCCTCCACGCGGTCTTCGGGTAGCTCGTTCTTTGTCAAGTAGTCTAGATATGGAGCTGTCCAATCGGAGGAAATGACCAGGACTTCTGCCTGTTCGCTCTTCTCCACTAGGACGTCCGACTTAGGCCGAGTGCTTATTGTGGGCTTATGAATTTCTTCGACGAATACTCCCACGGATACTGTAGTTCGGCATGATACCATTTTCGATAGCTCACCGGCCGCTTCATTGTCCCAGCGGAGCACATGAACAAGTTCCAGGCCGTCGAAGTTACCTTCTAGCTTGCGTACCTCTTGGCAATAGGCAGCCATGTTGTCTTCGATGCAGGACCATTCTTTTTACACCTGATTGACCACAAGCATTGAATCTCCGCGAACCATCAAACGTCGGATACCGAGTCATATAGCGATGCGGAGCCCATGGATGAGTGCCTTATGGCATCGGAGAAACCAAGACCGGGGGCGTCGTTAAGAAGGTCTTCAAATCTTCAAACGCTTGCTATGTCTCAGGCGTCCATTGGAACTTGTCCTGCTTCTTGAGGAGTTTAAAGAATGGCATACCTCGCATACCCAGTCGGGAAATAAACCTGCTGAGTGCGGCCATTCAACCTGTAAGCTTCTAGACATCCTTTTGGCAGGTCGGCGGTTCCATATTAGATATGGCCTTGATCTTCTCTGGATTAGCCTCAATGCCTCGTTGGGAGACGATAAACCCGAGCAGTTTTCCCGAAGATACTTTGAAAACACACTTCTCGGGATTAAGCTTCATGCTGAAGGCCCTTAGACTTTCGAACGTCTTTGCTAGGTCGGCGATAAGGTCCTTCTTCTCCCTAGTCTTCACCACGACATCATCCACATATGCCTCCACATTGCGTCCGAGTTGGGTATGAAAGCACCGCTGTATTGCGCGCTGATAAGTTGCACCAACATTTTTTAAACCGAACGACATCGTGGTATAGGAAAAGGCCCCTAAGGGCATGATGAATGAAGTCTTGATGTGATCTTCCGCCTTTAGGCGAATCTAGTGATACCCTATGTAGGCATCGAGAAAATTCAGGATTTCGCACCCGGCGGTCGAGTCAACCACCTGATCAATTCGAGGTAGCCCGAAGGGATCCTCTAGACATGCCTTGTTGAGATCAGTATAATCAACGCACATGCACCAAGTTTTATTCTTCTTTTGAACTAGTACAGGGTTTGCCAACCAATCGGAATGATACACTTCTTTGATAAAACCTGCAGCTAATAGCTTGGTGATCTTTTGCTTGATGGAGTTCCGACGATCTGGAGTGAACCGCTGGTGTCTCTGCTTGACTGGCTTTGCCTTTGCATCGACATGTAGAGAATGCTCGATCACCTCCTTAGGAACACCCGGCATGTCGGATGGTTTCCAAGCAAAGATGTCCTTGTTAGCCCGGAGGAAGGTGAAGAGTACATCTTCCTATTTATCCCCAAGCCCTATCCTGATCAAAGTCGTCTTGGACGAGTCGGATGGGTCGAGGATAATTCTCTTGGTTTCTTCGCTAGGCTTTATTCCTAATGTGGCCTGCTTCTTGAATGGGACGTCGTCTTCTTCCTACAACGTGGTAGCCTCTGCCTGGATATTCTTCCCCTCAGCGGTTGCCTCCTACAGCTTGGCGAGTTCACAATTCTCTCGGTCGCATTCCAAAGATCGCTTGATGTCGCTGCGAATCGTGATGACGCCATCGGGTCTCGGTATCTTCATCATCAAATAGGTGTAGTGCGGGACGGCCATGAACCGAGCCAGACCGGGTCTTCCCATGATAGCGTGATAAGCTGTCTCGAAATCCGCTACCTCGAAATTTACATACTCGGTCCGATAGTTGCTTTTGGTACCGAAGATGACAGGCAAAGAAATCTGCCCAAGAGGAAACGAAGACGCCCCAAGGATCACCCCGTGGAACGGCTGCGAGCTCGGCCTTAGCTCGAAGTGGGGGATGTTCATGTCGTCGAGGGTTTTGGCGAACAAGACATTGAGTCCACTCCCTCCATCAATCAAGACCTTCTTGAGCTTTACACTGCGAATGATAGGGTCGAGCACTAGAGGTTACTTATCCGGATGTAGAACTAGGTTGGGGTGATCCGAGCGATCGAAGGTGATCGGGACTTTAGATCACTTTAGAAACTGGACTATTACCGGTTCCACCGCATTGATCTCCCGAGCGGTAAGTTTTTGCTTTCGCTTGGACTCGTATCTGGTAGAGCCCCCGTATATGTAGTTCAGTCCGTGCTCGGGCTCTTGGTAATCATCATCGCCAGGAATGTCCTTCTTGGCCGCCTCGTCCTTCGTTGGAGCTGGCTGCTTGTTGCTTTCGCGCACAAAACGCTTCAGAGTAAAGCAATCTTTAGCGGCGTGTTTACCTTTAGGGTGGAAAGGGAAGATCGCCTCCATGACGGTATTGTAGTCGTGTGCCTCCCTTCACGCTACTCGAGGCCGGTTGCGTTCTGCTACCGCAACTAGCTCCTCGCCTTTTCGCTTTTTGTCTTTGTGCTTGGAGGACTCGGCCCTGTTGCCTTTGTTCTTCTGTTGTGGGCGATCTTCTTAGCGCTCCGCTAGGGCGTCGGAGGCTGTGGCATAGCGGTCAGCCAATGGAAACATCTCCTTTACAGGGGCCAGTGGTTTCTTGGACATTTTCTTGATTAGATCAGGATCACTTACCCCTTTCTGAAAGGCTACCACCACCACTGCATTAAATACGTCCCTGATGGTGTTCTTCTTCTGCATGAAACGCCGGATGAAATCTCTCGGCATCTCGTCCTTCTTCTGGTGAAGCTGATATAGGTCCCACGGGGTGCCAGGCCTCTCGTAGGTCCCTTGGAAGTTCGCGATAAATTGATCGCAAAGATCGCTCCAGGAGTCCACCGATTTCGCAGGAAGTCCTGTGAGCTATGATTTGACCGCTAGGGCATAGACCTGCAGCCGCTTTGACCGCCAGGGCATAGACCTGCAGCCGCTTTGATTGCCAGCCATCACGTTTTGATTGCCCCCAGCCGCTTTGACCGCCAGGGCATTGACCTGCAGCCAAGCTTCCAGATCTCGCGCCCCGTCAAACTGTACGATGCCCTTGGGGTTGAAACCTTCGGGCCATACCACTCGACGTAACCGAGAGGTGAACGCTCAGATTCCGTCGATGGATCTGTTGTCTTGATGAGGGGGAGTCCGGCGTGGCGAGCCTTTAGCTCGGCGATCGTCATCAACGCGTTGAGGTGACGTTCGGCGCGGCGAGTCCATGACTCGACGATCGTTGTTGTCGTTCCGACCACGACGACGATGGTCTCTATAGTCGTTGCGGTCGTCGTACCTTTGATCGCTTTGTGGACCGCGGCCGATACCGAAGCGTTCGTAGTCATCGTGGCGCCAGCGTCGATCTTCTTCGTCCCGCTCTTACCGTCTGGCGGTGATGTCTTGGCGGAGTTCGCGGTTGAGATTCTGGCGAACGTCTCCGACTAGTTGGATGAGGCGCCGACTGCCGGTACTCTGACTTGTGGCAGTCCGACTGCTAGCAACGTGGGTAGCAGCATGGGAGCGCAAGTGCGATTCTCCTACAGGCTTTTCCTGATTCTGCTGGATGGCCACCGCCATCACCATGGCCTTGGTCTGGGCCACGATCGGGGCCGCCGGCCTATCAGATGCAATCATTGGGTTCAACGTGTCGAGGAGCGTCTTGGAGGCGACGACGTTCTGCTGTGGCGTATGGAAGACAGCTTGGTCTCCCAATCTGGAATGTAGGATGTCTTCACGGACATGGCGGCCACGAGATCGAAGCGATCGCGTCTGTGCCTCCTTACCCTTACGAAGAATACGATCTTCCTCCGTAGTTTCTTGAATCTCTTGCTGGCGTTGGAGATCGGTTTTCTGCTCTTCTATCGCGAAGATGCCATGAAAATCGCAGCTATTCCTCGCGATGCCGACTGGTTTGCTGGCCGAGTCAGAAAGACATACCTGAGATGAATTGGCCTGACCTTTACCAGATTGGATCTTGTTTAGGTCTAGGCAGACAAGTTCTCCGCGCGCATCTGCGACGTAGTCCAGGCTTCCAAAGTGGAAAGCTTGGCCGGAGACGAAGGTGGCGACGATTCCGCTGATTGCTACCATCGAGTCTGTAGGAAAAGATTATAGTGCTTCCCCTACCTGGCGCGCCAACTGTCAACTTTTGTAGTTGGCAATAAATTTGTGGGGTAGGCGCTAGATCTCAAACTCGAAGGTCACACAAGACAAAGGTGTAGACAGGTTCAGGCCCTCGACGGAGGAGGTAATACCCTAGTCCTGTGTGCTGGGATTATGTGGATCTCTTGGATCTAAGATTGCTCGTGAGCTCTATGATGTGATATGCAATGCGCTCCCTCTCCCTGTTGTTGCCCGCGCTCTCCCTTATATAATGGTGGTGGGGCGGTTTACAGAGTCCCAATCAGTTAAGAGATTTTGATCGGTTATATGATTATAATCGGTTACAGGATAGAGTTTACATCATTATCTACCCTATTAACAACTCGGGTTACAACCGTATCTTTTATATCTAAATACATATTCAACTGTCTATATGATGTATCCCCTTCCGTACAGCAACACAGCTTGGTGGGGAGCTTTCCTTCTGGGCCTTCCGTTCGGCCCCGTGTCTCCTTCAAGTGATTATGGGTCGGCTATGAAGACACCTAGTTTCATATATACCACAGATGGCCTCATCAAGCATAATAGCATATTTAAAGAAGACTTGCAAGATCAAGGAAACACTCTTATATATTTCATTCATAGGTCCAAAGTTTCCATGACAGCCGAAGAAGCATCCTTGACTTCATCCTAGAGTTCTGCGGCCCGGTCTTCATCCACATTGCAGGCATAGCCATCCTTAATAGCTTCAAGATCCACTCGGGGATAAAGCGATCTGGTGATCGCCAGAGCCTGGCTAGCACCGTTGATTGCCGTATCCTTCAAGAGTCTCTTAAGCTCCTTGGGGGCTTCCTCCAACTGGGAGATAACATGGTCCCTGCTGAGCGGCCTCTCGCCTCCGGGATGAAGCAACCTCAGCAACGTCTCAGAGGCCTCGCGAAGCTTGGAGCAAGACGTTTCAAGGGCCTCAACCCTCTCATTATAAGCGGCATATTGCGCCCGCGTCTTGAACTTGTAGTCTGCAAGCAAAACTGATTATCAAGAAATGCCAAGAAGGCAACGAAGACAAGGGATGTACAAGCTGTTGAGCGTACCTTCTAACTCCTTCTCCGACTTCAATTTAGAGACCTCCGAGACCTTGAGTTGCTCTTGAAGCTTTGCAACAGTGGAATCTCGAGCTAACACGGAGATAAGGAAATCAAAAGACCAGACAATTCAACAAGAGAACGGGGTGGTCCAGGAAATATTTACCTCCAAGGGAGCCAACGACGTCTAGCTTCTCCTGCCGCAGGGTTTTCTGCTCTTCCTGCAATGCCTGGACCTCTGAACGAAGAACTCGTAGCTCGGCTGCATGTCCAGCTTTGATCTGCTCCAATTCGGCCAGATATTCCTGGCGTGTCCTGACCTCCGGGAGCATCTTTTGGAGGTATTCGGATTTCTTTTCAGAATGTTCTCCCAATTTCTGTAACCATCGCAGGGGAAGGTGACAACATGCTAACCGGCACAAGAACGAAGGTGATAAGAGTAGTGAAAGTATTACCCGGACCAGGCGAGCACAAGCGGCGGCATGACTGTAAAAGTCATTCCTTTCTTTCTCCTCCTCTGAGTCATCCACGAACTTCAAGCCATCCTCCTCATCAACCCACGCAGTTTGCATTATGAGTTGAGGGCGAGTAGGAGTCGGCGGAACCTGGGGAATCTCTTCTACCTCGGGGGATGGACGGGAGACGGGCCCTCGAGCAGCAGGACCCGATGCCGAAGCACGGGTGTCGATCGGCAGCGGCGTGGCTCGAGGGCGCCCGGTGTCTCCAAAGCGAGGCGCTTGTGTGGCCCCCTCAATCGGGTCAGGTATGTCCCGGGGCTCAAGTCCCTCAGGGGCCCCAGATGGTGTCTTAACAGGAACGTTATAAGAAGGATTCCTACAAGAAGAACGATTAGTAAATAAGCCGGCAAAAGGCGTCGAATAAGAGTCGATAGGGCATCAAACCTGTCGGACTTCTTTATTCTCATTGAGGGCTTCTTTCGGGTGGTAGAGCCACTCCCGGAAGGACCACTCGGGGCGCTACAAACTAGAACCCTGGGCTCCTCCCGACTGCCCGAGTCTCTCGGAATTGGACTCGGCTGTACCGCGGGCTCATGGGGAAGGGGAGCCAAAGGTGCTGGGGCTCGTGCTAGCGGTTCATGAAGTTTGGGACCACCAGTAGGGCGCCGAGGCTTCGTAGGTTCCTTGGCAATCGCTTTCTTCCCCTTCTTTGCGGCGGGGTCTCCGGCCGGGGAGCTCGCAGGTCGTTTGAAGGGAGCGCTCTTATGAACGGGCATCTCCGAGAGAGGCGCGTCACTGAAAAAGCTAATCGATCCTGGAAAGGAGTGTTAAAACAGTTAAGTGTCATTCAGAGCCGAATGTGGAAATCTATCAGCTAAACTTTCTCACCTCAGGAGGAGGGTTTGATGCATCTGGTGGTGGACATCTCAACGCTTGGGATGAAAAAGTCACCTACCCGAGCATATACCTACTCCTTCGATACTGCTTCGGGCAGTTCCCCGGTCGGATCGCCCTTTCCTTCAAATGCGTATCCTTGATGGACTCGCTCCTTCAAAGGTTGTATCCGGCGAGCTGCAAAATGAAGGGCCAGACCAACTCCCGTGAGGCCATCTTCCTTTAGTTTGTCGATCAGCACCAAGAGGTCTTGAACCTGATCCATATCCTTGGCACTAGGAGTAGATACCCAAGAAAGGGACACCTTAGGCCGGCACCCGACAAAAGAGTGGAGAGCAGAATCAGGATTGGCACAGTAGAACCACTCCTAGTGCCAGCCTTTATTGGAAGTTTTGAAGGGAATAGCAAAGTAGTTTTTCTTTAACCCCTCCCATAGCTGAAATCCGGCTCCCCTAATTACCTTGGGGTCGCTCTTTGAGGGATAAGGTTTCAAAAGTTAAAAATGACGAAAGAGATCGAAATGGGGGCGGATACCCAAGAAAGCCTCACAGAGGTGAACGAAGAGGGAGATTAGCAGGATGGAATTGGGATTCAAGTTCACCAATTCAATGCCGTAGAAGAAGAGAAGACCGCGAAGAAAGGCGCATGCAGAAGGCCCAGCCCGCGTTGGAAGAAAGATTCAAAGACCACAACTTCTTTGGAACGAGGAGTAGGGATGGATTCACCTGCGGCCGGTCGTGCGGAGATTAAAGCCAGGGCTGGAAGAACCCCATCATCCACCATGGATTGCAACCGCTCTTCCGTCGTCACCGAGGTGATCCAATCTTGAGGCAAAGGCTGCGAGGCGGTGTCTTTGGAAGAATGAGAAGACATTTTCGGAGGAAAAGATCCACGGCAGCGCAAAGATGCAAGTGCAACAGCAGTTAACCCTAGCTGCAGAGAAGTCGAAGAGACAAGGAAGCAGAAGGGGCAGGAGTGCGCGATGGGAAAAATGAACCATTGGCTTAGTCTTTAAAGGGGGAAAATCAGGTTTTCATCGAACTGGAGGGAAAAAGATTGCAGAACACCTCACCCTGCCCTATGCTTTGTAATGATTTGCTAGCCCGGTGTCCTGACATACAGAGGCAGTCGTGATTTGACCAAGTCATATTCGGGACACGTTGCTCCCCACGATGGGATGTTTAACCACTTATCGAACTAATCAAGACGTGGGTGCCCTCCAGTTTGGATTAAAAATATATTCTTGTGATATGCCCCATGTTGGGTCGCTAGGTAGTTACCGCATGACGGAATCATATATCACGAGTTGAGCCTGATAAGGCATGGATCCAATGGTATGCCCCAAGATGGGTCGATAAGCTGTGCGTCGTAATAAACGAGTACGGATACCATTCGGATAAACCTTGATATGTCCCTAGTCGGACCAGAGCTATATCCTACACCAGTCAAATATGGGTATCACTCGGCCATGAGCCAAGAAAATCCTGATACGCTCCAAGTCGAGCCAAAGCTATATCCTACAGCAGTCGGATATGGGTATCACTCGACCAAGAGCCACGTATGTATGGTACACTCCAAGTCGAGCCCAAGCTATATTCTACGCCAGTCGGATATAGGTATCATTCGGCCATGAGCCAAGAAATTCAAGATACGCTCCAAGTCGGACCAGAGGTATATCCTGCAGTAGTCGGATATAGGTATCACTCGGCCAAGAGCCGCACAAATCCTAAAACGTCCCAAGTCGGACCTAGAATATATCCTACGACGATTGGATATGAAAATCACCCGACCAAAGAGCCATGCAAGCTTCGATATACCCCAAGCTGGGTCTAAGCTATGTCAAATGACAATCATGGAAAACACTTGGAAAGGTATTTCTTTATTATATATAAATTTCCCCAGGCATTGTGCCTGGGAAAATATTTTCTTACATTTATAGGATTATTACACCTCTCCGCGACGCACACGACCGAGAGCCTCCACAAGGGCTTCCCTAGCCCTATAAAAACCGGGGAAAATCTCGAGGAAGGTGTTGACGGAAACGCGGTCGAGGGCGACGGCTTTCTCTTCTGCCCATTCCGCCATGGCGAGTTCGAAGAGCGTCCACTCCTCAGCGAGATTAGGGTCCCGGCCGTCCATGAAGATCCCTCGGAAAGAAGGTGGAGCTCAGAGCAAGAAGATGGAGAACTAAGCGTGAGGGAATAAAATCCCAGAAGCACTAGATTGCCTTTTATAGCTGATGCGGTAAGGTTGAAGTAAATGCGAAGATGTAATGACATGAGAAGCCGAGGAGACTTGGAGTTAACATGGTTTCAGAAGCCAAAGAGTTTTTCGGAAAATGAATTGGCACAGAAAATCAAGACGACCTCGAAGAGTGCCTGGGGCTGATCATTGAAGAGGAAGGATATTAAGGTTTCGCTTCGAGCGTTCAAACCAAAAAATCAAGGGTTATATTCGAGTCCTTCATAATCTCCTTGCTGCAAAGAAAAACATTCAAATCAAGGAAGAAAGCAGTCAGAAGTTTATGCTGGAAGCTGAGAACATTGATCCAAAGTTGAAGACCCACATAAAGATGTAGCAATCGGATCAAGAATCACTCGGGGGCTACTGTGGAATATAAGAACCCAAGTGTCTTCATAACCGGCCCAGAAGTACGTGAGGGAGAGACAAGGCCCAGTGGAAGGCCCAGAGGATAACCTCCGAGCCAAGCCTTGTTGCCGTGCGGAAGGGGATACATCCTAGAGACAGTTGAACATATATTTAGATATAAGAGATACGGTTGTAATCCGAGTTGTTAGCAGGGTAAGATAAAGATGTAAACTTTATCCTATAACCGATTAGTATCCAATAACCAATCGGAATCTCTTAACCGATTGGAACTATGTAAACCGCCCCACCCCCACTATATAAGGGAGAGGGCGGGCAACAACAGAGACAACGAGCACATGAGCAATCATAGATCCAAGAGATCCACATAATCCCAGCACACAGGACTAGGGTATTACCTCCTCCATCGAGGGCCTGAACCTGTCTAAACCTTTGTCTTGTGTGACCTTCGAGTTTGAGATCTAGCGCCTGCCCCATAAATTTATTGCCGACTACAAAAGTCGACAATGGGATTTTCGGTTTTGCATTTTGAAGTAGAAGAAAACAATTAATATAAAAGATTTTCTTAAAAACCAAAATTCAAGAAAAATTCAGAAAAGATGGAAATTCAAAATAAGATCATATATCAAACTCATTTTCATAGTTTATTCATTTTGGAAGAAAGGATTTTAATAATGCAGTTGTTCTTTTCTTAAGACCCAAATTCAAGAAAATGAGGAAAAAGATGATATTTTAAATTAAAATCTTGATTAAAATTGAATTTTTTATTTAATTTTATTTTAAAATTATAAATTTTTGGTTTTCCTATTTTTGAATTTTTGAGGATGTTACAGAAGTCCTGAAACCAACATAGACAAGCAAACCGTCACGCAGCACTGCTCCACAAAAATATGCAACAACATCACTTAACCATTGTTGACAGCGCACAAACATTTGTTCCAGAAAATATCTACCGCCAACAACAGGCCGGTAGTACTGCTTGGCCGGTACTACCTCCATGCATTGGCCGGTGTGCCACTGGCCGGTACTACCGCATTTTTAATGCTGGTAGTGAACCACCCCCAAAAGTCCCAGAAACGATCATTCCTAGAAAATAACTACCTTCAACTAGGACCCAGTACAACCGCAAGCCGGCACTACCGCCGGCCACTCCCAGGCGGCTAGTGCCGCCTGGCCAGTACTACCGTCGTTCTAAGGCTGGTAATGCCGTCAAAACTAATAGCACCTCAAATTGCTATAAATTTAAATCCAATTGAAATCAAACTCAAATTTAGGCACCACAAGCTCAAACAGAGTCAATTACTCATCACACATAAGGATTGACCTCCACATGGTCTTTCAGTCTGTAAGCATTGGCATGAGCCGTTATGATCCATTGACCCATCTGTCCATGTGTGAGAATGAGATATCAATGGAGCTAGCTAGACAAGTAATTAAAAAAGGTATTATTTTGAAAAACATATGGCCACTAATCGTGACGGCGACGGCCAGAAAACACAGGAAATTATCACATAACACGACCGGATTAGTTGGGGGGAGACATTGATTAACCACCTCAACGAACGCCGTTTTGATGGATCGAAAAAGAGACGCACATTATTTCTTTATTATGATTTTGTTTTGTTCCATCTATCGATCTCTTTTTATTAATTTTAGCTTTTTATCTCCAATCGATGGTCAGATCCTTCGTGCCAATCCATCCATCGATCAAGAATTGATGGCTAGAATCTACATATGTCGTTGCTATATAATATATCTTCGCTAACACGCCTGGACGTTAATTACACGACCTGAGTACGTACGTACAATTGTTGGAAGTATGCACTTAATTGATTGATTGAGAGTAATTAGTTGAGAGTTTGATTTGTACGTGTACCAAGCAAGGGTAATTGTTCCATGAAAAAATATTGGGCTAGCTGTTTGGGTTGGGACTCTTCCCCTCATATATTATCTTTCTCGATATGTTTATATGCTCAAAATTAACCAGGATGCCGATCAACCAATTCAGCTCTAGCTAGCCTATGGGTTGGGAATCCGTTTTACCAATTTCAGTAAGTTTGTACTATTTATATATCTAAAAAATGTTTTTAGTTAACTGATAAATCTTAATTTCAAAATATAAGTGATTTTTTATAGCCTCCCTAATGCCAAGTAGAGGCTATCTCATAGGAGTTCCTCGATACTTTGCAGCTCTCTAGCACCACATACGCTCAGCGCAATTGAATTGCCCCAATCAGCTAAGCCTATCAGTTATGTTGCCAACCAACTATTAAATAAATTTTTCTTTTTTACTAGAATCTTTTTTTCTTCGATTTAGCCCTAGGTTTTATTGACAGTTCCAATTTACAAACGATTTTCAATAGTAGTTTACTGACGACGAAAGAAACAGAATGATATAAATCTCACCAATAAATGCCGCATAAATCATATTTTAGTACTAAATAAAAATTAATTTAATGAATGCATTGTAAGATTTTACTACCACACAGACTTCACAGCATGCTGAACCCTCACTACTATCACTGCCGGTTCCAAACTGACATCACTAACGGATATTGGAACCGGCAGTGATTGGTCGGCATTGATACTCCGACTATCACTGCCGGTCGCATACGAACCGGCAGTGATAGTCCGGTTTGTAAATCACTCGGTAAAATAAGAAAAAATTATTTGCACATGGACCGACCACCCTGTATTTACTACGCACGATCGCACCACAAGTCACTCGAACCTGGGACCTCTCACCTCGTGTGATGCTTCCTTAACATCTCACCTAACATGCTCTTCTCAACTACTATAAGATATATTTTTCTTTTATCTCTTCGTATCCGAAAGTTTCAACGATTATTTGGACATCTAATTGACTTTAAATAAAAAAGTTGTCAACTACAAAGTTGTAGATCTCGTTGAGAGCTATAATTTTCATACAATTATTTTCTCCATCTGACTCCATATGAAAAAGTTATTATTTTTCAAAAATATTATCACTTACGGTTTGTTTACGAACCGGCAGTGATACTTCCTCCATTATCACTGTCGGTTCTTCTTAAGAACCGACAGTGGTAAGTTATTATCATTGCCGGTTCTTAAGAAGAACCGATGTTGATAGTATCACTGCCATTATTTTTATACAACCGGCAGTGATAAGTTACTATCACTGCCGGTTCTTCTTCGGTTGAGCATTTGTGCCGGTCTAGCATATGACCCGACAGTGATAGTGTTATCACTGCCAATTTTAGCCAAACCGGCAACGATAGGCAGGAAAGAAAGGGGTTTTTTGTATTAGTGCCTTTGGCATGATAGTAAAATATACATATACGGACATTAAATTGGAGTGCATTTGGCATTAACTTTTGAGTAAATCCATCACATGGCTATAATACGCCACGGTGAGGTTCGGCAGTAAAATCTAAAGATGTAACCAGTAAATTATAACATATTTAATAGCATAATATAAGTTTCTATTTTTTTAGAGCATAAAATCCAATATGCACCAAGTGCGCATCTTTCTTGAAACAGATCACATCATCTCTACTACTTCTAATTAGGAGTTGGTGGCGGTCGTCCATTCACCACCCTTCAACACCCTCACATCTATTCTCCACCCATCGGGTCACGCCGTGTGACCAGTTGCGTTTGCCAAGCCCCGGCCCAAAATGCATCTGTCGAACGAAACCCTAACTACCCCATACCGAGCAACCCAAACTCTCAAGGGGTCCCTCTCCGCGTCCCACTCCACGCTCCTCTCATCCGCCGCACCGCTGCTTTCCTCCGTGCTCGCCTCCTCCCACGCTGTGTTCACCTGCTCGCGCTCGCTGCCCAGTCTAACGCCTACTTCACGGACGAAAACCACAGCCTGTACCTCGCCCTTTGAGCCGTCGATGCTATCGACCGCGACCTCGCCTTTGATCCCAAGCCTCTGCCCCTCCCCACCCTCCAACACAGGCTGCTCATCCTCGTCCCCGCGGGCGCGCCCGCGCCGAGCATGAGATTTCCATGGAGTTCTCCCACTGGATGGTCAACATCCACGCTGCATCGCGGCACCTTGGCCAGGTATCCATCGGTCGGTCCGCCGCCGGTAGTCAACGCCAGGAGGAGCTCCACTCCAAGCACCACCCACTGGAGGAGTGCATCACCCTGGATGACGATGGTGTTGGCGACCTTGTTGACTTCGCGACAGTCGCTGCAACAGCAGACGTCACAGATGGAGTGGCTGCAGCGTCATTCGACCTCACGCTGCTCTATCATGTGATGAATATACACCAGACGTTGGCGCTTGGGGAGCGGTTCAAGAAGTACTACCTAGAGAACAAGAAGCTATAGCTGACGTTAGACTTTTATGTGATTGCAGTGACTGCATTCCTTGAGTCTCACCAGGTGTTCTTCTCGCAGATTGCTAGGTTCTTTATTGTTGAGGACCGTGTGTTTCGAACAGGGCATGGGCTCACGTCACGGATTGATGTAGATGCACTGTGGGATGCCGCAGTGGGAAAGATGGTCTCTGTGATGGAGGACAACTTCTCTCGGATGCAGACAGCAAATCACTTTCTTCTCATCACTGATTATGTTGCTTTGCTTGCTGCCACGATGAGGCGGTATGGTTACCCAATCAGGATGCTACTCGATGTGCTTAAAAGAAGCTGCTATTCTTCATGGAGAATGTTGTTTATGTTTCTCCTTGGGCCTTTCAAATGAATATTGTAGGTACGCCTATTCATTCTTTGTTTTGTGATTTATGCTGTATCGAAAGGAAGTGTAAAGGAGTGGTCGATGGCATCTGACATGGCATAACCCTGAGAAGGTAATTTATGCCCTGCAGCAAACCTTCTGATTTTTGTATATCCTCGTTTTGCATCTCTTACTTGTTTCTTTCATACAACGCATATTAGCACACTGACCAGACGGGGTGCACGGCGGCCGGAATTGCAGAGGTATAGGCTCGACTGTAGATTTTCTGCCTACTCGACTGTAGATTTTCTGCCCTATTTTCCTTGAAAAGAGCATGCAATCTGTTGTTTCAATAATGAGAATTTCTGCCTTATTTTTTACATGGCTTGCTTCTTTTGTTGTAAATGTTTTAATTAAACAGGAACACAGAACACAATCGTTTCTCGGCTTCTGTGCCTGTGAAGTTACTAAACATGCCAAACTTTAAGTAACTCCTTGACTGAGCTATTTATGTCAACATTTCTCTACCTTTAATGTTTTAAGACAAATCCATCTTTCATATGCTCAAGAATTCAAAATTCAACTACTTTTTGTGTGAGATTTGTTTTCACAAGATGCTCATATAAATTAATGTACGACACAGGATGGATAATCCATTCAATACCAGCATAGCCCCATCACCATCAGCAGATTAGCATAACCAAAGTTAGTTAGATAAATGTTCATAAGCTTATGTGCAGAAGTAACTATACGATGTCAGATGCCCTAGCCTGAGGGCATGAACAAATGCTTGCTATGTTCAGAACAACCCAAGTTCCTTTCATCGCGCATGGCACTAACCATTTCATCTTGAATCATCTGCAATTAAGATGCACACATTATTCAACTCATTACCATTGAAAATTGTGTCATGCAAATGGATAATTCGACTATATGAATGTTTTAAAATGGCCTTTGTTGCATTCCGCATTTCTGATAATTCCGCATCATGTATAAAATAATGAAAACTTAAGGTCTATTCTTGAGCAACTGATCACTGTAGTACTAGATAAGAAGTGTATGAGGGTTAATTACATGCTAAGTCTCAGATTTAGTTGACTGAGGAAGAGACCTAACTGTGGCCAAGTACCATCTCCAACTCTCACGTTCCTCAGAACTTGAAAGTACTGCAGGCACGAATGATGGACGGAAAGGCACTATCAAGTTAGAAGGCAGGATGTTTGATTTTCCCTCAGAGAGAGTAAGTAGTTGTACATCAGCCGCCATTTCCAGCTTTGTATTACTCAAAATCATACTCAACCTGCAAGTAAAATAAATGAAAATTTATAGATCTTATATTCTGATCTAAATTGCATAGCAATGATAGTTTGGTGTTTCATGCTTAAAGTCTATCGTTGTGCCATCGTTGTTGCATTCCTTCATCTCTTTTATTGTGATTTATCCATGTACAGTAGATAGTTATGCATTGTTTATAATTTGTTACAGCTTTCGGACTTGTTGTCCTTTTTAGGTTGAAGTGTTGCAGTGTTTAGATACTCAATTGATAAGTTCTGAAAAGTTACTGCCAGTATCACTTGCTAAATTATGTCTATATAATCTTGAATTTCCTTTAGGTGTTTAATCTGAGCCATTTATAAAGAAATATTTTGTTACTATTCTTTTATTGAACAAGCTCGAACCTTTAGTAATGATACTAGCTGATGGCTTTTCCGAATTTTATAGTTGTATTTAACTTACTGTTAGTTGTGTACTGCAGCTAACCTGCTTTGTATTGCCGCCTCAATACAAATATCTGTTGCAACCAGACACAATTTGGAGTGCAAAGGAGACACCTGAAAACCTTTCCTTGCTGGAACAAAATTTACACTTAGAGCCATTAGAGGTAAGTCTAGATGTATTATGTTGTATACGGTATTTATCTTATGTTAAAGAGGTATGTATTGCATTTCAGTGAAATCACTGAACTTTGTTTGCTCTTATATGCCCCGGTTGATTGATTAGTTCATTTGTTTTTGTTTACTTCAATTAATCTCTAATCAAGGCCTTTCATTACTGAGGTAATACCACACAGAGTTGGGCCTTTTTGGCCTGTGGCAGTTAGAACACAACTTCTTCCATAGGACCTATAGGTTACTGCTACTACTCTAAAGTGCGAAATTATAGGCTTTCTGCTAATGAACCTAAATTTACCGGTCAATCCAGCTTAATCTGAAAATAGAATATTAATCGATTCTTAGTCTGAACAGAATTTACAAGACATAAATGATTATGCCTCTTACTCAGATTGTCTCCGGTTAACAACTTACGGTAAGTAAAAAGACGAAGATGTGAACTCTCGGATGAACAAAAAGATTCCAAAGAGTATGTAAATAAACATGAGTTACAGCTCTAAAATTGAACATAACTTAAAAGTATTTCATATTATAAAGTCTAGAAGGATGATAATTTGAAATAACATTATCTTACTCTTTAGTAAAGCAAATATCATCCGCAACTTTAACAATATCTAACCACATCTTCTAAAAATAAACTTCAGATTAACTCCATCCCAAGCCTAAGCTACACTTTTCTTTTCCTCATTAAGTAGAATATAGGCTACATTTTTCTTTTCCTCATTAACTAGAATATATAGTTCGCCCGTTTTTCGAAGTTGTTAATGCCATAGGAAATTTTTCTAAATTTGACCAAAATTTTATGGCCTTGTTTGGTGTTATATTTAAGCAAATTTGCCTTTTCTTTGCTTTCTTTAATTCGAACATCAATTTAAATCTGTATTATATCATGTTTAACAAAATGATTCTGCGTCGGACCGTATGTACTTTCCCATTAATGATACTGCCACAAAATGAGCCTACGTGGGGTCTCACTCAATTTTTTCTCCACAATAAAGAGATTGGTTTATGAACCATTTTACATGCCCACAAAAAACAATGTAATGAATGGTATGATCAATGATCTTCCGATGCGTTGGTATGCATCTTTGATACAAATCTATCGCAGGTCTTGGAGGTCATCAAACAACTGTAAATTACTGAGGTGCAGGAGAAAGCTACTACTGTTTGTTGTGCCTTCACAGTAGAGGCAGCAAATTATGGTCACTGTGCATGCATATGTACTCCATAGTCCATTCATTGCTGGTCTGTAGCCTGCACATGCATGTCCACAAACCAACTTATTTGACATCACACTAATAAAGTTCCAAAGATGCCGACGATTGTGGTTGTACCGTTTGGCTATAGTTATACATGCTAATGTGATGCTTGTATATAGAGATATATATCACCTTCTTTTGAGATTCCGTTGCAACGCACGGGCACCCTACTAGTGTTAAAGAAAATGACGATGATCGTTTCATCGATTCGACATGATTTTACAATTTGGGAAATCAATCACCAGCTTCCATTTCATCAACATCTTGTGAGTACATGAAGGAAAAACAATAGAGAAACAAGAATCGGCTATTATTAATTCTATGAAACAAGAGCAGGTCCAGCTTCCATTGCGCTGCCAACTGAAACAAAATGAACCAACATGAAAGCTTTTAGCTGATGCTGGCCAGCGTATTTCAGGAGGTCATCGCGATGAGACTACTAAGGCCTACTCAATGAGCAGTACATATCGAAGGAGCCTTCCAACCAGAGAAGTTAACCCTTCAACTACAAACATTTCTACAATTTACGAGTTAGGTCTTCAGATTTTACTACAGAACCTTACCGTGGCATATTATATGTAACATCACAAAATTTTGCTTAAATATTATTTTAATGTCATTTGTGTCTTTTGTGAATTTCTGGAATTTATTGTATTTTTATGGATTTTATTTGAATTAATTTCAGAAAATGTATATTGGACTTTTATGAACATTAATTAAATATATAAAAAGATAATATAAAGTTTAGAAAAAAATATTTTATTTGAGTTCAAAATCTCTCAAAGTATTTTTCAGATTTTTCTGGAATTTTTCCTGGTACTTTTATTGCTTAAAACAAATCAAATGATTTTCTGTAATTATTTTAAAAGGAAAATCCGTGGAAAAAACAAGTGAACAGTATTGGGCTTGGCCCATTACTGTGCACGTGCGTCGGCCTAGTTGCGGCCTAATTTTTAGAGGGTTAATCGTCCACCGTTGGATCTAAATCCGATGCGCGAGGTGAGTTCAAAACCCTAGCGATTTCTGACCGTTGGATCTAGATGGCATGTTGGACCAGGATAGCGCCGCGTTGCGTGTGCCGTGACGTCCGATCGGGACACATGTCGCGCTGCCGTTCATCGTCTGTGTCGCGAACTCAGAATCCACCGCCGTTATGACGTTGATCTTTCTCGCCGTGTAGGGCTCGGACGCCTAGGGTATTTAAGGAATGGGTACACCCTTGAGAATCGCTGTCTCCCTGTGCATCCGTGAGCCATAGAGTTGCCGCTTGCGCCGCCGTAGCCATCGCTCCAGAGCTCACCGTTGTTCCTTGGTGCGCCTCCGTTGGTTTCCACCGTATTTCATTCGCCGCCGTGGAGGACAGATCTGGAATCACCGTTTCAAGACGCATCGGATCTGTGGAGTCTCATCGCTGGAACGTCAACAGAAAGCTGTTGGACTCGTCGTCGTCTTCGCGTCTGGTAAGAACGTCGCCGCCGTGCCGCCATCGCTGGTTGGAGCTCTGCTGACCATTGGATCTTCGTAGATTGGTCCTGATAGCGCCACGTAAGCACGGTAACAGTAAACCTCATCATCTATCATGACCCGTTGGATATACCTCGGACATGCGAGATCGAGAGACGTGTGCGCATCAGCAGTAAGCTGTATCATCTAGTGTGGACCGTTGGATTAAATCAGACGACCTGGATCGCACCGCATTTCGGACCAATATCGTTGTGACACGTGTCAGGCACAGGAGCCGAAGCGTCGTGGACCGAGTCCGTCGTGGTCCGGTGCCACACCGAGGACCAAGTCCATAGACCATGACACGTGGCGCATCATGATTGGTCCCGGATCTTCGCTGACGTCATGCTGGCGTCATAATTCTGTTTTCCATTGGGAAACAATCCGATTGGAAATTCTGCGATGCTGACATCATCATGAGGTCACGCTGACATCATAAATGCGGTTTTTCTGTATAAAAATAATTCGGGAAAATTGGATTTTCTATTTTTTGTATTTTCAGAATTAGTTCAATTTTTGAAAGGCTATAACTTTTGCATTTTAACTCGGATTTGAGTGATTCAAGTTTCTAAAAATTTATAAAATTAAGGTATATTTAATGGTTAATTTTATTTGATTTTAAGAGTTCATTTTCTCTCTATTTTAGTATTTATTTGCTTTTCTACTTCGGTACACGTAGACGTTGAATTGTGAGACGCTTCGGAGGAGGATCCGTCAACTCAGGATCATGTTCTAGAGCAAGACTAGAATCTATACCAAGGCAAGTTGTGCTTTTATCATGTTGAACCCTTGTTTATAAAATTGCTATATTGTTTTACTCTATTGCACAGTATTTCAAGTATACAATTGTTTCAAATTAAATTGAGATCTAGTTAATATACCAATTGATCTATACCCTACCTTGTCATTTGTATGCCATGATCTATTGTCACCTTAGATTGGTTCACTATAGTTCATTAATACTAAAATCAACAGGTGATGATTAGATCGTGGTAGTTGCTTAGCAATGCCACGTCATCACATGTACATGAATCATCAATGATTAATCTTGACTAATGGAATATGAAACAATGATATGAACTTGTGTGTCATGTGAGATCACACAATGAGATTGAGTTGTAGTGGCGAGTCATGTCACGCAACGATGTTGACTTGTTGATGGCACGTGGTGCTTCGTAATCAACTGGGGAGGTATTCACTTAGATTGGGGCAAGTGACAAGGGGCGAGTATGCCAAGGTAGGCCCGATGGGCAGAGGGTATGTGGAAGTCTTGCTTCCATCATCTTAAGGACTTAACCTTGCAAGTTTTTGACCTAAGTCAATCATGCAACCACATGTCTGGTATGGGACAGCATAGCTAATTAATTTGCAATGTCTTATTTTGGTACTATCATTGGCAGTGTGTGTTCCCAAGTTATGGAGTAATTCACAAGGAGCAAAAGGGGGCCCTGGTTGTGGTTTTCAGACCCATCAGTGTTGAAACCTTAGCGGGTAGTATCAAGTTAACACTACTACAGAAAAGCTTATCATAGACGGTTCGAATCGTCATCACGCATTTCGTTTCCTGACCGTGCGTAACCATGTGTCGATGATATTACGATATCACGAGGCGGTTTCTAAACCGTCGTGATAGAATATATCATAGACGGTTTTAAACTAAAACCGCTCGTGATATTATCATATCACGCATCGCTTTATTTAAAAACCGCTCGTGATGTTATGATATCACGAGCGGTTTTTGTTTGAAACCGCTCGTTATATCATTACATCACGCACGGTTTTAGTTGAAAACCGTCTATGATGTGATGATATCACGCACGGTTTTTGTTTGAAACCGTCGTTACATTTTATATCACGCATCGGTTTTAATTAAAAACCGTCGTGATAAGACTTCCAACAGCAACCATTAATCTATTTATTGGCTAGCCTCGGAAATGCTAGCCACGCCCTCGGAAAAAGCGATTACTGAATAACTAAACTCATATTACAAAAACATTACAACCATTTCGAAATGAACTCGGATATATTAACCAAATGTAACTCAATAGCATTAACCAATTAATCGAATACACAACTACAATTTACAAATCCACAACACAAGTTTGACAATTAACCCAAATGGTAATTTAGAAAGAATACTCCTCAAGTTATACGGCAGCGTGGAACTCGCCTTTTTGTGTAAAATTGATCTGCAAGAAGGCACAAAGCTGGCCTCGAATCGCTCGGATCGGCCTCTTCCAACGCAGCTTGTTACCCGATTGGTCGTTTTCTTAGTGACAAGGAGTTCCATGTTGTGGCAAACGTAAAATCCACAACGGTTATTTCCCTTTCCCTGCTGGTGGCACTGCAAATATAGATTTGGTTAGTTCCAGAATCATTATTACATAGTTTACATAGGATTATTGTGACAGCGGTTACCGGAAACTTAAAATCGTGATTCAGCTTCGCCCTGTCCTTGCCAGAAGGCCCTCCATAATATTTGTACACTTTGAACGCGCTACGTGATTGCAATAGGTTAGCCTCAGCTATTCCAGGAGAAACATACATGTTTGAACAACCTACATGACCATGTTATCTTTGGAGGAAACGTGATTAATTACCTGGTGATTAATTTTGCAATAGGTTGTAAGTCGTGGCTGCCACTCTGTAAGGAATCAAGGTAAATAACCCGATTCGTCGATGGATGAATTACAATGAGAACCCAATGAAACCTACACTGTATGTCGGCATGGTCAATTAATGTAACGAGTTGCGAGCATAGTGTAAATCAAACTAGCACTTACCCTGGGTTGTGGGGTAAAAGTATGAACTCTTTATCTTTTTGAGCCGCCAAGGCCTCTCCGACGTATTTTTCGACAAATCCGTAATCTTTGTCCATTGTTTGCTTGGAGACTATGTGTGGGTCCAGAAAACCCACCGGTTGTTCGTTCTTCCTCGCTTCCTGGATCATGTATCTAAATATACGAAAGCATTGAGTCATATATATATATGACTTTTATCGATATTATACGAATGTAGAATGTGAATGCACACACTTACAATGTCCAGCATCTCAAGAGCGCGGCATCGAGGGCGTCGAGGTTTAAGACATCAAAAAGGTCATTGAAGTCGGTTGTGAAGAATCCCCCCGATGACTCATTGAATAGATGCTCATACTTGAAACTGACCGATATACTCGTTATGCGGTCATGCACTGGCTCTTTAGCCTGTTGCATGCACCAATTCTACAATCTGACGCAAGCAATAGAAAGGTTCTTCATGCGCTCTCCTATTACAAAAGGCTCTCCTAGCTGGTATACTCGGGCCAGGGGGCAATTGGATAGTCCAATTTCTTCATGATCTGCTTCGCTTTGCCCTTGACCTTTTTTCTGCCATAAGGAGTCTGCACGGGCGATGAGTGGGCACCATCCAACTGAATGTCCTTTGATGCAGGGGGCACGGGAGCCGATTTGGTGCTCTGCTGAGGTGCATCATCTAGCTCAGGCAGTTGGGGAAGCTCCGGTGATGGAGGACGGGCGTCCAGGGAGATGTCGCTGCTGGGCCACTGGATAAAACTGTGAATAGCGTCCCCCAGTGTCACAATCTCGTCGTTTGGGGGCATCGGAAGTGGGGCGGTCTTGAAATTATCGCTTACACCGCCCACACTAACCTTCGTGAATCCTGTGCGTAACGGTGCCGTGCACCAGCGCCCCTTCAATAAACGGATACGCGACCCCCGAAGCAGCCGGAATAACAGTGGCACCATGGACAAGTCTCACTTGGAGAGTGCACCGCGTGGCCACCTACATAACGGTACACGCTAGCTATGCGTCCAACACTATTTGTATGGAGCATTCAAGACATATATATAAGTACCTTGATGTCACAGACGTGAGATTTCCCATGTTCACTGTGGGAGTGGCGGACGACACACATTGCTTTTTGGTAGTGGGGCTGATTTGCCCACATACATCTGGGACTTGCGCAGGCTGATTATTGAGTCTTTCCTCGAGGCTTTTTATCTTATTGTTGAATTCTTCTCTTAGTCTTTTCTCAATCCTTTGTACCAGTCGTTCCTCTCGCTCTGCTTTGGTTCTCTTCCTACTGCGGTATTTGTCTGAGTCGCCTGAAAATCCTGACTTCCAGGGAACAAAAACCCCAACGCCACATGTGCGACCAGGGTGTTCCTTGTTTCCCAAGGCTGTGGAGAGTACATCTTTCTCCCTGTCTGGCAAAAAAGTGCCCTCGGAAGATTGTGTACTCAACGCTACCTGCAAGATCTCGAAAAGTTAATTCACTTACGAAATTACGGACTAATTACGTACAAAATTGGAAGTCCGATATCTTACCAGTCGTTGGCAGACTTCCTCGTCCGCGGGGTTTGTAAAGGAGACGGTGCCGGAAGACGTTGCACTTGACCATGCTCTCAGCCAGTCTCTGGCGCGTCGGTCAACGATACATGCAAATGGCACACAGGCCTCCTCGTCCTCCCTCTCCCATTGTTCCCTCTTCCCCGCATACCCAGCGGTGCCAAGTCCGTGGGGTGGGTGCTCCTTACTGCAGGCCTTGTGGGCTTCACTTTGACGCACGACTTCATCCGTCGTCTTCGCCTCAACAAAATTTTGCCATATATCCTCAGTAATGAACCCGTACTTAGAGATGGGAGTCCTGTCCTTATTGACATATTCCTTGACAAGGGTGCTCTTGAAATTCTTCCACGCCTTTCCCACCACTAGTAGTGCATACCGTCGCACTAAGATCACAAAGTTTTCTGGGATATCGAACGAAGACATAATTTCTATCACCAAGTCGTTGCAGCTCTCATCAGTCAGTGACTTCCAGGATGGACATGTGATGGGGACCCGTTCCCGTGCGACTATCCCGCACAATGTCCTAAATGCATTCACCGCCTTTCTTGGTTCGGTGGGGGCCCCATCCTTTCGATCAACCGCTGTGATGGTATATCGTTCCGTGGGCCTTTTATTTACTCCTCTTGGACCTCGAGGAGTTTTTCTTTTCGGTGACTCATCACATCCTTCAGACGGCGAATGAGGGGACACCATCTTGCAATCTAGGCTAGTTGTCGTGGCACAACAGGAAAGAAAAGTAAACAAACATGGAAGGCTACCAATTGATAGCTGCTTTTATTTAATGGGTATAAAGGTAGTTCAGAGAAGGTAAGTTGAGAGAAGCAATTCATGATATTTTAGTTATAAGTTCTCATAAGTAATGTCTAACTTGGTCTCTGACACTAGCCTGGATCACACCATGCACAATTGGCTTGAGTAATCTTGTTGTAGTTGCTTTCTTACCAACCTCAGAACTAGCTAGAAATTTATACCCTTAATCTATAGATCTCCAAGGTTAATGTTAAGCTTTATTAGCTTCAAAGCCAAATAAGGATTTATAATAGTCACAAGCAATATCAAGCATCTTATTGGTATCATAAACAGGACCATCAGGGCCCTCAAGAAGTAATAAAGTTCTTTCTCCTTCTTTGATTAGCCACGACATGGAAATATTTAGTATTTTTATCTTCTTCTTTAACATTCTTTTCTCTAGCTTGTTGTCTAGCTTTGGTTTCTTCAATAACCCAAATATTTTATATCCCTTGTTTAATAGACAATAATCTGCTTTCCTCTTGAAGTAAGATGTAAAGCAAACTCCTCTTTATTTTAGAAAACAAAAGGGTATCATCAAGATATTGCAAACCGATGATACCACCAGGACAAACATCTTCACAAAGACCCTTAATTATCCCAGAATTAACAGCTTTAAGTAAGATTCTGGTAAAAACATCCGCAACTAGATTGAAAAGAATTGGGGATAAAGGGTCCCCTTGCCTTAAACCTTTACCAGTTTGGAAAAAATTACTTTCAACATTATTAATTTTCACCCCTACAGAATCTTTATCTAAAATAGAATGAATCCACGACTGCCATTTGCTCCCAAACCCTCTCTTAGCCAAAATGTCCAACAAGAAGCTCCAATTAACCATATCATAAGCTTTCTCATAATCAAGTTTGAGAACAAGGCCCTTATCTTTATCGTGATGGATTTTATGAATAACCTCCTGAGCGGTGACCACACTCTCTAAAATGTATCTATTTTTAATAAAAGCAGTCTGATTTTGCATAATGATTCTATCACAAATGTGACTAATCCTATTTGTTAACACCTTTGTAACAATTTTATAACTACAATTCAACAAGCTAATTGGTCTGAACTGCCTCATATTTCTAGCGTTATTCTCTTTAGGAATTAAAGAAATCATAGCAAAGTTAAGTCTGAACAAATCAAGCTCTCCTCTTTCCAAAGATCTAAATAGAGCCATCAGATCATCTTTAATAATATTCCAGAATTTTTGATAAAAAATAAAAGGAATGCCATCTTGACCAGGAGCTCCATCCGAGTAGGAATCAAAAACTGATTCATTCATTCATTCATTCATGATATACTTTGCCATTTATGATCTACTTTGCCATTATTCTAATAATTTAGAAATCTAACCAAGTTAAAATCTCCCCCTAAGAATCCATCCCTTATCGACACTTACCGAGCAAAAATCGATGGGGAGGCGTCGGCGAGGGTACGGCGTCGGCGATGGGGAGGCGTCGGCGAGGGGGCAGCGTCGGTGATGGGGAGGCGTCGGCGAGGGGGTGGCGTCGTCGATGGGGAGGGGTCGACGAGGGGGCACCGTCGGCGAAGGGGAGGCGTCGACGAGCTGGGGCGGAGACGAATATACTTAGGGTTTTGAGCGCGTGAGTGGAAGAGTAGAGAATGAATGATCTGCCAAAGTGGCCTTTTTATAGGTCTCCCATATCACAGACGGTTCTATTATAGAACCGGCTGTGATATAAACTATACCAAACGGTTCTATTATAGAACCGTCTGTGATGAAGATTGACACAGACCTTCATTGCTAAGGTAAATCCAAAGTTTGGCCTTCTTGACATAATGTATATAATTCAGTTTGTGCGAGCAATATCAGTAAAGGAAAGGAAACTATATTAAATAAATCAGATGCATATATACACAAAGTTGTTTTTAATTTCGAGCATTTCATTACAAACAACTCTATTATCTTCTAGAGTACACTTAAAATCATAACTCCACTTGCTTATTCTTTTGTATAAAAATTAGCCCTTCATGATGATCGACGCGTGTGTAGCTAGCTTCTTCGGGTTGTTCTTCCTGGACTGTGATTCTCTTTCCGATAGGAGGCAACTCTTCGAATTGATTGTATTCTTCCTCATCTACTACATTCTCTACTCCGACAATCCTCCTTTTCCCCTGAAGAACTACATGTCTCTTCTTGTTGGACGGGTCGATTACATAGAATACTTGAACAGCTTGGTTAGCGAGTACGAATGGTTCATCTTGGTATCCGACGCGTGCGAGGTTGTGATGAGTGACACCGTGTTTGTCAACCTTCACATGCTGGAGGTGGATCCAACGACACCGAAATAAGGGGATCTTGAATAGTACATAGTCGAGCTCCCAAATCTCCTCTATAAACCCATAGTAGGAGCTCCTCGTTGACCCAACGGTGTTGAACGCATCTATGCATACACCGTTGTTCTGATTTGTGCTCTTCATATCCTGATATCTCGTGTAAAATATGTACCCATTTAAGTCGTATCCTTTCCATGTTACAACTGTAAATGTTGGCCCTTTTGCCAACCATGTGAGCGTATCACCTGACGAGGTCCCAGTGATGGGTCACTCCTTCAGCCATCTGTTAAACTAAAGGTTATGCTGACTCGTGATCCAAGACTCTTGCCGCGTTAGATTCTCTTGCCGTAGCCAGTGCTTATGCTCATCGATGTACGGGGACACTACATCCATGTGTTGCAAAACCGTGAAATGAGCTTGAGCATAGGAAGCTGGATAAGGCGTGATTGCTTTCCTTCCGATGGTCCCGATGCCCTGGAGTCTCCCCTCATGACGAGATCGAGGCACACCTATTGGTTCGACCTGAGCCATATAATCGACGCAGAACTCTACGACTTCTTCGGTTGCATAACCTTCGACAATGCTACCCTCCGGCCGAGATCGATTCCGTACGTAGGACTTGAGAATTCCCATATACCTCTCAAATGGGTACATGCTAAATAGGAACACGGGCCCGCATATCTTTATCTCTATCACAAGGTGAACAACAAGATGGACCATGATATCAAAAAACGACGGAGGGAAATACATCTCAAGATTACATAGAGTCATCACCACCTCAGCCTGCAGTGCATCTAGTGCTTCGGGATCGATGACCTTTTGAGCAATTGTGTTAAAGAAATAACACAGCCTCGTGATTGTCTCCCGGACCTTGACTGGAAAAATACTTCTAATTGCCACAGGGAGCATTTGTGTCATCAGCACATGACAATCATGAGACTTCATGCCAACTAATTTCAAATCTTGCATCGAAACAAGTCTCTTGATGTTAGAGGAGTAACCGGACGGAACTTTCACACCATGCAAGCACTGGCACAGTTCAGTTCTCTCACCCTTAGACAAAGTGTAACAAGCGTGTTCGCAGATGTTCGGCTGATCTGCCTCTCTTTCGGTGCTAACTCGTGTCTTATGCCCATATTGACCAAGTCAAGGCGAGCATTGATACTGCCCTTTGATTTGCCTTTAATATTCAATAAGAGACCAATCAAGCTATCACGCACATTCTTCTCCATGTGCATCACGTCGATGCAAAGGTCGAACTTCTAGGTGCTCCCAATAAGGTAGGTCCCAAAATATTGATCTCTTCTTCCACGTGCTCTTCTCACGGACCTCGATTTACGCCCCTTTCCAAATGCAACATCCAAGTTCTTAACCATATCATGGATATCTATCCCACTTAAAGGCTTTGGAGCTAAACCGTCTTCGTTCGCTCCATCGAATTGTTTTTTCATTTTGCGGATGGGTGATTCCTCCAAGGAACCTCGGTGATGCATGTAAATAGTTTTGCGCGAGTGATTCACCACACATTCTCGGTATTGTCTAACAAAGTGAGTGCAGGCTTTGGTTCCTTTTGTACTCCACGATAGGTTACCAAGGCGGGGTAATCATTTATGGTGCGTAACAAAAGGCGGTGCAAAGTGAAGTTCTCTCGCTTGTACGCATCCCATACCATGCACTCTGAACCCATAGTGTTTTCAGATCTTCCACCAATGGTGCTAGGTACACATCAATATCGTTCCCAGGTTGTTTCGGTCCTTGGATAAGTACAGACAACAAAATGTACTTGGGCTTCATACACAACCAAGGAGGAAGGTTGTAGATACAGAGATTCACGGGGCAAGTGCTATGCCGGCTACTCATGTTACCGAAAGGATTCATTCCATCTGTACTCAATCCAAACCTTATATTCCTCGGATCCTCACCGAATTGTTGAAACCTCCTATCGATGTTTCTCCATTGGATGGAATCACCAGGGTGCCTTAGCATTCCATCGTTCTTACGCTCCTCCGAGTGCTAACGCAACAGTTTTGCCTCATTTGGGTCCGCAAACAAACGCTTCAAACGAGGAATTATAGGTAGATACCATGCCACCTTAGTAGGAGGTCCTTTCATCACCTGGATGCCCTCACTTTCATCATTCGAATGACTCTTACGCTTGTACCGGGATGCGTTGCACACAGGACATATGTGCAAGTTCGCGTACTCTTGGCGGTACAGGATACAGTCGTTCGGACATGCATGTATTCTTTCTACATCCATTACCAAGGGACAAAGAACCTTCTTAGCTTTGTAGGTGGTTGTCGGCAACTCGTTTCCCTCGGGAAGCATGTCCGCCAATAAACGTAACAACGCTGTGAAACTCTTATCGGACCAACCGTTGCTTGCTTTCAATTTCAGCAGTTCAAGCACGGATGACAACCTTGTGTATTTCGACTTGCAGCCTGGGAACAAAGGTTTCTCCGAGTCCTCCATCAAGCCCCGGAATTTACCATATTCTCTATCATCACGGTTCCCTTCTACATCACGCATCATCTGATTCAGATTATCTTCCTGCAACCTATCCTCATCGGAACCACAATCGATATGACCATCCGACATATCATTGACTTCGTTGACCATGTTAGTACACGCTTCTCAGATCTCTGCTCTTCACCGTGGTGGTCCAACATGTATACCCGCTTTGAAACCCCTCATAATCAAGTGTGCTTGATCTGCGCAAAGTTTCAAACATCTACATTCTCACACCAATGCACTGACAAGACATAAACCGCCCCCTTATTAAACATATCCTCTTCTCCAGCTCTTCTAAAAGTGGAGACGCCATTAATGTACTCGGCACTCACACGGTTCTTAGTGTACATCCATCTTCGGTCCATCTACGCCAAGCATATTGCATTAATTACTATTAATGCAAGTAAAACCCATTACTACCCTTACATAGAAAGAACACATGAATCTACAAGCTAAATCTAAAAAATCATCAAATTCTATCCTTACCAAGCAAGATCTTGAATATACTACAATTAGACACCGTTACTAACCTTAGATCACCAAAATCAAATGGATCCTCAATCACCCTTCAAAATCAACTGTCTTCTTTTACCAAATCGCCTCACAGCCGCACAGCCGCAGCCAAATGAAAATAGATCCCGAAACCCTAAAATGCACAAAGTGGCTCGGGCCTCTGTATTTTATATTGCTGATAGAAATCTCAGACGGTTTTATAAAAAAACCGTCAATGATAAACATAGCATTCGCAGCGGTTTTATCATAAAACCGTCGTGACATATCACGCACGGTTTTATTACAAAACCGTCTGGGATAGTACGTGATATTACAGACGGTTTTATAAAATAACCGTCTGTGATATCTTTACAGACGGTTTTTAACTCAAACCGTCTGTGATATTGATGTATATCACTTACGGTTTTTGTAGAGTACCGTCTGTGATAATATCACTGACGGTTTCAATATAAAACTGTCAGTGATATTATTCGTTATAGACGGTTTTGAGAAACCGTCTGTAATGAGGCGTCTAATATAAGCCTTTCTGTAGTAGTGTAAGGTAGTGCATTGTAAAGGCTTTGTTATAATCACTCGCCTTTGTGGTGTATGGTTGTATCGTGTGGGTAAAGTGCATAACCTCTGCAGAGTGTGAATCTATTCGGATAGCCATGCTCGCGGTATTGAGCAATGCTCTAGAATTACAGTTAAGGGTTAGATTAATTAAAAGGAAAACTTGGTTGGGATGGCGGAATTGCCATGCGGAAGGTTGAACTTGACTTAGGATTGGAAACTTGGTTTACTTGAGAAATGTTGAATCTATCTATTACTGCTATTTGCTTTACAGTCTTTACAATCTATTTATTGTATTTGTTCATAAATGCTGCTTATTGCAAAATAGCCATAATAGCCTTTTCCTTTGGAATAAGCCTTGCATATAGTTACATAGTCTATGTACTCACCCTTGCCAAACAACAACAATCAACAGTTGAAGAGTCTACACCTTTGTTGGAGGAGGAATTCTAGGAGGACGCGAGTCGTTAGGGTCCAAGCCTTGTCAGTTGCCTATGGTGAACTGATGAGTCATCTACGTCTTCTCTTTTCTGCTGCATATTTCTTAGTTTACATTTCCAGTCTAGCCCTGCATAATAATGTAAGTTAGTCATAAGATCATACACTTAGCTATATCAATAAATGTAGTATTATTATTATTATCGTTGAGTATGATGTGATATGTACCAATGTTAAGCTGTGTGCACTAGTGTTGATCCTAAGACTAGTGCAGTAAACACAGTGGGTTCGAATTAGTGGATTCAGATCCTTACAGAGGTGGTATCAGAGCATACTGACTGTAGGTCTTGGCCCTAGATAGCTTGGTTGTGTCCTAGGTGTGTCCAAAACTATTTTCTAAAGAAAAATCTAAATTTGAATAACAAGACACTCTTGACTCTTCTTATTCTCTACTTCTCGCCTTTGCTGAATTTACCATTTTCTGTTGCCGTTTTGGGTGGAGGAATTTATTCAAAGTTCTTTGTGGAGCAGAGGTCGATCGTCCAGACCTTTGGGGAGAGAGAGGGTGGCTATGCCATGGAGTTGTGGAGAGTTCTTTAGATGCTTGGAGTTTCTATCCTGCACTTTACCGAGGAGGCAGCTGGTCAGTTAATGGTGTGCACCGAGGGTTCATCTGCAAGTTGACTATCTACGCCCGAGAGAACGAGAGCGCCAGCAGGCCGATCCACATCACCGTGAGGAGGTTCTCGTACGAGGATGGGATTCAGGAGGCCACTCGACTTGCACTTCACCGCGTCTACCACGATTACGCCGACATCGACGGATCGAGGAGGATGAGTGTGCTACTGCGTTACACCTTGCAGAGTTTGCTCTCGCTCAGGAGCAGCATATGAGAGAGACCACACAGGAGTTGGAGATGGTGTACGAGGCATTGAGGGTGACAGAGCAGGAGCTTTAGGAGACTCGTGCCGCAGCCGCTGAGGTGGTCACCGAGTTAGAGGAGGCTTTGCGAGAGGCTGAAGGCCAAGCAACTTAGGGAGGTCTGGACGCTCAGGAGCCAGTCGAGGTAGCCGAAGAAGAAGAGGAGGACCCCAAGGAGGTTGAGTTAGAGCCAGAGGAGCGCGACGTACGCATGGACATGGAGATTCCAGTCGAGGGTCATCAGGATAGGTTTCCGCCCATGCCAGCCCACCTACTGGTGTATGCACCAGGTCCTCAGCCAGGGTGGCTGGATGAGTGAGAGTCTTAGAGTTGGGTTGAGACTCAAGTGTTGAGTGGCGTCTTTAAGATAGTCTTTACCATTTTAGCAGTCGTTAAGGTTGTGTGCTTAGTTTGGATCTTTGATTGCTGAGTGTGCAGTATGTGTTGCATAGCCTTTAGGCTTTTATAAGCAACCATACAAAGTATTAATAAGGTTGATAAATTTGGGTTAAACCTATTTCCCCACCTTAGAAATTCTGGTGTCTTATCTACGCTACATCTACCTTTCCTAACACAAGAAACAATCAGCAGATGGTGAACACTCGTGGCAACAATGGTGCTTCAGGAAGTGACCTTCGCCATAATGACAACCCCAATGATGGAGTACCACCGCAACCATCACCGCCAGTGGACATACAGAATTTGGGAGCTTTTCTTGCAGCACAGACCCAGCTTATACAGACGATGATGCAACAGATGCACGGTATGACCAGCCAAGCAGCTATTAACAATAACAGTGTTCAACATGGCAACAATGGACCGCGTCCTTACTCCAAACTGTCCGACTCCATGATGTGAGACCCTATTCTTGAGAACAGGAACCTCCATGAGATCAATGTACTAGTTCCATGATCAGTAGCTAGCACTCACAAGTTTACAACATTCATATCACAACCACACTCGAGAGACAACCAGAAACATACTTAATGAGAGAATAATTATAAAAAGTTTAGCATATTACAAAACTGAATAGCAGAAATAAAGAGTCGAAAGAACTCCAAAAGCCTCGTGGTTTGCCCACTAACCCCCAGGCAACTGACTAGGCGAAACCTAGAGGAAATCGTCGTCAAAAACCCTGTGCCCTGCTTGGAAATACGAATCAACTGGCACATCACAGTTTTCATCCTCTGAGACAGCAAATGCAAAATTGAGTACATTGGTACTCAGCAAGACTTATAGTGTTTGACAAATGCAATTAAATAAATATGTAGGCTAAGCAAAAGACAGGCTACAGGTTATTTTGCAGTTGCATAAATATTTGAATGAATGAATATATTAGATTGCAACATCGCAATTTTAAATAAACAATTGAGAGACATAAAGTGATAAGTAAAGATCCCAAGCCTTTCAACTCTGCAACGGTCCCCGGTGTCTATCCTTTGACATAAAAGATGGTTGCAAAACAGTTTCCAAACCAAACCCATTTTTCAGAAAGTACCAAAAAACTCTAACATTGGAATGACTTTTCCAAGTGCCTATGACCGCGGGCGTGGCTAATCGATTAGATTTTACACTCTGCAGAGGTGTACAGCTTTACCCACAAGGAATGATCAATCTCTTTTGCCAGGCCAGTTAACACACTTCCTTTGGTGTGTCGGGAAGGAGATCATACAGAGCCGTTACATTATTTAGATGTGGCTTTGAACCAGCCCGAGAAGTTTGACCCTTGCCATAGAGACAGAAACACTCACCGAAGCCGTGGATCCACTTTCATCACACCCAACACCACATTTCTGTTCATGGTAAGGCGTACACCGTTGCATTGGTATGTAGAAACCCCTACAGGCAGACCTGACTGGAATGCCTGTGCAATCTCCCGCCTTCCTTAGATGCAAAGCCACATCCAAATAACTTAATAGGCTAAGACTGTCCCATACCAGCCCTCGTGGTTGTACAGAATCTTGGATCTACCGTCCCATTGCTCGGTCCTTAATTTGACACGGGCGATACTCCACCCTACACTACGTGCATTTCCCCTTTGCACAATCGGCTATTGCCAATAATCACCCGCATCAAACCATAGTTTTATTTTGGGGTTTTTAATAAATTACCAGCAACCATTTCACAAAAGGACCATACATTTGTTGAAAAGACTGAAAACACATAACGGATAGCGTAAGCATGAATATTCTAACGATTATACCCAAAAAGGACACAAAGCATACTTAGGTTTACAAGGTTCACATGTCCATACAAATTAAGGAAAACCATAATGTACAGGGGTAACCACAACTTCTACCCAAAATAGCATTTCTATGGGGAATTACTGGAATGCATAATACATTGACAAAAAACAACATATTGTAGGTAAATTATCGGGTTCGACATGTTCAAGGGGGTGCTTGCCTTGCAGGTCGCTGTCTAGCTCAAAGTCTTGATCTGCAAATAGATCGTCTTCTTCCTCGGGGGCGTTGGTGTCTACACGTCGTGAAAAGAGGAATACAAAAGAATCAGCAAATTCCAAAAGGCGGAAAGAAAACAAACGGCTAGCTAAAAGCAAGCTCAAACCAAGACAAGGGTTATTTTAAATGAATTATTGTTATTTAGATTTCGAATTTAAGATACACATGAGCAAAATTGACTCAGCACTCTCTGCTCTTTCTCTTAGACTCACATGTTTAGCACTAGAAACTAAAGCACTTAAGGATGTTTAACTAAAAAGATCTACAAGATAAACTAGAAGAAATAAGGATATTTCTTCAGAACACGATAGCACAAACTTTGGACAGCACTCATAAGGTGTTTTCCTAAGTTTTTGGGTTTAGACAAGACATAACACTTACCGCTAAAAAGGCATAAACGAATCTTTAACTTAGGATATAAAAACAGGACTAAGGGAGTAGGCCGAACAATATCACTTAAGGGTATTACACTAACGAAAACTAAGTGAAGCACAATTCATTAATAAGATCTCTTTTTGGAACACAGTAGTATGTACTTTTAACATCATTTCTATGCTATCCATCATAAAATTCTCACTTAGACGAGCTATTCTACAAGCTGCTAAAATTGCTTAAGTGGTTCTATTATTTTGAGATCTTAACCACTAGACTTATGTTGCTAGCTTTCTTTATATGCAAACCTTTACAAGGTGACAATATTTCTTCAGAATATCATAGCATGCACTTTGAGAGTGCTACAATGCTAATTCCACAATTCTTTTCATTTAGAAACATCATTTTATTTGCGATTAAAAAGGTCTAAATGACCACAAAAGAAATCCTAGGACATCTCAACTTCCACTTTCAATTGTGACCAAATAACTCATCAACTTTTATTCATTTTTATTGTATTATCAGGGTAGGGTCTTATAAACATTTTAAACCTTGTTTAGGACTAATTTGACTTAACTATAATAGATTACACCCACATCTATTGTTGTAACAACTACTTTCCTCCATTAGACAAACATAACCTATAACTTTTTCCTATGCATTTTCACATGAATGAGCTTACACTAGCATTTGATTCTTCAAAATAAAATTTATCTATATAAACATTAATTTATTCAAGTTTCACCTATTTATTCCTTTTTGTTTTTACATGGAAACTTCTTTCTATTAGATTTTGATGTATAACAAGGTGACATGTAAACATTTTCACATATTTAAAACACTTGCAGATCAGAGATTCCATAAAATTTATTTTATTCTACTTTAGCTTTATTTCAAAAGATTTTATTAAATGGCATTATTCATACTTATGTTTTTCTTTGCATTTTCTAAAATTGCACATCAATGATCATCAAGTTATTTTTGCATATTCTGGATCTACAGGATTTTACACGATTTTAAAAACTGGTTTCACAAATTTTCGAGTTATGGTTCAAAAGATATGGTCAATGGTATTGGCCCGGTTTTGAAAAATGTACTGAAATTCAAAAATACGCTTTCGCTTCTGAAAAATGTCTTCCAGATTTTTGGCGCGCGGGCTTTTGAAATTGGCTCGGCCTGACTGACAAGTCGGCCTTAGCTGCCAGTGACTACACGGCGCACGCATGGGCTACCGAACGACTGACAGCCCGACCCCACCGGTTAGTGACCCGAAGCAGAGAGCTTCGGCCTCTTGCTCACCACCGACGAGCCAGCTCCGTTGCGTTGGAATGGGTAACACCATGAGCATCAGCACCTTCGTGCGCACCCAGGGACGGTACCCATTCACCGGGAGGTGGCCGGAAAGGTGGTCGGCACCTGAAGGTGCGGCGGCCGCCATGGCTGCGCAAGCAAAAGCTCGCCGCCAGCCATGATTTCACCAGAATGGCAGGGGGTGAGCATAAGTGAGCTAAGAATGATCCATTTCACCTGAGAATGAAGGCGAAGAAGAGCCGAAGATGGCTGTCCACGATCGCTGGCTGGGAAGGAGAAAGATAGTGGAAAGTTTGAGCTGCAGCCAAGAATAAGAGAAAACTCAAGTTGGTCAGGGTTTCAAAGGGCACTACGAAGCTCTAGAATGAACTGATTGCACAAATTGCTACCGGATTGACTTGATTCGCCGTTTTCCCCTCTTTCGGTTCTCCGCGTAAGAATGGCAAGAAAGGGCTTTGGTTTGGAAGCTCAGCTCAGGGAATAAGTAGAAAGAAGAAGGGAACGCTCATAGCAACGCTTTGGTGGTATTTATAGGCGGCGTGAAGTTGCTCTACAAGGTTTGAACACGCAAAGAGAAATGCGGATCGGTTCTATGTACGGAGGTGAGTTGGTGCATGGTTTTGCGTGCTCACGGCAGCGCAGCATGGGCAGGGCATGGTGCGGGAGACTCGAGGATGGACGTGGATACAAGCCATTTCACGGCGCCGCGCTGAATCGCCACGGGGAGACCAGGCCGCCGTGCTCGGTGTAAGAAGAGCACGTGCGAGAAAGAGGAAGGGGCAAGGATTCGGCGGCTGAAGGCTGGTCCCGGGGTCCCCGCTACTTCAGCACATAGTAGAAAATGGGCCCACACGTCAATCGCTACACACGGATAAGGAGATAAGTCTCAGCTGGGACAGCTAGTACTCGCATTGATTTGGCTATCAACTCAAGTTGAAAAATTTCCAAACTTTTTGAGTGAGGTCTACTGGAAGTTTTTACCCCTCGGTAAAAATATTAGCTCAAAATATCTTATATGGAATGTTTATTAATTCTGACAATGTGCACTGCCCAGAATTTCCATTTCGATTTTTGATTTATTTAAGGGCACAAATTATAATATTTATTTTTGGAACTTTTATTAAGGGTTCTATTTAGGTCAAGGATGCTCCCTCAAATATTTCACACTAAAATATGTCATATTTATTTTATAAAAATTCTAACATTCAAATTTACAGATTTTCAAAGCCTCTGTTTTTAAATTTCTAAAAGGCTTAGATTACATGATAAATTTCTAAAACATTTACCAGACGTAGCCTATGATTTGAGGGTGTTATGGTAATTTTTACAAAATCAGATAAACCTCTAATGTTTTCTAGTAATTCTGACTTCTACTGTTTCTAGTTAAAAGAGATGTCACTCATTTCATTTATTTACTTTTTTTGCATAAAAATCTTATTTGGCAGCTAGACTCATCCACCTGAACGCCTAGGGTTTCCATGGAAATTTTTCCAAATTTTACTTTTACCTTTTTATCTTCTTACCATTTTCCATTCATTAATTCTATTTGTTGGATTTTTCATACAAAGCATATATCCAAGGAAAATCCAAATAAAAACCAATATTGTTAAGAAAACTCAGAAATAAATATACTCAAATTCAAAATATTCATTTTAATTTTATTATATTTTTCGGGATGTTACAAATCTACCCCCTTACAGAAATCTCGCCCCCGAGATTTGGCGGGTCGAAGGTGGGTCCTAAAAGAAATCAGGAAACTCTTCCTTGAATCTATCATTTTGTTTCTATGTCGCTTCTTCCTCCGAATGATTACTCCATTGAACCTTTATCATCTTATGGGTTTTATTTCTAGTATGCCGCTCCGCTTCTTCAAGAATTTTGATGGCATGCTCTCGATAAGTCAAATCAAGCTGGAGATCAATTTCTTCCAATTGTTTAAGCTCGTCAGGAATGCGAAGACAGTTCTTAATTGCGACACATGTAAAACATTTTGCACATTGGACAATTGGGATGGCAGCTCTAACTTGTATGCTTTTTCTCCCATCTTTCCCAGTACACGATAAGGTCCAATATATCGAGGAGCTAACTTGCCTCGAATCTGGAATAGACGAATTCCGCGAGAGGTGAGACCTTAAGATAGACATAATCATCAACCTCAAAGCTTAAGTCACGTCGGCGAGTGTCGGCATAACTCTTTTGACGAGATTGGGCTTCCCTTAATCGGCTTCGGATTAAATCCACATGTTCCTGGGCTTCATTAATCAAATCTGGACCAAAGAATTGTCTTTCACCCACTTCAGACTAGAAAAGTGGTGTCCGACATTTCCTTCCATAAAGGGCTTCAAATGGTGACATTTGCAGGCTAGCTTGAAAGCTATTGTTGTACTAGAATTCTGCAAATGCTAAACATTTTTCCCAATTGGTGCTATAAGAACGCAAGCCCTCAACATATCCTCCAGGATTTGATTTGTCCTTTCAGTCTGTCCATCATTCTGAGGATGGTAAGCAGTACTGAAATTCAATTTAGTTCCCAGAAGACTATGCAGCTTTTCCCAAAAACGAGATGTGAATTGTGATCCACGATCTGAAACAATTGTTTTTGGGACCCCGTGCAAACGCACGATGTTGCTAATATAGAGCTTTGTCAATTTATCTCCAGAATATGTGGTTCTAACAGGGATGAAATGGGCTACTTTTGTCAGACGGTTGACAATAACCCAAATAGAATCATTTCCTTTTTTAGTTCGGGGAAGACCATAATGAAGTCCATACCAATATAATCCCATTTTCATTCTGGAATCTGCAATGGCTGAAGAAGCCCAGCTGGACATTGATGGTCAGCTTTGACTCGCTGACATATATCGCATTTCGTGACATATTCAGCGATATCCTCCTTCATACCAGGCCACCAATATTCCTTCCTAAGATCATGATAAATCTTGGTACTACCAGGATGAATGGATAGTGGCGACTCATGAACTTCTGATAAAATCAGCTTCTTTATATCAGAATCATTGGGCACATAAATACGAGTCCCTTTCATGATTATCCCATTCGGACTTCCCATGAACTCAGAACTTATGCCATCATTCAAGTGATTCTGAATTTCAATAATTGCTTCATCCTTAAGTTGCGCAGCTTTAATTTGACTCCTAAGAGTCGACTACACTTCAAGAGCCACTACATAACCATTTTCAACTAAGCTCAAATTGAGCTTCTGGAAATCATTAATTAACTCAGATTGGCTTGAACCCAACATGTAGTAAAGTTTTCGACTAAGAGCGTCAGCTACGACGTTGGCCTTACTAGGATGGTAGTGAATGCCAAGATCATAGTCTTTAATCAGGTCTAGCCATCTTCTTTGTCTTAACCATCCTAAGAGTCGACTACACTTCAAGAGCCACTACATAACCATTTTCAACTAAGCTCAAATTGAGCTTCTGGAAATCATTAATTAACTCAGATTGGCTTGAACCCAACATGTAGTAAAGTTTTCGACTAAGAGCGTCCGCTACGACATTGGCCTTACTAGGATGGTAGTGAATGCCAAGATCATAGTCTTTAATCAGGTTTAGCCATCTTCTTTGTCTTAAGTTCAAATCCGGCTGCGTGAAGAAATACTTGAGGCTCTTGTGGTCGGTGTAGATTTCCGTTTTATTTCCAATAAGATAGTGCCGCCAGATTTTAAGAGCATGCACCACAGCGGCTAGCTCGAGGTCATGTGTAGGATAATTCTGCTCATGAGGGCGGAGTTGTCGTGAAGCATACGCGACGACTCTGCCTTCTTGCCTTAACACACAACCTAAAGCACGGAGCGATGCATCACAATAAACTTCAAAGCTCTTGTGAACATCCGGCAAAATAAGCACTAGGGCAGATGTCAATTTTTCTTTCAACCTTTGGAAGCTCTCTTCACAATCAGAAGTCCATTCGAATTTCCTTTCCTTCTTCAAGAGTTGTGTTAGTGGCTTAGCAATCTTGGAGAAGTTTTCAATGAACCGGCAATAATAATCGGCAAAGCCTAGAAAACTTTGAATTTTTGGAACTGACTGCGGCCTTTCCCAAGCTAACACTGCTTGTACTTTACTCGAATCAACAGCAACTCCGCCTTCGGACAAAACATGCCCGAGAAATGCCACTTCCTTCAACCAAAACTCACAATTCTCAAATTTGGCATACAACTTATTTTCCCAAAGCTTGCTGAGAACCATATGCAAATGATGCTTATGATCCTCTTCACTCTTGGAATAGACAAGAATATCATCAATAAAGACCACCACGAACTTGTCCAAATACTCCATGAAGACTTTGTTCATCAGATTCATAAAGCTTGCCGGAGCATTTGTAAGCCCAAAAGACATTACGATATATTCATATAGACCGTAACGCGTAGTGAAAGCGGTCTTTGGAATATCTGAAGGTCTGATTTTCAACTGAAAATACCCCAGCTTCAAGTCTATCTTGGAAAAGATTTGTGCTCCATTTAGCTGATCAAACAGATCATCAATCCGGGGAAGCGGATATTTATTTTTGATGGTTACTTCATTTAAAGCACGGTAGTCTACGCACATGCGCAAGCTATCGTCCTTTTTCTTGACAAAAAGAACAGGACTTCCCCAGGGCGACGTACTGGGACGAATAAACCCTTTATCTAGCTGCTCCTTGAGTTGCTTTTTCAATTCCACTAACTCATTCGGAGGCATTCGATATGGACGTTTTGATATTGGTGCAGTTCCCGGCACCAAATCAATAATAAACTCCATATCACGATCCAGAGGCACTCTCGGCAATTCAGCAGGAAAGACATCCAGAAACTCATTAACTACGGGCACCTCTTCTACAGTAGATGCCGAACACCAGAATGGTTGAGGTGCTGAAATTTTGGCACTTGAGGCAAATTCTACATGTACTCCATCTTGACTTACAACGGATATGGATCGGTCAGCACAGTTTATGCAACCCTTATGTTTAGCCAACCAATCCATGCCTAAAATCACATCTAGACTAGATGTCTCTGTCATGATGAGATTAGCATAAAACATAACGTCATTGATTTCTATGCTAACCCCAGAACAGAAGCTAGCAGTTCTAATGGTGGCCCTAGGTGATTGCACAATCATATGGGTAGGCAATAGAGAAACTTCCAATTTGCTTTGCTCAGAAAATTTCTTAGATATGAAAGAATGAGAAGCTACCCAATCAAACAAAACCAAGGTAGGAATAGATTGCATGAGAAACATACCAAGCACGACATCCTTTGCTTCTTGCACATCCTCAGTTGTCATGTGATGAAGATGCCCAATATTGCCACCTTGTACAGGTGGGGGAGCCGATCCTTGGGACTGCCACTTTGTCGCATCCTGTGACCGGCCTTGGGCTTGCGAACGTGGTTGTCCAGTCCTCTTAGGACAGGAACTAGCATAATGCCCACGCTTGTTGCAATGGAAACAGGTGACATTAGGTGCCTGCTTCTGGACAACAGCAGCCAATCTAGGCTGTTGCACTTGGCGAACAGGCTGTTGTGACTGCCGTTGTATGAAACGGGGAGCCTGACTCTGAGATTTTCCGAATCTGGGGAGTCTGTCGCTGAGTCCTTGGTGCTTGAAGTGGTGGTGGTCGATGAATATTGGTCGACTGCCACCCTTGTGACCTGGATGATCCGGCCTCCACTAAATTGCGCGCAAGCCACTTGCGCTTTCGACTCTCTAATACACTTTGATTGCCATGCTCCACCCTTACAGCTTTATCAACAAGGGTCTGAAAATCATCGATATCTTGGGCTATCAAAGCCCACTTGATCTCCTCATTCAGGTTCTCCCGGAATCGTTCAATTCTCCTTGCTTCATCTCCTACTTCATATGTAGCATAACGGGACAATTGGTTGAAGCGATGCAAATACTCCATCACAGTCATTGTGCCTTGCTTCAAATCCAAAAACTCCTACTTCTTCACCTCAATGATACTAGCAGGACTGTGGGTGCGGCGAAAGGCGGCTTTGAACTCCGGCCAAAGCACCACTCGCCCTTCTGGCAAGACTTCTTGATAATTCTCCCACCAGATAGCCGTAGCTCCCAGCAGCTGATATGAGGCATAAAGGACCTTCTCCCTATCGTCACACTGAGCAATGGATAGCTTCCTATCCACGGCATGAAGCCAATCATCTACATCCAGGGGCTTGGCTGAAGAGGAGAAGACAGGTGGCTGAGTCCTCAAAAACTCACTTAGCTTGGACACTTGCGGCTGACCACCGTTTCCTCCACGAGCAACACCTTGCGATGCTGTGTTCTGAACTATTTGTTGCAGCAATAAAGTGTTTGCCTGCCTCCCTTGTTCAATCATGGCTAGTACTTGAGCCATAGTGGGTGGTTGAGGCAACTGCTCTTCAGGGGCATTTTCCTGGACAGGAGATGGAATGGGAGCATCACGACGAGCCGCTCGAGATGACGAAGCTCTCGTCGTTGGATGCTACGGATTCGGTTGCGATGGCATCGACATGCTCGCTCGAGGGTCGCGAGTATCCTGGGCTGCATCGGTCTCCAAAATCTGACTAAGTGACCTTGTTGGCCTCATCCTGCAATCACAACCCTTTTAGAAATGCTACAAAGAAAAGAACATTGATCTGTATTTATTCACAACGTAGCACTTGATACGTCTTACTTTTGTTATTTTACAACTAGGAAGGATTATCTCATCGAAAATTTTCACTTCATAGTTACAATTTGCGAGAGAAAACCCACTATTATTAATCCACATAATAAAAGTGCAGTTCAAAAACATACAATAGCAAAACACATCACATACATATTAGCTGTACATAGGTACATAATCTATTTCACATAATAGCCACTACCACACTTTCCTGTGACTTTGATCTCCACTACCAGAACACTAAAGCTCAAGCATCAGAGCTACTAGAAAGGACCCATGCACCACCAATCATTGGAAACTGTGGTGGTGAACCAATATCGCAACTACTTCCCGAACTAGATGATTCAAGGGGCGGCTCCTGAACTCCTGCGGGACGAAACTGGCGCAAATACTCCTGCCTGTTCCCTGTCCAGAGCCTCCTAGGTCCCAATCCAGCCCCTTGGCGACCTACACGACTTTCATACATCCTCACATCTGCATCCATGTTTACCCGATGCACTTGACAAATTTTCCTCATCAACTTGCGACCTGCTCCTTTAATAGCATGAATCCTACAAGCGTTACGATGCTTGACGCAATGATGCACGCGACGCTCTCTCATTTTGGTGACTGCACACGCATGAACTTTAAACCCAACAGTGGTTTGCCTAATAATGAGCATAGGGTGATTCTTTTCTTGTCCCAAATTTTCCGCTACCTCCCTAACTATGGCTGCCCAATTGGCGGGGTTTGCCATCTGAAATCTTAAAATAAGACAGAATTAGTACTAACAAATGCAACACTTAGCAGCAACACAGGAATAAAACTACAATGCATCCCTTCATAAACATACACAGGCATTGATTTAACATAGGAAGCTGCAACCCACAATTAACATTTCTACAAGTTCTACTCCTTGTACAGACTGGAACTAGTTCACCTTGCAACTCAACATGTCTTTCCAGAACTTACAATATTCTTGTAACACATATATTACAACAAAAGCTACACTTAACACATACATTACTCCTACTACTAGATCACTACCAAAATACTTCCCTTTATTACAGCATCACAACCCACTTGTTCCTACTACACTTTACCCTCTACTCCATGGTTATTTCTCCCACTTCCAACACAACCGGCCTAGAGGAGGATCTAGCACCCTCTCCAACTTCCGCAATCCTAGATGCACACTCCTTGCGACGATACACCCGAGGAGTATCGGGGTGGTAAGTACAAGTGCTCTTAGGATTGATGCCCTTATCATTAACAAGCCTAGGGCAACTACCAACACATGATATCCTTGCTCCTTTGCACACCCCCGGGGAAGGCACATAAGAAGCCGGTGGCGGACGTCGAGATGCTAGGATTTGTGGAGTTCCATCCCTTAGTATTGCTCGTGGTAGAGGACTCCTCGCCTCATGCAAGACTAGATAGGACTCCAAAAATGCCATACGCCGACGAGTCTCCAACAGCTCCTGGGCTAACTGTACATAATGCTGGTCCAACCTATTTGCAAAATCCACCATGACCCTAAGGCTGTCATCCTTCACTCTATTGTGATCCCTTTACACACTACTCCCAATCAGGGGTCTCGCGGGCAGGTAGTAGTAGTGGGGACTCAAATTAGGTAATGCCTGCCGAAGTCGAACCACGGCCAAATATGTGGCTTCATTCATGGACGCATCTATTGATGATCCATAACCCACGAAACTGCTTTCACCCTCATTGAGAGCCGACCTAGGAGGAATGTAGACCCGGGTGGCATACTCCTTCATTTTAGGACTTAAGTAAGCCTTAAACAAAACATATCTTGGGAGGCCCTCAAAGTGGCAACTCTCTAGCAGCGAATGTAGCACTCCCATCATCCCCGACAGTTCTGGAACAGTTGACTCCTGGCAAGGTACATATCGTGCCATCTACAAAAAAATAAAAAGAGAAGGGAAGGTTAATAATAGTTATTATGAAAAGTTAAGAAACCACAAATAAGAAAATTAGCGAATATGCTAAATTTCATTATTAGTAGTAGACAGAATTTTGTTTATTTCAAATTAAGTACTCATGTCACTGACTAACGACCATTAACCCAGGGTTTCCTACAGTCAGTGCGGCTCTGATACCAACGCTGTGAAACCCTATTCTTGCAAACAGGAACCTCTATGTGATCACTGTACTAGTCCCATGATCAGTGGCTAGCACTCACATGTTTACAACATTCATATCACAACCACACTCGAGAGACAACCAGAAACATACTTAATGAGAGAATAACTATACAAAGTTTAGCATATTACAAAACTAAACAGTAGAAATAAAGAGTCGAAAGAACTCCAAAAGCCTCGTGGTTTGCCCACTAACCCCCAGGCAACTGACTAGGCGAAACCTAGAGGAAATCATCATCAAAAACCCCGTGCTCTGCATGGAAATACGAATCATCTGGCACATCGCAGTCTTCGTCCTCTAAGACAGTAGTTGCAAGATTGAGTACATTGGTACTCAGTAAGACTTATAGTGTTTGACAAATGCAATTAAATAAATATGCAGGCTAAGCAAAAGACAGGCTACAAGTTATTTTGCAATTGCATAAACATTTAAATGTATGAATAAATTAGATTGCAACATCACAATTTTAAATAGACAATTGAGAGATATAAAGTGATAAGTAAAGATCCCAAGCCTTTCAACCCAATCTACCCGACTGCAATGGTCCCCGGTGTCGACTTTTCTAGTCGGCAATGAATTTATGGGGTAGGCGCTCGATCTCAAACTCGAAGGTCACACAAGACAAGGGGTTTATACAGGTTCAGGCTCTCGCGGAGGAGATAATACCCTAATCCTGTGTGCTGGGATTATATGGATCTCTTGGATCCGGGGTTGCTCAAAGCACAATATGCTCTGGGCGATATGAGGTGTTCTATACTCTATGGCTTGATTGCTCTATGCTTGGATGATCGGATCCCCCTGTTGTTGCCCGCCCTCTCCCTTATATAGCGGGGGTGGGGCGGCTTACAGAATCCTGATCGGTTAAGAGATTCCGATCGGTTATAAGATTCTAGTCGGTTACAGGATAGAGTTTACATATTTATCTACCCTATTAACGACTCGGATTACAACCGTATCTATCATATCTAAATATAAGTTCAACTTCCTTTAGGATATATCCTTGCGCACGGCGGTGCTCGACGGGGATTATCTTCTGGCCTCCCTCTTGGGCTGTCATGAGGGTACCGGTTCTTATATTCCACAAGAGCCCCGAGTCCTTTGCGATCGAGTTGCCGCCTTCCCGGTTGCAGCCCAACCGAGTCATGCTTCACGCCGAGTGCTTCGCTTCTTGATGCGGCTTCCCAACTAGTTTTTCTTCTGTTTGCCTGTTGTAGGCAAAGAGATCGTGAAGGACTCAATAGAGCTCCACGCGCTAAACTTTTCGAGTGGTTCCTAGCCCCATTATTGGAATTCGGCAATGGCTCATCTTGGGACATATCAGATCCCAAACGATATGCGTAAGTCAAAACGCTTTTCCGCCGAGGCAAAATTCAGCGCCACTCCTTTAAATTCATTCGTCAGCTTGGTTGCTTGATGTCGTCGTTGAAGCATTGGCTCACACACATCGCATCCAAATTTAGTAGCCCCAAATCATGTATATGCGTAACTTAGGCAATGTAAAACAATTCACTTGGATGTGATGTCCGATGGTGTATATATAATCTTAGAGTTTTTACTCTTTTTCCTTATTGATTTTGAATTCATCCGATGGTTTGACTCTTTTGTTTAAGCACTCGCCCGACTAGTTTAGCCCCAGCGTTGGGAGTCGGCTCATGGCTCTTTTTCCTGAGCACGTGTTTTGGGTGACTAAAGTTCGCGTTCATGGGGTCGAGCTTCACAATTTGGAGTTATCGCACTCGGATTCACTCGCAATCATTAAGCAAAGAAGAAAAATACAACTCAAAAAGATGTGCGCATGCGCGCAAGACGCTATTAGGTGTAGCCCCGACTTCATCGCTTAGTTGTGGGTCAACTAAGTAGCAAGTCAGGAAAGTCAACAATTTTATTTATAATGACATAATTGAGTAAAAAGCGACTTAGCTGCTTTATGCTCCATATGTTGCTGACGATCATGCCATCTTTGCTCGTGGCGCAGGCGTAGGCTTGTAGATGAGCTGTAGGTGGCGCTCGGGGCGTAGGCGTGGGCTCGTGGCCGTGCCGAAGGTGGCGCTCGGGGCGCAGGTGTGGCTCATGGCCGTGCCGAAGGTGGCGCTCGGGGCGCAGGCGTGGCTCATGGCCGTGCCGAAAGTGGCGCTCGGGGCGCAGGCGTGGCTCGTGGCCGTGCCGAGAGTGGCGCTTGGGGCGCAGGCGTAGGCTCGTGGCCGTGCCGAGAGTGGCGCTCGGGGCGCAGGCGTAGGCTCGTGGCCGTGCCGAAAGCCGCGTGGGAGCTCAAGTGCGCTTCACCTACCGGCTTTTCCTGATTTCGCTAAATTGCGGCCGCCGTCACCATGGCCTTGAGGAAAAGATGGATTAGATGCTCTGTGAATTTGTGGCTAAACCTTTCACATCTACGACGAGACTGTTCTTACCCCTAGACCGCTAGACTGAATCATATGGTATTTAGTGAACACCAATCCACCTTGAACCCTAGTGTTGTTTTAGAGGGAATCTCACTAATAAATCAAGGCTTTTAGGACTACAGGTATAAACACACGAGGCCTATCCTAAACTATAGATCTCGAGCGTACCACAAGGCCTGTTTCTCTTAACAGAAACGCGCTAGAACGCTACCCAGAACCGGAGGATGAAAGCTGGCAAGACAAGTATACTTCTGGAGATATACGATCGATATTACTGCTTACAGCAATGGTCAGTAGACCAGATACCCTATTATCATATCATGATCTATTGAACCCTTTGGTGCAACAGGAGTTGTTCCCTGAGAAACCTATCATTGGTATGGGTATTTTCCTCCCATCTGGGCGTGGTTCGATTCCACCAAGGATGGAGTATCAATGAGGGGGTCTCATCTTGCTGATTGCTAGCTTGGGAGAGCCATAAGAACCTATGGCCACGATCGGGGCCGCCGGGCTATCCGATGCAATCATCGGGTCCAGTTTGTCGAGAAGCGTCTTGGAGGCGACGACGTTCTGCATTGGCGTGCGGAAAACGGCTTGATCTCCCAACCTGGATTGCAGGAGGTCCTCGCGGACATTGCGGCCGCGAGATCGAAGCGATCGCACCTGCACCTCCTTACCCTTACGAAGACGATCTTCCCCCGCAGCTTCCTGTTCTTCTTGTTGGCGTTGGAGATCGGTCTTCTGCTCTTCTATCGCGAAGATGCCACGAAGATCGCAGTAATTCCTCGCGACGCTGACTGGTTTGCCGGCCAAGTCAAAGTGACATACCTGATATGGGGTGGCCTGATCTTTACCAGATCGGATCTGGTTTTGGACCAGACAGACAAGCTTTCGCGCGCAAGATGCGACGAAGTCCGTGCTCGGCGGAAGGCTGGCCGAGACGAAGGTGGCGACGAATCCACCGATTGCGCCATCGAGTCGTAGGAAAAAGATTATAGCGCTTCCCCTACAGGCGCGCCAACCGCCGACTTTTGTAGTCGGCAATGAATTTATGGGTAGGCGCTCGATCTCAAACTCGAAGGTCACACAAGACAAGGGGTTTATACAGGTTCAGACTCTCACGGAGGAGATAATACCCTAATCCTGTGTGCTGGGATTATATGGATCTCTTGGATCCGAGGTTGCTCAAAGCACAATATGCTCTGGGCGATATGAGGTGTTCTATGCTCTATGGCTTGATTGCTCTATGCTTGGATGATCGGATCCCTCTGTTGTTGCCCGCCCTCTCCCTTATATAGCGGGGGTGGGGCGGCTTACAGAGTCCTCATCGGTTAAGAGATTCTGATCGGTTATAAGATTCTAGTCGGTTACAGGATAGAGTTTACATATTTATCTACCCTATTAACGACTCGGATTACAACCGTATCTATCATATCTAAATATAAGTTCAACTTCCTTTAGGATATGTCCCCTTGCGCACGCAATGGGCTCGACGCGGAGTATCTTCTGGGCCTCCCTCTTGGGCCTGTCATGAGGGTACCCGGGTTCTTATATTCCACACCCGGTGTCTATCCTTTGACATAAAAGATGGTTGCAAAACAGTTTCCAAACCAAACCCATTTTTCATAAAGTACCAAAAGACTCTAACATTGGATTGACTTTTCCAACTGACCATGACCGCGGGCGCGGTTAATCGATTAGATTTTACACTCTGCAGAGGTGTACAGCTTTACCCACAAGGAATGATCAACCTCTTTTGCCAGGCCAGTTAACACACTTCCTTTGGTGTGTCGGCAAGGAGATGATACAGAGCCGTTACATTATTTACACGTGGCTTTGAACTAGCCCGGGACGTTTGACCCTTGCCATAGAGACAGAAACACTCACCCAAACCATGGATCCACTTTCATCACACCCAACACCACGTTTCTGTTCATGGCAAGGCGTACACCGTTGCATTGGTATATAGAAACCCCAACAGGCAGAACTGACTGGAATGCCTGTGCAATCTCCCGCCTTCCTTAGATGCAAAGCCACATCCAAATAACTTAATAGGCTAAGACTGTCCCATACCAGCCCTCATGGTTGTACGGAATCTTGGATCTAACATCCCATTACTCGGTCCTTAATTTGACACGGGCGATACTCCACCCTACACTACGTGCATTTCCCTTTTGCACCACCGGCTATTGCCAATAATCACCCGCGTCAAACCATAGTTTTATTTTGAGGTTTTTAATAAATTACCAGCAACCATTTCCCAGAAAGGACCATACATTTGTTGAAAAGACTGAAAACACATAATAGATAGCTTAAGCATGAATATGCTAACGATTATACCCAAAAAGGACATTAAGCATGCCTAGTTCATACTTAGGTTTACAAGGTTCACATGTCCATACAAATTAAGGAAAATCATAATGTACAAGGGTAACTACAACTTCTACCCAAAATAGCATTTCAATGGGGAATTACCGGAATGCATAATACATTGACAAAAACAACATATTGTTGGTAAATTATCGGGTTCGATATGTTCAAGGGGGTGCTTGCCTTGCAGCTCGTTGTCTGGCTCAAAGTCTGGATCTGCAACTGGATCGTCTTCTTCCTTGGGGACGTCGATGTCTACACGTCGTGAGAAGAGGAATACAAAATAATAAGCAAATTCCAAAAAGCGGAAAGAAAACAAATGGCTAGATAAAAGCAAGCTCAAACAAAGACAAGGGTTGTTTTAAATGAATTATTGTTATTTAGATTTCGAATTTAAGATGCAAGGATTAAATAGATAGACAAAAACATTAGCTCATTACTACTGCACTGGGTAGATACACATGAGCAAAATTGACTCAGCACTCTCTGCTCTTTCTCTGACTCACATTTTTAGCACTAGAAACTAAAGCACTTAAGGATGTTTAACTAACAAGATCTACAAGCTAAACTTGAAGAAATAAGGATATTTCTTCAGAACACGATAGCGCAAACTTTGGACAGCACTCCTAAGGTGTTTCCCTAAGTTTTTTGCTTTAAACAAGACATAAAGCTTACTGCTAAAAAGGCTTAAACGAATCTTTAAATTAGGCTATAAAAACAGGACTAAGGGAGCAGGCTGAACAATATCACTTAAGGGTATTACACTAACGAAAACTAAGTGAAGCACAATTCATTAATAAGATCTCTTTTTGGAACACAATAGTACATACTTTTAACATCATTTCTATGCTATCCCTCATAAAATTCTCACTTAGACGAGCTATTCTACAAGCTGCTAAAATTGCTTAAGTGGTTCTATTATTTTGAGATCTTAACAACTATACTTATGTTGCTAGCTTTCTTTATATGCAAACCTTTACAAGGTAACATTATTTCTTCAGAATATCATAGCATGCACTTTGTAGAGTGCTAAAATGCTAATTCCACAATTCTTTTCATTTAGAAACATCATTTTATTTGCTATTGAAGAGGTCTAAATGACAACAAAAAGAATCCTAGGACATCTCAACTTCCAGTTTCAATTGTTACCAAATAACTCATCAACTTTTATTCATTTTTATTGTATTATCAGGGTAGGTTCTTATAAACATTTTAAACCTTGTTTAGGACTAATTTGACTTAAGTATAATAGATTACACCCAAATCTATTGTTGTAACAACTACTTTCCTCCATTAGACAAACATAACCTATAACTTTTTCCTATGCACTTTCACATGAATGAGGTTATGCTGGCATTTGATTCTCCAAAATAAACTTTATCTATATAAACATTAATTTATACAAGTTTCACCTATTTATTCCTTTTTGTTTTTACATGGAAACTTCATTCTATTAAACATTTTTACATATTTAAAACACTTGCCGATCAGAGATTCCATAAAATTTATTTTATTCTACTTTAATTTTATTTGAAAACATTTTAATAAAAGGCATTATTCATACCTATGTGTTTCTTTGCATTTTCAAAAATTGCACAGCAATGATCGTCAAGTTATTTTTGTATATTCTGGATCTACAGGGTTTTACACAATTTTAGAAACTGGTTTCACAAATTTTCGAGTTATGTTCAAAAGTTATGGACAATGGAATTCGCTCGATTTTGAAAAATGTACTGAAATTCAAAAATACGCTTCACTTCTGGAAAACGTCTTCCGGATTTTTGGCGCGCAGGCTTTTGAAATCGTCTTGGTCTGACTGACTAGCCGGCCCCAGCTGCCAGCGACTACACGGCGCACGCAAGGGCTACTAAGCGACTGAGAGCCCAACCCCACCGGTCAATGACCTGAAGCAGAGAGCTTCGGCCTCCGGCTCACCGCCGACGAACCAGCTCTGTCGAAGTGGAATGGGTAACACCATGAGCATCAGCACATTCGTGCGCACCCACGGACGGTACCCATTCATCGGGAGGTGGCCAAAAAGGTGGTCGACACCGTGAAGGTGTGGCGGCCGCCATGGCTGCGCAAGCAAAAGCTCGCCGCCGGCCATGATTTCACCGGAAAGGCACGGGGTGAGCATAAGTGACCTAAGAATGATCCATTTCACCTGAGAATGAAGGCGGAGAAGAGCCGAAGATGGTTGTCCACGATCGCCGGCTGGGTAGGAGAAAGACAGTGGAAAGGATGAGCTGCAGCCAAGAATAAGAGAAAACGCAGGTTGGTCAGGGTTTCAAAGGGCACTACGAAGCTCTAGAATGAACTGATTGCACAAATTGCTATTGGATTGACTTGATTCGCCGTTTCGCCTCTTTCGGTTTTCCGCGGCAGAATGGCAAGAAAGGGCTTTGGTTGGGGAGCTCAGCTCAGGGAATAAGTAGAAAGAAGAAGGAAAAGCTCATAGCAAAGCTTTGGTGGTATTTATAGGAGGCGCGAAGTTGCTCTACAGGGTTTGAACACGCGAAGAGAAATGCGGCTCGGTTCTGTGTGCGGAGGCGAGTTGGCGCAAGGTTTTGTCGGCTCAGGGCATCACAACATGGGCAGGGCATGGTGCAAGAGACTCGAGGATGGACGTGGCTACAAGCGATTGCATGGCGCCACGCTGAATCGCCACGGGGAGACCAAGCCTCCGTGCTCTGTGTGAGAAGAGCAGGCGCGAGGCTTCGGTCGTGCGATAAAGAGGAAGGGGCAAGGATTCGGCAGCTGACGGCTGGGCCTGGGGTCCACCAGACAGAGAGACAGATCTTCCCTGCTACTTCAGCGCATAGCAGAAAATGGGCCCAAACGTCAGTCGCTAAACACGGATAAGGAGATAAGTCTCAACTGGGATAGCTAGTACTTGCATTGATTTGGCTATCAACTCAAGTAGAAAAATTTTAAAACTTTTTGACTGAGGTCTACTAGAAGTTTTTACCACTCAGTAAAAATATTAGCTCAAAATACCATATATGGAAGTTTTATTAATTCTGACACTATGCACTGCCCAGAATTTCCATTTTGTGTTTTGATTTATTTAAGGGCACAAATGATAATATTTATTTTTGGAACTTTTATTCAGGTTTCTATTTAGGTCAAGGATACTCCTACAAAAATTTCACACTAACATATTTCATATTCATTTTATAAAAATTATGACATGCAAATTTACAGATTTTCAAAGCCTCGGTTTTTAAGTTTCTAAAAGGCTTAGATGACATGATAAATTTCTAAAAAATTTACCAGACGTAGCCTATGCTCTGAGGGTGTTATGGTAATTTTTATTATGCCAGATAAACTTCTAATATTTTCTAGTAATTCTGACTTCTACTATTTTTAGTCAAAAGAGATGTCACTCATTTCATTTATTTACTTTTCTGTGCGTAAAAATCTTATTTGGCAACTAGACTCGTCCACCTGCATGCCTAGGGTTTCCATGGAAAATTTTCCAAATTTTAATTTTACCTTTTCATCTTCTTACCATTTTCCATTCATTAATTCTATTTGTTGGATTTTTCATACAAAGCATAAATCCAAGGAAAATCCAAATAAAAACCAATAATGTTAAGAAAACTTAGAAATAAATATATTCAAATTCAAAATATTCATTTTTATTTTATTATATTTTTCGGGATGTTACACATGAGGACTCATCCGCTGACATTCTCAGGCAATGTCAATCCCTTGGAAGCCGATGATTGGCTTAGGACAATTGAGAGAAAGCTTCACATTACTCAGTGTGAAGGAAATGAGAAGGTGCTTTATGCCTCTCATTAGCTAGAAGGAACTGCTGCAAAATGGTGGGAGAACTATTGTGCCACACATGAAGACCCACAGGAGATCACATGGGAAGAGTTTACTACTGCTTTTCGTCAGTTTCATGTACAAGAAGGTACGATGGACGTCAAAAGGAGGAATTTAGAGCTTTGAAGCAAGGAGGCCAGTCAGTGGCCTATTACTTGAACAAATTTACTCAGCTAGCACGCTATGCTGCAGAGGATGTGGCTACAGACAAGGCTAGGCAGTCACACTTTATGAAGGGATTAAACTCTCGACTGCAAGTGGGATTGATCACCCATAACTTTCCTGAATTCCATGAATTGGTTAACAAAACTTTAATTTTGGAGGATAAATGCAAAAAGCTTGGTGAGGATCGCAAGCGCAGGATGGTTAACCATGGAGGGCAACCAAACCATTTCAGATTAAGGATGTCACCACAACAGTTTGGTAGGTCTCAGCCGCAAGTAGCAAGTAAGACATCAACCCCTGCACCTCGCCCTGCTAATTAGAATTTTCAGATGCCAGCTCAAGGGAACAATGCACCAGGAGGAAATCAACAGTCTGCTGTCAGACGTTGCTGTGCTTGCAATGAGCCATGACATTTTGCTAACAAGTGTCCGCAGAAAGGAGGAATCACGCCAGTCCGCCTCAACTTGGGAACGACACCTGTTAAGGCACCTGCATCAGGAGGGAACCGCGCACTAGGGCAAACTGGAGCAGCACCCCAATCAACAGTGCGTGGTAGAGTCAACCACATCACAGCGGATGAAGCTCAGGAGGCTGCAGATGTTGTACTGGGTATGTTTCTGGTTAACTTAGTACCTGCTACAATTTTATTTGATTCTGGAGCATCACAATCGTTTGTTTCTCGGAGTTTTGCAACTGAGAATGGATTTGATGTTAAAAATCTTAAGTTTGTGCTTTTAGTCCAAGTCCCAGGATCTGAGCTTAGATATAGCCTTTGGTGTTTGATAGTTAAGATGCTCATGAATGGGATAGAATTTCTACAGAATCTCATCTTGTTAGATACTCAAACCTTAGATGTTATCCATGGAATGGATTGGCTATCCAGGCATAAAGCCGTGTTGGATTGTGGCCAAAGAGTGGTGTCATTGGAGAGCCCTAGTGGCAAGAAAGTAATGATTCATGCGACAGCCGTTCGTGATGGCCAATTAATGGTGAACATCATGAAAGTTGCTAGTATAGAACATGTGCCGATTGTAAGGGATTACCCGGAAGTTTTTTCCAATGACTTCCCAGGCATGCCGCCACAGATGGAGATTGAGTTTGTTATTGGGTTAGTGCCTGGAACAACACCAATAGCAAAGAGACTGTATCGCATGCCAACAGATGAGTTAGTTGAGATGAAGAAGCAGATTGAGGAATTGCTTGAAAAAGGTTTCGTAAGACCGAGTTTTTCGCCTTGGGGAGCGCCAGTTTTGTTTGTCGGAAAGAAGGATGGGAGTTTAAGAATGTGTATCGATTATCGTGCACTTAATGAAGTGAATATTAAGAATAAGTATCCTTTGCCCAAGATCAACGATTTGTTTGATCAGTGGAGAGGGGCTGGAGTTTTCTCCAAGATATACCTTCGTTCAGGATATCATCAGCTGAAGATTAGAGTGGAAGATGTCCCTAAGACTGCGTTTTCCATGTGATAAGGACATTATCGTTCAAAGTTATGTCTTTTGGATTGACCAATGCTCTGTCATATTTCATGAATATGATGAACAAAGTATTTATGGACTATTTGGGGAAATTTGTTGTTGTCTTTATAGATGACATTCTTGTGTATTCCAAGACAAGAGAAGAGCATGCGGACCATTTGAGGTTGGTTTTAGAGAGGTTACGGGAGCAGCAGTTGTATGCTAAGTTCAGTAAGTGTGACTTTTGGAAGGATAAGATGAAATTTCTTGGTCATGTGATGACTGCAGAAGGAGTTGCCATTGATCCGAGCAAGGTCAAGGCCGTGTTACATTGGGAGCAACTGAAGTTAGTCACTCAGATTCGTAATTTTCTGGGAATGGCGGGATATTACCGTCGGTTTATCGAGGGATTTTCAACAATTGCTAGACCGCTTACACAGTTGTTGAAGGAAGAAAAGAAGTTTGCATGGACGCCAGAATGCAAAAAGAGTTTTCAGTAGTTGAAGAAGCGATTGACTACCACACCTGTGTTACTAGTGCCAGATGTGCAGAATAGTTTCGATATATATTGTGATTCTTCAAAGCAAGGCCTTTGTTGTGTGTTAATGCAAAACAGCAAGGTGGTGGCCTATGCGTCAAGACAATTGAGGCCGCATGAAGGAAATTATCCTACGCACGATTTGGAATTAGCTGCCGTAGTGCATGCCTTGAAAACATGGCGACATTACCTCATTGGTAATAGGTGTGAGATATATACGGACCATAAGAGTCTAATGTTATATTCAGTCAGTCAGATCTCAATATGAGGCAAAGAAGATGGCTGGAATTGATTAAGGACTATAACATTGGAATCCATTACCATCTGGGCAAGGCTAATGTGGTAGCCGATGCTTTGAGTCGCAAAAATCATAGTGCAAATATGCTAACACTACTACAGGATTGTACATCAGAATCGGTTCTTTTTTGTCATTACAATCGGTTCTAGTGGCGATACGAAGTCTTTAGATAGTGATGAGGAGGAGCTATCACAGTCGGTTTTGTCCCGATTGTGATAAATCCTCATCAGAATCGGTTCTTATATGAAACTGATTCTGATGACCACATCATCACAATCGGTTCTTTCAAAGAACCGATTCTGATGATCCCTCATCAGAATCGGTTTTTACGTAAAACCAATTCTGATGACAATATCATCACAATCGGTTCCCTAAAGGAACCGATTGTGATGATATCTCATCAGAATCGGTTCTTTTAAGAAACCGATTCTGATGACTCTATCATCAGAATCGGTTTTTTTCAAAGAACCGATTCTGATGATAAGTCATCAGAATCAGTTCTTTTATGGAACCGATTGTGATGACATCATTATCACAATCGGTTCCACGTAAGAACCGGTTCTGATGATTGTCATAGGGGTCTGCCATTTTTGCATATTCTCCAAAATAGCACAGATTAATAGTTTGCACATATATATATATATATCACATTCGCAATACAGAATACAGAATGCATATATCACATTCACAGAACACGAACACTTTAATTGTAACACATATATGTCATAGTCGTTCACAATATAAAATACAAACATGCTTAACAATCAGTACACATGTACATATATCACATTGACATATATAATTAATATTATTTACATATGGCCTAGTAGGAGAAAGATAATGGCTTTTACTCATCGCTGACATGCTAATTCTGCATGTTTGTGCTTCTGTGTTGGAAGATCACTGAGCTATGAATTAGCAATGCAGTTTACAAAGTAAACCCCAAACATGTTGAAACAAGACTACAAAAACTATGAGCCGAATGGTTAGTGAACAAACAAAAGGCAATATTGATTCAACTATAAGTCTGTAGTAGTCAATATTGATTTTGAAATTAGACATTGAAGTTTACACGCTAATATGTGGCTTCAAATTTGCACATGGCCTTTACAAAAATAGCAAATCTAATAAGCACCGCATTCATTATAGTGCATAAATAAACTCGGGATCCTTGCTTTTTGTTTTTGGAAAAGTCACCGACTACTTCCATCCGATCCACTGACGCCAACTTTTGATGAATCTCGGTGTATAGCTTCATGTGCCATGTGTCATGAATCATGCAAGCTAAAGACACAAGATGGCATTCACGTTTACCATGACACTCTAACCAGGTATATTTGTCCTTCAAGAATCTTTTGATATTTTCATAACCCACTGTATAATTAGTACTCCCTCTGGTTGCAAATAGTTGTCATTTTGGACATCGACACGGTCTCCAAAATACAGCTTTGACCACTAATTTCTATTATAATATATTTATCAAACCAAATAAAATTATAATACTATGAAAGTACTTTTTGAGACAAATCTACAAATGATTTTCATATATCCAATTTAAATATTTAAAAAGATATTGACAGTTAAAATTTCGAAAGTTTGACTGTACCTATATACAAAACGACAACCATTTGTGACTCGAGGGAGTAGCAACAAGTTTTGATTATTTTCGCAACGGATTCAGAGCTTGGTTACATAATGCAAGATGCAATGTATAACAAAACATTCCAGCAAGTTTAGTCAAGGATCGTCCATCTCTAAATCTCCATTTGTGGGTCCTAGTTGACTATGACAGATTTATAAATATTCATGCCAGAAATCATACATAATGATCAAAATACTTCCAACTAAAAATTATAAATCGTGCTGTGCACGAAAATTTATCTAGTATTAATTCATAGTGAAGTATTCAAAATATGCAAATTGAACAAAATCTCAAGTCATCTGGCTAATACACATAAGGTTAAATGATTTACAATTTTCAACTACTATGACTCTTTTGATCTACTACGCTACTAACATAGCCATTTGCTGGACAAAACATTTCGCTTTATTGGATGCTATAATTATAATGGATTAATCAGCTTCCAGAAAAGAACTCACGGTCAACAACTTGCTGAACCCAACAAATTAATATGACCATATAAGATGACTTCAAAACATTCCTGAATCTTATAGCTCATAAAAGCTATCACTCCAAAATTACTGGTTTGGCCATACAACAATTATCACTTCTATCTCTTGATACGTCTATAGAAGCAATACATTCTACTTTTGTTCCTACAGTAGGAACTTGAGTCCCTTGGCTGTTAGTATCAAGGGAAGCATATCATATGTAGCAGGTTCGTTCAGCAACATTGCAAATTATATTACAAGTAAAATTAAAATCTATACGTGTTGCTCCTAGCAGTTATGTTCAACAAATATGTAATGTTTAAAACATAAACCTTCTTTGTTCTCCTCATTTTTCTTCCACTTAACTTGTAGCATGCTAATAGTGGGCTGAATTACTGACTTATGGAAATGACACAAGCAGCAGCTGTGCGGAGGCAATGGATATTAGTTAAAGCCGTTAATGTGACCAGGCATCGAAGATTTAAGCAAGCACACACTAAGCTAGATTTATGAAGCCCAAACTTTGGAAACCATATGCCCATCCCCACTAACCACAAACAGCTCTCACTTATATTTCTCTTGCCCAAGTCACTGCCCCTGCTAACCAGCTGTGGGCAAAACAAAAGAAAACTGAGGACTAGGGAGAGAAGAATGCTCATGCTTGAGCGTTGCTCATTAGTCTATATCCATCAAGTGTAGTACCAGAACATTTGAAAATACTATTATTTGTTAGAATAATTTAAATAATTAATCAAATAAAGTGCAAGATATACCATTCAAACTTGTTGTAAAAACAAATCCAGAAGAAATAGAATTCAATGTAAAAGCAAAACAAATATCCACTACAACTATACAAAAATGAGATTTAAAGGACAAAATGAAAAGTAACTGAACTAAACTTATGATGATTTCAAAAGCTTTAGTCATGCACAAATTCACATAAGGAAAATTAGCCTCCAGCCTTATTGCAATTTTGTGCATTTTAAGGTACCATACAATCAACATTAGTAAACATAACAGCATTATTAATCTACAACTAGTAACAACAGATAATTAGAGAAGCAATTCCAGTTTAACATTTGAGACTATCCTTTCACAAGTTAAACTCCCCTAAAATTAAGATACACAATAGAGAAGCAATTTGAACTATTTTTACACTACCTTTTGAAGTCAAAAGTTGCAAAATCAACCAATTTGGCGACGGGGTGGGGTGGTGGGGAAGAGGGGCGTTGGAGCGGGACGGCTGGAGCGTGGGGCGGGCAGGCAATGGAGTGGCGGTGCGTCGGGGCGGCTGGGTGGAGAGGCGGCGCGTCGGGCGGCTGGGTGTCGGAGCGGGCGTCGGGCGGGCGGCGACGGCGTGGCAACGGAGCGACGACGCGTCGGGGCAAGCGGGCGACGGGCGAGCAGCGGTGCGTCGGGCGGTAGGCGTCGGAGCGGGCATCGGGCGGGCGACAGAGCTTCAGGGTCATGCGAAGTCGGGGCGACAAAGCGACGACGCATCGGGGCGACGAGGCAACAGGGCGGAGCGGCGGTGCGTCGGGCTCGACGTTAGGAGCTATGGTTAACTAGGAGATGGTAAGGGTGCTTGCGTGCGGGAATAAATTGCCCGTATATGTACATCTCCATCGGTTATACTACAAAAACCGATACTGATGACACAATATTTGTATCGCTTTTATAAGAAAAACCGACATCGATTAGTAATATCATGACGCTTTGTAATAAAACCGACATCGATGATTAATATCTGTATCGGTTTTGTAAAGAAAACCGACACTGATGCTTCAATATCCGTATCGGTTTTGTAATAAAAACCGACACTGATGATTAATATCCGTATCGGTTTTATAAAAAACCGACACTGATGTTTCAATATCCGTATCGCTTTTGTAAAAAAACCGACCCTGATGCTTTAATATCCGTATCGCTTTTGTAAAGAAAACCGACACTGATGGTTCAATATCCGTATCGCTTTTGTAAAGAAAACCGACACTGATGCTTCAATATCCGTATCGTTTTGGTAAAGAAAACCGGCACTGATGCTTCAATATCCGTATCGCTTTTGTGAAGAAAACCGACACTGATTCGTCAATATCCGTGACGCTTTTATATGAAAACCGACATCGATTCTCAATATCGATGACGGTTTTAGAAAAAACGACATCAAGCAAATCACGCACATTACACAAAAAATTTTATATCTATATCAGTATTTATGTGAAACCGAGACATATGAGTTACTTTTGCGGAATGACTTAGGATCGAATGTTTGATTTTTTCGGACGCTCTACAATTTTTTTTTTCACGTATAAAATATTTTCTTCCTATGCGTGCAACATTTTTTCCTTCGATAATAGTAGAAATGTTCGCGCAAAACAAAATGTTGCAGACGTTGAAAAAAAATGTTGCACGCGTGAAAAAAATGTTGCAAGACGCGTCCGATAAAATGAACAGTAATCGGACGTCCGATTGCTAGTATCACCCCTACTTTTGACAATCGGTATTTATGTGAAACCACAGAATACGAGCTGTTTTCTCGGGTGGCGGCAGAGAAATCTCCTGTGCAACAACAATAACATAGAGTTCAGTTCGAGGGTTATAAACAACCTAGCGAGGCACATCAGAATCAGTTTTTACTTAAGAAGCGATAGTGATGTGACCATGCACATTACAATCGGTTCTTATCTTAGAAGCGATAGTGATGTGCATTATCATCACTATCGTTTTCTAAGTAAGAACTGATTCTAATGTGCATGATCACATCACAATCGGTTCTTATGCGAGAAGCGATACTGATGATCATGCACATCACTATCGCTTTCCACAAAAGAACCGATTGTGATGTGCACGTCTTCGTCACAATCGGTTCTTTTGTGAGAAGCGATAGTGATGATCATGCACATCACTATCGCTTCTCATATATGAACCGATTGTGATATGCCAAGTGCTACATTAGAATTGGTTCTAATCTCAGAACCGATAATGATTATTTTTAGCACCCCTCCTAAGTAATCTATCACAATCGTTTTTTACTAAAAATTTAGGAACCGACCCAGATGAAGCGATAGTGATGTATCATTCTGTAGTAGTGTTAATATCAAGTGAACAATCAGAGTTATGTAGTGAGTTTTAGAAGCTGAAATTGGAGGTTGTTCCTCAAGGTTTTGTAGCTGCATTGGAATTAAAGCCGACACTTGAAGATTAGATTAGAGAGGGTCAGAAGGATGATGAGAAAATCAACAAAATCAAGTCTAGGAAGGACGAAGGGTTAGCAGAGGATTTTGTGGTGGATAAGCAAGGTACCATGTGGTTTAAGGGAAGGATTTGTGTACGAAATAAGAAGGAGCTTAAGCAATTGATTCTTAAGGAATCTCATGATTCTAAGTACTTGATTCATCCAGGAAGTGCTATGATGTACCAAGATCTTAAGGAAAGGTCTTGGTGGCCTAACATGAAGCATGAAGTAGCAAAGCACGTTGCTTTGTGTGATGTGTGTCAAAGGGTAAAAGCCATGCATCAAAGACCCGCTGGTTGGTTGCAGTCATTGAAAATTCCTGAATGGAAGTGGGAGGAAATCGGTATGGACTTTATTACTGGTTTGCCTAAGATGTAGAGAGGTTACGATTTTATTTGGCTTATTGTGGATCATTTAACCAAAGTCGCTCACTTCATCCCTGTGAACACCACTTACTTAGGAGATCGTTTGGCAGAGTTGTATATGTCGAGGATTGTGTGTTTGCATGGAGTGCCCAAGAAGATTCTGTCAGATAGAGGGACCCAGTTTACCTCAAGATTTTGGAACAAGTTGCATGAAGCAATTGGGACTCGCCTAAATTTCAGTACAGTGTATCATCCGCAGACAGATGGTCAGACCGAGAGGGTAAATAAGATTTTGGAGGATATGTTGAGAGCTGGTGCATTAGCCTATGCTACGTCATGGGATAAATGTTTGCCGTTTGCAGAATTCAGTTACAATAATAGTTATGAAGCTAGCTTACAAATGTCACCATTTGAGGCATTGTATGGTCGTGCTTGTCGTACCCCGTTGAATTGGAATGAAACGGGAGAGCGTTTGGTGTTTGGGCCAGATATTCTTGTGGAAGTAGAAAATCGAGTCGCTATGATTACGGAGAGGTTAAAGATAGCACAATCAAGGCAGAAGAGCTACGTGGATAATTGTCGTTGTGATTTGAACTTTGAGCCCAATGATTATGTGTATCTTAGGGTTACCCCTCTTAAGGGTGTTAAAAGGTTCCACATTAAAGGAAAGCTTGCGCCAAGGTATGTTGGTCCGTTCAAGATTTTGAGCCGACGATGAGAGGTTGCGTATCAGTTGGAATTGCCTCAGTCATTGGCAAGGGTGCATGATGTATTTCATGTGTCGCAGCTTAAGAAGTGTCTTTGAGTACCAACAGAGCAGACCCTATTGGAAGCTATAGAACTGCAAGAAGACTTGACCTATAAGGAGCAGCCAATTAAAATTTTGGATGTTATGGATCGCAAGACCAGGAATAAGTCTATTCGCTTTTGCAGAGTTCAGTGGAACAACCATTCCGAAAGTGAAGCCACGTGGGAGCGTGAAGAGGATCTGAAGTCAAAATTCCCAAATCTATTCTCTAGTTAGCCCTGAATCTCGGGGTTGAGATTCTGTTAAGGGGGGAGGTTTGTAACATCCCAAAATTTGCTTAAATATTATTTTAATTTCATTTGTGTATTTTGTGAATTTCTGGAATTTACTGGATTTTATTTGAATTAATTTGAAAAAATGTATATTTGCCTTTTATGAAAATTAATTAAATATATAAAAATATAATATAAAGTTTAGCCAAAAAAATATTTTATTTGAGTTCAAAATATCTCAAAGTATTTTTTAGATTTTTCTAGGATTTTTCGTGGTATTTTATTGCCTAAAACAAATCAAATGATTTTCTATAATTATTTTAAAAGGAAAATTCGTGGAAAAAACGAGTGAACAGTATTGGGCTTGGCCCGTTACTGTGCACGGGCATCAGCTTGGTTGCGGCCCGATTTCTAGAGGGTTAATTGTCCACCGTTGGATCTAAATCTGAGGCGCGAGGTGACTTCAAAACCGTAGCGATTTATAACCGTTAGATCTAGATGGTGTGTTGGACCAGGATAGCGCCGCGTCTCGTGTGCCGTGAGCCATCCGATCGGGACACGTGTCGCCCTGCCGTTCATCGTCTCCATGGTGAACTCGGAGTCCACTGCCGCTACGATGTTGATCTTACCCGCCGTGTAGGTCTCGGACGCCTATGGTATTTAAGGGATGGGTAGACCCCCGAGAATCGCCATCTCTCTGCGCATCCGTGAGCCCTAGAGTTGCCGCTTGCACCGCCGTAGCCATCGCTCGAGAGCTCGCCGTTGTTCCTTGCTGCGCCTTCGTCGGTTTCCACCATATTTCATCGCCGTCCGGTGTTCGTTCGCCGCCATTAAGGACAGATCTGGAATCACCTTTTCAAGACGCATCGGATCCGTGGAGTCTAGTCGTCGGAACGTCGCCAGAACGCCGTTGAACTCATCGTCGTCTTCGCGTCTGGTGAGAACATCGCTGCCTTGCCACCATCGCTGGTTGGAGCTTTGCTGACCGTCGATCTTCGTCGATCGGTCCTGATAGCGCCACGTAAGCACGGTAACAGTAAACCTCATCATCTACCGTGAGCCATTGGATATACCTCGGACGTGGGAGATCGAGCCACGTGTGCGCATCAGCAGTAAATCGTATCATCTAGTGTGGGCCGTTAGATTAAATCGGACAACCTAGATCGTGCCGCATCTCGGACCAATAACGTTGTGATGCGTGTCAGGCACAGCACCTGAAGCGTCGTGGACTGAGTCCATAGACCATGACACGTGGCGCATCGTGATTGGTCCTGGATCTTCACTGACGTCATAATTGTGTTTTTTTTGGAAAATAATCAGATTGGAAATTCTGCGATGCTTACGTCATCATGAGGTCACACTAACGTCATAAATGTGGTTTTTCAGTATTAGTTACTTAGCCATGCCACGTCACCTTAGATTGGTTCACTATAGTTGATTAATACTAAAATCAACATGGGATGATTAGATCGTGTTAGTTACTTAGCCATGCCACGTCATCAAATGTACATGAATCATCAATGATTAATCTTGACTAATGAAATATGAAACAATGATATGAACTTTGTGTCATGTGAGATCACACAATGAGATTCAGTTGTAGTGGCGAGTCATGTCACGCAACGATGTTGAGTTGTTGATGGCACGTGGTGCATGGTAATCAACTGGGGTGGTATTCACTTAGATTGGGGCAAGTTACAAGGGGCGAGTATGCTAAGCTGGGCCCGATGGGCAGAGGGTATATGGAAGTCTTTCTTCAATCATCCTAAGGACTTAACCTTGCAAGTCTTTGACCTGAGTCAATCATGCAACCACATGTCTGGTATGGGACAGTCTAGCTGATTAATTTGCATTGTATTAGTTTGGTACTATCATTGGCAGTGTGAGTTCCCGAATTATGGAGTAATTCACAAGGCGCAAGAGGGGGGCCCTGGTTCTGGTTTTCAGACCCATCAGTGTTGAAACCTTATCTGGTAGTATCAGGTTAGGGTAGTGCATTGTAAAGGCTTTGTTATAATCACTTGCCTTTGTGGTGTATGGTTGTATCGTGTGGGTAAAGTACATAACCTCTGCAGAGTGTGAATCTATTCGGATAGCCATGCTCGCGGTATTGAGCATTGCTCGGGAATTGCGGTTAAGGGTTAGGTTAATTAAAAGGAAAACTTGGTTGGGATGGCGGAATTGCCATGCGGAAGGTTGAAGTTGACTTAGGATTGGAAACTTGGTTTACTTGAGAAATGTTGAATCTATCTATTACTGCTATTTGCTTTACAGTCTTTACAATCTATTTATTGTATTTGTTCATAAATGCTGCTTATTACAAAATAGCCTTTTCCTTTGGAATAAGCCTTGCATATAATTACATAGAATTGCATTCTGTGCACAACTTGTTGAGTGCTCTATGTACTCACCCTTACCAAACAACAACAATCAACAGTTGAAGAGTCTACACCTTTGTTGCAGGAGGAATTCCAAGAGGACGCGAGTCGTTAGGGTCCAAGCCTTGTCAGTTGCCTGTGGTGAACTGAGGAGTCATCTACGTCTTCTCTTTTCCACTGTATATTTCTTAGTTTATATTTCCAGTCTAGCCCTGCGTGGCTTAATAATGTAAGTTGGTCATAAGATCATACACTTAGATATATCAATAAATGGAGTATTATTATTATTATTGTTGAGTATGATGTAATATCTTAGAAACAATAGAGAGAAAAGGGGAGTTTTTCATATCATGAGCTGAGAATTTCATGTTGTGGGCTAGTTGGGTAAAGAGAGGAGTGGGCTCCTCAAAACCCTAGCTGCCCCCATGCACTTCCCACTCCCCAGCCGCCCTCTTCTCTTCTAGATCCAGGGCACAGCTCCCTCTTCCCCTTATCAGTTCCTTGCTGCCCCATGTTTCTCCGGTGCTGCACCCTTGTGCTCCCAGCGCCCCCTACCTCCCCTGCCTCCCAGCACCTCCTCTACCTTCCCTTGCCTCCCCCAGTACCCTTCCACTTTCCCCTGGGCAGCCCTTGCCTTGTGCTGCCTTGGTGGAGTTTGGTTGCAAGGAGGGGCGTGGTTCAAGGAATCCAAAGGGAAGGAGCCGCAATCATCGTTGATCCACTGGTTCTTTGTGTTAAGGTATAATTTTTGGTTGATTTTGGTGGTATAGGTGATTTTTTGGGCAGTGCCATGGTGGTTTTTTTCTGGTAGTTGTCATTTGGTTTGATCACAGAATTGTTTGGGGTAAGATCAGAATTTGGGTTGTTCTGAATCCGAAGTTCAGTTCGAGTTTCAGGGCACCTATAATCATTTCCAGAGGGTTTGGATGTTTTGAAAATCGTAGATCATTGTATTAAGTTTCAGTAGAGATCAAGAACGTAAATTGTGGTTTCGCCATTTAAAAGTTATGGCTGTTTTATTGCCTGTTATCCAGAATCTGTTTCCATTGGCAGTTGCTGTGGTATTTTGCGTTTTAGGGCTAATTAGAAGCCGAATAAAATTTTCTCTATACCTAGAAAAAGTTGGGAAATTTCATTTAGATTATACAAATGTCCTCGTTTGCTAAATTTGGAGTTGTATAGATTTAGTTATGTCATTTTGAAGTCTGCTGTCCAGAATCTGCCTCTGCTGACAGTAGTCGCGGAAAGCTGTAGAGTAGGGCTATCTGGAAGTTGAATTAATTTTTATAAAGACCATATTAAGTTAGGAAATTTCCTGTATATTTCAGAAATGTCACCCTTTACTTCATTTGTATTTGTATAAAATCAGTTATGCTATTTTTAAGTCTGCTATCCAGAAATTGCTGTTGTTGTCAGTAGTCTCTGTTTTGTGCTGTTTTGGGCAATCTAGAGCCATTTCGTGAGGGGTTGGTTGTAGAAGAAAGTATAGAGCGTGGCCTTAAGTTTAATTGGATACCAAGAACACTAATTTTGGTGTTTTGTTCAGCGGGACAGCAAGGGGCGTGTAGTTGTGAGGTCACTTTGTTGTGTTTAAATTGTTGATCCCAAATGTTATGATTGCATTATTTTGAGATGTATCTAATTGTTATTTCAGGAAGTGTGACTTCGGGGGCGGCCTCAACCCCGCGCCACCCCGTTCTTCGCGGTTAGAGGCAAGTGTATCAACTAGAATGATATTAGGATGTTGGTTGCTAGCTTGTGATTATGGATATGATTATCCTAACGATTATGATTATGTTCATGAGTATGTCTAGGATGATGATTATGTTTATGATGATGCAAATGATAAGGTGATGGATGCAAGTATGTGTAACATCCCAAAATTTGGCCTATAATTTCACTTATGTGCATTTTGGTGATTTTCTGAATTTATTGGATTTTCCAGAAATTATTTGGATTTATTTTAATTAAGTATATTGAACCTTTGGTGAAAACTAATTATATATAGATAAAAATAATATGAAGTTTTGTCAAAAATATTTTATTTCAGTTCAGAATGTTTCAAAGTATTTATGAGAATTTTCTTGGATTTTTCCCGATATTTTAATTGCCTTAAATGAATTAATCTAATTTCGGGAATTATTTTAAATCGAAAAGCGTTGGAAAATCAGAGTGAATAGTACTGGGCCAAGCCCAGCACTATGCGTGCGCGGCCCATCGCGGTGCGGCCCGTCAGCCCATTCCCCCGCCGCCTCGCGTATGGACCATTGGATCCAGATCAGACGGCTGTCTCCTTTCGCGAAACCCTAGCGCCTTCGGCCGTTGGATCAAGATCGCGCGGTGAGGATTCCTTGCATCGTTTTGGAAAGATCTGATCGCATCCGTTGATTTTGGAAAGAGCGGATTGGATCGTATCGCGTTCGGGGGAATCATAGCCGTTCATCGCAGATCGGACGGACCGCAGTCATCGTCTCCGATTCGGTTTCCGAATCCGTCGCCGCTTGCCGTCGCCACCGCGTGATTTTAGGGTTGCCTTTTCTGGGCGTTCGCCGAGGCTATTTAAAGCGCGGACCGCACCCCGAGGATCGCCATCCCAGAGCGCATCCGCCGGTGCTAGCCTTCGCCGTTGAGTCGCCGCTGTAGCCTCGCAGGAGCTCGCCGGAGCTTGCTCTTCACCGCTGCGGTTTTCTTCGAGTTCCACCGTTGTCAAACCGCCGTTCGTCGCAAGGGTTCCAAATCTGAGTTCCTCGCGTCGTGCCACGTCGAGTCTGCCGCTTCTTCTCGTCGGAGTTGCGCCGAAACGCCGTTCGGGTGGTCGTCTTCCTCCGCTCCGGTGCAAGTCCGCCGCCGTGTCTCGGAGCTTCGCGCAGCCGTTGGATCTTCGCCGAACCGTCCAGATCGCTCCGCGTCATCCTCATCAGCAGTGAACCTCTCCGGTAAGATGGACCGTTAGATCTAAGATAAGCGGTCAGGATAGTGACACGTAGGGGTAGATCGGTGGCCGTCAGATCGTCGCGTGGATGCACGTCGTGTGTCGAGCATCGGCACGGGCGGCGTCGCAGCCAGTCGATGCACGCCGCGTGTCGGGCACGTGATGCGAGGCGCCGTGAGTCGCGTCCACGGTGGAGCAGAGGCGGTTCCGTGGACCGGGTCTATGCGCTGAGGTGACGTGTCAGCGTCTGATTGGCTCAGGCAAGGGCTGACATCAGCGTTGCGCAATAAAGATCTTTTCCAATAGAAAAATAATTCAGAAAAATCAGAAATTCTATTTTCTGTATTTTCATTATTTATTCAAATTTCAAAAGGCTATATCTCTTGCATTTTAACTCGGATTTGAGTGATTCAAATTTCTAAAAATTTGTAAAATCAAGATCTATTTATTGGTGAATTTTATTTTATTTTTGGAGTTTGGTTGCTCTCTGTTTTTGTGTTTATTTGCTATTTTGGTATCGTTTCGCGTAGACGTTGAACTGCTCGGTGATCCGGAGGAAGATTCATCGCTTCAAGACCGAAGCTCAGAGCAAGACCAGCACCTACTCCAAGGCAAGTTGTGCTTTGATCATGTTGCACCTAATTTTCACCAAATTGCTATTTTGTCTCGTAAACTTTATGCATGATATTTTATGTGTATAAATGATTTCAATTAATCTGGGAATTAGATAATATGCCTATTTGAATTAAATCATACCTTGTCAATTATATGCCATGATCTATTTGTCACCCTAGGATGTGGAACTATAGTTGGTTAATATTGATAATCAACATGGGCTAGTTAGATCATTATAGATTGCTTAGCCATGCCACGTCATCACATGTGTCCGAATGTTGATACTTAATCTTGGCTAATGGAATATGGAACAATGTTTATGAATTGGTGTGTCATGTGCTGTCGCACAGTGATATCAAGTTGTCGTGGCGAGGAGGTCACACATCTAGATTGAAATGTTGATGGCATGTGGTGCTTGGTAATCAACTGGGGTGGTAATGATTTTAGATTGGGGCAAGTGGCAAGGGGAAGTGTGCCAAGGTGGGCCAGGGTTGGCAGGGGTATGTGGAAGTCTTGCCTTAATCACTTTAAGGACTTAACCTTGCAAGCCTTTGACCTGAGTCCTTCTTGCAACCACATGTCTGGAATGGGACAGCCTAGCTGAATAATTTGTGAAACCTAGATTTCGGTACTGTCGTGGTGGATAGTGAGTCCCGGGTTACGATTTAACTCACATGGCGCAAGAGGGGGCCTTGTTGTGGTGGTTTAACCCTTCAGTGTTGAAACCTTAGCGAGCAGTACTAGGTCTAGGTGTAGCATTGTAAAGGCTTTATTATGATCACTCGCCTTGGTGGTGTTTGGTTGTATCGTGTGGGTAAAGTGCATAACCTCTGCAGAGTGTACAATCTATTCGAATAGCCGTGCTCACGGTATTGGGCAATGCTCGGGAATTATAGTTAAGGGTTAGACTTTTGTTAAACAAAAACTTGTTGGGATGGCAAGGTGCCATGGAAAGTGAGAAATGATTTAGGATTGAGAAACTTGGTTACTTCAGAAATGCTGAATTTATTAATTACTGTATTTGTTTTATTACTTTCCAATCTATTTACTGTATCCTTTGTTAAATGCTGCTTTATTGCAAAATATCCTTATTAGCCATTCCTTTGGATTAAGCCAAGCATATAGAATATTAGACTTGCATTGTTGTGCACAACTTGTTGAGTGCTTTATATACTCACCCCAACAACAACTTCAGAAGAGGAAGAATCTACGCCTTTCGTGGAGGAAGATTACTTGGATGCGAATGCTTAGGGTCTGAGCCTCGTCAGTTGCCTGTGGCGAACTAGAGCGCCACTACGTTTATTTTATTTCCGCTGCTACTCATTGATACTTTTTAATTAAGCCCTGTGAGGCAGTATTCATGTAAGACAACAGTTATTATTAATTATTTAAGTTATGCTATATTTCGCTGTGTATGACTATGATAGCATCTATGTTGAGCCTGTGTGCAATAACGTGATCCTGTACTAGTGCGGTATACACAGAGGGTCCGGATTTGCAAATTCGGGTCCCGACAGTATGTGACAATGTGCACATTTATATTTATGATCTTGTTTATGTTTATAAACATGTCTATGGCAATGTGAGTGTTGAAATAGAATGCACTTTGTAATTTATTCATATCACTTGCATTTGTGCATTCATAATAGAAGAGGTGACCCGAGTGGGCCTCTATGTCTCACACATAGTGAGACATGAAATACCTACTTCGGTAGGCCCCTCCACGGGATGGAAGGGAATGAGAGGGTGCATGCCGACGGGTGTGCACTCACCTATACCGGTATGAGCTATGAGATGGCAATGTGCATACGGCATTCTGCATTGCATAATTGAATGGATATTCTCAAAGGTTGATCTACGAGTTCGTACATATGCGTGAAAAGCATGGTGTGTTTTATGAAATCAATTGCATTTATATATGATGTTGTGGCTATATGATGTATCTTGCTGAGTTTTGGACTCACGCTTGTTTATTTAAATGTTTTTTTAGGTACCACATGACGACATGGGGAAAAAGGGTTGTAGCATCACCTCTTCACTTCACAAGAAAACAATAACCATAGACTCTCGCGAATCTTAAATTTATAGTATCACCTTTCTGTCTTGTGGACAAGAGTCGTTGGGTTTACTTTAGTTATGTTTTGCTCAAATAATAAACAGAGCTATGGTTTGATATTGTGGTTATGTTTTGTAAATTTGATATTGTGGTTATGTTTTATTAATTTAGATTGTGGTTCAATTCCTATCATAATATCAGTATATCTGTCAGAATGTAGTCATTACTGTTACCTTATATTATATTCTCAAGTAGTATTTGTTTAGTTGCTATGTAGATTTTATTTGGAGATGATTTTGGTTGCTGAAGCTCAGTTTTTATGCAATAGTGAGCTTGCTGAAATTTTGGTTTATTTGACTATTTAGTTGTCATCTTTTGCATGAGGTAGTGACATTCTGAGCATTTGGGATACTGGGGTGTTACATATGATGTGTTATGTACCAATGGTAAGCTGTGTGCACTAGCGTTGATCCTGGGACTAGTGCGATAAACACAATGGATTCGGGTCCTTACATTATAGCCATGTGTTAGATTTACTCTAAAGTTACTGCCAAATACACTCCAATTTACTATCCGTATATATAAATTTTAATATCGTACTAGAGGGTTCAACAACCAGTAAGTAGTAACATGTTACGACACATTCAGTAAATTGATGTTTATTTGGCAATAAAATATGATTTATGTGACAATGTGCACGTTTATATTTATGATCATGTTTATGTTTATGTGGCGTTTATTGGCAGTAAGTAGTGACATGTTACGACACATTCAGTAAATGTTTATTTGGCAGTAAAATGCGATAAACACAGTGGGTTCTCGTCATCGGTAAGCTACTAGTGAAAACCATTCGTGAATTAGAGCTATCAATAAAAAGTTATGGCTAAATAAAAGAAAAAGGATTCTAGTACAAACAAGGAAAAGCATTTACTAGTTGGTTTGGCCACGCAACTGTTTGGGTTAGTCAACACATGGGCATACGTGGGATGGTTTCCACATGCTCGTTATTTGTTTGTTGGTATTGGGGTTACGGTCAACACGTCAAATAACTAAGCTACGCATAAATGCAGATTAGCGCTTCCTTGTGTTCACACACACACACACACACATATATATATATATATTAGTATAATTACTTGGAGCACCCTAGAGCCTAGGCACTATGATCCAAAACGGGTATATTCCCCTATGTTTTGCATCCTAAAAAATTCTACATGTGATACTTAAGGGAAATGCCCATTTTGGAATATGGTGCCCAGGCACCATAGTGTCCTAGATTATATATTATACGTATATATATACACACGTATATACGTGTATATATACGTATATATGTATATATATGGTAGCGCTAATCTGTGCTTGCGTTCAGCTCTGCCTACTCTACGAGTGAGCCGTAATCCTGTGTCGCAGACTAGCTACCATCATAAGGCCAAAAAACACATAATACTAGTCTAGCAGTATTTAATGCATCATAACATGTAAGCCATTTACAACCAAACGCTTATGTGAACGCAGATCCATAGTAGATTATGTATGCGTGAGTCAACTAATAAATGTGTTTCATAGTTTGTACATAAATATGGTTTTCTTTGATTTAGCCATAACTTTATAATGACAGCTCCGATTCACAAACGGTTTCACCGGTAGCTTACTGATGATGGAGAAACACATTGATATAAGTCTTTGCGCATAAATCAGATTTTACTATCCATATACATAGATGTTACTATCGGTATACATAGATTTACTACCATACCAAAGGTTCAGCAGTCTGTGCGGTTGTAAAATCTTACGATACATTCGGTAAAATGATAGTAAAAACTCATTCGTGCAGCGTTTATTAGTAAGACTTATATCATTATGTTGCTCTCGTCGTCAGTAAGCTATTGGTAAAACCATTTGTGAATCGGAGCTGTCAATAAAAAATTATGATTAAATTAAAGAAAAACAAATCCTAGTTCAAATAAGAAAAGACATTACTAGTTTACGTAGCATGACCGACTAGTACATGCATTTCTGCTTTGTATATGAATCTATTTTTTTATTTAGCCATAACTTTTTACTGACACCTTCGATCCACGAACGGTTTTCATCATTAGTTTAGTGTTAACGAGAGCAATATATTGGTATAAGTCTAAAAAAAACGCCACATGAATCAAATTTTACTATCCATATACATAGATTTTACTATCGGTATATATAGATTTTACTATTATACTAGAGGTTCAGCAGCATGTTCGACAGTAAAAACTATCTATACGACTAGTAAAATTTGTCACCGGACAAAAAAATTACTGTTTAATAGCGAGACCTATATCATTTTGTTCCTCTCGTCATTAGTAAGCTATTGGTGAAAACCATTTGCAAATTGGAGCCAACAATAAAAAGATATGGCTAAAACAAAGAAAAACATATTAATGTTCAAACTACCAAACGCATTAACTAGTCTGTTTGAACACGTAATTGGAGCAGTCCGTTTCGCGGCCCAAAACTATCATCTCGACTTATATCCGTTCAATAGGGCTAATAATTACACTCCATATGTATGTATGTATGTATGTATGTATGTACGTACGTACGTACGTACGTACGTACGTATGTATGTATGTATGTATGTATGTATGTATGTATGTATGTATGTAGAATACGTGCATGTAGAATACGACATTCTACGCACCGGTTGCTTGAGCAGGCTGACCGAGCCAGGCGTTGCACTAATTAGTGCCATGGAATTCGTGACCGTGCCTTGGAATATTAATCGTCCGAAATTAATGCTTGCATGTGTGTAACTGTAACATCCCAAATTTTGCTCTAAAATAAAATTTATTATTATTTATGAATTTTGTAATTTTCTAAATTAATTGGATATTTCTGGATTTTATTGGATTTTACTAAACGTGTTTTTGGACTTTTATTGAAAAGCATTAAAATATTATGAAGTGCAATATAAAGTTTGGCTAAAAATATTTTATTTGAGTTCAAAATGTTTCAAAGTATTTTTGAGATTTTTTTTAGATTTTGCCCTGTATTTTAATAGACTTAAACTAATTAAATGAATTTCTAGACATATTTTAAAAGAGAAAACTCGAGAAAAACTAAACAAACAGTTTTGGGCCGGAGCTCGTTACTATGCGGTTTGTTGGCGTGGGCCATCGACCTGTTTTGGATGATCGAGATTGAGCCGTGTTAAAATAGGACTTGAGAGTTTCACCGCCATTGGATAACTTCTGGAGGGTCGGATTGGATCACGTCGCTAAAATCTGAGCCGTTGTTCAAGAAACAAGGACGATGTCCATTCGTCGTCTCCGAGACAAACTAGGAGCAGAGCTCCATGTCGGCCATGGACGTTGCGGAAGAATCGGGGAAAGCAGGGACACCTAAGCCTATTTAAGGAATGCATCGGCATAGCCAGAGCACGGGCAAGCAAAGACCTAACCTCTCCTAGCCGAAGACGTCTTCATTCTGACGCAATGAAGATTTTCTGCCGTGCGCCGCCGTAAGAAAAAGCAACCGATTCATCACCATCCATGGGAGTTCAAGCCTAGACCAGTGCCAATCGCTTCGCCTTGATGAGTAGCGTCCCGTGCGCTTGCTATTCTCGTCGGAAGGTCATTGGAGGAGCACCGCCAAGGAAGCCCTAGCCGCCGCTGTGTCTCAAGCATCGTCGCCGCTGTTCAAGTCCACCAGAGAGGAAGCCAACTACGTCATCAGGTGCGCGAAGGAGAGATGTACCCGAAGGTATCCTCGTCGGCCGCCGGCGATGACCATAGGGATCTGTGCACTGGCAGCATGTGTGGTGTTACCCCGGTGTCGACATGTGCTGCCATGTGGACTGCCACGTCGGGGCCGGATGGATTTCTTCGCTGACGTGTGCCTCTATGTGTCTCTCGGGTGGTAGCCGCGTCAGTAGATGTGTTAGCATGCACGGTCCCATGCGTCAGTGAAACATGGCCGTATGAGCCGTGTTCACTGTGGACCGAGGGCCACGTGTCATTTCTTGATTGGCCCGAATCTAAGATGACATCAGCATGACGCAGTAATACCATTTTTTGGAATAAAAATAATTCGGTTTATTAATTGATTTTCCAATTTTCAGATTTTTAAAATTTTGAGTCTTCCCCGAGGCCGTTCTCCCACATACGAGCTCTGATAGAGGTGTTTCATGTTTCTAAAAATTTATAAAATTGAGATCTATTTAATAGTGAATTTTATTTTATTTTTAGAGATTGTTTACTCCCTATTTTGGTGTTTATTTGCTTTTCTCCTTCGGTTCGCGTAGATGTTGAATTGTGCAACGCTTCGGAGGAGGATTCGTTGACCCAAGATCAATTTCCAGAGCAAGACCAGAACCTTTGCCAAGGCAAATTGTGTTTTGATCATGTTGAACCAATATTTACAAAATCGCTATATTGTTTTACTCTATTGCATGTTATTTCACATATATAATTGTTTTTAATTAAATTGGGACTTAGCTATGATGCCAATTCGATTTGTACCCAACCTTGTCAATTGTATGCCAAAATCTATTGTCACCCTAGATTGGTTCACTATAGTTGGTTGATACTAAAATCAACATGGGAAGGTTAGACCGTGTTAGCTTCTTAGCCATGCCACGTCATCACATGTATTTGAATCATCAATATTTAATTTTGACTAATGGAATATGGAACAATGATATGAACTTGTGTGTCATGTGAGAACAAACAATGAGATTGAGTTGTAGTGGCGAGCCATGTCATACAACGATGTTGAATTGTTGATGGCACGTGGTGCTTGGTAATCAACTGGGGAGGTAATCACTTAGGGCAAGTGGCAAGGGGCGACTATGCCAAGGTGGGCCGAAAGGCAGCAGGTATGTGGAAGTCTTGCTTCGATCATCCTAAGGACTTAACCTTGCAAGATTTTGATCTGAGTCAATCATGCAACCACATGTCTAGTATGGCACAGCCTAGCTAATTAATTTGTGATATCTTAGCTTGGTACTGTCAATAGCGGTGTGAGTTCCCGAGTTATGGAGTAACTCACATGGTGCAAGAGGGGGGCCCTGGTTGTGGTTTTCAGACCCACCAGTGTTGAAACATTAGCGGGTAGTACTGGGTTAAGCCAGAACATTGTAAAGGCTTTGTCATGATCTCTCCGCCGACACACCAAAGGAAGTGTGTTAATCCGGAAGGCACCAAGAGACGATCATGTCATGTGGGTAAAGTGCATAACCTCTGCAGATTGTAAAATTATTCAAATAGCCGTGCTCGCGGTTTTGAGCAATACTCGGGAACTACAGTTAAGGATTAGTTTAATTAAATTGAAAACTTGGTTGGGATGGCGGGATTGCTATATGGAAGATTGGAACTTGACTTAGGATTGGAAACTTGGTTTATTTGGAAAATGCTAAATCTATCTACTACTGTTATTTGTTTTACAGTCTTTACAATCTATTTGTTGTATTTGTTCATAAATGCTACTTATTGCAAAATAGCCATAATAGCCTTTTCCTTTCGAATAGGCCTTACATATAGATTACATAGAGTTGCATTTTGTGCACAACTTGTTAAGTGTTTTAAGTACTCACCCTTGCCAACAACATCATCAGTTGAGGATTCTACATCCATGCTGGAGAAGGAGTACAAGGAGGAGATGAATGTTTAGGGCGCAAGCCTTGTCAGTTGCCTGTGGTATACTGAGGGGTTGTCTACATTTTCATTCCACTGCAGTTTAAATTGTTGTTCAGCGTTGCGAGGCATAGTCATGTAAGTTGACCTTAAGGTCATTCAATAAGAATTATTTAATATATGAAGTCTTTTATTATAATTCCGTTGTGTATGATTGTGATATTCGTCTATGTTGAGCCTGTGTGCACTAGCGTGAACCTGGACTAGTGCAGTATACACAGAGGATCCGGATTTGCATATTTGGGTCCCGACAGAGGTGGTATTAGAGCCATACTGACTGTAGGTCTTGATCCTAGATAGTCTGGTCGTCTCTATAGGACCTTCAAAATTATTTTCTAAAGGAAAAGAATTAACTTGGAAGAATAATATGTTCTTGACTTATCTCATTCTTCTATTCCTTTCCTCGTCAAAATTTCTCTCTTTTCCCCTGCTGAATTTCTTTCTCTCCCTTGCTGGATCGAGTTAAAACCTTGTCCGAGATGTCTTGGTAGTTGATGATATACCACACTTTAGGAGAAAGCTTGGAGTGCTTGCTGTTAACCCTGAAGATCATGAAGGAAGGAATAGTCGAGCTCAAGGAAGGAGTGGATCGATGAAGTGTTTCCAAAGCTAGAAGACCCAGTGTTTTGAGTAGCTAGATGAGAATCATGTGTGGGAGTCGCTTCTGCTAATATAGGAGTGTCGCCTCTGTAGACGGTAGTTTTGTCTGTATAGGTTGAATTGGTTCTTTCTTGATTGTTGAGTGTGCAATATGTGTTTCAGAGCTCTTAGGCTTATGTAAGCAACCATACCAAGTTATTAATATGGCTTGCTTAAGTTGATTGGGTTAAACCTATCTCCCCTACTTTAGGATCCCTTCTTCTTACCTATGCTTTTCTTCTCCCTCTTCCCTAACCTTGTAAAGCAATCAAGCAGATGGTTCAGACATGTGGAAACAATGGAATCAGTGGAAGTGAAAATCAACCCAGTGAGAATCTCAATGATGGATCAGTTCTTCAACTATCATTACAGATGGATATGCAGAGTTCTGGACTATTTCTGACTACTCAAACTCAGTTGATGCATGCAATGATGAAGCAAATGCAAAATATGACTGACCAAGCCAATGTCAACATAGTGTCCCAAGCTGCTACCAACGATTCCTATTCCTACTCAAGGTTATCAGAATTCATAAGGACTCGTCCACCGACATTTTAAGGAAATATTTCACCTTCGAAAGTGGAAGATTGGCTTAAAATTATTGATAGAAAGTTACTCATTGCTCAGTATGAAAGTGATAAGAAAATCACGTATGCCTCTTATCTGCTGGAAGGAATTGCTGCTGAATGGTGGAGGAAGTACTGTGCTATCCATGAAGCCTCGCAGAATATCACTTGGAGTGAGTTTGTTGCTGCTTTTCGTGATCTCTTTGTTTTGCCAGAGGACAGTACAGTCGTAGTGAATTCAGAAAAGAATGCTACCCCTGCACCTTGTTCGATGTCAAGACGGTGTTCTCTGAAGTGTTGTCAACCAAACAAGTCAGAGGATTGTGCGTGCAATCGCTGTGGAGAAATTGGACATACCTCAAATGAGCATGCGATCAATTGCTCCAGTTGTGAGGGAAGCCATCCTCTTGGAGAGTGTCCTATGAGCAACATCACATGTTACCTTTGTGAAGGTCAAGATCATTGCCCAGCTCAATGTTTCTTGGATCTGATAGTTACTAGCGTGACACAAAATCAGTGAGAGAATCTTCGAGCCGCAGTTGCTCAAGAACTATTAAAAGGAAGTGGAATACCAGTCGTATATGCTAAGTTATTTGAGGAGCTAAAGACGCATCACTCCAAACCTGTCAGCTTACATCAGGAAAGCAGTAAGTAGCAATCACCAACAGCATGTTTCTTGTGTGATGAAGAAGGTCATTGGGCTAGGGAATGCCCTATGAATCAACTAGCCCTAACGCAACAAGAAGAGAATGATGTACATGTCGATGCACCCAATAAGGCACAACGATGCAAACGGTTGTGTTACTACTGTCGTGAGGAAGGCCATTTTGTTACGAAATGCCAACAGTAGAATCTAGAGTCACCTACAGACGCGGTCATTTCGGAAGTTACCTCAGTCAAGTTCATAACACCAAATGAGAGCAGTAAGGTTGCAAGAGAAGTTTGTACAGAGAATCAATTGAAGAAGAGGCGTCTGAACGAAGACACTGCCCTGGTTGACAAATGCTCAAGAAAGAGAGTTTGCCTTAAACTCTGTTATACCTACAACAAGCCTGGGCATTTTGCCAATAATTGCCCTCATAAGAAAGTGATCACACCAGTTCATGTCAATCTCAACTCTATTCCAGTCAAAGCTTTAGCACCAACGCCAATCGAGGAAGTTTAGATCAATGATTTTTCCTTGCGCAAGTGTCATATCTCTACTTGTCAAGGAAAGTGATTAGTGATGAATTCCCCGTAAAGATTCCTTGTTTAAAGTGATAAAGTAAAGATGGTAACATATTGGTATGTGAAGTGTTCAAATAAAGGTATCAATGGTAAATAAATGGTCAGATGTTTCCCTGGGTATTCACTTGTGTTGATGGTTCACCAGAAAATGTTGCGTGTGCAATGATGGTTAGTTTAGTGGTGTTCGTGAAGCTTGTCAGTCAGGAAGAATTACCTTTGCCAGAAAGTACAGTATTGCTTGATCTAACCTAGAATGTTATGAAGTTAAGTTGCTTATTGTTGGAGAAAAGTTCCCAGTGAACCATATTGGATACCAGACCCTAGGTGCTACTCTTGAAATGGACTGGCCATCCAGACATAAGGTTGTCTTGGTGTTTGGTCGAAGAGTTGTGTCAGTTAAAAGCTTTGAAGGCAGAAAAATGGAATTTCAAGCGACTGCAGATCATGATGGTTAGTTGATGGTAAACAGTGTAGAAGTTGCCAGCCTAGAAGATATGCCAGTTATTGGAGAATATTCGGATATGTTTTCTGAGGATCTGTCTAGTATGCCAGCAAATCGAGAGATCAAGTTTGTTATTGAGTTTGTGCCTGGTACAGTGCCAAAAGCAAAGATACCTTATCGAATGCCTACAGATGAGCTAGTTGAGATGAAGAAGCAGATCGAAGAGTTGTTAGAAAAATGTTTTGCCAGAACCAGTTTGTCACCATTGGGAATGCTTGTTCTGTTTGAAAGATGAGAGCTTAAGGATGGGTATCGACCATCAAGCATTTAATGACGTAATGATTAAAGAATAAGTATTCATTGCCCAAGATCGATGATTTGTTTGATCAGTTAAGAGGAGCTGGAGTTTTCTCAAAGATAGATAGTCGATCGAGTTATCATCAGTTAAAGATTTGTTCATAGAATGTTCTTAAGTAAAAGTTTTCTATGCGATATAGACAATATGAGTTTACAGTTGTGTTTGCTACAATGATCAATACCATTACATAATTTAGGAACATGATGAACGAAGTTTTATGGAATAGTTGGTCAAGCTGTTGTTGTGCACATAAATGACATTCTTGTTTACTCCAAATCAAGGGAAGAGCATGTAGAATATTTGAGATCGGTTTTGAAAAGGCTGAGAGAGCAACAGCGGTATGCTAAGTTTAGTAAGTGTAACTTTAGGAAAGAGAAGGTTGAGTTTCTTGGCCATGTGATGACTGCTAAAGGAGTTGATGTTGATTCGAATAGAGTGAAAGTAGTGTTAAAGTGGGAGCAACCGAAGTCTGTCTCTCAGATTCATAGTTTTCTGGGAATGGCAGTATATTACCGTTGGTCCATAGATAGATTCTCAACGATTGTTAGACCCCTTACACAATTGTTGAAGAAGAAGAAGTTTGCATTGACGCTAGAGTACGAAAAGTGTTTTCTGGAGTTAAAGAAGTGTCTAATGACAACACCTGTCTTAGTGCTGCTAGATGTGCGGAGCAGTTTTGACATATACCGTGATGCTTCAAGGCAAGGTCTTGGATGTGTGTTGATGCAAAATGGCAAGGCCGTTGCTTATGCATCGAGGCAGTTGAGGCCACATGGGGAAAATTATCCGATGCATGATTTAGAGTTAGCTGCTGTAGTACGTGCCTTGAATATGTGGTGTCATTATCTCATTGGAAATAGATGTGAGATATATACAGACCATAAGAATTCGAAGTATATATTCACTCAGTTGGATCTCAATATGAGGAAGAGGAGATGGTTAGAATTGATCAAGGATTGTAGTGTCAGAATCAATTATCATCCTGGTAAGGTTAATGTGGCCGATGCTTTGAGTCGTAAGAACTACAGTGCAAATACGCAAGTAATGGATGAACAACCAGAGCTGTGTAAAGAGTTTCAAAAGTTAAGTTGGAAGTTGTTCCACAAGGATTTGTAGCTGCTTTGGATGTTAAGCCAATGCATGAAGATCAATAAAAAAAGGTCAGAAGAATGATGAGAAAAACAACAGAATCAAGTCAAAGAAAGATGAAGGCTTAGTTTAGGATTTTACTGTGGGTAAGCAAGGTACCACGCGGTTTAAAGGTTCGATCTGTGTACCGAAAAAGAAGGAGCTTAAGTAGTTGATTCTTGAGGAAACACATGATTCCGAGTATTCGATTCATTCAGAAGGTGCTGAAATGTATCAAAATCTATGGAAACGGGTTGGTGGCCTAAGATCAAGTGTAAAGTTGCTAAATATGTTGTTATGAGTGATGTGTGTCAGTGAGTGAAGGCAGTTCATCAGAGACCTGTTGATTTGCTACAGTCGTTGCATATTTCCAAGTGGAAGTAGGAGGCAATCCAGTAATAAGACCCATAGCGTTGAGAATTGTCGAGAACCCAGAAGGGATATGATTACATTTGAGTCATTGTTGATCGGTTGACCAAAGTTGTTCACTTCATACCAGTAAAGGCTACCTACTCGGAAGATTGCTTGCCAGAGCTATATATGTCAAAGATTGTGTGTTTATATGGAGTGCCCAAGAAGGTTGTGTTAGATAGAGGTACCCCATTTACCTCAAGATTTTGGAATAGGTTGTATGAAGCAGTCGAAACTTGCTTAAATTTTAGTACAGCGTATCATCCGCAGACAGATGGTCAGACTGAAAGAGTTAATCAGATTCTTGAGGGTATGTTAAGAGCTTGTGCATTAGCTCATGCTGCGTCATGGGATAAGTGTTTGCCATACGCAGAATTCAGCTATAACAACAGTTATTAGGATAGATTGCAGATATCACCATTTGAGGCTTTGTATGATTATGCCTGTCATACTCCGTTAAATTGGAATGAGACAGGTGAGCGTTTGGTGTTTGGACCTGAAATTCTTAAGGAAGCTGAGGAGCAAGTTGCTATGATAATAGAGAGGTTGAAAATAGCACAGTCAAGGCAAAAGAGCTATGCTTGTAATCGTCGACGTGAATTGAGATTTGAGCTGAATGATTATATGTATCTCAGAGTTACCCCTCTTAAAGGTGTAAGAAGGTTTCACGCTAAAGGGAAGCTTGCGCCATGGTATGTTGGTCCGTTCAAGATTTTGAGCCGTCGAGGAGAGGTTGCTTATCAGTTATAATTGCCACGGTCGTTGGCAGGATTGCATGATGTGTTCCATGTGTCACAGCTTAAGAAATGTCTTAGGGTGCCAATAGAACAAACACCGCTAGAGGCAATTGGATTTTGCTAAATGTGTTTGTGGCCTTTTATTGAAAAGCATTAAAATATTATGAAGTCCAATATAATGTTTGGCTAAAAACATTTTATTTGAGTTCAAAAAGTTTCAAAGTATTTTTGAGATTTTTCTTGGATTTTTCCCGGTATTTTAATAGCCTTAAACTAATTAAATGAATTTCTAGACATATTTTAAAAGAGAAAACTCGGGAAAAACTGAACAAACAGTTTTGGGCCGGAGCCCGTTACTATGCGGTTTGTTGCCGTGGGCTGTCGGCTAGTTTTCTAGAGAGATCATCGCCCGTTTGATGAGTTTTGGATGCTCGAGATTGAGCCATGTTAAAATAGGACTTGAGAGTTTCACCACCATTGGATAAGTTCGTGCGGGCCGGATTGGATCACGTCGCCAAAATCTGAGCCGCTGATCAAGAAACGTGGATGATGTCCGTTCGTCATCTCTGAGACAAACTCGGAGCAAAGCTTCGTGTCAGCCATGGACGTTGCGGATGAATCGGAGAAACATGGACTCCTCGACTTATTTAAGGAACGCACCGGCATCGCCAGAGCACGGGCAACCAAAGACCTAACCTCTCCAAGCCGAAGACGTCTTCATTCTGCCGCAATAAAGATTTTCCGCCGTGCGCCGCCGTAAGGAAAAGCAGCCGATTCATCACCATCCATGGGAGTTCAAGCCTTGGACTAGTGCCAATCGCTTCGCCTTGATGACTAGCGTCCCGTGCGCATGCTATTCTCGTCGAAAGGTCGTCGGAGGAGCATGGCCGAGGAAGCCCTAGCCGCCGCTGTGTTTTAAGGATCGCCGCCGCTGTTCAAGTCCACCGGAGAGGAAGCCAACTTTGTCATCAGGTGCGCGACGGAGAGATCTATCCGAACGTATCCGCGTCAGCCGTCGGCGATGACCATAGGGATCTGTGTGCCGCCAGCTTGCGTGGCGTTACCCCGGTGTCGACATGTGGTGCCACGTGGACTGCCATGTTGGGGTTAGATGGATTTCTTCGCTGGCGTGTGCCTCTGCATGTCACTCGGGTGGCAGCCGCATTAGCAGATGTGTCAGTGTGCGCGGTCCCATGCGTTAGTGAAACAAGGTCGTATGAGCCGGGTTCACCGTGGACTGATGAAGCTCATGGACGCAGTCCATGCACAAAGGGCCATGTGTCGTGTCTTGATTGACCCGGATCTGAGATGACGATAGCATGATACAGTAATACGGTTTTTGGGAATAAAAATAATTCGGTTTATTAATTGATTTTCCAATTTTCTGATTTTTAGAATTTTGAATCTTCTCCGAAGCCGTTCTCCCTCATACGAGCTCCGATTGAGGTGATTCAAATTTCTAAAAATTTATAAAATTGAGATATATTTAATGGTAAATTTTATTTGATTTTTAGAGGTTGTTTACTCACTGTTTTGTTGTTTATTTGCTTTTCTCCTTCGGTTCGCGTAGACGTTGAATTTTGCGACACTTCGGAGGATGATTCGTTGACCCAAGATCAATTTCAAGAGCAAGACCAGAACCTTTGCCAAGGAAAGGTGTGCTTTGATCATGTTGAACCCATATTTACAAAATCGCTCTATTGTTTTACTCTATTGCATGTTATTTCACATATACAAATGTTTTAAATTAAATTGGGACTTAGCTATGATGCCAATTCGATCTGTACCCTACCTTGTCAATTGTATGCCATAATCTATTATCACCCTAGATTGGTTCACTCTAGTTGGTTGATACTAAAATCAACATGGGAAGGTTAGACCGTGTTAGCTGCTTAGCCATGCCACGTCATCACATGTACTTGAATCATCAATATTTAATCTTGACTAATGGAGTATGGAACAATGATATGAACTTGTGTGTCATGTGAGATCACACAATGAGATTGAGTTGTAGTGGCGAGTCATGTCACGCAACGATGTTGAATTGTTGATGGCACGTGGTGCTTGGTAATCAACTGGGTGGTAATCACTTAGATTGGGCGAGTATGCCAAGGTGGGCCGAAAAGCAGCGGATATGTGGAAGTCTTGCTTCGATCATCCTAAGGACTTAACCTTGCAAGCTTTTGACATGAGTCAATCATGCAACCACATGTCTGGTATGGGACAGCCTAGCTAATTAATTTGTGATGTCTTAGCTTGGTAATATCAATGGTGGTGTGAGTTCCCTAGTTATGGAGTAACTCACATGGCGCAAGAGGGGGACCCTGGTTGTGGTTTTCAGACCCACCTGTGTTGCAACCTTAGCGGGCAGTACTGAGTTAAGCCAGAACATTGTAAAGTCTTTGTCATGATCTCTCCGCCAACACACCAAAGGAAGTGTGCTAATCTGGAAGGCACCAAGAGACGATCATGTCATGTGGGTAAAGTGCATAACCTCTACAGAGTGTAAAACTATTCGAATAGCCGTGCTCGCGGTATTAAGAAACTCGGGAATTACAGTTAAGGGTTAGTTTAATTAAATGGAAAACTTGGTTGGGATGGCGGGATTGCCATATGGAAGATTGGAACTTGACGTAGGACTGATAACTTGGTTTATTTGGAAAATGTTGAATCTATCTACTACTGTTATTTGTTTTACAGTCTTTATAATCTATTTATTGTATTTGTTCATAAATGCTGCTTATTGCAAAATAGCCATAATTGCCTTTTCCTTTCGAATAAGCCTTACATATAGATTACATAGAGGTGCATTCTGTGCACAACTTGTTGAGTGCTTTAAGTACTCACCCTTGCCAACAACCACATCATCAGTTGAGGAGTCTACATCCAAGCTGGAGAAGGTGTACCAGGAGGAGATGAATGTTTAGGGTGCAAGCCTTGTCAGTTGCCTATGGTATTCTGAGGGGTTGTCTATGTTTTCATTCCGCTACAATTTAAATTGTTTTTCAGCCTTGCAAGGCATAGTCTTGTAAGTTGACCTTAAGGTCATTCAATAAGTATTATTTAATATATGAAGTCTTTTATTATAATTCCACTGTGTATGATTGTGATATTCATCTATGTTGAGCCTGTGTGCACTAGCGTGATCCTGGACTAGTGCAGTATACATAGAGGGTCTGGATTTGCGTATTCCGGTCACGATAGTAACCTAGAGTTGCAAAGACGTATACATGCATCCGAGAATTATTTCAATGTATTGCTCACGTCGTCAGTAAGCTACTGGTGAAAACAGTTTGGGAATCGGAGCTATTAGTAAAATGTTATGGTTAAATCAAAGAAAAAATATATATATGTGCAAACTAGAATAATGTTTATTAGTCACCACATGTATGCAAATGTCTTCTGTAACGTGTTTCTAGTCTGTACATAAATCTATATTATTTGATTTTGCTATAACTTTTTATTAACAGCTCCGATGCACGAACGGTTTTCACCAATAGCTTACAGACGACGAGAGTGACATAATGATATAAGTCTCACTATAAACGCTGCACGAATGTGTTTTTACTTCCATTTTACTGAATGCATCTTATGGTGCCAAAAAACAAGAAGAGGGTTGATCGGTTGCAACACACCAGACGAACACCAGGTTCAGAGGTTCAAGGCATGCCAACCGATTTGATTCTACAATCGTTAAGATGGTCGTGAAATATGCTCAAAGCCGATCTATTGAGGCGAGCGGCTAAGATCTAAATCAGCTAAGAAGCCGATTAGATCGAAAGGTAATGATATTCTAATTAGACTGGTTAGAGCTAATTAGATGGTGAAGGTAGATCTTTTCCGAAGAAGCCGATGTGCAACAAAATCGGAGAAAATCGAACCTGATTGGCGTAATTGATGAAGATCAACAATCGGCGATGCACAACTTTATTGATCAAAATCATATTACAGAGAAGAAGTTTAAATTATAGAAGCTACTCATAGTCGACAGGAAAAGTAAGCAAAAGTGTTTGATTGGGTTGGGTTTCTTTTTTCGCTTGCCCATAGCCATCTTTTGTAGCTATCGGCTGACCGTGTCCATATCCAATACGCCGATTGCCACGATCCATGTCGGCCGTAACTCGAAAAACCCCTTCCATCCTTAGATGAATATCGGTTATATCTCAACTTTAAACTCACTTTCCTATACCCGATATTGACCAAAATCTTGCTGATCCTTAGCCTGATAATTTCGTTACACCTTGCCAAAATTTGGTGCAAACATATGCCCCCCATTTTTGGAAAATAACTTGTTATTTTTCAAAAAATTTCTTCTATCGACTTCTTTCTCCATCGGCTTGTCGCAATATTTTCGTCATAACCGCTCCATTTATGGCACCGTAAAAACCTCGATATGCGCATCGTGCGTTTTAACTGTACACGTCACTTCAATATATTTCCCGCCATTTCAGCTTTTCACCCTCAGTATAAATATGTGGCCCCCACATGGCCATTCTCATGCCTTTGAGCTTTCTGAACATCTGACATTGGCTCCTTTGCTCCTGCTGTCAAGTCTTTCAATGCTCATCTACCTCGGTTTTCAATCGGCTCACAACCAAGATCGCCTAAATGGATCCCTCCTAGGTACTCATTCCGATCCCTAACAACAATGATCAATTCTACCTAGGCCCTGTAGGAAACCTAAATGCCGATACAATTATAAATGAAGAAATACCTTGCCTTCGTTTATAGGCCTCTGGACACAATATAGAGGGCTGGAGTAAGAGTTTTAGGGTCTGGCCGATGGCATTCAAAGGGTGGAAAACTTGGTATAACTACATAGCTGCTCAAAAGAGAGAAATATGGGACAGGATGGGAATAGCTGAATGCCTTCTTCTTTCCCTAGCAGATCCAGAGGCCAACGAGCCCTTAGTGGCCACGGCTTGTTATTTTTGGTCGGATACATTTAATGCTTTCATGTTCCGTACCGGCCTTGTCGGCCCAACTCTTCAGGACATAGCCAAATTATGTTGCTTAAGGCCGGACGGGGAACAAGTGTCAGCTTTCAGCACCAAGCCATGACTAAAGCTGATCAGATCCAAAGGCGAAGGGTGGGCTAAGTACATCAGTAGCAATAACATGATGAATGGGCCTGTATCGGATGAGGAGCATATAGCTTTTCTTAATCCTTGGTTGGACTGATACCTTTTTTGTGGAGCATCTCTTGGGCCGACTCAGGTGTACCAAACCATAGTAGAGCAATTGGTGGAGGGCCATCGGCTAGCCCTAGGAAATATGCTATTGGGAGCGGTATACCAGATGATGCATGTAATAAGGAGTCGGCTTTTCACGGGGTTTGCTAGCTTCTCCATCGGCAACATAGGCGGTCCCCTTTGGTTCATTCAAATCTAGCTATACTGCCTGTTTAGCCGATCATTCAACTTGAATCTCTCAGAAGAGACAACATTCCCGCGAGAAGACACTCTAGAGGATGAGATCCCACAATTCAGATCCAATCAATCATACGGTGAAAGATTTATGATGTGCTCTGGGAATGAGATAATGATTAAGTCGATCGACTCAAGAAAGTACCTGGCATTCTTCCTTCAACTTGAAAAATAAGATTTCAAACAACAGGACTTCTTCAGTTATAGTGATATTGCCGATCTTCCATGGCCTTCATTCTTGCATTTAGAATCCAACAGTTCTTTGATGCCTCAGGAAACCCTGGATTTGTATAAGATCTTCATCTCCCTGGCTATTCTTCATGTCGGCCTTAACACGAGAAATCAAACGTTTCAGCCATCCTATGAATTTTATCATCCATCTATCTATGCCAGGCAGCTGGGTTTTGGGCAAGTGATCCCAAGTCTCCAGCTCCTTGATCGGCTTGAGCTTAGAGCTCAAGTACGCAATGCTATTGCGGACAATATTATTCTAAAGATAGCCAATGAGCTCCAAATTGAAGAGTTGCCGTGTTTCTCCGTGAACACCCGTCGGGCAGGCCACTCCTCTTTTTGGTGGTCATCTATTGCAGAGGCACTCTTTTTAGAGAAGACACCGTTGGATGTTATTAATGCATTTTTTCCAATCTTCCTGAGCTAACGGTAGCATCTGACAGTGATTCGAGCAACGAGTCTAGCTCTTGTGGGTATACTAACACAAGTCTGGTAGATATTATCGGAGAGGTATCCGAGTGAATAAAACCCCCCTTTTTTATTAAATTCTTCCTTTTATCCAAAGCTTTTACTAATCGGCTTCTTTCCTTTTTTCATACTAAAGTTGTGGGGAAGAAGGCTGCGACTGGCCCATCTGGCAGTGGTCAAGCCAAAAGACCACATCAGTCGACAGGCTTAACAGTATTCAAAACCCATCGCTATCGGACATCGAGAAGCAGCAACAGCACAATAAGCATTTTTCGATCAGCTATTTTCCCTTTTATCTCCCCTTTCAAAGACTTATTCGCAGCCGATCATCTTTCAAAAAAGAAACGAGCCAGATCCACTTAAGCTCCCGCTAAAAGAGGCACCAAGACTCAAGAACAAAGCGGCGAAAGTTCTCCGCACGCATCGGCTACTAATCGAGTAAGCCTGGTCTATTGAGCTTCTGTAAATAAATTGAATTATCAACTTAACTCACCTTAACCCCTTTTTCAGCCAACTCTGTTAGTGCAAGCGGCTACCATTTTAGCTGATTTGCCGGCCATCTCCGTTGGGCCTCCACCATCATCCCAATCGACACCACAGGCTCTGATAGCCGCTGTGGATCCAGCGTCTTCTGACCCAACTGACTTGTTGGGTTTCTGCTTGGTTGACATGGAAGACCCTGAAATAATGGCTACGGACGGCTATGACGAAAAAATAAGGAAAATCCTTGAAGTCTCCAAGGAGGCATCAGCTACGGTAACATCGGTCCCAGGGATGCAAGAGCGTCTTGATAAGCTCTTTGACTTGGTGATGAAGCTGCAGTCGGAGATCCTAAACAACAATCAGCTGATACGCGACGCCATGGCCGCCGTTCAAGTTGACTTGCTTCCAGAGGCAATGGCTGCTCTCTTGGAAGTCTACCATTTGGATATGAGAAGGCAGCAATAGAAGCAGCCCAAGCCCGGATTGCTCTAAGGGAGGCTCAAGAAGCCGACTAAAAATTTTGGATGAGCTGGTGGCCGACGCTAAACCAAGAAGAAAAAAATTGACATGGACACCCAAACCTTCAAAGTAAACAAAGAGGCGATCCAGAAGCTTGAGTTGATAAAGAAACTTCTTCAAGAGGAGTTGGCCAAGTTAAACAAGCAAATCTTCGATGGCCAACAAAATCATAGAGAAGTTTGCATCGGCCATTAAAGACCAAAAGCTTGGGATAGCTTTGGCTGTGGCTAGTGTTAAGAAGGAGTCGGCCAAGATCGTCTTTATGCTTGAAAATGCTAAAGAAGATGAGGTGATCCTGAACTGGGTACATGAGACGGTAGCGAAGGTGGCGGAGCTCTGTCGGCTTTAGGTGCAAGGCTTCATGGCTCTGGATTGTAATCGGCTTCTCATGCAATGAGCTACTGAAACTTTTGTAATGCAATGATCCTTTTTTGAAGTACTTAAATTTTTGATCGGCTGTTTAACCGATTTTTATTAATATCTTCACTATCTGCAATTTGACTTGTTTATTTGTACTTTTAGCCATAATTAACCGCACCGAGTTAATTTGGATTTCCAAGCAATGAACATTTATATCCGATTAAAAGCCAACCCAAACGCTAGGATAGTATTTTCCATTAATCGCCTTGGGAAATACTACTCCTTCCAAAGTCTCCAATATCTAAGAGTTTCTACCAACAAGCAGATTTATCTTATACGACCCTTCCCATGTAGGAGACCACTTACCAAATCGGTTATCCCTAAAGCCAACAGGTAGTATAGTTTTCCATACTAAATCGGCTTCGTAAAAAGATTTAGGCATTACTTTCTTATTGTAAGCCTTAGCAACCTTTTCTTTGTTTTTCTTAAGCCGATCCAATGTACATAGAGACAATTCTGCTAATTTGTCCAAGTTATTGATCGTTAGATCGTTGTAATCTTGAGCTGACAAACCATTTTGTCTGGCTACTCATATAGAATCAATGTTAATCTCCACAAGTCAAACAACTTCCTGACCGTAAACTAACTGATAGAGCGAAAGCTTCATTGCCCCGTGATAGGCTAGCCGATACGCCTATAGTGACTCTGATAACGTTGAATGCCAATTCCTTGGTTTTTCATCAATCTTTCTCTTGATCTGCTTGATTAACATCTTGTTAGACGATTCAGCTTGACCATTAGCTTGGGCATAACAAGGCGATGAATTTAGTAGCTTCATGTACAAAATCTTAGCAAAGTCTTGAAATTCTCTAGACATGAACACAGTACCTTGGTTGGTCGTAATAGTCTGCTGTAAGGACCCGAATCCACTGATTCGAACCCACTGTGTTTACTGCACTATTCCCAGGATCAACGCTAGTGCACACAGCTTAACATTGGTACATATCACATCATACACAACGATAATAGAATAATAGTTCATTTATTGATATAACTAAATGTATGATCTTATGACCAACTTACATTATTAAGCCACGCAGGGCAAGACTGAAAATATAAGCTAATAATTAAGCAAATGGAAAGTAGAAACGAGGTAGCTCATCACCACCACAGCAACCAACAAGGCTCGGACCCTAATGACTCGTGTCTTCTTGGACTTCATCTTCCAACACAGTGTAGATTCTTCAACTGTTGATTATTGTTGTTTGGCAAGGGTGAGTACTTAAAGCACTCAACAAGTTGTGCATGTAATGCAATTCCATGTATCTATATGCAAGGCTTATTCCAATGGATAGGCTATCATGGCTATTTTGCAATAAGCAAGATTTATGAACGAATACAAGATATAGATTGTAAAGATGTAAAACAAATAACGATAATAAATAAATTCAGATTTCTCAAGTAAACCAAGTTTCCAATCCTAAATCAAGTTCCAATCTTCCATATGGCCATCCCGCCATCCCAACCAAGTTGTCCAATTTATTAATCTAACCCTTAATCAGAATTCCGAGCATTGCTCAATACCATGAGCACGGCTATCCGAATAGTTTCACACTCTGCAGAGGTTATGCACTTTACCCACGTGATACAACCAAACACCACAAAGGCGAGAGATTATAACAAAGCCTTTACAATGCTCTATCTTAACCCGATACTACCCGCTAAGGTTTCAACATCAAGGTCTCAGAAACTACATCCGTGGCCCCCTCTTGCGCCATGTGAATTACACCGACCCGGAACTCACACCGACCACGATAGTACCAAAATTAAGACTTTGCAAATTACTCACTAGGTGGCCCATACCGCACATGTGGTTGCATGATTGACTCAGTCAAAGGCTTGCAAGGTTAAGTCCTTAGTGTGATCAAGGCAAGACTTCCACATACCATCTCGCCCATCGGCCCACCTTGGCCTCCTCGCCTTGCCACTTGCCCCAATCTAAGTTATTATCACCCGTTGATTACTAAGCACCACGTGCCATCAACAATTCAACATCGCTTGCGTGACATGACTCGCCACAACAACTCAATCTCATCGTGTGATCCCACATGACACACAAGTTCATAATATTGTTCCATATTCCATTAATCAAGATTAACTATCAATGATTCTGACACATGTGATGACGTGGCATGGCTAAGCAACTAATACGAACTAATCCTCCAATGTTGATTATAATTATTAACCAACTATATTAAACCAATCTAGGGTAACAATGGATCATGGCATACAATGACAAGGTAGGGTATAGATCAATCTGGTATTTTAGCTAAGCCCAAACTAATTTGAAACAGTTGTATAATTGAAATATATGCAATAGTGTAAATCAAACATAGCAATTTTACAAACATGGGTTCAACATGATCAAAGCACAACTTGCCTTGGAATAGGTCCTGATCTTGATCTGGAGTTTGCTCTTGTTATCTGGGTCTTCCTCCGGCGTCGCACAATTCAACGCCTACGCTGCATCAAAGAGAAAAGCAAATAAATGCCAAAACAGAGAGCAATTGAACTCCAAAATCAATTAAAATTCACCATTAAATAGATCTCAATTTTACAAATTTTTAGAAACTGGAATCACTCAATTCCGAGTTACAATGCAAAAGATATAGCCTTTTGAAGTTTGAAATAAATCTCAAATCGTAAAATCAGATTTAACAGATTTATTTTTATACCGAAAAGCGATTTATGACATCAGCGTGACGTCAGCCATGGACCGAACCGCCCGGTGTCGACATCGCGTTCTTTCGGTCCATGGATCTGCGCCCATGATTCCTTCGGTTCACGGTGGATCCGGCCCACCCGAGTCAAGCTCCCGACGCGTGGGCCCGCCTCTGGCCGATCGGATCACCACGCGTGGCGCCGACCGACAACCACCTCATCGCCACGCAAGCCGTGAGGCTGATCGCACTCACGCCGGATCCACGGGTCACCGCAGTTCTCGCCACGCCACTCATCGGCGCACACGCCCTACGGCCATCGCCGCGACCAAGATGGTTACCTTCGGGTTAGGCTCGACGCAAGGAGTTCAATGGACGCGAATCGATCGCGATTTCTTCACGGAACCGAGTCGGCAAGGCCTTCTTCAACGGCGCGGCGACTTCCACGACGATCTTCTCCTCCGACGGTGCTCGACGAAATCAAGCGCGCGCGGGTTTCCCCTTGACGAGACGAATCTAATGGCCCCGTTGCGTGCCTCAAACTCCACGGATGACGGCGGAATCGACGAAACCGAAGCGGCGGCGCTTCGAGAAAACTCCGATTGCGGCGCACGTGAGCCACTTTCACGGCGAGAGCTTAGGGCTTAAGCCGATATGATCCGGTGCCTCGGTGCGCACCTATTTATAGCACTTAGGAGACCAGTCACGCACAAACGGAAGAATCCATGGCGGCGCCGAGACGGACACGAGCGAGTCCACGCCGGTCACGCCAAGACGACGACGCCCACCCTACACGTGGCACGATGCTCGGCCGCGATGCACCAAAATCCAACCGAACACGCCGCGGATCCCAACGGCTGGATTCGAGAGATCCGAATCGATGCGCCCCAACGTGGCCTTTTGATCCGAATCCGACGGTCGAATCAGTCCGACTACGGGCCGACAACGCCACGCACCGGGCCGCGCGAGTTGGGCCTTTCACGCATGATGTCGGGCCAAGCCCAATCATCGTTCACACGGATTTAAAAGGTTTTCCAATTAAATTAATTCCAGAATTCATTTAATTTGTTTTAGGCAATAAAACAATCGGAAAATTCCAAGAAAAATCTCAAAATACTTTGAGACATTCTCGACTCAAATAAAATATTTTTGCCAAAACTTTATTTTGACTTTGCACAGATTTAAATACTTTTGAATAAAAAGCAATAAACTTGAAATAACATTTAATTCAAATAAATCCAAAAATCCAAATAAATTCCGTAAAATCACAAATGCACTTTTAAGCAATAAAAACCTAATTAAGCCAAATTTTGGGATGTTACAAACCTCCCCCTTATGAATCTCGACAGAGATTGTGGCTAACTAGAGAATAGGTTCGAATTCGACTTCAATTCTTCTTCTCGCTCCCAAGTGGCTTCACTTTCGAATGATTGCTCCATCAACTCGCAAAGCGAATAGACTTGTTTCGGTCTTGCGCTCCACAACATCCAAAATTTTGATTGGTTGCTCTTTATAAGTCAAATCTTCTTGCGACTCTATTGCCTCCAACGGGCTTGCTCATGGCACTCGAGACACTTCTTAAGTCTGCGATACATGGAATACATCATGCACTCCGCCAATGACCGAGGCAACTCTAATCGATAAGCTACCTCTCCTCGACGGCTCGTAATCTTGAACGGACCGACATATCTTGGTGCAAGCTTCCTTTAACGTGAAATCTCTTAACGCCCTTAAGAGGGTAACCACGAGATACACATGATCTTCTGGTTCAAAACTCAAATCTCGACGACGGTTGTCTGCGTAGCTTTTCTGTCTTGACTGTGCTATCTTCAACCTCTCTCTGATCATTGCGACTTGACTTTCGGCTTCCTCGAGAATGTCTGGCCCAAACACCAAACGCTCTCCCGTTTCATTCCAATTCAACGGAGTACGACAAGCACGTCCATACAATGCCTCGAATGGTGACATCTGTAGGCTAGCTTGATAACTATTAATGTTACTTAATTCTGCATATGGCAAACATTTATCCCATGACGTGGCATACGCTAAAGCACAGGCTCTCAACATATCCTCTAAAATCGATTTACTCTTTCACCGACCATCCGTCTCATGGGTGATATGTCAGATCTTGAAATTCAGACGGGTTCCCATTGCTTCATGCAACTTATTCCAAAACCTTGAGGTAAATTGGGTACCTCTGTCTGACACAATCTTCTTTGGCACTCCATGCAAACATACAATCCTTGACATGTACAATTCTGCCAAACGATCTCCGGCGTAAGTGGTCTTTACTGGGATGAAATGAGCGACCTTGGTTAGACGATCCACGATAACCCAAATGGAATCGTAACCTTTCTGAGTCTTAGGTAAACCGGTGATAAAATCCATTCCGATTTCCTCCCACTTCCATTCCGGAATTTTTAACGGCTGCAACAGACCAGCGGGTCTTTGATGCATGGCTTTTACCCTCTGACATACGTCGCATAAAGCAACATGTTCAGCTACTTCACGCTTCATATTTGGCCACCAGAATCTCTCTTTCAAATCTTGGTACATTTTAGCACTTCCTGGATGAATTGAGTACTTTGAATCATGCGCTTCCTCAAGAATCAATTGTTTTAATTCCTTTTATCCTAGCACACAAATTCGCCTTTGAAGAACATAGTTCCTTGTTCGTCCAGAGTGAAATCTAAGGCTAGGCCTTCTTCCTTTTTAGCCTTGATTTTTGAAATTTTATCGTCATCTTGTTGACCTTCTCTAATCTGATCCTCTAATGTTGGCTTCACTTCTAGCGCAGCTATCATTCCTTGCGGAACGACTTCCAATCTTAGCTTCTGAAATTCCTTGCATAATTCCGGTTGATCCTCCATTGACAATGTATTTGCGCTATGGCTCTTTCGACTCAGAGCATCTGCCACCACATTGGCTTTTCCAGGGTGATAATGGATTCCCATATTATAATCCTTAATTAGCTCAAGCCATCTTCGCTGCCTCATATTCAGGTCAGATTGAGTGAATATGTATTTCAGACTCTTATGGTCCGTATATATCTCACATCTATTTCCTATGAGATAATGACGCCATATCTTTAAAGCATGCACTACTGGCACTAACTCCAAATCATGCGTTGGGTAATTCACTTCATGCGGTCTCAATTGTCTCGACGCATAAGCAACGACTTTGCCTTCTTGCATTAACACGCATCCCAAGCCCTGCTTCGAAGCATCGCAGTAAATGTCAAATCCATTCTGCACATCTGGCAATACTAATACGGGCCATTGTTAAACGCTTTAATTCCATGAAACTTTTCTCGCACTCTGGCCCATGCAAACTTCTTTTCTTTCTTCAACAAGCTGCGTCGGGGTTTAGCAATTGTCGAGAATCCTTCTATGAACCGACGGTAATATCCCGCCATTCCCAGAAAACTACGAATCTGAGTAATGCACTTGGTGGCTCCCAATGCAACATCAAGTCCACTTTTGCTGGGATCAACTGCGACTCCTTTGGTAGTCATTACATGACCGAGAAATTCAACTTTCTCCTTCCAAAATTCACACTTGCTAAACTTAGCATATAGTTGATGCTCTCGCAGCCTGTCTAAAACCATCCTTAGATGTTCTGCATGCTCTTCTTCGCTTTTGAGTAAACCAAAATATCGCCTATGAAGACTACCACAAACTTATCCAAGTAATCCATAAAAACTTTATTCATCATGTTCATGAAATATGCTGGGGCATTAGTCAATCCAAATGACATGACTGTGAACTCATAATGTCCATATCGCGTAGAGAACGCAGTCTTAGGCACATCCTCAGCTCGGATCTTCAACTGATGGTATCCTGAACGAAGATCTATCTTGGAGAAAACTCCAGCTCCTCTTAACTGATCAAATAAGTCATCGATCCCGGGCAACGGATACTTATTCTTGATCGTTACTTCATTCAATGCCACGATAATCAATGCACATTCTAAGACTTCCATCCTTCTTGCGACAAACAAAACCGGGCTCCCCACGGTGATGAACTTGGTCTAATGAAACCTTTTCTTGCGCTTCCTCAATCGCTTCTTCATTTCCACTAACTCGTCAAGAGGCATCCGATATGGTCTCTTTGATATCGGTCTTTGTACCGGCGCTAACTCGATAACGAACTCGATATCACGGTCGGTGGCAATCCGGCAAATCTTACGAAACACATCCGGTATTCCTCGCCATCGCACATCTTCCATGCTGATGGCTTTCACGCTGTTGACCATTAACTGCCCATCTCGAACTGCGGTCGCTTGAAACTCCACTTTCTTGCCACTAGGGCCTTTCAAAGTTACAATCCTTCGGCCACAATCCAAAACAGCCTTATGCTTTGACAGCCAATCCATTCCAAGGATGACGCCTAGGATTGCGCGTCTATCAAGATAAGATTCGCTAGGAATTCTATCCCATTCATAAGCAACTTAGCTCCCAAACACCCAAGGCTAGATCTAAGCTCAGATCCTGGGGCTTGGACTAAGAGCACACACTTAAGATTCACCACTTTAAATCCATTCTTGGTTGCAAAACTTTGAGACACAAGCGAATCGAAGCTCGTAATCAAACAAAGCATGGCAGTGTAATCGAGTTGACCAGAACTTACCCAAGACGACGTCTGTTGCCTCTTGAGCTCCATCGGTGATGTGGTTGATCCTTCCACGCATCGTTGATCGCGGCGTTGCTCGGCTTGGCTTGGTGCACGATTTCCTCCCGATGTTGGTGCTTTAGCGGGTGTTGTTCCTGTGTTGAAACGAATCGGCGTGATGCCTCCTTTTGTGGACACCTATTGGAAAAGTGCCTGCTCGCTGCGTATAGCATCTTTTCACGCAGATCGCTGATTTCCTCTGGTGCATTGTTACCTGTCTTTGGGTCTCAAAATTCGATTGGCGGGGCGAGTGCGGGGGTTGATGTCCTGTTCACAGTTGGTGGTTGGAATCTAGCAAATTGCTGTGGTGACATCCTCAAACGTAGATGATTTGGACGTCCACCCTGATTGTTCATCAAGCGCTTACGGTTTTCACCTAGCTCTTTGCGCTTATCCTCTAGGATCAAAGCCTTATTTACCAGCTCTGAAAATCTGGAAATTGTGGGTAATCAGTCCCACCTGTAGTCCTGAATTCAGCCCCTTCATGAAACGAGACTGTCTGGCTTTATCTGTCGCTACGTCTTCAGGGGCATAGCGAGCTAACTGAGTAAATTTGTTCAAGTATTCGGCCACTGGTTGGCCTCCTTGCTTCAAAGCTCTGAACTCCTCCTTCTTAAGATCCATCATTCCCTCTGGGACATGATATCGCGAAAGCATTAGTAAACTCCTCCTGTGTTATCTCTGTGGGGCTCCATGAGCGCACAAGAGTTCTCCCACCACTCTGCGGCGGTTCCTTCAAGTTGATGAGAGGCGTAGAGCACCTTCTCATTGCCCTCACACTGAGTGATGTGCAGCTTCTTCTCAATTGTCCTAAGCCAGTCATCGGCTTCCAAAGGATTCACATTTCCCGAAAAAGTTGGTGGCCTAGTCCTCATAAAATCTGATAGCTTTGACATAGGTCGAGGTCCACCATGATTGTTCTGAGTTGCAGGGTTGTTGTGATTTACTGCTGCATTGGTCATCTGCTGCATCATTGTCTGCATCAGTTGAGTCTGCGCTGCCAGAAATGCTCCTAGATTCTGCATGTCTACTGTCGGTGGTTGAGGGCTGCCTCCATCATTGGGGTTGTCATTCTGACGCAGTCCACTTCCTGAAGCACCGTTGTTTCCTCGAGTATTCACCATCTGATGATTGCCTCTTAGGTTAGGAAAGGTAGATGTAGCATAGATAAGAAGTAAGAATTTCTAAAGCGGGGAGATATGTTATACCCAAACTGAACAATTCTTTATTTAACTTGGTATGGTGCTTATTTAAGCCTACAAGCTTTGCAACACATACTGCACACTCAGCAATACAAAGAAGCAAACTAAACACGAACCTTAACGTCAACTAGAAAGGTAAAGGCTAACTTAAAGACGCGACTCACACTCGAGTCTCAACACAGCTCCAAGGCTGACACTCACTCATCCAGCCACCTGGTGAGACCGATCCGCGCATACACCGGCGGGTGGGTGCATCGAGCAAACCTATCCTCGATGACCTATTACTAGGTCCTCTGCAACAACGGGTCTCTCCTCCTCTCGCTCCCACTCTCGCTCCTCTGGATCCTCCTCGACTCCTCACCGCTCTGAACTCTCGAGTCACGCGCTCCACTCGTCCTCAATCGCCTCCAGTGGCCTCTCCCACTCGGTGATCATCCCGATGGTCAAGCACGGGTCACCTCGAGTTCTGCTCTGCTACTCGAGTGCCTCGTATACGCCTCCACCCTCGGGTAGTCTCTCTCATATGATCCTCCCGGGCAAGGGCGAACTCGCAAGGTGCGTCGCCAGAGCACACTCGCTCCCTCGATCCGTCGTCTTGGCATGCTTGAACGTCTCGTGAAGTCGGAACACCGAGTCGTGAAGCTCGTCGGCGTAGTCGCGGCGGACACGGCGAAGAGCAAGTCGAGCGACCTCTGAATTGCAACCTCGTGACGAGAATCTTCTCGGAGATGTTGATTGGCCCGCTAGCTTCCTCGCTCTCCCGAGCGAGATGATCAACTTGCAAATAAATCCTCGGTGTACACCATTCACCGACCACCGCCTCCTCGGTAAAGTGGACGATAAAAACCTCCAAGCGTCAAGTACTCTCCACACTCCATGGCGTAGCCGCCACCGCTCCTCAAAGGTCTGAACGATCGGCATCCGCTTCACAAGAACTTGGAATAAGTTCTCCACCAAACGGCAAGTAAAGCGGGTAAATTTAGCAAAGGCGAGAAGTAGAGAATGAGATGAGTCGAGAGGGTTTTATTAGTCAAGCTTAGATTTTCTTTTAGAAAATAATTTTGGACACACTCAAGACACCTCCAAACTATCTAGGCCAAGACCTACAACAAGATGCTCGATACCACCTCTGTAAGGACCCGAATCCACCGATTCAACCCACCGTGTTTATTGCACTATTCCGGGATCAACGCTAGTGCACACAACTTAACATTGGTACATATCACATCATACACAACGATAATAGAATAATAGTTCATTTATTGATATAACTAAATGTATGATCTTATGACCAACTTACATTATTAAACCACGCAGGCAAGACTGAAAATATAAGCTAATAATTAAGCAATGGAAAGTAGAAACGTAGGTAGCTCATCACCACCACAGGCAACCAACAAGGCTCGGACCCTAATGACTCGTGTCTTCTTGGACTTCATCTTCCAACACAGTGTAGATTCTTCAACTGTTGATTATTGTTGTTTGGCAAGGGTGAGTACTTAAAGCACTCAACAAGTTGTGCATGTAATGCAATTCCATGTATCTATATGCAAGGCTTATTCCAATGGATAGGCTATCATGGCTATTTTGCAATAAGCGAGATTTATGAACGAATACAAGATATAGATTGTAAAGATGTAAAACAAATAACGATAATAAATAAATTCAAGATTTCTCAAGTAAACCAAGTTTCCAATCCTAAATCAAGTTCCAATCTTCCATATGGCCATCCCGCCATCCCAACCAAGTTGTCCAATTTATTAATCTAACCCTTAATCAGTAATTCCGAGCATTGCTCAATACCATGAGCACGGCTATCCGAATAGTTTCACACTCTGCAGAGGTTATGCACTTTACCCACGTGATACAACCAAACACCACAAAGGCGAGAGATTATAACAAAGCCTTTACAATGCTCTATCTTAACCCGATACTACCCGCTAAGGTTTCAACATCATGGTCGGTCAGAAACTACATCCGTGGCCCCCTCTTGCGCCATGTGAATTACACCCTGACCCGGGAACTCACACCGACCACGATAGTACCAAAATTAAGACTTTGCAAATTACTCAGCTAGGCTGGCCCATACCAGACATGTGGTTGCATGATTGACTCAGGTCAAAGGCTTGCAAGGTTAAGTCCTTAGTGTGATCAAGGCAAGACTTCCACATACCATCTGCCCATCGGGCCCACCTTGGCCTCCTCGCCCCTTGCCACTTGCCCCAATCTAAGTTATTATCACCCCGTTGATTACCAAGCACCACGTGCCATCAACAATTCAACATCGCTATGTGACATGACTCGCCACAACAACTCAATCTCATCGTGTGATCCCACATGACACACAAGTTCATAATATTGTTCCATATTCCATTAATCAAGATTAACTATCAATGATTCTGACACATGTGATGACGTGGCATGGCTAAGCAACTAATACGAACTAATCCTCCAATGTTGATTATAATTATTAACCAACTATATTAAACCAATCTAGGGTGACAATGGATCATGGCATACAATGACAAGGTAGGGTATAGATCAATCTGGTATTTTAGCTAAGCCCAAACTAATTTGAAACAGTTGTATAATTGAAATATATGCAATAGTGTAAATCAAACATAGCAATTTTACAAACATGGGTTCAACATGATCAAAGCACAACTTGCCTTGGAATAGGTCCTGATCTTGATCTGGAGTTTGCTCTTGGGTTACTGGGTCTTCCTCCGAAGCGTCGCACAATTCAACGTCTACGCGTACCGAAAGAGAAAAGCAAATAAATGCCAAAACAGAGAGCAATTGAACTCCAAAAATCAATTAAAATTCACCATTAAATAGATCTCAATTTTACAAATTTTTAGAAACTGGAATCACTCAATTCCGAGTTACAATGCAAAAGATATAGCCTTTTGAAGTTTGAAATAAATCATCAAATCGAAAATCAGATTTAACAGATTTATTTTTATAACAAAAAGCGATTTATGACATCAGCGTGACGTCAGCCATGGACCGAACCGCTCGGTCGACATCGCGTTCTTCGGTCCATGGATCGCGTCCATGATTCCTTCGGTTCACGGTGGATCCGGTCCACCCGAGTCAAGCTCCCGACGCTGGGCCCGCCTCTGCCGATCGGATCACCACGCGTGCGACGCCGACTGCATAACCACCTCACCGCCACGCAAGCCGTGAGGCTGATCCGCGCCACGCCGGATCCACGGGTCGCCGCAGTTACGCCACGCCACTCATCGGCGACACGGCCCTCACGGCCATCGCCGGCGACCAAGATGGTTACCTTCGTTAGGCTCGACGCAAGGAGTTCGATGACGCGAATCGATCTGCGATTTCTTCACGGAACCGAGTCGGCAAGGCCTTCTTCAACGGCGGCGGCGACCTCCACGACGATCTTCTCCTCGACGGTTCGACGAATCAAGCGCCGCACGGTTTCCCCTTGACGAGACGAATCTAATGGCCCTGGTTGCGTGCCTCAAACTCCACGGATGACGGCGGAATCGACGAAACCGAAAGCGGCGGCGCACTTCGAGAAAACTCCGATTGCGGCGCACGTAGAGCCACTTTCACGGCGAGAGCTTAGGGCTTAAGCTGGATATGATCTGGTGCCCTCGGTGCGCACCTATTTATAGCACTTAGGAGACCAGGTCACGCACAAACGGAAAGAATCCATGGCGGCGCCGAGACGGACACGGAGCAGAGTCCACGCCGGTCACGCGAAGACGACGACGCTCCACCCTACACGTGGCACGATGCTCGGCTGCGATGCACCAAAATCCAACCGAACACGCGCGGATCCCAACGGCCGATTCGAGAGATCGAATCGAGACGCTCCCAACGTGGCCTTTTGATCCAATCCGACGGCCGAATCGGTCGACGACGGGCGACGGCGCTACACGACCGGGCAGCGGCGAGTTGGGCCTTCACGCACGATGATCGGGCCAAGCCCAATACGTTCACACGGATTTAAAAGGTTTTCCAATTAAATTAATTCCAGAAATTCATTTAATTTGTTTTAGGCAATAAAACAATCAGGAAAATTCCAAGAAAAATCTCAAAAATACTTTGAGACATTCTGGACTCAAATAAAATATTTTTGCCAAAACTTTATTTTGACTTTGCACAGATTTAAATACTTTTGAATAAAAAGCAATAAACTTGAAATAACATTTAATTCAAATAAATCCAGAAAAATCCAAATAAATTCCAGAAAATCACAAATGCACTTTTAAGCAATAAAAACCTAATTAAGCCAAATTTTGGGATGTTACATCTGCGGAATTCCAAACCGATGGATAATATGCTCAATGACAAATCCAATGGCTTCAATACTTGTAACCTTTTTGAGTGGTATAATTGGTTGCAGCAAAAATGAACTTATGGCCTTTGCTCGAAGCAGGAAATATTTGTCTGATTATATCTATACCCCAGCCTCTGAATGGCAAAGTTTAATAATGGGGTGCAAAGCCGACGCAAGAGCCAACTGCACATTACAAAAAATTTTATAAGTCTGGCACCCTTTATATTATTTGAAGCAATCCTCCAACATTGTCACCCAAAAATACCCCATAAGCCTAAGCATCAACTTCATCTTATAAGCCGATTGATGTGATCCACAAATTCCTTCATATACTTCACCCATTGCTACCTTAGCTTCATCGGCTCCAAGACATCTTAACAGCAATCCTTCCAATGTCCTATAGTATAATGTATCATTGAGAACCACATACTTCAGAGCTTGCTATCTAACTTTCCTCTCCGTCATCTTTGAAGGATCGACTAAATAATCTCTTATTTTCAACCCCCAATCGACTTCTACACACATTACAGCTTTCTCAATCGGCTCACATTCCTCAAATTGACCAAAAATTTTATAGCCTGATGCCTGTTGAGCTAGTAAGTTTGCTCTGTCATTCATCTCTCGTGGAATATGACAAATAGTGAATTTTGTAAATGAGGCGATTACAGCAAGATGTTGCTCTAAATATTTAAGCAAAACCTCATCGTAGCAATTATACTCTCCTTTAATGTGTTGCACAACTAATAGAGAGTCACCATAGGCTTCAACAGTATTTACTCCGACATTTTCGAGCAACTGTAGACCTCTCAGCAATGCTCCATATTCTGCTTGATTATTGGAACATCGACAATTCAAACAAAATGCAAATTCAAAATATTATCCTTTGGGATAAACAATTACTATCCCAATACCATCACCCTCTCGACATACTGATCCATCAAAATAAAGTTGCCAAGGGGCTACAGAAATTAAACCGATGATAATTTCATATCCTGGTATGAAATCGGCTATCACTTGTTCTTTAACTGCCTTAGCCGATTCATATGTTAGGTCGACCTCGATGAATGCATAAGCCCATTTACCAAGTCGACAGCGCAAAATCGGAGCTGACAGTATATATTTTATAACATCGGCTTTACAAACAACCTTACAAACCGATGCTAAAATATAATGCCTTAGCTTTGTACAGACGAAATACAGAGACAAACAAAGTTTCTCTATAAAAGGATACCTAGTTTCAGCATCAAGCAGACGTTAGCTCTAATAGAAGATAACTCGCTCTTTTCTGCCAACATCTTGTGCTAATACAACTCCGATAGTTTCTTCTTCAGGCGATAGATATAATTTAAAAGGTAACCCTTTTGTGGTGCGGCTAAAACCGAAGGATTTGTTAAATACTCCTTCATATCTTCAAAGGATTTTTGTTGATCAAATCCCTATACAAACTCTTAGTTATCTCTTAATTTCAACAATGGTGTAAATGCATGAATATGTCCCGAAAGATTTGAAATAAACCGCCGTAAATAATTGATTTTACTGATCAACTTCTGTAACTCATTTTTGTTTGTGGGCAGCTTTGTTTTGGCGATAGCTTTAACCCTCTCTTGGTTGACTTCAATTCCCCTTTCGTGGACCATGAAACCTAAAAACTAACCAGCTGATACTCCAAATACGCATTTGAAAGGATTCATCTTGAGGCCCTACGCCCTTGTACACTTAAAAACTGTCTCTAAATCGGCCAAATGCTGCAAATCATTTTTTGATTTCATAACAATGTCGTCAAAATAGATCTCGACAATATGGCCGATTAAATCATGAAAGATTAAATTCATAGCGCGCTGATAAGTTGCACCAGCATTTTTTAAGCCGAACGTCATCACTGTCCACTCAAAGAACCCTAGCGCACCAGGGCACCTGAATGTGGTCTTTGGTATATCGACTTATGCCATGAATATTTGGTTATATCCAGCATTCCCATCAAGAAAGCTGATAATCTTGTTTCCTGGTGCAGCATCGATAAGCACATCGGCTATAGGCATCAGGTACTCATCTTTAGGTGTAGCTTTGTTAAAATCTCTAAAGTCAACACATACCCGGAGTTTACCATTTTTCTTCATAACTGGGACAATATTAGAAACCCACTAAGCGTATCGGCAAGGCCTGATAAACTTGGCCTCTAGCAATCATTCTATTTCTTCTTTTATAATATTGTACAGGGCCAGATTAAACCTTCGAGGGTGTTGTTTAAACTACCGATATCCTGGCTTTATAGGTAGTCGATGTTCGACAAGCTATCGGCTCAAGCCAGGCATCTCATGGTATTCCCAAGCATAGCAATCTTTATAATTTCTAAGAATTTTTACCAACTTTTCTTTAAATTCCGCATCTAATTTTGCACTAATAAAAGTAGGCCTCTTCTTGTCACCATCTCCTATATCAATTTCTTCAAGCGGTCGATGTGAATCCTTAGCCTAACTTTTCGATTTCTTGAAAATCGTCGATGGCCTCATAGTTATACGTCATTTGCCGATAGCTTTGTATCTTGTTTTGTAGGGCTTTGATTGCTTGCTCGTACCCCATTGGCACAAAACTCCACTTGTCTGATCAATCGTACTAGGCCTAACATTGATCGGCATAAATCCCGCCTTGCTGATGCAAATGAAATCACAATCGTCCAGCACTTTGCCTGATATGCACTCGGCTTCTTCATGCTGCCAATTCGCATTCGAATTGACCATGGCAAGATGAGCCGATATATCAACTGGAACGACCTCAACCTCATCTCCATTCGATTGGACAAGTAGCTGGTGCATAGTTGACGGGATGCAACAATTTGCATGTATCCAGTCTCGTCTGAGCAACACACTGTAACTGCCTTTAACGTCGATTACAAAGAAAGCAGTCGACAATATTTTGCTGCTGATAGTCAATTATGTGACCATGATGCCCTTAGCTTCAGTGGGATCACCCGTGAAGTTATTCAAAACCATGTTAGTTTTGATCAAGTCTTCATCGGACTTAACTAGCTTCCTGAATGTGGTGTATGGCATCAGGTTAACTGTTGCTCCTCCATCCACCAACATCCTTGAGATCGGCTTGCCGTTTATATGCCCCTTCATGTATAGCGGCTTGAGATGCTGATGAATGTCACGGGGTTTTTCGAAGACTGCATCTTGAGCACCCAAACACAGCTAAGCGAAGGTTTCTTTAGCCGACTAAGTTTTTATTTTGAACTTAGTTAGTAGCGTGAACACCATATTGATGTCTATTGGAGGAGTGTCATCTCGTATCATTGGAGAATCAGATCGTCGACTGAATCAAAATCCTCCTCAACCGGCTTTTTCTTCCTCCATTCCCTTCTAATAGTTTTAATTGGCCGAAGCTCATTGAATGTCTGGTCCCTTTGTTTCTCCTGATCATCCTCTCTAATCTCCTGGGTTCTTAATCTTTGCAATCGTCTGCGTTGTGATCGGCTAAGGCTATGTGGACACCATCTTGGTTTTGGCTTGATCAGCTTACGTATTTTCCCAACCAGATCTTCCTATATTGCAGATCCTGGTTCTCTCGTCTGGACCTTGACCTGACTAGGTAAAGAAATTCTCTCCTGAATCGGCCTCCTATAACCTCTGTTAGGATAATCTCGTATTGGTCCAGACAATCTGTCTTTGGCCGATCGTCTAGGCCAATCGTTCTAGGGGTAATGTTCCATCGGGCATGTGTACGGCGGTGGCAGTGCTACTCCCCTCTCCTAGCAAAACTACCAAAAGGGGCACCTTTGATGAGCTCTTTCCAGGTTCTCATACCAATATAAATTATTCGGCCGACACAGAGTGTACCGTGGCCGATTGTTCATTCCTTCGTACTTTCCAGTAATTGAGAAAACGTTGGCTTAGGCCTCCTAGCTGTTCTTCGTGACAGTGATTTTTCTGCTTTATACCATTTGCCAACTTGCAGGCCTCCTTTTGGCTTAACGGTCCTTGAATTCTTGCCCTCATGATCGGCTTCTATCTGTAATGAACCGATCGTGATATTTAAGGTCTTGTGGCTACTAGAGGTCAGATGAACATCGACCTGTTGAGCCCGTTTTGGTCCCTCAACGTGCATCGGATCTTTACCTTTACGTGAACACAAAACTATGTTTATGAGGAACGGGTCAACGTCCACTTACATGGTCGGCTCATCTGCGAACTTTAACCGACCATTTTCAATAGCCGCCTAGATCTGCTGGGAAAAATATTTCAATCATTAGTATTATGAGAAAAACAATGATACCATTTACAATACCTTTGTTTCTTGATCTCATAAGCTGATAGCATAACTGTTGGTGATATGCCCTTGAGGCGATCATAGAGATGATTTTATCATGCCTTATGTTTATAGAACAATATAATTGTTTGTCCTTTGAATAAATATCGATTAGATTAATCAACAAGCAAGTGACTTGTTCGTGCAACTGTTTCCATATATTGATATTATTCAAGTTATCCCTGATCGGTTATCATAATATAGGACGATTATGTTTCATAGATCAGCACATGTATTGATTGATGACCATGTTTCACGGGTCATAGAGATATGGAGATATCTAATCAATAATGTGGACACATATTAGAGAACATGCATTACATAGACCCATATGAGGCATTGCGAGAATTGTTATATATATTTTTATGTATCATGAGTTAGTCTCATGCATAGTGTATGTATGTTCCTTAGACCTGAGATCGTCATTGGTTTCCTAGATGTGTAATGGTTTACTTAGAAGCTACCAAACGTTACTCTTTAACCAGGTAGTTATAAAGGAAGTTTTCGGGTTTACCATGAAACATGCTGAGGTACATAAATGATCAAGATGGAATTTGCTCCTCCTATATAACGGAGAGATATCTCTAGGCCCCTCAAGGTAGATGGATTAAGTAAGTGTATGGCTATGCCGGATGTGATTGAGAGTTAATCCAGATAAATTATTCCACTATGGTATGAGTGAAGAGATCGAGCTGTCATAGGATGACATGACTCTCGCCTTGAGCTTGATCTGATATCGTGAAGCAAAGGGAACATGACATTATCACATTATAGTAGGTTCGTCCGATGCTTTATGGATATTTGGGAATCGATATATAATGCTAGGTACCGCTGTCGATTATCGATCGAAAAGGTGTTTCCGAGTCTTGTCCAAATATACATGAACCTACAGGGTCACACACTTAAGGGGTTGGAATATAGTGATATGGATTGGATCCGTCACTAATGGGTCAAGTGGGCTTTGTCCTTCAGTTGGACACTAATGTAGGGTTCCACCACAAGGGAGGGGACATCTATATAAAGGGAGTTCGTGGTTGCCATTGATATGTGAGAGGGCGTAGCCACCGAAACCCTTGCCGTCTCTACTTGAGCCTTCCCATGCGCGCTGGTGCTGGCACCCCGACGCACGGCGTTCTTTTCCCGAACGTGTTTACGCCGGTAGAGGTGTTGCTACTACTGCGACACTAATCGGAACGATCGACCACATCGCGAGGAGGATCAGCCACCGCACGAGGAAGATTGACTACTGCAATAGGACGCGCACTTCGTTGATTCGGGCTGCATCAACTTCTTTTCGCTGCACTGCACGTCTAGTGGTAACGATCCATGATCATTTACTTGCGTGGCTTTTTGGTTTACGAGGTAGATTTTTAATTGTGTGCTAGCGTAGCCTACCCGTATCCCTTTAGTGGTATCAGAGCCATCTTGTTTAGTTTATGATCCGGATATGTGCGATGTGCGACAATAATAGATTGGATCTACTACTGATTTGGTATGATGACCTAGATTGGTTCATGAGATGAATCGGTTATAGTAATAGGTTGATGAGATCAATCGGGTTTTAGTTTCGGATTTAGGGTTTTATGATAGATCGATCTATTCTGGTTGTATCGGCTGTAAATGGCGGCATTGTTTGATCACCGTTACCAGTCGGTTTCCGCCATCAGGGTGAACAACGACGCTTAGTCATACGGGTCCAATCAAGCAAAGTGATTTTTCAATTGAAAATGAGTCGATGAGATCGATTCAAAATTTGATTAATTTGATTAATCTGATGAAATTTTTCCATGGAAATCTATATACCGAATACATGCCCAAAATTTTTTCGTCCCGGGGGCTGCCGCCCCTCGACCTCGCGTAGGTCGATATATTGGACTCTTTGCATAACTTGTTTTTGCAGGATAATATGTGAATAGTATGGCTATCATGTATGTGATGCATGGTCATGACCTGCGTGTCACGAAATATAGCCAAAGGCTACACATAATTGTATAACGGCCTGCGTGTCGGTTTGTGATGTTTGATGATCAATGTAATTCATCGATAGCTATTAGGAGTAATAGCTAGGTAGGATGGAGATCTCTAGCATGATGGCTCGGTGAACAAGTGGCGTGGTAATGGAGATTGCTATGTCAAGGACCATACTATTTCACAACTTAATGTGATTATCTGGGATTTATTTTTCTGTTACATTGCTTTACATACGTTTTGCTAGATAATTCAATCTTATTAGAGTAGTTTCCCTCAAAGAAAATTAAGTTAATTTGATGCCTTGCCAAATTGTTGCAACTATCGAGTCTTGATCATTGAGTAGTGCGTCTGCCAAAGCAGAGTACGGTCACTTATCTTGACATGGTAGGGTATGTGTCGGACACGTACAAGTGAACATTGGTCTAACTTAACTAGGCTATCAAAATGGTTTTGGGCCTAAGGGCATGGTGTTGAGTCGATGACATGAGATGTCACTCAACCAACAAGAATTACATGAGATATAATTAGCAAGGTGTTGCTTACTGAATGACATTAGGTTTGTAGCAGTGATGCCAAAGCTCACTAGGACTTACTGAAATTTGGATCTTGACTCACTATATGTTGTTAGAGGGAACATGGTTTTATATAGTGGGAATATCTTTTATTAAATTGTTTAGTAGAAGATCATGCATAAACATAGTGCTTATCTGTTGCATATTTATGTTGTAGATTAAATGGCACCTACTACTTCCTCCGCACCCAGTTTTAGCTTGCGTTCGATTCTTGAAAAAGATAAACTGAATGGAACAAACTTTATTGACTGGTATCGCAATCTGAGAATTGTTCTCAAACAAGAAAAGAAGGAATATGTTCTAGAGAAACCCTACCATGATGAACCTGCTGAGAATGCCACTCGAGCTGAAAAGAATGAGTATGAAAAGCATTGCACTGACGCCGTTGATGTTAGCTGTCTCATTCTTATCACCATGAACTCTGAGCTTCAGAAGCAATATGAGGACGTGGATGCCCATAATATGATTGTGGGTTTAAAAGGCATGTTTGAGAACCAAGCTAGGGCTGAGAGGTACAACACCACGAAGTCCTTGTTTGAGTGCAGGCTAGCTGAAGGGAGTCCGGTTAGCCCTCATGTGATCAAAATGATTAGTTATATTGAGAGCTTGGGAAAACTTGGTTTTCCCCTTTGTCCAGAGTTCGCCACCGATTTGGTTCTCCAATCGCTCCCTCAAAGCTATGAGCCATTCATTTTGAACTTTCATATGAATGGCATGGAGAAGAGCTTGACCGATCTCCTTAGGATGCTCAAGTCAGCCAAGGAGAGCATTAAGAAAAGCTCTAGTCATGTGATGATGGTTCGAAATACTACTAAGTTCAAGAAGAAGTTCTCTAAGAATAGTGTTCAGGATAATGGTGCGGGTAATTCTCAAGATGACATCTCGAGCAACAAGTCTAAGCTTCAGAAGCAAAAGGCTGGACCTGCACCCGATGCCATTTGCTTTTACTACAAGGGGACAGGTCACTGGAAAAGGAATTGTACGAAGTACCTGGCAGAAAGAAGAAAGGAAGTAAGACTTCCACTTCAGGTATTAATGTTATACAGATCAATATTGCTATTTCTCATATTAGTTCTTGGGTATTTGATACCAGATCGGTTGCTCATATTTGCAACTCGATGCAGGGACTAATAAAGAGTAGAAGTTTGTTAAGAGATGAAGTAGAGTTTCGTGTTGGCTATAAAGCAAGAGTTGCTGGATTGGATGTTGGCACTTATCCATTATCTTTACCTTCAGGACTAGTTATGAAACTAAATAATTGTTATTATGTTCTAGCTTTGAGTAGAAACATTATCTCTGCTTCATGTTTGGAGGCAGAGGGTTATCACTTTGTTGGTAAAAACAATTGTTGTTCTATTTATAAAAGTGATATGTTCTAGGTAGTTGTCCTGTAGTTAATGGTTTATGAAGGACCATGTGGAGGTCCATCCATGTTTGTGATGAGTATTTGACTTTATTTGAGCAAGGTGTGCTCAAGTTTGAGTTTGATTTGGATTGATTTTCAAAATGAAGCAATTTGAGTTGTCTCTGCCAGGAGTGGCAGTACCGGTCGTATGGACGCGGTAGTGATGAGTTGGATGGTTTATTGCACATCTTTGTGGGCATTGCTATGTGAGGAGTTTCCTTGTCTTTGATGGTTGCAGGGCGACGGTGCTAGGTCATGGTGAGGCGAAGGATGACGGGACTAGGCGAGGAGCGCGGAGGTCCAGACGGTTGGGAGATTGCCGGAAGATGATCGGAGACGGAGTCCGGGCAAGTCAAGAAGACAAGGAAAGGAGTTGATGCTAGCTAGATGCCACGTGGATCAATGAGGGCCGTCGGATTGAGGTCTAGTTGATAGGTTAGCGGGTTTAGGTAGTATGCTTTGAAAACCGTGCAAGATAACCCGGTATGTGTGTGGGTTTTTGGTTAGCCCTTGCATGGCTGTGTGTGTGGGTTAATCCTAGCCCTTAGATGAGTGCTCTAGGGTTGAGGGACTCATCCAAGGGTGGTAGGTGGCCCAAGAGTAGAATAAATAGGGGTGGAGGGGTAGCCTCCTTCCCATGAAGGTGTTGAGGTTTTTTATGCTCATTTGAGCTTTACCCACATGAATGTGAGGCTTTGTAACCTCCCCTTCCAGAAATGAAAGTTTTATCCATCCACCTCTGAATTTATTTTGCGCATTTACATTATGTCTTTACTTTACGCAATTTAAATTCAGCATTTACTTTCCCGCAATTTACTTTCAAGTAATTTGGATTTGCCCTCCCCTCCTTCTAAATGCTGCTGATCTTGTATGTTTTGAGTGTGTTCATATGGTTTTACATCTCTTTTGCACTCTTGGATTGAGTAGAGAACATCTTTTCTTTCAAGTTCCAACTTTGTTCAGAACTTGTTCTTCGCACAGTAGTCAGTGTTTGATTTTTTTAAAAATATATAAAAATCCTTTTTGAGTGATTCTTGTTGGAGGAGGTGCGGAACTCTCATATACACCAGCATAACAATTTTGGAGTTCACTTGTTGCACCGTTTGGGCGCCATGAGGTGAAAACCGAGCCCCAAACTTTCTGCTCGAAGTTCTTGAGCATACTGTGTTCTTAGATTTTTCCTGTTTGTTCTGTAAGGCTTTTTGAGGAGAAATTTGGTGGAGTTCTTCATGACTCTGATTGCAGATAGGGAGAAAAATTCTCAGAATTTTGTGAGCTGCAGAAACCCACCAACCTCCTGTGCAAATTGAGGACAAGTTCTGGAAATTCTGCTTTTGCTTTTCTAAAAGTGACTATTGTGATTTGAATTGATGTCCTTTCTAAAAGCAAGAGTTTGAATTGATTCCTCTTTATCTTGGACACTAGACAACCAGGATTGTGACTCAAAAATCCCCACATATTTTATGGTACTTATCCATGCAAGCTTGGGGTACACATAGTTGTCTAGTTTTTCGTGTTTTTCACAATTTCCTTTGAGCGATCTTGTCGAGGTTTTTGTTGGAGTATTTTGGGGGAATTTTTATTTGCGACCATTCACCCCCCCTCTGTTCGCCATCTCGGTCCTTCAATTGGTATCAGAGCCGGTTCTGCTCTTTCTAGATCTTGACCGGTCTTAAGAGCCATGGTGACGGACAAATATTCCACCAAGCCTCCCATCTTTAATGGAGTTGATTTTACTTTTTGGAAGTCCCAAATGGAGTCATACATCACTGCCCAGGGCTACCTGATATGGCAGAAGGTGAAACTCCCGTATGAGGTTCCTGCTGATGAAAATGTCACGGCCATCAATATGGTTGACGTTGAGGCGAATGCTAAGGCAAGGAACATTCTCATACAGGGTCTTAGCCGCATGTGAGTATGATAGGATTTTCACCTTCGCTCCGCCACGAGATTTGGGTTACCCTCGATGCTTACCATGAGGGCTCTACTCAAATCAAGACGTGAGGGACCAGCCAAGCGCGAGTACAACAAGTTTAATCAACGCGCTGGTGAGAGTCTCGACGAGTGTTTTGGTCGGTTTACAAAGTTTTTGAGCGACCTCCGAGCAGTTGGTTGCATATACCCTGACTCGGACAATGCTCGGCATTTCTTGACCACACTCGACCTTCGGGTTTGGGAGATGAAGGTGACCACCATCAAAGACACCACCGACTTATCGACTCTGACTCTTGACGGGCTTTATTTCCGCCTCAAGACTCATGAGATCGATGTCGTCTCTCGGAAGACGAAATCTCAGTCGATGGCTTTGGTCACCGATCCCATTGGATCTTCTTCTTTTGATCCTTCTATTGGTTTCTCTCTTTCCGCCCTTTGCGAGCTAGCGATGACCAACTGGAAAATTTCGGAAAATGAGCTTGCTCTTCTCGCTCGCAAGTTTTCTCATGCATACAAGAGGGTGAGAGAGAGGAAGAGAGGTGGTATGATCACCTGCTTCGAGTGTGGTGGCCCCAACCACATTCGGGCGAATTGTCCCAAGCTGGAGAAGGGCAAGAACGACGTTGGCGGTTCGGGCAAGAACGACTACACCGACAAGAACCGCAACAAGAAGCCTCCAGTTCGTGAATCGGTGCACGAGAAGAAGTAACGTAACTTCGCAAAGAACAAGAAGCTCTTCCACCGCGTCCTCGCCGCGCTTGACGACATCAACCTCTCCGACACGGAGACATGGAGCGACGAGGGCGAGGATGATCCGCAAGAGAAGAAGGCGGCGATGACTTCTCCCAATGTGCTTCATGGTCGACACGAACGACATCGGCGACTCAGAGCTCTCAAATGACACGGATGAGGTACCCTCCTATGACCAGCTCAACGAAGCTTTACGCAAATTAGGAAAATTTCATGCTAGAGCTAGAGCTAGGTGTACTGAGCTTGAGAAGGAAGTAGGTACCTTGACTCGGAGTTAGCTTCACTTAGATCTTCTCCTCCCGAGTCACCGATGATTGCTCTTTGTGTGATGCTATTCTTGTGGAGTTGGAGAACCTAAGGACCATACATGATAGTGTGCTTGTTGAACTTGATGGTCTTAGGTTGAAGAATGCTAGCACTAGTTCTATTGATGCTATTCTGTTGAGGCTAGTTTTCTTCATGCTCACTCCACTCCATCATGTGCTAATTGCCCTAAATTGCTTGCGAAATTGATGCCATGAGCGAACACCTTAGAAAGCTTTACGCTAGAAATGATGAACTTGAATTGCATGCTTCTAAGGACCCAATCGACTCATGTGAGGTCAGAAGCAACTAAAACTTGACAATGATGCTTTGAATGTCAAGTGTGATCAACTTGCTAAGGATTTACTAGTTAAGTCACAAACTGGTTGCTTGCTGTGTGTTGGGGTTAAGGATGATGTGGATCAAATCCATGTCGAGCTTAAGAAGAAGTTAAAAGACCAAACCCTTAGGATTAGAGATGCTCCTTGCGTTTCTTGTGAGGCCCTCAAGATTGAGGCAGCCGTGCTAAGAGAACAAAAAGCACGTGCTGAGAGATCTTCTCTTTCTGGTTCTTCTTCTTCCTCTCCTTCCCCATGTTCTTCTTGTGCTTCTTTCTTCCGAGATTGCCAGTATCTTATGAGCACTCTCGAGAAGTTTGTTGGAGGCAAGAAGAAGCTCAATCTTATTCTAGACCAATCCAAGATTAGTAGATTCAATCAAGGTCTAGGATTTGATCCCTTGAGCACGCTCGGCGCATCCTCCCACCATTGTCGCGGCTCCAAGAGTGGTGAGATTGTGGTAGCTCCTGAGTGAGCACCACCAAGTTTAGGTCTCTTGGGTTGTCCATAGGACTTGACCGTAAGGGTGTTACTCCTATTGCTTCGCCTCTAGCAAGGCGAAGTACACATGCACCTTCCGTAAGAAAGATGGTCACCTAGTAGATTTACGCCAGCACGCCAAGATCACTCGACGTGAGTTTGTTGTCGCTCTTAGGGGTATTCAGGTCATCCCGCACTTTGAGTGCTCCTAAGACACACACCGCTTCTAGACAAGTTAGAGAGTCGCTTTGTGTTTGGGCAAGCGCCGTGACTCGGTTTTCATGCTAGTTCTTGAGTTTTAGCCCCGAGCTGTTCGTGAGTCGATCTTTTAAATGCGTCTTCTTGATATTCCTCGTTTTTCCCATCGAGGTAGATATCGGTGGCGTGAGGTGTTTTCCCAGGGAGATCCAGCAGACCTTCTTTGGGATGGTCCGGCTTTTGCACCACGGCGTGCCAACCCAGCTTTGACTCCTAGATTATCTACCAAAGTTGCTCTGATCGTGTGGGAGTTGAGCGTCGAGAGACACTCGAGTCCATCTTCTTCGTGGTCGGTACTGAGGTGTCGATGGTTCAAGATTGGGTTCCTAAGTCTTCACTCTATCCCAAGATGCTTAGTCATCTTTCTCTCTTGTGTCTTGATCGGGTTCGTCTTGATGGGGAAGGGCGATGTTTGGATTGTTGACTCGGTTGTTCTCGCCATATGACCGGAGATTCTCGTTGGTTCTCTTCCTAGTCCGAGCCCCGGTGATGAGTTAATCACTTTTGGGGATGCATCTTCGTAGAGTCATTGCTAAAGGTACCATCTGCATTAACAAAATTTCATTCTTAAAGATGTTGCCTTAGTAAGTAAGTCGCAATACAATCGCTCTCTGTTTCTCGACTTATCGATGACTCTTTCGAGGTAAGTTTCAAGAGTAATGCCTGTAGAATCCTTGATTCATCAGGAGGGTTAGTTTGCGGAATTTCTAGATTTGGGAGAGTCTTTCATGCTGATTTTTCTGCTTCTTCTGGAGACTCTCTTCGATGTTTGATTGCTTCTGAGTCCCGTGATCTCTCCTTCTGGCATAGGAGACTTGGTCACATTGGTTTGGATCATTTGACCCAAGTTAGCAGCCACGATCTCATTCGGGGTTTGCCCAAACTCAAGATGGTCAAAGACTTAGTTTGTTCTCCTTGCCGAAATGGCAAGATGGTTACTGCTTCTCATCCTCCAGTCACTGTAGTGATGACTGATGCACCAGGACAGCTTTTACATATGGACACTATTGGTCCAGCTAGAGTGCAGTCAGCAGGAGGGAAGTGGTATGTTCTTGTCATCGTTGATGATTTTTCTAGATACTCTTGGGTATTCTTCATGGCCTCGAAGGATGAGACCTTTTCTAACTTAAGGGGTTTGATCAGTAGGTTGTCTATTGAGCTCCTCGGTGCATTACGAGCTATACGCAGTGATAATGGCACGGAGTTCAAGAATTCCTACTTTGAGAGTTTTTGTGTGGAGTCTGGTTTAGAGCATCGCTTCTCTTCTCCCTCGCCTCTCGTGAGAATGGCGAGTGGAAAGGAAGAACAGGACCACGGTTGAGATGGCGGGACGATGCTAGACGAGTCTGAGACTCCTAGGAAGTTTTGGGCTGAGGCTATAGCTACTGCTTGCCATGTTTCTAATCGCGTGTTTTTGAGAGCACATTTGCATCGCACTTCTTATGAGTTGAGGTATGGGCGAAAGCCTAGTGTGTCTCATTTTCACGTTTTCGGTTGCAAGTGTTTTATTTTAAAGTCTGGTAACCTAGATAAGTTTGAGTCTTGCTCTTCTGATGGTATCTTTCTAGGTTACTCGACTTCTTCTCGTAGCTATAGGGTCTGGAGCGTTGATACGCATAGGATCATAGAGACCTGTGATGTGACCTTTGATGAGGCTAGCCCAGAGCTAGACACGATGTTTGAGCTCTTCTTATCCCTCCGAGACCATCTTTGTAGAAGATGAGGATGATGGAGATGATGGTGTTCCACCGGATCCAGCCCCTCTACACCGAGGTGCCTCCTGCTTCCATTTACGCACCTCGTGGAGACCACCCTTGCCTTCCGACTCTCCTTCAAATGAGTGGCTCGCTCCTACCTCTTCATGCATGAGGTAGAGGCCACTCGCTTACGGTCCTCCCCGTCATATCCAGATAGCTCATCCACCTGATTAGATCATTGGTGATCTGTCTGAGTGGGTCACTCGCTCAAAATCAGGTTTGTCCAGTTTCTTCCTCCACTCTGCCTTTGTTGCCTCCTTTGAGTCGAAGGATGTTTCTCATGCATTATCCGATGAATCGTGGATTAATGCTATGCATGAGGAACTTGAGAACTTTGAGAGGAACAAGGTATGGCAGCTTGTCGAGCCTCCATCTGGTCATACTGTCATTGGGACCAAGTGGGTGTTCAAAAACAAGCAGAGTGAGGATGGGGTTGTCATTCGCAACAAGGCTAAGCTAGTTGCACAGGGCTTTTCTCAGGTTGAGGGTCTTAACTTTGAGGAGACCTTTGCCCCTGTAGCTAGACTAGAGGCTATTAGGATCCTGCTTGCATTCTCTGCATCCTAGGGTTTCAAGCTCTATCAAATGGATGTCAAGAGTGCATTCCTCGATGGCTATATTGAGGAAGAGGTTTATGTCAAACAACCTCCAGGATTCGAGAACCCCAAGTTTCCGAGTCATGTATACAAGCTCTCCAAAGCTTTGTATGGACTCAAGCAGGACCCCAGAGCATGGTATGAGAGGCTCAAGTCTTATCTTCTCAGCCATGACTTCAAAATGGGTATAGTAGACAAAACTCATTCATCGACACCATGAGTCTCATTTTCTTCTTGTCCAGTTTATGTGGACGATATCATTTTTGGTGGCTCGTCTCATTCGCTTGTGTCTCAGTTTTCTGAGGTGATGAGCACAGAGTTTGAGATGAGTATGATGGGCGAGTTGAGCTACTTTCTTGGCTTCCAAATCAAGCAGACTCGGGAGGGTACTTTTTGCATCAAGGCAAATATACCCATGACCTCTGAGGCGCTCGACATGTCCGATGGGAAGCGGTGAAGACTCCTATGGCCACCACTTCGTCCTCGAGCCCGATGAGGATGGTGAGCCTCGCGATCAAAAGGAGTTTGAGCATGATCGGCTCCTCTTGTACCTCACCGCTTCGAGGCCGGACATACATTTTGCTGTGTCAGGCGCTCGATTTCAAGCTTCTCCTCGCGCCTCTCACCGCCAAAGCGGTCAAGCGCATCTTGGTACCTTCGTGCTACCACCGATTATGGTATTTGGTACTCTTCGTCTTCTTGTCTATCTCTTAGATCCTTTACCGATCCGACTTTGTCGGGTCAGAGGATAGATAGGAAGAGCACTTCGGCACTTGCCAATTCATTGGCACTTCTCTTGTTTCTTGGTCATCTAGGAAGCGATGCGAGGTTGCATACCCACCGAGGCCGAGTATGTTGTCGCAGCGATTCTTTGTCAGCAGTGCTCTCGATGAGATCGACCTTACGGGACTATGGGTTAGAGATAGAGAGTGTGCCACTTTTCTCGTGACAACACTTCAGCTATTTGCATTGCTAAAAACCAGTGCAACATTCCCGACTAAGCACATTGATATTAGATATCACTTCCTTAGAGACCATGTGGAGAAGGGAGATATCGCGCTTGATTCGTGAGAGTGACCTTGATTAGCGATATCTTCACCAAGCCTTTGGATAGCTCCAGATTTGTTGCCTTGAGGAGTGAGCTTGGAGTCGTGAGCCCTTACGGCCTTTCGTGAGGGGGAGCTAGTTTGTATATTATGTATTATATGTTTTCTTCCAGCTTAGCTTTTCTTTTCTTTGTGTTTCTTTTGGGTGACTTTGGGCTTGTTTTCTTGAGTTGGGTTCACTCACTTAGACTTCTGGCATGCCTTCCATGGACCTCTTATCTTGCGCTTTAGTTTGCTATCATGCGTGATTAGCTGTTCTCTCTTCTCTCTAGGTTGAGTTCCCTCACAGTCTTATAAGTCTAGTAGGTATTGGGCCTCCTGGGTAGATAGGGTATGTGTGCACTCCTTAGTTGGGATCTAGAGTCAGCTTCCCTATGTCAGTCACTGGGGAAGATAAGAGCGAGTCTAAGCCGTAGTGAGTCTCTTCTATCTTATCTATGCTCAATAGCCATCCAGTTTTGCAGTTTCTCGGCTTCTTCTCCTCATTCTATTTTTCCGGTTGTTATTGAGTTCATTCGGTTTTCTTTATGCCTAATCTTGTTAATAACTCAACTTTAACCAGATTTGAGCTTAAAATTGATTCATTTGTTGAGGGGGAGTTTGGGAATCTGTTCATGCATTGCATTTAGACTGCATTTTCTGTTTTATGAGCTTTGTCTATTATGTAATTGATTTCTTCTTCATGCTATACACCATGCTACATCATTTGAAGAAAATCACTAGCTTAGGTATGTCCAAGTTCATTTAACTTGCTAAGCTTAAAAATGAAATAAGCCTTAAATGAAAAACTTGATGAAACTTGTTGCTTTTACTTGCTAGTTTTCTTCTCTAGAGGTTTGTGCCATAATTTGAGAAATTTAGGAGTTCTCTAGAGTCCCTATAGCAACTTGGGTGAAACTAGTTTGATCCATGCTAGAGTCCTTCAATTGCTCATGAATCATTGTGCAAAAAAAGATGAAAATTAAACAAAATTGACTCTTCTTGTGCACATATGACTCAACACCTTGCATTCACAAGACTGCTTCCCATTGCACTTGGGATGAACTTGGAATACATCATGTTTGACCTAGACCATCCTCTTAAGAGTTCATCTTGAGATGGTCGCATACGGCTTGAGTCAATTGGTTGTCAAAAGAAAATGCAAATAAATTAAAAACAAAGACATATGTGGGTAAAGAATGCAAATAATGTCAAACATTTGCACCCCGCTATGTCTTGTATGATGATAAATCAAAATTTGCATTAAGTGATAAATGAGCCCGAAGGACCTTGTATGCTCTTCTAGATTCCCCAAAGTGTTGAGTAGGTTGAACTCTAGGTTTTCCTTTTGATCCTTAGAGTGGCTATTCTTCTATTTTTGAAACAAAAGCTAAGTGTTGCACTTGTCTAATCTTGCTAAAAATGAAATATTAAAAACTAAGCTCGTATTTGCACTTGGACATGTCTTAGTTTAGTCATCTTCTGAAATTGATAAGCTTGGTGTAATATCCTTCCATTTTGATCAATTGGATAATCTTCAATGCTCTTTCGATTGCATTTCATGCATACATAAAAAAAATTGATGCCTATATTGCCAAAAGGGGGAGAAAACGTAGAAAAGGCATCACTAAAATGATAAAAATGAGAATTCTTATTTGGTTATTATGATCTTTGTAAAACTATGCTACTACTTCTGTTGGATCATAATCTCATAATTACATTTGACATGTTTAGTTGGATTTTAGAGTTTTTGTTGAAAACTTGCTCTTTCTTAAATTTAACTCTAAAATATGAATTCCTCTTCGTCAACTTGGTCATGGTTCTAATTTCTATCTTTGGACCAAGTATGACTTTGCAACTAAAAATTGCTTTCTTCTTCATTTTCTTCAAACTCAAATTTATGCATTTTGTGTGGTTTGTCAATATACTCATCAAGGGGGAGATTGAAGGACCATGTGGAGGTCCATCCATGTTTGTGATGAGTATTTGACTTTATATGAGCAAGGTGTGCTCAAGTTTGAGTTTGATTTGGATTGATTTTCAAAATGAAGCAATTTGAGTTGTCTCTGCCAGAGTGGCGATCTGGTCGTATGGACGCGGTAGTGATGAGTTGGATGGTTTATTGCACATCTTTGTGGGCATTGTTATGTGAGGAGTTTCCTTGTCTTTGATGGTTGCAGGCGATGGTGCTAGGTCATGGTGAGGCGAAGGATGACCGGACTAGGCGAGGAGCGTCGAGGTCCGAGACGGTTGGGAGATCGCGGAAGATGATCGGAGGCGGAGTCTGGGCAAGTCAAGAAGACAAGGAAAGGAGTTGATGCTAGCTAGATGCCGCGTGGATCAATGAGGGCCGTCGGATTGAGGTCTAGTTGATAGGTTAGCGGGTTTAGGTAGTATGCTTTGAAAACCGTGCAAGATAACCCGATATGTGTGTGGGTTTTGGGTTAGCCCTTGCATAGCTGTGTGTGTGGGTTAATCCTAGCCCTTAGATGAGTGCTCTAGGGTTGAGGGACTCATCCAAGGGTGGTAGGTGGCCCAAGAGTAGTATAAATAGGGGTGGAGGGGTAGCCTCCTTCCCTTGAAGGTGTTGAGGTTTTTTATGCTCATTTGAGCTTTGCCCACATGAATATGCGGCTTTGTAACCTCCCCTTCCAGAAATGAAAGTTTTATCCATCCACCTCTGAATTTATTTTGCGCATTTACATTATGTCTTTACTTTACGCAATTTAAATTCAGCATTTACTTTCCCGCAATTACATTCCCGCAATTTACTTTCAAGTAATTTGGATTTGCCTCCCCTCCTTCTAAATGCTGCTGATCTTGGATGTTTTGAGTGTGTTCATATGGTTTTACATCTCTTTTGCACTCTTGGATTGAGTAGAGAACATCTTTTCTTTCAAGTTCCAACTTTGTTCAGAACTTGTTCTTCGCGCAGCAGTCAGTGTTTGATTTTTTAAAAAATATATAAAAATCCTTTTTGAGTGATTCTTGTTGGAAGAGGTGCGGGATTCTCATATACACCAGCATAACAATTTTGGAGTTCACTTGTTGCACCGTTTGGGCGCCATGAGGTGAAAACCGAGCCCCAAACTTTCTGCTCGAAGTTCTTGAGCATACTGTGTTCTTAGATTTTTCCTGTTTGTTCTGTAAGGCTTTTTGAGGAGAAATTTGGTGGAGTTCTTCACGACTCTGATTTCTCATAGGGAGAAAAATTCTCAGAATTTTGTGAGCTGCAGAAACCCACCAACCTCCTGTGCAAATTGAGGACAAGTTCTGGAAATTCTGCTTTTGCTTTTCTGAAAGTGACTTTTGTGATTTGAATTGATGTCCTTTCTAAAAGCAAGAGTTTGAATTGATTCCTCTTTATCTTGGACACTAGACAACCAGGATTGTGACTCAAAAATCCCCACATATTTTATGGTACTTATCCATGCAAGCTTGGGGTACACATAGTTGTCTAGTTTTTCGGGTTTTTCACAATTTCCTTTGAGCGATCTTGTCGAGGTTTTTGTTGGAGTATTTCGGGGGAATTTTTATTTGCGACCATTCACCCCCCCTCTGTTCGCCATCTCGGTCCTTTAGTTTATATATTTTGGAACTTGATCGTGTGCCGATCTATAACATAAATGCTATGAGGCTTCGGCCTAATAATTTGAATCCCACTTACATTTGGCATTGTCGCTTAGGTCATATAAATGAGAAACGCGTAATGAAGATCCATAAGGATGGTCTTCTAGATTCATTTGATTTTGAATCATTTGAAACGTGCGAATCTTGTTTACTAGGCAAGATGACTCAGACGCCTTTCTCTGGTATAGGTGAGAGGGCGAGTGACTTGTTGGCCATTGTACATACGAATGTATGTGGACCAATGAGCGCAACAGCCAGAGGTGGTTTTCAGTATTGTCATAACTTTTACCGATGACTTTATTAGATACGATTACATCTACTTAATGAGGCACAAGTCTGAATCCTTTGAAAAGTTCAAGGAATTTCAGAATGAGGTACAAAATCAGCTTGGCAAGACAATCAAAGCTTTACGATCAGATCGTGGAGGAGAATATTTGAGCCAAGAGTTTGGTGATCATCTGAAGCAATGTGGAATTGTTCCACAGCTTACACCGCCAGGAACGCCTCAATGGAATGGGGTATCTGAACGTCGAAACCGAACTTTGTTGGACATGGTTCGGTCAATGATGAGCCAAAGTGATCTGCCAATGTCCTTTTGGGGATTTGCTTTAGAAACAACAGCGTTCACGATTTAACAGTGTTCCATCTAAATCAGTAGAGAAGACACCATATGAGATATGGACCAGAAAACGTCCTGGATTGTCTTTTCTCAAAGTTTGTGGCTGTGAGGCATATGTAAAATATTTGATGTCTAATAAGCTCATGCCCAAGTCATGAAAATGCTTCTTTGTGGGGTATCCTAAGGAAACCAAAGGATATTACTTTTACATAAAGGAAGAGAACAAAGTGTTTGTTGCTCGTAATGGTATATTTTTGGAGAAAGAATTTCTTTCCAAGGGAGTTAGTGGGAGCACGGTGCAACTTGAAGAGATTCGAGAACCATTTGAATGTGTTTCAGTTTCCAACGAAACTTCACAGGCTATACAAGAAGTTGTACAACCTGTAGAGGATACACCAGCCCCACGTAGGTCTGGTAGACAACGTCAAACACCCATAATGTATGGGCATGATGTTCTATCGTTGGATAATGGAGAAACATTATTGTTGGATAACGATGAGCCTAGGACTTATGAGGAAGCAATGATGGACCCAGACTCTGAGAAATGGCTTGAAGCCACGAGATCCGAAATAAAATCCATGCATGACAATCAAGTTTGGAACTTGGTTGATTCGCCTGATGGTGTATGAAGGACCATGTGGAGGTCCATCCATGTTTGTGATGAGTATTTGACTTTATTTGAGCAAGGTGTGCTCATGTTTGAGTTTGATTTGAATTGGAATTCAAAAGGAAGTAATTTCAGTTGTGTTAGCTTCTTGCGTTACTACCGGCCTGGGGCTGGTGGTACAACTGACTGATGATTGAGACATAATTAATTGTGAGCATTTGTGATGATTGAACATTGCTATGTGAGGTAATTCCTTATTTTTTATGGTTGCAGGACGACGGTGCCAGATCATGGTGAGGCGAAGGATGATCGGGACTAGGTGAGGAGCGTTGGAGGTCCAGACGGACGAGGTTCGTCGAAAGATGATCGGAGACAGAGTCGTGACAAGCCGTGAAGACAAGGAACAGATGAGATGAAAGCTAGGCGCTGCGTGGATCAATGAGGACCATTGGATCTTGGTCTAGTTGATAGGTTAGCGGGTCTAGTTAGTGTGATTTGAGAACCGTGCAAGAAAACCCATTTGTGTTGTGGGTTTTGGGTGAACCCTTACATGGCTGGTTGAGTGGGTTAATCCTAGACCTTGATGGATGCTCTAGGGTTTAGAGGCTCATCCAAGGGTGCTAAGTGGCCCAAGAGTTGTATAAATAGGGAAGGAGGGGTAGCCTTCCCCCCTTGAAGGTTTTGAGGTTTTTGATGCTCCTATGAGCTTTTGCCCATATGAATGTGAGGCTTTGTAACCTCTCCTCCAGAAAATTCAGCATTTACTTTCCCGCATTTACACTCTCGCAATTTACTATCTCGCAATTTGGATTTACGTCCCCTCCTTCTGAATGCTGTTCTTCTAGGATGTCTCGAGGGTATTCTTATGGTTTTACATCTTTCTTGCACCCTAGGATAGACTAGAGATCAAATTTTTATCGAATTGCAAATCTGTCCAGAACTTGTTCTTCGCGCAGCAGTCAGTCCTAGATTTTTATAAACATCTAGAAAAATTCTTTTTAAGTTATTCTTATTGGAAATGGTGCGAAACTCATATATCCCTCTCTGGAAAATTGTTTGAGTCCATTGGTTACACCGTTTGGGTGTTATGAAGTGAGAACTGAGCCTCAAACATTTTAATCGAAGTTCCTGACTGTCTGTAATGCTTGATTTTTCATGTTTATTGTACAAAGATTTTTGAGGTGATTTTTGGTGCACTATTTCACAGCTCAACTTCTCACAGGGAGACAAATTGCCAAAAAAATTTAGTGCAAGAAAAACTCACCAACCACCTGCTCCAATTGAGGACAATTCCTGAAAAATCTGCTTTTACTTTTCTGGAAAGAGACTTTGGTGTTTTAGCTTTAACTCTTTTAGAAAAGTAGTCTTTGAATTGATTCATCTTTGTTTGGACACTTGACAACCAGGATTGTGATTAAAAATCCCTCACATGATTCATGGTTCTCATCCATGCAAGCTAGGGGTACACATAGTTGTCTAATTGTTCGGGTTTTGGAGGGTGTGCGAATATGAGAAACACTAGTTTGAAGGAAAATCTTTGGGTGTTTCAGATTTTTATTGTGAGATTGTTTGGAGTATTTTAAGTGGGGGAAAAATTTATTTGGGATCATTCACCCCCCCCCCCCCCTCTGATCGCCATTTCGATCCTTCAGTGTAAAAACCATAGAGTGAAAATGGGTTTTTAAGATTAAGAAAGACATGGATGGAAATGTCTTTGCCGCATATTGGTGGCAAAGGGTTTAAACAAATTCAAGGTGTTGACTATGATGAAACCTTCTCTCTCGTCGCTATGCTTAAGTCTGTTCGGATAATTCTAGCTATTGCCGCATATTTTGATTATGAGATATGGCAAATGGATGTCAAAACAGCTTTCCTGAATGGAAACCTAAGTGAGGATGTGTATGTGAGACAGCCTAGGGTTTTATCGATCCACATAATGCTGGAAAGGTATGCAAGCTTCAGAGATCCATTTATGGATTTAAGCAAGTATCTCGGAGTTGGAATATTCGTTTTGATGAGGTAGTCAAAGGGTTTGGCTTCGTTAGAAATGAAGAAGAGCACTGCGTCAATAAGAAGACCACTGAGAGCACACTTGTATTCTTGATCTTATATGTGGATGACATATTGTTGATCGGAAATGATATTCCAATGCTGGAATCTGTAAAGTCTTCATTAAGAAAGAGTTTCTCTATGAAAGACTTAGGAGAGGCAGCATATATATCTTGGGAATTAAGATCTATAGAGATATGTCTAAAAAACTAATTGGACTATGCCAAGATACGTACATTGACAAGGTGTTGAAGATGTTCAACATGCAAGATTCCAAGAGAGGTTTCTTACCCATGTCACATTGTATAAGCCTTAGCAAGACTCAGTGTCCTTCGAACACTAATGTATGCTATGATTTGTTCACGACCGGATGTGTCGTATGCTCTAAGTGTTACAAGCAGATATCAGTCAGATCCAGGTGAAGCTCATTGGATAGCAGTTAAAAACATCTTCAAGTACTTGAGAAGAACTAAGGATGTGTTCCTTCTTTATGGAGGTGTGGAAAGGCTCGTTGTAAGTGGTTACACCGATGCAAGTTTCAAAACTGATAAAGATGATTATCGTTCGCAATTTGGTTATGTGTTCATGTTGAATGGAGGGGCAGTAAGCTGAAAGAGTTCCAAGCAGAGTACAGTTGCTGATTCTACAACACAGGCCGAGTACATTGCGGCTTTAGAAGCTGCAAAGGAGGCTGTTTGGATTAAAAAGTTCATCACTCAACTTGGTGTGATTGATAATACTTCAAGCCCTTTGGATCTTTATTGTGATAATAGTGGTGCCATTGTGCAACCAAAGGAGCCTAGATCGCATCAAAAGTCCAAGCACAAACAACGGCGCTATCACCTTATCCGAAAGATTGTGGATAGAGGTGATGTGAAGATATGCAAGGTTCACACGGATCAAATGTATCTGATCTGTTGACAAAACCACTTCCACAGCCAAAACATGAAGAGCACACGAGAGCCATGGGTATTAGATATTTGCATGATTGACTCAAGTACAAGTGGGAGGCTATTGGTGATATGCCCTTGAGGCGATCATAGAGATGATTGTGTCACGCCTTATGTTTATGGAACAAAATAATTGTTTGTCCTTTGAATAAATATCTATTGGATTAATCAACAAGTAAGTGACTTGTTCGTGCAACTTTTTCCATATATTTATATTATTCAAGTTATCCCTGATCGGTTATCATAATAAAGGACGATTATGTTTCATAGATCAACACATGTATTGATTGATGACAATGTTTCACGGGTCAAAGAGATATAGAGATATCTAATCAATAATGTGGACACATGTTAGAGAACATGCGTTGGATAGACCTATATAAGACACTACGAGAAATGTTATATATATTCTTATGTGTCATCAGTTGGTCTCATGCATAGTGTATGTATGTTCCTTAGACCTGAGATCGTCATTGGTTTCCTAGATGTGTAATGGTTTACTTAGGAGCTACCAAACGCTACTATTTAACCAGGTAGTTATAAAGAGAGCTTTCGGGTTTACTATGAAACATGTTGAGGTACATGAATGATCAAGATGGAATTTGCTCCTCCTATATAACGGAGAGATATCTCTGGGCCCCTCGAGGTAGATGGATTAAGTAAGTGCATGGCCATGCTGGATGTGATTGAGAGTCAATCCAGATAAATTATTCCACTACGTTATGAGTGAAGAGATCGAGCTGTCATAGGATGACACGACTCTCGCCTTGAGCTTGATCTGATATCGTGAAGCAAAGGGAACATGACATTATCACATTATAGTAGCTTCATCAGATGCTTTATGGATATTTGGGTCGATATGTACTGCTAGGTACCGCTATCGATTATCGATCGAAAAGGTGTTTTCGAGTCGTATCCAAATATACATGAACCTACAGGGTCACACACTTAAGGGGTTGGAATATAGTGGTATTGATTGGATCTGTCAGTAATGGGCCAAGTGGGTTTTGTCCTTCAGTTGGGCCCTAATGTAGGGTTCCACCATAGGGAGGGTACGGCTGTATAAAGGCATTTCGTGGTTACAATTGATATGTGAGAGGGCGTAGCCAGCAAAATCCTAGCCGTCTTTACTTGAGCCTTCTCGTGTGTGCTGGTGCTAGCACACCGACGCACGGCGTTCTTTGCCCGAACGTGTGGACGCTGGTAGAGGTGTTGCTGCTACTGTGACACTGATCGGAATTATCGACCACCGCACGAGGAGGATTGGCCACCGCACGAGGAAGATCGACTACTGCAACAGGACGCGCACTTCGTTGATTCAGGATCCATCAACTTCCTTTCGCTGCACTGCGCATCTAGTGGTAACGATCCATGATCATTTATTTGCGTAGCTTTCTGGTTTACGAGGTAGATTTTTAATCGTGTGCTAGCGTAGCCTACCCGTATCCCTTCAATAACATGTCCTTCAGGTAATCATATTATCCTTTCTTGTAAGAGAAAACAAAAAATAAGATCACATTTAGACACATCAAATGCATATTTTACTTCTGACTTATTGTTAGTCGTCTTAAGCCATGAACAGACCAAAGATCTCTTAGACCCATTAACCCATTCGGTTATGTTTATCTCTGTTCCATCGTCTTCAGAGAACTCGTCCAAACCATACTCAACCAAATTGACCTTAGCTTTATCTTTATCCTTATTAACCTTAAACTTATCCCTGAATCCTCTATTATTTGTGAATCGGCTTTCCTGAGCCGACACTCTGTGAAGAAGATGACTTAAATCATTAAACTCTTGCCCGCCAAATCTTTGGCTGACAGAGCTTAGATCGGAAATCCTAAGTTCTAGACTGCGAGAGAAAAAGTATTCATGGAATCTGCTTTCCATGTCATTCCAAAAATGAATCGAATTTGGAGGTAAACTAATAAACCAAGTAAAAGCAGCTCCTGCTAAGGATAATGGGAACAGTCTAATTTTTAGTCCGTCGGGCTAAGCTGCTTCACTGCATTGTGCGATAAAGCGTCCGACGTGTTCTAATGTTGTGACCGAATCATCCCCAGAGAATTTAGCAAAATCAGGAACTTTGAAATTGTGTGGATATGGCATGCGATCTATATAATGAGGATATAGCTTTCTATAGCCAATGACTCTACCCTTTGGTTGTATGCTGAATTGGTCCCTCAATACGACGAAAATTTGGTCGGCCCAATAAACACTATTGGTCGATGGGATAGTAGGGCATGCCAATTTTGATCATAATTGGCGTTCTGCCCCCCGAATGCAAGCTCGGGCTGCCGATTAGATTGAGCCGACGAGTATTTGATTGAATTGGTTGTAATCATCGTTCCTTCTAATCGGTGACTCTTGCAATGGGACGAAGGGTCTTGTAACATCCCAAAAATTAAGATAAAGTAAGAAATTAAATTTTATAATTTAATTATATTTATTTATGCTTTTTTTTGCAATTTTTGTGTTTTTCTGGATTTTCTTTAATTTTTGTTCTATTGGAAAAGTTTTTATTAATAATAGACAAATAACAATAATAAAATCTTACAACAATAAAATATATAAAATTGTGGATAATCTTAAGAAATCACTAGAACCTAAATTTTGAATTTTAAAAGTCATATCAAAGCAATTAAGTATGCAATAAATGCCCAATTAATGTTTCTTGACTAGCAACAGTAATCTTGTCAGATTTAAATAAAAACAATCCTACCTTATTTCGAGCTAAAAATTTAATATTATATTCTGGATAGATAAGTAAATATACAGTAAAAATATTAAAAATAAATAATCAATTTTAGTATATTTAAAAATTCAAAAACTGAATTTCTGAAAATGTAAGAATCAAAATGTCAGAATTTTTATAAATTAAATACAAAATATAATAAATTGAAATTTTTGCTGAAGGCTTACATGACTAAGGGGAACTCCTATAAGTACTGTGATAATTTAAAAATAGAAAGCCCAATTCTGAGCACAGTACCTTGTCAGAATTTCTGTAAATTCTGTACAAAGTATTTTTATCACAAATTTCTGCAGTGTGAAGATAATGATCTAACCATCTCTGACAAAAATTATCAAAAAATTCCCATCAAGAATTAATGCTCATTTAAAGCCCAACATCCTTGCCAGATCCCTGAATAAATGAGAGCATCCCTTCATTGAAACAATAGTTGAGGCCCGCATGTGAGCCTCACTTCTTCCCTTCTCCTCCCTCCTTCCTCGCAGCTTCCTCAGCCCAGTTCTTTCTCACTGCCGAGCTCAGTCGCAGCCCCTCGCTAACAAAATTTTGCCACGCCGTATGAATCGAACCCAGAAATTGCGGCGCCTTGCCACGTCCTGCTGCCACGCTACCACCCTCGCCGTGCTTCCCAGAATGCTGCCCATGCTTCTTCCTATGCGGCGCCGCAAGATCACCCAGTCGAGCGCTTAACCGAGCCGTGCTCATCTGCATCATATCCTCGGCTATAAAAGGGGCCCTAAGCTCGTAGAAGCAGCGCATCACCTCCTCCAGCATTAACTAAGCTTTGCACCCTCAGCCTAATATATTTTGCTATTGCCTTTCCTCTTGCCCCGCCATTACCAGAGCTTCACCGAAAATGAGGGGGGGGGACCAAAGTCAGTGAGCCACAATGAAAATATTTCCAATCCGATCAGCACAAAGTACTAACATACATCACAAAACTCATAGCCAACTTCAATTTCAGCTCTTCACAGCCGATCATTAGCCACCGCAAGCCCATTTCTTCTCCAGATCCAGCCACTTGGTGGCAGCCCGCTCCGGTTGACCTCCGACCAAGGTGAGCGACAAAATGGATTAATCTTCACTCCCTATTGCTCGCACACTCGATTTTCCCCAGGATTAATCACTTCTTCATTCCTTTCGGCTATCCACCGTTGGTTGCACCGCATGTCTTCGGTGGCAGCCATGACCAGCCATCACCGACCTTGAATGAGATCACCTTTAGGTGGCCCAAACCTTGTGAAGCTCACCAGTGCCCCAGTTCGCCGGCTCTGGCCGCCATTCGCCAGGGCCGCCATGTCCAGATCCCCTCTCTGTTTTTTTATCACTGCATCTCGGGCCCAGGCGTCATTGGCACAGAGAGAAGCCAGTTCAACCAGTAAAGGCGCTTTCTAGTTCAGAAAATATATTTCTGTTTTACAGTTCATTTTCTAACTGGCTGAAAATCAAACTTTAATATCTATTGCAATTTAATTCCAATTCCAGTAAACCAAAATTCTAAATTCAGCTAAAATTAGTTGGACCCAAAAATATGCAAAAACATTTAATTTTTGGAACAAAGTTTAATTATTTTCTTTGCAAATATCAGGAAACCTAATATGGCCATTAATAAAAATAAGTATATAATAGCTCATAAAATAATAAAATATTTTGTATATGCTTCTAGAATCAGTAGAAGCTCATTTATGTCAAAATATTTAGAATAAGATTTAGTTTAAATTCTTTTAATAAAAGGAAATGCTAATCACAACAATATATATATATGTGTGATCTATCGCGGCCATAATCTAAATAATGCAAAACTGGTTTTAAAACACTTCTAGGATCATACCCTGTTAATGCCAAAAAATGAGTGAATGATCATGTATAGTGTAGTCGCAACTTAAATCAAAATCCGACTCGTTATAACGTCAATTTCTTGACCATTTATGCTATTTCAGCCGCAAATAAAATACCTTGTCTAAACACTAAAATTTATCAAATTAGTTTAGAATTACTCTCCCAAGTACATACTATTATATTCTAAAGAAATAATCTCATTTTACTATGCTTTGCATATAAATCTTGATAGCAAAATAACCTTAAGTAATATGATTTCTGAACTTTAGAAACGATTAGGCCTTTTCGGCAGCTCGCAAAACATTTCGTTTAAATACAAATTTTATGAAGAACATAATAGAAATGTTATTTAGGATATGGTCTATCATAATCCGGAAAAATATTCTTATTTGAACTTGATTATCATCTGAATCCTGCTAATGCAATAACCTTAAGTGATAAGGTCGCTAAAAGCGCAGTAAGTGAATAGTTGTTTACGAAACCTTTAACTAATGTTTACTTTTGTTAATGCAAATAATTTTAACATCTAGAATTCGAATATATAAATACATGAATTCATAATTTTAGCCTCTTGAATTCATAAAACAAGGATAAATGATCTATAAAAGAATCTACATCCGTTCTTATAGCATGTTTTATTTGATTTTCTATATGTCTTCTTTTTGCCCTTATTAAAGTTCGTTGTTTGCTATGTTTCTGTTGAAACGACGTGTAGATATCGACATCATTAGCTCCATCGTCGACATCGTCAGCTACGACCGCGACTTCATCGTAAACAACGATTAAGAAAGGCAAGCACCCCTTTGATCATATTGATCCCAGTATTTAATCTTCCATTTATTTATCAAACTGTTTCATGCATGCGATTATTTTCTGTAAATTCGATATTTTGTGGTATTGGTAGATATACCTGTTGTCTCATGAACCCTCCTTGATAAGTATTGTCATGTGAACCTTGATAACCCTAGAATAAAGTTAGACAATACATTATGTCAACATGGGTATATATACGATTTAAAAATTATGCTTAGCCATGCATTAGAACCAACGTTGTACATGATCAGATCAAGATTGTTTCTTGGGAAAATTGAAAATATTGGTTATGACATGATGTCAATTGTTTGTATTGTGGCTAAAAACCCCAAAATAGAACTATGGTATAGATGCGGGCAATTATTGGCAATAGCCGATTGTGCAAGAGATGGACTTGTACATAGTGTAGGGGGAGATTATTGCCTATGTCGGATTAAGGACCGAACATAGTGTTGTATGATCCAAGAAAAATTTGTACAACTACAAGTGCTGATATGGGACAGCCTTAACCTTTTAAGTTATATAGATTTAGCTTTGAACATTGGTAGGCCGAAGTAATACGAGTTCTCCTTTCAAGGTTTGTTCGAAAGGGTGCCCACACCGATGTGTTGGGAGCAACATTTGCTGATATAACGGTGTACGCCTTGCTATGGAGAGAAACGGTGGCTGACTGTTTTTATGATGATGATGATGATACCATGTTTCATATATATGTGTTTCTTCTGCCATAGCAAGGATTTTTCATCACCGGTGCTGGTGCAAAGTTAGGTCTATATAATGTAACGGTTATGTTATGACTCTCTGTGGCACACCAAAGGAAGTGTGCTAATTATCGATTGCACAAAGAGTTAGTCATGTCTTGTGGGAAAAGCTGTACACCTCTTCAGAGTGTAAACCTAATCGATTAGCTGTACCCACGGTTATGGGAAACTTGGTGAACTAGCACTAGTTAAATACTTTGGTATTTTCTAAAAGTGGGTTTTGGTTTGAAACTTGTTTAGCAACTATTCCTTTATTTATATCAAAGGACCGACATTGTTGGACTTCGTGATTGAATTATTGGATGAATGGTTATGTGTTGGCAAAGGATTGGTTCACTACAAGAATCAGGGAAAAATTCGTGGGCCAAAAACCCACGAATTTAAGCTAAAACCCACGAATTTAACTTAAATTCGTGAGCAAACCGTCGAATTTAGTTTACGAATTTAACTCGACGAAATTAATTAATTAAATTCGTGGGTACTCACGAATTTAAGTTAAATTCGTGGGTTTCTACTAAGCCCACGAATTTAATTGGGTTTCTGAGCTAAATTCGTGGGTTTAATAAACCCACGAATTTATCAGATCAAATTCGTGGGTTTAAAAAACCCACGAATTTAACAGATTAAATTCGTGGGCTAAAAAACCCACGAATTTATCAGATTAAATTCGTGGGTTTATTAAACCCACGAATTTAATCGATAAATTCGTGGGTTTTTAGCCCACGATTTAATCAGTTAAATTCGTGGGTTTATTAAACCCACGAATTTAATCTGATAAATTCGTGGGTTTATTAAACCCACGAATTTAACTGTCATTTTTACAAAAAAAAATGTATATTATCCAAATGTATGTATTTATATATATATATATATATGTATCGCACTCAATACATATATGTATATATATCCAAATGTATGTATTTATATATATATATGTATCGCACTCAATACATATAACAACTAAAGAAGAAAAGAAAAGGCAAAAAGAAAAATGAAACTAAAAATTGCTAAGCGAAGAATAAATAAGATCATCTATTTTATTCAAATCTGATCAGAAACTGTAACACAAAAGACAAACTCCACAATGAAGTTGAAGCGAACGAATAATTAACAAACGAGACACCAAACCTATTACTAGTACTAAAATACTGAAACCAACCTTTTAACTCTTCAAAACCGGCTTAAAACTAAGTCTCCGAAATGTACAAAATTTCGGCATGACCTCTCTTGTAAATAGGACATCCACTCGTGAGACAAAAAACATTTGCAGTTATAATATATATCATTCTAGCAGATCCTTAGATAATCCAATCACACATCCAACGGCAATTTGTAAACTACGCAATGACGTACAACACATTACAACCACAATAGATACAATCCACAGTCCATTAAAATAAGTCCATCACAATAAGTCGATCACAATGTATCCATCACAACAAGTTATAAAGTACAACAGTTATACACCAATCGAGCTCACAATGGAATTCATGCCTCGGGGTGTTGGAGTTGTGGGCGCTACCACCACCGTCGGCGCTGTTGAAGATGTCTTCTATGATGTCGTCGTTAGAACGTCTTTGGAGGGCGTGACCTAGAAACCCGCAAGTTCAAGATTAACTTAGGTTTTGCTACAAGTAACATTATGCTGATTCACATGAATGTCAATATGAGAATATCAATAGTACTATTCAACCAAGATACAATATGAGAATATCAATATGACAGGTCAAGCTAAACAAGAATAGATACTATATATAAGAACTACACGCATTTAGCTAGTCAAGATATGCTTGCAATAATCATATGAACATCAATCTCATATTCAATGAAGTATCAAAGTAATACTCTCTAGTATTAACATAAGGCCAAGATTACAACTAAAATTATTTAATTCAACTTCCAAAGACCCCAATTGCATCACTTTGAGTATTCAAAAGATAACAAACAAAGTGAAAATAGTTCAAAGAAGCAATAAGAGTTTTGGTAGTCATTTTAAGAGTTCAATATACAAAGTACAAATATAAAGCATTCTACAAGGATAAACAATCGATTGTACATGGGCAAACAACATTCTACAAGGATGCCATATAAAGCATTTAAAACATAAGTTCACAATTGAACAAGTTGTCTTAAGATAACTTTTCAATTCCAAGAAGTCAAGACAATATAAGGTTTGAAATCAAAAAGTTATTGTGAAAAGAAAAATCAAATAGCACGTAATGGGTTCATAATTTGGTAAACCATCACTTATCTACAGAACACAAACAATGAACATTCATAAGCACACAAGTTAACCTTTCCAAGTATGAACATTGAGATGATTTGTGCAAGGTTTAAGAAAGAGTTGCCTAAATATCCTAAAATCGACTCAGGTTGTGCATTTCAACAAAAATTATCACTTTTGCAACAGATTACTAAGATTGATATATACTAAAAGAATGAACTAGATTTCCTACTAAGTATATGTCCATCCATTGCATTAACGTAATCTCATATTCAATGAAGCATATGTAATCTCATATTCAAAGAATGAACTAAAGTTCCTACGGAAGCATATGTTCCTAAATTTGAGCAAGAGAAAGGAAGGGATGGGGCAGGTAGCTCACCAAGTCATCAAACTCCACAACAAAGTTCAAGCTAACGAAAAATTAACAAACGAGACACCAAACCTACTACCTCTACTAAAAGACCGAAACCAACCTTTCAACTCTTTCAAACCGGCTTAAAACTAAGTCATTGAAATGTACAAAATTTCGGCATGACCTCTCTAGTAAATAGGACATCCACTCAGCAGACAAAGAAACATTTACAGTTATAATATATATACCAATCTCTCAAACCAGAAGGAGACATTCTAGCAGATCCTTAGATAATCAATAACACATCCAAAACGGCAATTTGTACAAGAATTGACAAACTTAGCTCGTATAGCAAACTTATAATATTTTCGACATCCATACATGTGGTGTCGTCTGAGGTGGCTGCAGGGCCCACGGGTTGAAGTACATAGGCATTCCTTGGCTTGGCATAGGTGGTGGGTACATGTAGAACGGGTTTGGAGGTTGGGAGCCCAGTAAGGCATAGACAGTACATCATGCCACATATAAATCATTCATTCAAATTTTAAATAACGAATTGAACCGATCCGTCTTTACCTGTGGTGCCTCTCCTGTAGAAGGTGGCTGCATCTGTGCATTGAACATGTAGAAAGGAGGAGGAGGCTAGGAGCTCTGTGGATCATAGTTTGTGATATGAAGTACACATAATAGAGTTTTTTGAAAATAAAGAATGCATGAGAATATCATATAACCTGAGGTACATCTCCTAGGGGTGGTGCCTGCATCCCAGTAGGGTTTATGAAGGACGCCGGGGGAGGCTGAGCACCCTGTGATGCTTCTCCTTGTGGTGGTGGCTGCATGTGCGGAGAAAACATGTAGAAGGGAGGTGGCCGGGAGCCCTATGATATAATAGTCCAGTTTGTGAATTCGTGATTTTACGAGCTAAGTGAATTAAAGAGTAATGAACTCAAGTATCTTTACCTTCGGAACATGAGGGCGAAACACTGGCACGTTAGGTCCAAGAGATTGTGACAGTTGCTGCATATAGATTGTTTGTTAGATTTTAATCACAAATGTAAACTTCAGTGTTTTGTTCAAAGTTGAGATTGTACCTGCAGATACATTTTCATGTATTCTGAGTCTTCTCGACTTCTGTGAGCTTCCTCTCGTGCTTGACGAGACTCTTCTCGCGCTTGACGAGCCTCCTCTCGCGCTTCACGAGCCTCCTCGTGCGCTTGTGCTTCCCCTGCGGACCTCGACGAGCGAGCACTCCCCTGTGAGGAAACCGAGCCTCGTGGAGGACGATCGCATTCCATAACTCCATCCCCCATGGCCCACCTACAAACGATATATACTGAAATGTGACCATGCAATTTTTTTTCCCTTAGTAGAGCGAAAACAAATAAATTCAGTTTTATTAACAAACCTCCCATGCTTTAGGCCCTCCAAATGTGGTACAACGCTTCCACATCGACCGTGCGGCCCTCCAATCAACCTCCGGCCCATGACGTTGTGTCATTTGTTCTGCATATGATGCCTACAAAACAACATTTTGGTGCTCCTGCATGTAAATTTGCACAAAACATATTGTGTCATTTATACTTACCATCCTCTCACTAGCCCGTCGTCCGCACAACACATCCGGTTCTCAGGATCCTCGCCTTGGTGCCCTCGGATGTAAACTTCCACAAAAGTGGGAGTACTCCCACTTTCAGCCTCCTACGATGCAAAGTTATAAACATAGTGACAAATTCACTAACAATTATAATACCGATACTTACCATGCGTTGCTCTAAGCCAATGTGTCCGTCTGCTGCATTTGTACTTCCCCAATCTACTTCTTCAGTTCCCTCGATTTCTATTTGATTTTTCTTAAAAATCCTCCGACCCCCAGTACCGACACATCCACCTCCAAGCCTCTATGTCCTTCATTATCCAATCGACCGAGCTCGAGATACTCTTGTTCCACATCGGTGTATCCTCCTCGCCTCGGTCCTCTTCTCATGTTCACCTTCTTCACCCTCTTGTAAAATTGATGACGGCTTGAATCGTGCATTCTTTGAATGAATCTCCGACAACCTTTTGTGCCGCCCTGTTGAAGACGCTTTTGGCCTTCTTCAAAGCGTTGTAATCGTCTTCGTTCTCAAGGCGGAACCTCTCCTACATATAATCACACACTGTCAAATTGTACTTACATTTAAAGCAAAACTCAAATAGAGTAAATACATAACGCAAACTCACCCAGAAGCCAGCCCACACTGCGCCCTGACATGTTTGGTTGTCTTCGCCTCCTTCCACGTTCTCCTTCAACGCCCAGTGCTTCCAGCCAGTGGGCGCGAATCTTTCCCTCACCGACTCAACCATGCCGGGTAGTAGTACGGCCAAGGGCTCCCAAAGACGGCGTTAACCTTTGTAATGTGGCCCGTCCCACCCAACCCAGCTCTTTCCAAAGCCTACAACAAAATACAAGACAAAGATGCATCAAAACAATAAGTTGTCACCTAGCTAATGCTAAAAGAGAAGATATAACTGTTACCTGCCCGTGTACCTCTATCAACCTCCTATCGGCCGGGTTGCATCTCGGACGAACTGAGACGGTTTTACGAAACCTGAAATGCAAATAATTAGTTCGTAGACATTACAATGTAAATATGGGGATTAAATGATAATCCAATACTACACATATACCTGATGGTACCCGAAGAAGACCCGCCCTCTTCAACTGGCTCTAAGGTCGCCTCCAACTCTGCATCTGCCACGCCTCGGCATCGGCGTCAGATCAGATCTGTCGTCCACCGCCACCACCCGCAACGACCTCCTCGTCGTTCGCCTCGCCATGTCGTCATGCTCACATCCCAACCGCCTCCTCCTCTGCAACCCCTACCGCCTCGTCCTCCCGTGGTCGCTCCGCGCTTTGTTCGTGCTCGCTCATCGAAGCACCTCTGAGCTGCTCTGCCATTGTCTAATCTGCGCCGCCCGAAAGAAATATGGCGCTGCCGGCCGTCGAGTCCTGACCATCAGAACCCTTGCTCCTCGACCTTCTGGAGGACGACCACGAACTTGCCTTTAAGCTTGTCAACTCGATGCTGAACATACTCATCTGCTCAAATTTGACAAGAGTTAGTATACTGAGTTTACAAATAATTTTCAATAACTTGCAAAAAGAATGAGACAACTATAACATGTAAAAATGAAGGAGACAACAATGACTTGTAGAAATGAATGAGGCAACAATAATCTTACAAAATATACATATCAAAAGTCGCCGGCGCCGGAATCGCCTGCGACTCGTATTTCATTGAGACGTGCTTGAAGACGTGCAATCCTTATCGACTTACGAGGCGTTTCCGTGACGGGCCGGGTTCATCTGTTATTACGTCGTGGCATCGGTAGGTAATTAATCGAGTCCCGCCCGTCGGAGACAAGGAAAGAATCCCTATAGCTTCTTCTTGATATACATCACCCACATCATCCTCTACGTTACTTGCCACATACGAAACATCCCGGAGGGTATACTTGAGGTTAACTTTAAATACAACCCACCAAGCCTTCAAGCTACGGTGAGGATAGCTCGGGTAGTACACTGCTCAACTTTGATGTGCAAGCACGATGTTATTGATATGGCCACAAGCCGCGAACGTGCTTCACCTCCACCATCCCAAAGTCATCGACACGTGTGCCGTTGTGTGGATCGAACCAATGGCAATCAAAAACACGACCTTCGGATCTTTGCCACCCCAAAGGTATACTCAATTATGTTTTGTACAACACCGTAGTAGTCTAATATATCACCTTTGGAATCGGATGACGTTGTGACTACTCCATTGTTTGAAGTGGCCGCAAGTGGACAGCTAGCTTCTAATTTCACTGCTCAAAACGGAACCCGTTCACATCACAATGACTATAGCTCCTTGCCGTCACATCACCATGTGAGAGCTGTCGGAGATCCTCAGGGACGGAGGCATCACGCATACACTATATAGCAAGTTAGTCTAATATTAAGTTACTACAACAATTCATTTTAGAAAAATGAATAAATAGTCAAATTACATCTTGACGGAACCATTGCACGGCTTGGGCCGCCTTTCAACCCATCACGACGTAGGTTATCCAATTGCTTAGTTGTGGGTTGTCGAGTTGACTTCCAATTTTCTTTGTCAAATACTCTGCGTCTTTTATTCTCGGGTTAAAAGGACACTACATCGAAATGTTGAAAACATAATTGAAAGTCACTTACTCAAAATATTTTTCAACTTCTACCATGTTAGTGAACATGTAAAGCATGGCCGTGTTCCATCCTCATACTCAACATGGTGTGCGAGTACGACCCAACAGTTGACCCTTGCATTGAAAAAGCTTAAGTTCGCTCAACGGTTCTTCTTCCGCAAGACGGTACCGATTCTTACGGACATTCACGTTGTGCTTGCGTGCGAAATACTTTGTTGAGAAGTTTGTGATCTCTTTACTTGCATAAGCCTCTGCGATACACCCTCTACCCTTGCCTTGTTGCGCATCGTAGCTCTAAGCTTTTTCAACTCCCTTTCGACTATACATCCATCCGAATCGCAGACCTCCAACCTTCGCTTCCCAAGGTAGATGCACCAAGAAATGTTGCATCACATTCATAAAACCAGTGGGAAAGTTTTTCCAACTTGCATACAAGCAATGGAATTCCTTCTAACTTCGTGATCAACATCTTAGAGATTTCCTTACCGCATATCCGCCTATAGAAGTAATCGAGCTCGGCCAACATCCTCCACAAATCATTATCAAAATAGCCACGAAACATTACCGGAACAAGTTTTTCCATGATAATATGGTAATCATGACTCTTTAGCCCGTTTAGCTTACGGTCTTGACATTCACAGCCGCTTTATGTTAGATGCATAGCGGTCGAAACTTTAGAGTTTTCAACCACCTCAAAATCATTTACGGTCTTACGGCTTCACACGATGGAGCTCGTGGCGGCTCTCATTCCCATTTAAACCAACTTTAACCTCGAGCCACGGCCTAGCACAATGATCACCCATGTCTTTCCTAGCACTCACGTTATCCTTTGTTTTGTCGGTGACATCAAACACCATGCTTATGATGCTTTCGCCACATTGCGCTCTTGGTGCATCAAATCTATGTTATGCGGCGAGAATCAAAGCTTTCGCGTATCTGACTCCCAAAGAAAAGAAATATGAGTCCAGTTGTGCTCCTTTCCATAGCCGTGAAACCCACTTAGTAGATCGCACAAGCCGACTATGCCACTCACCTATCTCCTCTCCGTGAGTCGCCCGCAACCCTTTTAACTTTCGTCCTTTTCGAAATGCTTTGGCGTCGTTCCTAAAAGGGTGCCTCGCGGAAGCCATCGTCGATGGCAATCGAAGAATGTGATCTTTTACCGCGCGTGAGCTCAATGCATCGTAGTCACCATACAAATTGGACAACACAGCGACCATGAACACACCACCGCCCAAATGCCATATGCCAACAAATCATGGACCGACCACGGTATGCGGCTCGTAAGGTAAACTCTCTCGCCACCAACGCTGTCGTATGCCTTTTCCTCGCCACAACTTCTTCACTCATCAATTAAGGGCCGCATGAACACATTGAGATCCTTCCTGGATGCTTAGGGCTGGAATGACAAGAGCAAGGAATATGAACCCCTCTTTCAAGCAAATCTCAGGTGGAAGATTGTATGGCATGATGAAGACCGGCCAACAAGAGTAGGGGCTAGCGCTTGTGCTGAAAGGTGTGAAACCGTCCGTGGACAAGCCAAGACGGACACTCCTAGGGTCGCTTGCAAATGCAGGATCGAATCGGTCCAATGCCTGCCATGCCTCGCCATCAGACGGATCGACCATCATATCCGGGTCTTGGTCCTCACGTTTACCTTCTTTGTGCCACCGCATATGTTTCGCTATTTCCTTTGACATGTACAGCCGTTTAAGCCTATCCGTGATCGGCATGTACCGAAGCTATTTACTCGCGACCTTTGTAGTCACTGATACCCCTTCCTCATCTACCACCTCAACGAATCTGCACTTACCGCAATGCATACAATGGGTATCGTTGTCATGATCCTTCCGAACAAAGATGCAATTATTCTCGCACACATCAATCTTCCGTAATTCATCCCGAGGCCGCCATCAACTTTTTCGATTGGTACAAATCCTTTGGCATCTTGTGGTTAGGCGGAAGGACATCATTCATTAGTTCAAGCAAAGCGTTGAAGCATTTGTTCGAAAAGTTGAACTTCGACTTCATCGACATAAGCCGTGTAACCGCCTGCAGGACGGTCACATTGGTCAAGTCATGCAGCTTCTCGTCCGAGGCGTCAAGTAGCCTATAGAATTCCTTAACCTCTTTCGGCTGTGACCCTCCCCAGAGTTAAATTCAGTCCCTCGCCAAGATCATCCAAAGATGTCTTCCATCCGGTCGTGATCCTCCACATGGTCCAAAGATCTCTTCTGTCTCGATAGCACGCCCTGCGGCCTCTCCATGACGGTGCCACACCAAATAGTCAGGCATGAACCCGTTTTTGCAAATGTGATACTGCACTGTATCCTTGCTGTAGTAGCTGTTATTCTCGCAGAGGGTACATGGGCAATACACATATTCAGCTCCTCCAACGAATGCTTGCTTCAAGAAAGCATCCGTGATCTGCCCCCATTCCCTTGAGTGCCCCCCATCAGTCCTCCATCCGTCATACATCGCCCTTCGATCGTCACCCATTATCAAAGCTAAACAAATGAAACAATGTCAACATACGACCGTGGCTTAGGTGACAAAGACAACCCTATTAGGAAAGATTTGGCCAAAACCCACCCAAGAATGGAGGCTATTGCATGCGACCTGTGACGTCTTGATGAACCGAACGAAATTTGGCAAAGATAACCCCGCCGTTCTCCAACGCACGCGCTGATCTTTGGTGCATCGGAGAACAACAGGTTATTGTAAGGACCGAATCCATCGATTCAACCCATCGTGTTTATCGCACTATTCCTGTGATCAACGCTAGTGCACACGACTTAACATTGGTACATATCACATCATACACAACGATAATAGAATAATAGTTCATTTATTGATATAACTAAATGTATGATCTTATGACCAACTTACATTATTAAGCCACGCAGGCAAGACGAGAATATAAACTAATTATTAAGCGGCGGAAAGTAGAAACGTAAATAGCTCATCACCACCACAGGCAACCGACAAGGCTCGGACCCTAATGACTCGTGTCTTCTTGGACTTCATCTTCCAACACAGTGTCGATTCTTCAACTGTTGATTATTGTTGTTTGGCAAGGGTGAGTACTTAAAGCACTCAACAAGTTGTGCATGTAATGCAATTCTATTTATCTACATGTAAGGCTTATTCCAAAGGGTAGGCTATCATGGCTATTTTGCAATAAGCGAGATTTACGAACAAATCTGATAAATAGATTGTAAAGAATGTAAAACAAATAATGATAATAAATAAATTCAGATTTCTCCAATAAACCAAGTTTCCAATCCTAAATCAAATTCATTTTCCATATGGCATCCCGCCATCCCAACTAAGTTGTCCAGATTAATTAAACTAACCCTTAACTGTAATTCCCGAGCATTGCTCAATACCGCGAGCACGGCTATCCGAATAGTTTCACACTCTGCAGAGGTTATGCACTTTACCCACGTGATACAACCAAACACCACAAAGGCGAGAGATCATAACAAAGCCTTTACAATGCTCTATCTTAACTCGATACTACCCGCTAAGGTTTCAACACTTTGGTCTCAGTGCATAAACTCACATCCGTGGCCCCCTCTTGCGCCATGTGAATTACACCTGACCCGGAACTCACACCGACCACAATAGTATCAAAATTAAGACTTTGCAAATTACTCACTAGGTGGCCCATACTGCACATGTGGTTGCATGATTGACTCAGTCAAAGGCTTGCAAGGTTAAGTCCTTAGTGTGATCAAGGCAAGACATCCACATACCATCGCCCATCGGGCCCACCTTGGCCTCCTCGCCTTGCCACTTGCCCCGATCCATGTTATTATCACCCGCTTGATTACTAAGCACCACGTGCCATCAACAATTCAACATCGTTGCGTGACATAACTCGCCACAACAACTCAATCTCATCGTGTGATCCCACATGACACACAAGTTCATAACATTGTTCCATATTCCATTAATCAAGATTAATTATCCATGATTCTGGCACATGTGATGACGTGGCATGGCTAAGCAACTATTACGAACTAAACCTCCAATGTTGATTGTAGTTATTAACCAACTATATTAAACCAATCTAGGGTGACAATGGATCATGGCATACAATGACAAGGTAGGGTATAGATCAATCTGGTATATTAGCTAAGCCCAATCTAATTTGAAACAGTTGTATACTTGAAATATATGCAATATTGTAAAACAAACATAGCAATTTTATAAACAGGGGTTCAACATGATCAAAGCACAACTTGCCTTGGAATAGGTCCTGATCTTGATCTGGAGCTTGCTCTTGAGTTGCTTGATCTTCCTCCGAAGCGTCGCACAATTCAACGTCTACGCGTACCGAAAGAGAAAAGCAAATAAATAGCAAAACAGAGAGCAATTGAACTCCAAAAATCAAATAAAATTCACCATTAAATAGATCTCAATTTTACAAATTTTTAGAAACTGGAATCACTCAAATCCGAGTTACGATGCAAAAGATATAGCCTTTTGAAGTTTGAAATAAATCTCAAATCGAAAATCGAAATTCGAAATTAACAGATTTGTTTTATTCAAAACCGATTATTGCGTCACCGACGTCATGCCGACGTCGAGCCGGGCGCCGACCAATCGATCTTCGCCACGCGTCCTGGTCCATGGACGCGGTCCACGGAACCACCTCTGGCCCACCGTGGACACGGTCCACGGCGCCTCGCAGCTCGTGCCGACACGCGGTCGCATCCGGTTGGTCGCAAAGACAAGACGCGATCGCGCGCCGATCATCGACGCGTGGCGTGATCGGGACCGCCGCGAAGATCGGACGATCTCGGATGATGGCGCCGACGGCGACTACGCGGCTCAATCGAGGCGCCCACCCTAGATCGGACGGTTGTCAACACCGCTCCGAAGATGGCGGCGGCGGCGCAACCTTACCGGCAGTGAAGAAGACGATGGCGGCGGCGGTGAAACAGGGTCCTTCAATACGAAACCCCTCAAATCCGGTGCGCGCGCAACCCAAGAGCTCCGATCCGGGGCACACGCGACGGAAGACAACCCGGCGACGGCGGAAAACGGTCAAACCAGCGGCGGCTTCCTACACAACTCCGACGAGCTCTTTCGCGAAACGGCGCGAAACAGGCTCGAATTGCACGAACACGCGGCTCGAGATGAGGATCTCGCGCGCCTCGGGGACTTAAATAGTCGCCGAAGGCGTGCAAGGCCCGAACTCTGGTTGGCTCCGTGGCGGCGCGACTCGTGGCGACTTCGAGAGGTGACGCGACGATCCGGGGCCCACGCGTCATCCATCCGATGGCCCCAACGCCGCTCGACGCGGCGAAGGTTCACCGTTGGATCTCCATCCAACGGTTGATCGCATTAGGGTTAGAGTTTTTGCCGCGAACGGCCGATCAATGACTTGGGCACGCGGTTCACGGCCGCCCAAAGACTGTTCACACTTTTAAAAAGAACTTTTCATTTAAAACAATTATCAAATTCATTTTATTTATTTTAAGCAATAAAACAATCAGAAAAAATCCAGAAAAATCTCAAAAATACTCTGAGACATTCTGGACTTAAATAAAATATTTTTGGCAAAACTTTATTTTGACTTTGCACAGATTTAATTACTTTTGAATGAAAAGCAATAAACTTGAAATAGAAATTAATTCAAATAAATCCAGAAAAATCCAAATAAATTCCAAAATCACAAATGCATTTTTAAACAATAAAACTTAATTAAGACAAATTTTGGGATGTTACAAACCTCCCCTTAATGTAATCTCGACAGAGATTCGTGGCTAACTATAGAATAGGTTCGAATTCGACTTCAACTCTTCTTCACGCTCCCAAGTGGCTTCACTTTCCAATGATTGCTCCATCAACTCGCAAAGCGGATAGACTTGTTTACGGTCTTGCGTTCCATAACATCCAAAATTACGATCGTTGCTCTTTATAAGTCAAATCTTCTTGCACTCTATTGCATCCAACGGGTTTGCTCTGTGGGCACTCGAGACATTTTTTAGTGCGACACATGGAATACATCATGCACTCCGCCAAGGATCGAGGCAACTCTAATCGATAAGCTACCTCTCCTCGACGGCTCGTAATCTTGAACGGGCCAACATATCTTGGTGCAAGCTTCCTTTAACGTGAAATCTTTTAACGCCTTAAGAGGGGTAACCACGAGATACACATGATCTTACGGTTCAAAACTCAAATCTCGACGACGATTATCTGCGTAGCTTTTCATCTTGATGTGCTATCTTCAACCTCTCTCGATCATTGCAACTTGATTTTCGCTTCTTCGAGAATATCCGCCCAAACACCAAGCGCTCTCGTTTCATTCCAATTCAACGGGTACAACAAGCACGCCCATACAATGCCTCGAATGGTGACATCTGCAGCTAGCTTGATAACTATTATTATAATCGAATTACGCATATGGTAAACATTTATCCCATGTCGTAGCATAAGCTAAGGCACAAGCTCTCAACATATCCTCTAAGATCTGATTTACTCTTTCAGTCTGACCATCTGTCTGCGGGTGATATGCTGTACTAAAATTCAGACGGGTTCCCATTGCTTCATGCAACTTATTCCAAAACCTCGAGGTAAATTGGGTACTCTCATCGACACAATCTTCTTTGGCACTCCATGCAAGCATACAATCCTTGACATGTACAATTCTGCCAAACGATCTCCGGATGTAAGTGGTCTTTACTGGGATGAAATGAGCGACCTTGGTCAAACGATCCACGATAACCCAAATGGAATCGTAACCTTTCTGAGTCTTAGGTAAACCAGTGATAAAATCCATTCCGATTTCCTCCCACTTCCATTCCGGAATTTTCAACTACCGCAATGCATCAATGGTCTTTGATGCATGGCCTTTACTCTCGACACACATCGCATAACGCAACATGCTCAGCCACTTCACGCTTCATACTTGGCCACCAGAATCTCTCTTTCAAATCCTGATACATTTTAGCACTTCTGGATGGATTGAGTACTTGAATCGTGTGCTTCTTCAAGAATCAACTGCTTTAATTCCTTTTAGCCGCACACAAATTCGGCCTTTGAAGAACATGGTCCCTTGTTCATCCAGAGTAAAATCTAAGGCTAGGCCTTCTTCCTTTTTAGCCTTGATTTTTGAAATTTTATCGTCATTTTGTTGACCTTCTCTAATTTGATCCTCTAGTGTTGGCTTCACTTCTAGCGTAGCTATCATTCCTTGCGGAACGACTTCCAATCTTAGCTTCTGAAATTCCTTGCATAATTCCGGTTGATCCTCCATTGACAATGCATTTGCGCTATGGCTCTTTCGACTCAGAGCATCTGCCACCACATTGGCTTTTCCAGGATGATAATGGATTCCCACATTATAATCCTTAATTAGCTCGAGCCATCTTCGCTGTCTCATATTCAGGTCAGCTTGAGTGAATATGTATTTCAGACTCTTATGGTCCGTATATATCTCACATCTATTTCCTATGAGATAATGACGCCATATCTTTAAAGCATGCACTACTGACAACTAACTCCAAATCATGCGTTGGGTAATTCACTTCATGCGGTCTTAATTGTCTCGATGCATAAGCAACGACTTTGCCTTCTTGCATTAACACGCATCCCAAGCCTTGCTTCGAAGCATCGCAGTAAATATCAAATCCATTCTGCACATCTGGCAATACTAATACGGGGTCATTGTTAAACGCTTCTTTAATTCCATGAAACTTTTCTCGCACTCTGGCGTCCATGCAAACTTCTTTTCTTTCTTCAACAAGCTGCGTCGGGGTTTAGCAATTGTCGAGAATCCTTCTATGAACCGACGGTAATATCCGCCATTCCCGAAAACTACGGATCTGGTAATGTACTTCGGTGGCTCCCAATGCAACATCAAGTCCACTTTCTTTGGGATCAATCATGACTCCTTTGGTAGTCATTACATGACCGAGAAATTCAACTTTCTCCTTCCAAAATTCACACTTGCTAAACTTAGCATATAGTTGATGCTCTCGACTGTTTAAAACCATTCTCGGATGTTACGCATGCTCTTCCTCTGCCTTGAGTAAACCAAGATATCGCCTATGAAGACTACAACAAACTTGTCCAAGTAATCCATGAAGACTTTATTCATCATGTTCATGAAATATCTTTGGGCATTAGTCAATCCGAATGACATGACTGTGAACTCGTAATGTCCATATCGCGTAGAAAACGCAGTCTTAGGTACATCCTCTGCTCGGATCTTCAACTGATGGTATCCTGAACGAAGATCTATCTTGGAGAAAACTCCAGCTCCTCTTAACTGATCAAATAAGTCGTCGATCCTGGGCAACGGATACTTATTCTTGATCGTTACTTCATTAAGTGCACGGTAGTCGATGCACATTCTAAGACTTCCATCCTTCTTGCGAACAAACAAAACCGGGGCTCCCCACGGCGATGAACTTGGTCTAATGAAACCTTTCTCTTGCAGTTCCTCAATCTGCTTCTTCATTTCTACTAACTCGTCGGTAGGCATCCGATATGGTCTCTTTGATATCGGTCTTTGTACACGGTGCTAACTCGATGACAAACTCGATATCACGATCCGTGGCAATCTGGCAAATCTTCCGAAATACATCCGGTATTCTCGCTCTCGCACATCTTCCATGCCGATGGCTTTCACATCGCTTGACCGTTAACTGCCCGTCCCGAACTGCGGTCGCTTGAAACTCCACTTTCTTGCCACTAGGGCCTTCCAAGGTCACGATCCTTCGGCCACAATCTAAAACAGCCTTATGCTTGGACAGCCAATCCATTCCAAGGATGACGTCTAGGGATTGCGCATCTATCAAGATAAGATTCGCGAAATTCTATCCCATCCATAAGCAACTTAGCTCCCAAACACCCAAGGCTAGATCTAAGCTCGATCCCGGGCTTGGACTAAGAGCACACACTTAAGATTCACCACTTTAAATCCATTCTTGGTTGCAAAACTTTGAGAAACAAGCGAATCGAAGCTCGAATCAAACAAAGCAGAAAGCAGTCTTGAGTTGACCAGAACTTACCCAAGACGACGTCCAGCTTCCCGAGCTCCATCGGTGGTGATGTGGTTGATTCTTCCACGCCTTCGTTGATCGCGGCGTTGCTCGGCTTGGCTTGGTGCACGATTTCCTCGATGTTGGTGCCTTGGCGGTGTTGTTCCCAGTGTTGAAACGAATCGGCGTGATGCCTCCCTTCGTGGACACCTATTAGAAAGTGCCTGGTTCATTGCATGTGTAGCATCTCTTCACTGCAGATCTTGATTTCCTCTGGTGCATTGTTGCCTTGCTGGGTCCGAAATTCGATTAGCGTGGCGAGTGCGGGAGTTGATGTCTTATTTGCGGTGGTGGTTGGAATCTAGCAAATTCTTTGTGGTGACATCCTCAAGCGTAGATGGTTTGGGCGTCCACCGATTGTTCATCAAGCGCTTACGGTTCTCACCCGACTCTTTGCGCTTATCCTCCAAGATCGAGCCTTATTCACTAACTCCTGGAAGTCTGGGAAATTGTGGGTAATCAGTCCCACCTGTAATCCTGAGTTCAGTCCCTTCATAAAACGAGACTGCCTAGCTTTATCCGTCGCTACATCTTCAGGGGCATAGCGAGCTAATTGAGTGAATTTATTCAGGTATTCGGCCACTGGTTGGCCTCCTTGCTTCAAAGCTCTGAACTCTTCTTTCTTAAGGTCCATCATTCCCTCTGGGACATGATACTGGCGGAAAGCATTAGTGAACTCCTCCCAGGTTATTTCTTGCGGGGCTCCATGAGCGGCACAGTAGTTTTCCCACCATTCAGCGGCGGTTCCCTCAAGTTGATGTGAGGCGTAGAGCACCTTCTCATTGCCCTCACACTGAGTGATGTGCAGCTTCTTCTCAATGGTCCTAAGCCAATCATCGGCTTCCAAAGGGTTCACGTTTCCAGAAAAAGTTGGTGGCCTAGTCCTCATGAAATCAGATAGCTTGGACATAGGTCGAGGTCCTCCATAATTGTTCTGTGCTGCAGGATTGTTGTGGTTTACTGCTGCGTTGGTCATCTGCTGCATTTGCTGCATCATTGTCTGCATCAGTTGAGTCTGTGCTGCAAGGAATGCTCCCAGATTCTGCATGTCCACTGGCGGTGGTTGGGGGCTGCTCCCGTCATTGGGGTTGTCATTCTGGCGCAATCCACTTCCTGAAGCACCGTTGTTTCCTCGAGTATTCACCATCTGATAATTGCCTCTTAGGTTAGGAAAGGTAGATGTAACATAGATGAGAAGTAAGAATTTCTAAAGCAGGGAGATAGGTTATACCCAAACTGAACAATTCTTTATTTAACTTGGTATGGCTGCTTATTTAAGCCTACAAGCTTTGCAACACATACTGCACACTCAGCAATACAAAGAAGCAAACTAAACACGAAACCTTAACGTCAACTAGAAAGGTAAAGACTAACTTAAAGACGCGACTCACACTCGAGTCTCAACACAGCTCCAAGGCTGACACTCACTCATCCAGCCACCCTGGCTGAGGCTGACCCGGCGCATACACCGGTGAATGAGCGGGCATCGGAGCGAACCTATCCTGATGACCAGCTTCTAGGTCCTCTGCAACAACGGGGTCTGCACTTCCCTCTGGTTCCCACTCTCGCTCCTCTGGATCCTCCTCGGACTCCTCAGCTGGCTCCTGAACTCCCTGAGTCACGCGCTCCAGCTCGTCCTCAACTGCCTCCAGGGCCTCTCCCAGCTCAGTGATCATCCCGATGGCTGAAGCACGGGTCACCTCGAGCTCTGCTCGCCACTCGAGTGCCTCGCATACGCCTCCGGCTCTGGGTAGTCTCTCTCATATGATCCTCCTGGGCAAGGGCGAACTCTGCAAGGTGCGTCGCAGTAGCACACTCGCTCCCCTCAATCCGTCGTCTTCGGCATGCTTGAACGTCTGGGTGAAGTCGGAACACTGAGTCGTGAAGCTCGTCAGCGTAGTCGCGGCAGACACGGCGAAGAGCAAGTCGAGCGACCTCCTGAATTGCAACCTCGTACGAGAATCTTCTGGCGGAGATGTTGATTGGCCTGCTAGCTTCCTCGTTCTCCCGAGCGTAGATGATCAACTTGCAAATAAATCCTCGGTGTACACCATTCACCGACCACCGCCTCCTCGGTAAAGTGGACGATAAAACCTCCAAGCGTCTGAAGTACTCTCCACGGCTCCATGGCGTAGCCGCCACCGCCTCTCCTCAAAGGTCGAACGATCGGCATCCGCTTCACAAGAACTTGGAATAAGTTCTCCACCAAACGGCAAGTAAAACGGTAAATTTAGCAAAGGCGAAGTAGAGAATGAGATGAGTCGAGAGGGTTTTATTAGTCAAGCTTAGATTTTCTTTTAGAAAATAATTTTGGACACACTCAAGACACCTCCAAACTATCTAGGCCAAGACCTACAATCGGTATGCTCGATACCACCTCTGTGGGACCGAATCCACCGATTCGAACCCACTGTGTTTATCGTGACTATTCCTGGGATCAACGCTAGTGCACACGACTTAACATTGGTACATATCACATCATACACAACGATAATAGAATAATAGTTCATTTATTGATATAACTAAATGTATGATCTTATGACCAACTTACATTATTAAGCCACGCAGGCAAGACCGAGAATATAAACTAATTATTAAGCGTGGAAAGTAGAAACGTAAATAGCTCATCGCTTCACCACAGCAACCGACAAGGCTCGGACCCTAATGACTCGTGTCTTCTTGGACTTCATCTTCCAACACAGTGTCGATTCTTCAACTGTTGATTATTGTTGTTTGGCAAGGGTGAGTACTTAAAGCACTCAACAAGTTGTGCATAGAATGCAATTCTATTTATCTACATGTAAGGCTTATTCCAAAGGGTAGGCTATCATGGCTATTTTGCAATAAGCAACATTTACTGAACAAATACAGTAAATAGATTGTAAAGAATGTAAAACAAATAATGATAATAAATAAATTCAGTATTTCTCCAATAAACCAAGTTTCCAATCCTAAATCAAATTCATTTTCCATATGGCATCCCGCCATCCCAACTAAGTTGTCCAGTTAATTAAACTAACCCTTAACTGTAATTCCCGAGCATTGCTCAATACCGCGAGCACGGCTATCCGAATAGTTTCACACTCTGCAGAGGTTATGCACTTTACCCACGTGATACAACCAAACACCACAAAGGCGAGAGATCATAACAAAGCCTTTACAATGCTCTATCTTAACCTGATACTACCCGCTAAGGTTTCAACATCATGGCGGTCAGAAACTACATCCGTGGCCCCCTCTTGCGCCATGTGAATTACACCGACCCGGAACTCACACCACCACAATAGTATCAAAATTAAGACTTTGCAAATTACTCACCTAGGTGGCCCATACTGCACATGTGGTTGCATGATTGACTCAGTCAAAGGCTTGCAAGGTTAAGTCCTTAGTGTGATCAAGGCAAGACATCCACATACCATCGCCCATCGGGCCCACCTTGGCCTCCTCGCCCCTGCCACTTGCCCCGATCCATGTTATTATCACCCGCTTGATTACCAAGCACCACGTGCCATCAACAATTCAACATCGCTTGCGTGACATAACTCGCCACAACAACTCAATCTCATCGTGTGATCCCACATGACACACAAGTTCATAACATTGTTCCATATTCCATTAATCAAGATTAATTATCCATGATTCGCACATGTGATGACGTGGCATGGCTAAGCAACTATTACGAACTAAACCTCCAATGTTGATTGTAGTTATTAACCAACTATATTAAACCAATCTAGGGTGACAATGGATCATGGCATACAATGACAAGGTAGGGTATAGATCAATCTGTATATTAGCTAAGCCCAATCTAATTTGAAACAATTGTATACTTGAAATATATGCAATATTGTAAAACAAACATAGCAATTTTATAAACAGGGTTCAACATGATCAAAGCACAACTTGCCTTGGAATAGGTCCTGATCTTGATCTGAGCTTGCTCTTGAGTTGCTTGATCTTCCTCCAAGCGCCGCACAATTCAACGCCTACGCGTCATCAAAGAGAAAAGCAAATAAATAGCAAAACAGAGAGCAATTGAACTCCAAAAATCAAATAAAATTCACCATTAAATAGATCTCAATTTTACAAATTTTTAGAAACTGGAATCACTCAAATCCGAGTTACGATGCAAAAGATATAGCCTTTTGAAGTTTGAAATAAATCTCAAATCGAAAAATCGAAATTCGAAATTAACAGATTTGTTTTTATTCGAAAACCGATTATTGCGTCACCGACGTCATCTTGACGTCAGCCACAGCGCCGACCAATCGATCTTCGCCACGCGTCCCGGTCCATGGACGCGGTCCACGGAACCACCTCTGGCCCACCGTGGACACGGTCCACGGCGCCTCGCAGCTCGTCACGCTGCCGCGACCGTTGGTCGCAGCTGCGGCACCGACGCGATCGCGCCCGATCATCGACAGCGTGGCAGGATCAGGACCGCCCGCAGAAGATCGGACGATCTCGGATGATGGCGCTGACGGCGACTACGCGGCTCAATCTGAGGCGTCCACCCTAGATCGGACGGTTGTCAACACCTGCTCCCGAAGATGGCGACGCGGCGGCGCAACCTTACCGGCAGTGAAGAAGACGATGGCGGCGGCGGTGAAACAGGGGTCCTTCAGCGACGAAACCCCTCGAATCCGGTGCGGCGCAACCCGAAGAGCTCCGATCTGGGGCACACGCGACGGAAGACAACCCGGCGACGCCGGAAAACGGTCAAACCCGCGGCGGCTTCCTACACAACTCCGACGAGCTCTTTCGCGGAAACGGCGCGCGAACAGGCTCGGAATTGCACGTAACACGCGGCTCGAGATGAGGATCTCGCCGCGCCTCGGGGACTTAAATAGTCGCCTGGGAAGGCGTGCAAGGCCCGAACTCCAAGGTTGGCTCCGTGGCGGCGCGGACTCGTGGCGACTTCGGAGAGGTGACGCGACGATCCGGACGCCCACGCGCCATCCATCCGATGGCCCGAACGCTCGGTGACGCGCGAAGGTTCACCGTTGGATCTCCATCCAACGGTTGATCGCATTAGGTTAGAGTTTTGCTTTGAACGGGCCGATCTGGTGACTTGGGCGCGCGGTTCACGGGCCGGCCCAGCACTGTTCACAGCTTTTAAAAAGAACTTTTCATTTAAAACAATTACTGAAATTCATTTTATTTATTTTAAGCAATAAAACAATCAGGAAAAAAAATCCGAGAAAATCTCAAAAATACTCGAGACATTCGGACTTAAATAAAATATTTTTGGCAAAACTTTATTTTGACTTTGCATGATTTAATTACTTTTGAATGAAAAGCAATAAACTTGAAATAGAAATTAATTCAAATAAATCCAGAAAAATCCAAATAAATTCCAGAAAATCACAAATGCATTTTTAAACAATAAAACTTAATTAAGACAAATTTTGGGATGTTACAGTTATGTGGCCGAAATCATGTTCGGATCGCTCGCACGTCACAGGCCCTATGCAACAACCAACATTCTCGGTCGTCCAAAATATTTGGACAATTAGGAACCACGCACCTCACAAGCAAATGTGAGATGCGCCGTTCCCGACGGGTGACGCCTATGCTCTCTCTTGCTCGACACAAACCCTAAACTCTAACGTTATATACAACGGCAGCGAGAAAATAAAAATATATATATCATATGCGTGAATATAAAATGAGATGAAATAATTTTAAACGAATATAAAAGAGACGAATATACCTTCTCCAACGCCGGTGGGGCGTCGCGGAGGTCCGGGAGGGCGGGTGGCGCCCGACGGCGAGGGGCACGGCGGGCGGCGCGGCGATGGCGCGGTGGCGGCGCGGCGCGGACAGCGTGGGCGGGGGGGCGTCGGCCGGCGGGCGGGCGATGTCTCGAGCGATCGAGCGGGTGGTGGCACGGCAGAGGGCGGCCGGGCGGCAATGGGCGGCGGAGTGCAAAGGGGCAGCGGGCGACGACGCTGGTGGCCGGCCGGGGGGCGGCAGCGCGGCGCGCGGCGGCCGGGCGAGGGGCAAGGCGAGCGGCGCAAGACGGCCGGCGCGGCGCGCGCGCGCGCGTCGATCGGGCAGAGTCGCGAGCGAGGGCAGCAGCAGAGGCGGCGGTCGGGCGGCGTCTTGGCCGGGAGCACGGCAGGCGGCCGCCGGGCGGCGGCGGCGCGGAGGGCGGCGCGGCCGGGCGGCGGCGGCGGCGGCAAGCGGCGCGCGCGGCCGACGCGCAGTGGCCGACGAGCGAAGCGCGGCGACGACGCGCCGGCCGGCCGGCGGGCATGGGCGGGCCGCCGCCGGGCGGGTCTCGGCGGCCGAGCGGCAGCAGCCCGCCGGGAGGGCGGCCGGGCGGTGGCTCGGCGGCCGAGTGGGCGGCACGCAGGCGGGCGCGGCGGCGGGCGGGGGCGGCCGGCGCGGGGCGGGATGGGGCGCGGCAGCGGCGGGCGTATGGCGGCGCATGCGCGCGGCGTGGGCGAGGCAAAGGCGAGGCGTTTGGTGGCGCGTCGGGTAGGGTTTTTTTCCCGCTAAATTGTGGGTATGCAGGCCCACGAATTTAAAATTTTAAATTCGTGAGTTTTTTTTGGCCCACGAATTTAAAAGTTTAAATTCGTGGGTATTTTTTGGCCCACGAATTTAAAAGTTTAAATTCGTGGGTATTTTTTGGCCCACGAATTTAAATATTTAAATTCGTGGGTAATTTTTGGCCCACGAATTTAAATGTTTAAATTTGTGGGTTTTATTTTGGCCCACGAATTTAAATGTTTAAATTCGTGGGTTTCATTTTAGCCCACGAATTTAATTAAAAACGTGCGTTTTATTCAAACCGACGAATTTAAATAAATAAATTCGTGAGTTTTTTTTGGGCCCACGAATTTAAAAAACCCACGAATTTTTCCCTTATTCTTGTAGTGGTTGTGGAAGGATTGGATTATTGGATCATTGAATTATTCAATACTTGCGAAGGGCTGTGAGTATTACTTATGCTTTACTTATTTCATATCAGTCGAAATTGCTCTTACAAATTCCGTTTGAGAAATTGTAACTTCATTTACATATTAAATTCTGCTTTATGCAAAATTAACCTAGAAGCCTCCTTTGCTTTAACTTGCATTATTGCATTTGGAAATAACACTTAAGTCTTGCGGAGTACGAAAGTACTCAACCTTGCTTAATCTATTACAGCATGGTGGAAAAGGTAGCGAGGCTTCAAAGAATATCTTTCGTCACAGGATGCGGAAATTTCAATGATGCGATCTTTCTAGGGATTATACCTTGTCAGTTGCCTGAGGGATTGGATGGGCACACTATAAGACTTTGCTTCCTCCGTGCTATATATATATACTCTGAGTTGTAAGAACATATTGTACTATAATGATGTATGCTTGTAATTCCGATTGTTGAAAATGTGCGTACTAGCCACTGAACATGGGACTAGTACTGTATGCGCATTAGATTTCCATCTTTGCATTTATGTGAAAATGGGGGTCGTTACGGTTGGTATCAGAGCCATACTGACCATAGGTTAAACCCTAGTTAGAATAGACGTTAGTGTTAAGGTTGAGTCAATTTCAAAATACTAATTTTAAAACTACTATGTTTGCCGGCGAAGTATTGAGTAGGGATGTTGCTGGGCCGAGCGCCCTGCCATCTGCCCAACTCGAGTCCTTAGGGAACCCACAAGTTAATCGATGTCGACCTATCGACTTGACTCTAAGCAGATTTGGAAAAATTCAAAAAATCTAAATGTTCGGCAGTTGAGCATTTATTGCTCTTGTCTGTAACGCCAAGATTGGTGTAGCACCATCATTCCGCCTTTCGCACCGATCTAAGCGCCATGCCACGGGGAATGAACCATTCACCTGGAGAGAAGATTTTGGCCTATAAATTCTCAAATCTGGAACTGTAGCCATTCTCCTCCCTTTTTGCCTCCAGTCTTACTCTCAAAGCCTCCGTCACTCCCCTTAAACCCTAGCGCCACCATTTTCAAAAAATATGTCCCACATTTTCCTCAATGGCATCCAGCCCTTCAACCGGTGTTGGAGTTGCTCTGCCATCGGAGAAGAGACTCGAGACGGCCGAAGCGGTCTTCGAGGCTGAGGCCCTCCAAAGGGTGTGGTAGAAATAAATGATGACGGAGAAACGTCTTACCGAGCTGGAGAAAGATGGCTTCATTCCTCCACGGTAGTTCTTGAACTGGAGGCTGTCATAAGGTGGGCTGTACCCCACCCCCAAGAATGAGGATGAGACCATCGTTTTTGAAGCCTTCTTCTGCTGCGGACTCAACCTTCCCCCTTCTCTTTTCTTGCTTTCGGTTCTTGACTTTTAATAAATCCAGCTTTTCCACCTGAGCCATAATTCGATCATGATGCTCAACATGTTTGTCCATCTTTGTGAGGCTTATCTGGGTATCCAGCCCAGTCTCAACCTATTCCGCCATTTTTATAATTTAAAATGGGCGACGAAGAATGAGGCTGTTGGGGGTGCCGATTATCACCTCCCCAGCGGTGTGTCGAATGCATAAATTCCTGTCCCTGTTACCTCTTCCTGGCAGTCGGACTGGAAGAAACTATGGTTTTACATCACTTCTTCGGACACCGTGAACTTCCCTCTAGCTTATCGACCACTCTTCCTCCATTCGATTGACCTCTGTACAAAAGTCCCTCCTTCGACCGCCCGCAACGCTTATTATGTCCGGAAGATTGAGGAGCTAAAGAAAATCGAGCTAACTAGGTGGCACGTCGCTAGAGACTTCCTCACACATCGGTCTAGTCCGCTGAAGTGTCAGGACCACTTGGCTAGGAACTACTCCGAAGTCGATGATGCCACCATGGACAATCCTAAAAGTAAGCACTTATAATATTCTTTTTTTCCTTGTCTTAGTCGATGATTGGTGATCTGACTCACTTTTCGCTAGATCTGTCGAACGTGGACATCTCCTCCAGGCTGAGCAAAATGTTCCAAGGATCAAAACTTGGTGCTTGCGGCATCGAGGCGTACTCTCTTGCCAACCCTCGGCCAGAGGTGAGTACTGCATCATGGCTTGTAATGCATCGTTCGTGCATCTCTTATCCACTTTAACCCGACAACTCCTCAGGAAGCCATGTTTGACGATGAAAGTGGGCCGATCATGGGAGTCATTGGCCTGGAGGATGACGAGCCGATCCAAAACGATGATCAAGCATCGGGTTCTATCCTCGCCGACATCGTTCCTCCCTTGAACGATCTAGCGCCTATCATCGACCCAAGCAAGGGTGAGGCGGCTCTCGACCAAGAGGCGGTCGAGTCCCCTCGAGCAAGGAGGTCGGTATCTCCAGCATCCCGTTGACTACCCAAACGGCCTCAGACCTCATCGTCGAGACCGTCCTAACAGTTGTCCTTCAATCGCTTGCTTGGATGTTATGAGATTTCTTCTGACGTAATCCAACAGATGTTGGATGACCAGTGGGCCACCTGGGGAGCCGATGTGCAGAAGTTGGCGACTCCCACGCAAACGTCTCCTCGAGCGAGATCCCCATCAACCAGTGCGGTCAGGCAGGTAACACCACTATCTGTCAACGCTTGCTAAATTTGTAAACTTTTTGTTCATAGCAACCATCTGTTTGCAGGTTCCACCGTTAACCGCCGATCCGCTCGTGACAACTACCGGGACCAAACGGATCCTGGCGAAAACCACTGCACAAAAGAAGAATGTGCATGTGAAGTTTCGTCTACTGAAGTAATTTACCTTTGCTTTCTTTTCATGATTCTTTTGAAAGAAAAACGTGCATGCCTACATCTTTTCATGATTCTTTTGAAAGAAGAATGTGCATGCCTACAAAGCGCATTTTGCCATATCTTTTGAAAGAAAATCCCTTTTTCAAAAATTCTTTTTGATAAACCTTATAAATAGTTCAAAGTTCATTTCTGGAAATTTTCAAACCATTTGGACTTTATTTGAAAAGGTTTTGACTTTTCTTCTCTTTGGGTAAAAATCATGCCTACAATGCAAAATTTGGGATATCTTTTGATTGGAGACTCCTTTTTCGAAAATTATTTTTGGAAAACCTTTTTATGATCCCAAAGTATGTTTTTGAAAATTTTCAAATGATTTAAATTTCATTTGAAAAAGTTATGAGCTTTTCTCTCTTCAATCAAATGCTGAAAATTCACACTTTTGCATGATTTTTAGCTGTTTTGTGATGTTTGTATCTCCAAATAATATCATAATTTCAGGAGACCATGTTCGTAAGATTTGATTCTCTATAGTTGGTCTATTATGCCAAAATTTATCAGATTTTTTAAACCTCATTTGAGCATTTTTTAAGCCATCTTTTCAAGCCTAAATGAAATGTAAAAATCTGAAAATATCAAATTCTAGTTCTTTGAAATCTTTGCGGTTTTCATATCTTAAATTGGCTTCAAGTTGGAAGAACCTCTCAAAACAAAACTTGAGCATGTTTAAATGTATTAGCTCCATGATGTATCTTAGAATCCTTCTGGAGCTTGTTTAATCAAGTTTTGTATATTTAAAAAAGGCTCTTCTTTTTGGCTATGTCATGGTATCAAGTTGATTTTTAATTGACATATAGTTTTGATCTTTTGAGAAAATAAGCTTATTTTAAAATGTCAATGTTTTTCTCAAAAGTGGTATCCACATGCAAAATGACATTTACAAGTGGTATATCTTACAAATAGTATCATTTGATAAACAATCTTTTGATGTGGTATCAATTGAAAAATGAGCCTTACAAGTGGAATCACTTCAAAATTGATACTTTCAAGGTTTATATTTCCTTCAAGTGGTATTACAAGTGATGCTTCTTTAAAACCTTAATACAAGTTTATATTTCCTTCAAGTGGTATTACAAGTGATGTTTTTCTCGTTTAAGCGCTATTAGGCTCTCAAAGACTCCTTTTGTGAGTTTGTTTTCAAATTGAAAATCCTAATAAAATTAGGAGTTTATTTGAATGTGTTCAAATATCTTTCTCGTGCATAACTCAAACTATGGCCCCTTTTCATGTTGGTTTACTCTTTGGGCCATATAAAGAAGTTTGAAAAATCTTGAATCTTATTGAAAATTCTTAATATTTACATGTTCTTGTGAACTTCAATATGTCATATGTACTTATTTCAATCTTGTTATGACCTCATTTTAAAGAATTTCTTGCCAAGCTCTCTCTTCTTCAAAGTGGTATTTCCTTACCAAGCTCTTCACTCTAAAAAGTCTCCTTTTTGGATTCGTTTTCCATTTTTGTTGTTTAATGCCAAAAGGGGGAGAATTTGTGGGAGCTTAATACCTCATTTGGTTAAGGGGGAGTTTGTGGCAGCTTAATTTGGTTAAGGGGGAGAATTATTTTTCTAAAAATCTCTCATATGCATTCGCATTTTTAATGCAATAATTGCTCAAAGGTATGCTTGTATGTTTGAATAGATTAAATTATCTCAATGTGATGCTTTTCATCCAAATGTGGTTATTAAGCTTGTATTTGTCATCAATCACCAAAAAGGAGGAGATTGAAAGTTCAGGCTCCATTAGTTTGGTTTTGGTGTTAATGACAAATCTAATATTGAAACTAACTCTTTTGATAATCATAATATTGATTAGTCTCAATTGTTAATTAATAACAAATCTTTTATGAGACTTACTCTTTTGTTAAGCTTAACTCTTATTAGTTTCTTTTGTATGAAAAAGATGGAAATATCAAAGGTATGCATTCGAGTTCATATTATCATGACTTGTTGCGTTCCTTGGATATATTATTCATGATCATATTGATAAATCTAAATGTGAGAGTAACATGTTTATTGAGTATATTTTTGAATAGCCTCATCTCATTGAAAATTGGAAATCCCAAAGGTATGCATCCAATACAACTCTATTATTTCTAGATGCATTTCTTGGATTCAAGATAAAGGATGAACTTCACCATAGTCTCAATCTTAAGATGTGCATAATGTTTTCAATTCCATATATACATGAATGCACACATTTAGGGGGAGTTCATACTTTACTTTGATATTTCAATAGTGTTGATCTAATTAATCTTTCTATATCTAGGACAATTACTTTGAATCTAGGACAATTACTTTGAAACAACCACTAGAGTTTATTTAACTTCTGTAGTTGTAGTATACTCATGGGAATATAGGATAAACTCCAAAGCAATCAAAAAATTTAATGTGTGCATATTGATTCAAGTTCAATTATTTGTATGCACACATTTAATGGAGTTTATTCTATATTTAATTGGATCAATACTTTTAGATTCCGTCGAATGAGTATATGAAACTTGTGTAGTCAATATATACTCATGACAATTTAAATTCAATTTAAATTGTGTTCGTTTGCCATTCAATAAACAAAGGACTAATCATGTGTTGATGGTTCACGTTATTGATCCTAGGGCAATCGAAAGTTGTTGAGTATATGAAAGCATTAGTTCCATTAGTATACTCAAGACACAATTAATTTTTCAATCAATTGTCTTTGGGTTGTGGTCAATCATCAAATGAATAGATCAAAGGATCTTGGGAGCATCCATTATGTGCTAATTGCGGGCATTGATGATTGAGACAACCATGTATTTTTGTACTAACACTTTCAATGAGTTTAAAATAGGTTAAGTTCAAAGTCGAGATGGATAAATGGGACAAATACGTCATCATGTGTTGATGAGCATCAAGAAAGGATCCTGAAACTAAGACAAGTGCATCATCATGTGATGATGGCCTTCAAGATCAAGATCCCAACTTGGAGAGAAGATGATCGGACATCATGAAAGCTCAAATTGGTTGTGACAGCCAAAGGTATAACTAGCTAGGGATAAGAATGTGTTCCTAGTCTTTTACCGGTCTCGGTATTTGGATGGGAGAGCGGGTTGCTAGTATAGGTTGACGTATTATTAAGAAGGGTTGAGTCTTTTAGCTTGAGCTTCATCATGTGTTGATGAACTAAATCCAGTTCACTCTAGCTCACTCTCTTGGTTGGTTCTTTAATGAGCTAAGTATTTGCATGTGTTGCAAATAAGGGAGCTCATGCTTTCTTCTTATTGAATCTTGACTTGGTTTTTGAATAGATCTATGGATTTGCATGTGTTGCAAAAGGGAGATAGCTTATGCAAGTTGGTTTAAGTGGTTGTTTGTGTATAGCTAGATATTTGCATGTGTTGCAAATAGAGAGCTTATGCATCGGAGTCTTACCTTGTGACTTGATCATGTGTTGATCATCACAAGGGCTAAGATAGGTTTATACTTTGTATTTGCAAAATGAGTTTTTGCAAAATATGGTTTAATTGAATCTTATCTTGGAGCATGTGAATAGGGTTTGCAAATGTGTTTGTAAATTGGTTTGATCCTATGTTGATCATCATATGGCTCAAAGATATGATCTTGATTGCTCCTGTTTGCAAGATTTATATTTGCAAAAGTGTTTTGCAAAATATTGGTGTTCATGCATTTGATATTGGAGCATGTGATTAGAATTTGCAAATGTGTTTTGATCATGAGTAGATCATCACATGGCTCAATATTTGACCTTATTGACTCTCTCTAGATTGTAGTCACGCTCTTGATCAAGTCAATGTGAGGGATTTCAAGAAATCAGATTTTAGACTTGAATGACTACATAGAATCTTGGTTGCTGTGAAATTGAAAAATATCTATGGTTGTTTAAATCTTGAAAATAGGTGGATATTGTAGCCCTCGTGATAAGCTTCGCATAGAGTCCAAGATCACCTAAATCGGAGTTTGGAATAAAAAGTTGTGGGTGTTTTAATGGCTGAAGCAGTGGTATGACCGCCCCAAGTCCGATCATACCGCCCCATGTCCGGTATGACCTGACCTACTCCGGTCCAGAGGAGATGTTTTCGGGGCAGACAACCCAGTATGACCGGACCCCCTCCGGTCATACTGGCCGGGGTGCGGTATGACCGAATTTTCTGTGTAACGGCTAGTTTTTACTAGCCGTTGGACCAAAGGCCGATAATACCGGCCATTGGGTCGTATGACCGGGTTTCCTGCGACATTTTGCTCAATTTTCCCCCCAACGGCTAGTTTTTCTTATAGACGCGATATAAGGAGCCTTGGAGTTGATATTTAGTGTTTGCTGACTTTGGGGAAAGTATGTGGGAGTTGTGTTCATGTGTTGCTCTCTTCCATTTAGTTTTTGAGCTAAGAGTGATCCCTAATTGCATGTGTTGCAATTAGAAAATGGATTGAGGGCCTCTTGTGCTTGTGTTGCACTTGAGGAGGATCCTAGTGTATGTGTTTCACTTAGGTGGTCACCGGAGTGCATGTGTTGCACTAGGTGAAGCTTAAGTGGAAGGCTTGACTTTTAATCTTAGATGTTGATACCTCCAAGACGACGTAGAGCGTCGTGCGCGGGAGCTCTCAGCAGAGGTTGTGACAAGCCCCGACAAAAGTTTGTGAAAGTCAGTGCTTGCTACCCGGAGGGGTAAAGAAGAAACCACTAGTGGATTCGAGGTGGGTCCCAATTCGTGAAGTCGGTCCAATGTGTTTGGGCTAACCTCAACATGGATTAGGGGAGATCGGCAAGTCTCCGAACACCACGGTAAAACATCGGTGTGTCTCTTTGTATTTGTTTGCAATTCTTATATATATTTTTGCAACTTACATTCCTAGAATTAAATTGCTTGATTGTCTTTAGGATTGCATATTCTTGTTAGAGACATAATTACTTAGTGCACTTAATGAACCTAGTTGACTTAGGCTTTAAATTGTCAAAACCTTAGTTTATAGCTTCCGCATTGATTATTATTTAGGTTTTGACATAGGGACCAATAGAGCGTGTATTTAGTAAAAGAATTTTTATAGTCACCTGTCTATTCACCCCCTCTAGTCCGCATCCTCGATCTTACAACTGTACGCCTCCGCATAGTGTAAATCATTTCGAAAAGTCGTTCCCACGATCAAGGGACACTTGTGCGCTTGCACTAGTTTGAAGTTTCAATATTTTCTAAATGGTTTGAATTGGAGACATTTGTTGGAAAGTGTTTGTTTCAGATTATATGCTAGGGAATGGGAATGAGATTATGCGATACTCACAATCTTGGAGGACTATGAGTTGTTACTTTATACTTACAAACTTGTTATTTTCATACTTGCCAAACTTGCTCTTATAAAATTTCTTTTGCAAATTACTACTTGATTTTACAAGTTCAATTTCGTTTATGCATAGTAACCGTAGAAGCCTCATTTGACATAGCATGCATTTACTGCATTTTTACAATACACCTTAAGTCTTGCTGAGTACGAAAGTTCTCACCCTTGCTTATTTGTTGGTTTAGTTGAAGAAGAGGCCCTTTAAGATATTCACTTCGCCGCAGGTTACGGAAATTTCGATGATGCAACTTGCTATGGATTATACCTTGTCAGTTGCCTAAGGGATGGATGGGCACAGTAAAAGAATTGTAAGACTATATTGAATAAATAGCTTCCACAATAATAATATTGTGTATGGATGTGCTACCAATGTTGTAAATTTGCGTACTTGCCACTGATCATGGGACTAGTGTCGTATGCACATAGATCATCCTTCTTGGTATTCTGTACCAAAAAGGAGGGTCGCTACAGTTGGTATCAGAGCCATACTCACTACAGGATAAACCCTAGAATTTGTCGTTAATAGCCATACTGATTGTAGGGTAAACCCTAGGTATAATGGCCGTTAGTATTAGAATGGGCCAATTTAAAAAATTTAATTTCCAAAAGATATTGTATTTGCAAAATGTACCCATTGCTATTCTTTCCTCCTTCCTAAGTTCTTACTCTTACCCTTGCTTTCATTTTGATTTTTAAACAAATTCATCTTTCCTTAAAAGTAATTATCAGCCATAGTTTAACTTCAGTATATCATTACTACCCTTCTCATCCCGTCGGCAACCTCTATACCAACAACTTCGAGAGGACGGACATAACACTTCGCTAACTCCGACAAGGCTGATTTAAAGCTTGAAGATCCTACTCCATGAAGAGTCGGTGTCACCCAATAATAAAACGTGGAAGATTAGAGTATATTAGGTTCTTCGTTATGAAAGAAACCCCTACGCGTAGCAGTATTATTCCGCTTTAGTTATATAAACCATTTTTATGTAGTATTTATATCTTGCTACTTGTAATTGGTTTTGTTTGCTTGTCTAGGCTAATTTACATCTAAACATAACACCTAGGTTAAAGTTTCACGATAAGTTGCCCTTATGTATGAACCCAGAAACATTGACCCATATTTTTCGAAAATAAACATTCATAAGATGACTTATCTCTTCTTTCTGTAGAACTTCTCACTTGCATATTCTTTTACTCACTGACCTTTCTCAAAATGCAGCCCTAGCAGGATTAATAGCATAGCCTTCATCATCACCCCTAGCTGAGCTAGAACCTACACCACCCATAAATGAATCAAGACAAAGGCCTCGCCATACTGGCAACCATGAAACATACATAAACCATGTTAAACTAGTCAATAATCAATCTTCCCCACAAATACCACCTAACCATACATCAGAACCAAGAGACACTCCACCTCGTCGCTTTGCATGGATTGTATACAATGACTCTAAGTTAGAGACAGAGAGATCCTATATTTTCGAGACAGAATGGGAGCCCTAAAATGAGATCTTGACATCATCAAGCTACTTCATGGAAAACCAGTATCATTAGGTCGAACAAGAATACAGTAGGCTAGTAGCTAGAAAGGAACTCTATACCCTCCCCCTATGCATTGGTTTTGAGTGTGTGATCTTTTGTATTGATGAACTTTTATTGTAAAATCTTTTGTACTGCTTCTCTGGTTACTTTGTGAATGGTTAACCGTCAGGTTGAAATTCATGATGTGACAACCCTTAATTAATAAGAAAATCTAATTAAGAAAATTTTAAGGAACAAAACATTGCTTTGTAAACTGACTAGCAATTACTTAATCCATGTAGAGACCATTCTTAAAATAATATTTTAATGAACGGAATGTTGCCTTGTAACCCCTTTCCTAACCCATATTAAACAAATCTCATCTTAATCATTCTTATAGATTAGTGGGATGTGGCAAATACCTATACTAGGTCCATAAGTAAGCCCATGGAAACAATGGCACTCATAAATCACAAACACCAAATAATATCATCCCTATTCTATCTCAACCTAAACCTTAACATCAAGATTATACTTAAAAGTTGTTTTATGGTACCTATCTCTCGTTGACCCCATCAATACTCCTTGAGCTATCCAAATTTGTCGTTGCACTTGAACATCCTCCTTGGTATCAACTTTCTTCCTCTGAATAATTTCAGTTATTATGCATCTTTCCTTCCATTTCAAAAACTTTGACGTATCACATATCCCTCCTCCAGATTGAATACTTTTCTATTCATGGCATCTCGATTCGGCAACCATTCCTTTAATCTAACTTGATTACAAAACTTAGTTGAGTACATGTAGCATAAGAAGTACCCCGATGTATTTACAAAAGAATTGTTGGAAATGCCTTCGGAGCTCAATTTTTTATTGACCTATTGCTTGGATGGCACCTGTATCTGCCGTTTCCAAATCTGAGGAAAGATGTCTCTTCAATATGTAGGACTCCATCGAATCCTTTATTACAAGGGCAAGATAGCATACCAATTGGGATTGTCAACTCAGCTATCCGATGTCCATGATTCCTTCCACATATCCTAACATAGAAGAACAAATAATCTGCATCTTAGAAGAAGTAAAAATGGCACACTCGAAATCACTCTCACAAGACGTAGAAGGTTTAGAGAAATAACCATACCGAAGATGAAGGAACAAAGGAACGTGAAGATTATCTCAGAAAGACCTTTCTCAAAATCCAGCCCTGCCGAATCTCGAGGACGAGATTCCTATAAGGGGGTAGGCTGTAACATATCAAGAAATTCAAAAATAGATAAAATAAAAATTTAAAACTTGAAAATGGATAGAATAAAATTTTAAGTTTGAAACATGATTTAGTTTTGAATTTGCACCTTTTCTAAATTTTTCTTGGGTTTTGTTCTTCAAGAAAATCAATTTTCTTGATTGAAAAATATGTTTTCTAAATAATAAAGCCAAAATCATATAAGACAAAATTCAGAGAAAATATATTTAGATTTAAAGATAAGTCTTGAACCTTCTCAAAGAATTTCAGAAACATTTGAAAACATTAATAGCCTTTTACGTTGGATGATATCCACTTTTCCAAATTGTGAAAGCCAAATTATATAAAGATAAAATCTGGATAAAATCTACATAAATCCTAAACTAACTCGAGAGAATCTCATAAAAAATTCAAAGGAGTGTGAACAAATTTAAAGCCTTAAATAAATCAAAAGCAGTGTATGTAGACTAACAACAGTATGCATGTTAGAATTTAATAATAAACCTTAAATAAAATAATTAGTTGAAATTTTTATGCCAACATACACAGTGTCTTGGGAACCTATTTGTAAATTTGTGGAAAACGAAATGTTCATTTGTTGTGTCTCAAAAATAAAAAACAAAAGAATAAAATAACTGACCAAATATATGTCAGAATTCAACAAAAATCTCTAAAGCTGATTATCTTCTGAAAATTTTATGCAAACCATGAAATATTCATGGTATCTCCTAGAAACATTTCAAATAAAATAGACTCAATTTTCCTCCTCAGAAAAATCAAGAATGGAGAGTGATAAATTGTAACAGTCATATTTTTAGAATTTTTAAAAATTACACATCTCAAGTAATGAGCTGAAAATTTTAATGCATGATAAATACTATCTACAGATCATGCATAAAATGTTTCAAAAGCTTCTAACAAGGAATGTCACCTCTATTTATAAGCGATAAGAAAAGATTCGTTTAACATCCAAACCTTACATAAGTGATAAGAAAAGATTTGTAAAGCAACAAAATAAGAAAAATCTTTGTAAAATTCGTGGAGCTATCCAGAACCCTAAAATATAATTTAACAGTCATATCAACGTATTTAAAGGTGAAATGAAAGGCAAATTAATGTATCTTACTACAAATAGTAATCATGTTAGAAATTAATCTCTCGTAAATTCGATGTGAAAATTTTTATATTATCTTCGTCCTGGATTGGGACATGAACAGTAAAAATATCAGAAAATAATCATTAAATTGGTAATTATAAAAACTCAAAAAAAGAAAAACTGAAAATACCAATATCAGAATTTTAATAAATAAACTATAAAGAATCTAGATCTGATAATTTTACAGAAGTATGATTTTACCCTAAGGAATCGTCATTAAAAGATTCCTAAATAAATATAAAACAGAATGCATAAATCTGTGCATAGTACAGTGTCATAATTTTTATATATAACTTCTACAGGCATCCAATCAGTCTAAAATTTTAACTGTATGTTCTACCTTATCTCTAGTACATTCAATAAATTTCCCATTAAATTGCAGACAAGATAGCTAACAGACTCATCGCCCTTGGTTTATCTCAGCCTCAGTAAAACCTGGATTTCTCTTCTTCCCTCTCTGCCGTGAAGGTTCGATCCTCGATGCGATCCCACCTGTCAGCGCCATCCTCTGTCTTCTTCCTCCCCTCTCGGCTGACCTCCCGCGCGTGACCAAACTGCTCTTCGCCGTCTGTAGCTCACGCCTCCTCTCCTCTTCCACGACGCCTGAATAAACTACCTCATCATGAGCTTGCCACGCAGTCGCCTCGCCTGTAAATCCTGCAAAACTGCCCATGCCTTCTCCTGTCCAGCCGCCTCAATCCACCCGACGAGCTCACACCAGGTGGCCATTAATCTACAGCAATTGCTTGGCCTATAAATACCAGATCGATCTCTCCAAGACCTGTGCTTCAAAACCCCTCTCGTTTCATCCACTCTAATCCACCGAGCATTGCCAATTTCTTGTTTTCCCGATTCTGCTGAAGAACCCAAGCTTTCGGATCATGCTCTATTGAAGGAGATACAAGTAACCATTCTTCAATTCCTTTCCGATATAGCTTTGGCAACCCATAAGCATCAAAAGCCCTCTGTCATTTCCATGTACCTTCAACCGGAGCCTCACCACCATAGTGCACCTTTCTTCCCCAGAACAGGCGATTGGGGGTGAGCTAATCTGACACCTCTCTGTACTCTCAACTGATAAAAATGGAACTTCCAGGATCTATAGATGCTATAGGTGGAACCGATTCTGTCAGAGAAACTCTCTGTCACTGGCACGGCTCGCCACCTCTTCCGCCGCCGCATAGCCACGGTGGCGAGGTGGTCCAATTGATCAACCGTAGGAATGGATAGCCCCATCAGGTGCGCAAGGACATATTCAAAATATTTTGAAAATCTACTATGGAAAAATATGAAAATACAGAGGTATAAAGAAGGTATGAAAATTGACTAAATGTAGAAACTTTGCAAATAAATTTAGATATGTATGGAACCAATTTTGCTGTGATCCTCATTCTGCCAGAACCCCAAATATATAAAAATATTTTGAAATCTATTTCATCTTGGGTCTTTTATATTACGGATTAGCATCAATGTATTAAAAACTCAATAATGAATAGATTGTAAGATAGGGTGTTAAAATTTCTATTAAATCATTTTCTGTAAGCATGATGTTAGTTGGTCCTGAAAATATAGAAATAATTAGAAAGAATAATTTAATGGGAAATTATTTTCAAAGGCACTTGGTAACGTCATCGCATGGTTAGAGTTTTAATATTTCCAAAAAAATGATTTGGTGGGAAATGGTGTTTTAAAATATAATCCATGTTAGGGAATGGCATGGAGATGGATGGATTCAGTCAGGTAGACTGCAATATGATCTTAATGCTATATCGATATTTTGTTCTTACAATAATTACTCTTTTACAAATCTCGGTTGTAATCTAACATATGATTATGCTTTAATTTGCTAATGCAAAATAACTGTAGGAACCAATCCATTGCTATAACCAGCATTTGTGATACGCTACAAGTCTTGTTGAGTACACTATGTACTCAATCTTGCTATCAATGTTGTTTTTAGGTGATGATACCGAGTACCCCGATGATATTTACGATCATACAGGATACGGGGATTATGATGATGATCTTTTCTAGAGGATTTACCTTGTCTGTTGCCTGAGGGTGTATGGGCATACTACAAGAGAAATAATGTTTCCGCTGCTAGTTACAAGTTTTTGGCTTGTAATAATATTATGAAATCTCAAGACGCTTAGTGTATGTAATATTATTGTGTATGGATGTGATTTCAATTTGTAATCTGTGCATACTAGCCACTTATAATAGGACTAGTACAGTATGCACAGGGAAGCCATTGTTGGTATTTAATATCAAAAATGGGGTCCTTACAAACACGTAGACCCTCTTGATGCTACTCCCGTTGTTAAACCCAAGCTCAAAACCTTCCTTCACCACTCCTGGCAGACAGCCACCGCCTCCAACACTCGACACCAATGTTAGCACTATTCTAGCCTCCACTGAGCCCAATCGAGCAGTGCCATAACTTTTCTGCACATCCCTCATGCTCCTGTGCCCGCTATCTGGCCGTATCTGGTGCTCCCTCCCCGCCGATGAAGCCGTGACCACCCTTCCCTGTTCTATTTGGATGCATAGTGGGGCCGACCTTTCTCATGTTCAGCCTGTTTTCCGTTATTGAAAATACGTTTTCCGTTATTGAAATCAAAATACGTTTTCCGTTATTGAAAACACACTTTCTCATGTTCAGCCTGTTTTTCAATCCCTAGAAGTTTTATATGCTTATAACTTCTGCATTTTAAGTCCAATTCTAATTAAATAAATTTTTAAATTCATCTGAAGTCATAAGATTCCTGAACATGCAAAAATATTTAGTTTTCCACAACAGTTTGAAATATTTGAATTAAAATTTGAGCAAACCTTATTATGGACACTATTGAAAATATGAAAACCGTTAAGCCTAAAAATATGAAATAAATTTCTAAATGATCTTGAGACCCTAAGAATACCATTTCTACATAAACATTTAAATTTGAAACTTGTTTGAACAAAATTTATAATTAGATCATTACTCAATGCATAGAAATCCAAATAGCTATATTTATTTTATATAAATTCAAAATAGAGTAAAACTAGGTCCTAAGCCTTTCTAAGGCCATAGTTTCCTTGTTTTTGCAATAATATTTAAACTAGAGTCCTTGTGCAAAAACTTTGAATTTAAGATACAAATATACCTAATATGGTCAATATTGGAAATGTATAAACCCTAAACCATAAAATTATGAAATAAATTCCTGAAACCATAAGTAACTCACTTCTGCAAAAATATTTATATTTGAATTTAGTTTGCATTGAAATTATAAATAGATTAGTTCCAATGCCTTTAACATTTAAATAATTGTAAATATTGGAAATAAATTCAAAATACAGTGAAACCAATTCCAAACCTTTGCTAGCCACAGAGAAACCTGCCCCTGGGTGCACCTTAGTATGCTCGTGCTCACCGTACCCTCGGTCTGGCAATAGCGCTGCTGGCGAACTGCCCTAGCTCGTGCTCTGCCTCTTGAGTCACGACAAGTGGACCCATGTTGTCAGTTGGCATGAGCAGTTCAAACGTAGAACCCAGTCACTTACAAGGTGGACCCATCAGTCGAAAAAACTGTCAACGGCTAATTAAACCCAGGTTAATGAACAGTGTCGCTGACATGTGGACCAGGGTTAGGTTGAAACATTAATTAAATTGGTCATATTGAGTTGTCTCACTAACATACGGGCCACGGCTGTCAGCGATTGAGAAAATCAGAAAAATTAGGGAAATTCGAAAAAATTGGAAATATGCTTTCTGAATTAAGAAACATATTTTCACATTTTCTTGGATTTTTCCAACCGCAATGATTCAAACCCTAATAAATTTTGCATTTTTGATCCAAATGAGATGAAACAAATTTCTAAATTCGTGCAAAAATTGATCTCTTTCAAAATATGTAAAACCATTTAAGAAATGAACAATGTGTAATTTTGATATTTAAATTTGAAGATAAGGGTAGAAATATGCACAATACAAAATTTTTGCAAATAAGCACTGAATTAAATAAAACTAATTTTATTGAAATCCCTATGACATAATCAACCCAAATATGCAAAAATATTTGGATTTCAACCTGTTTTAAATCTTTTTTAATAAGGGTTAGATTCAATGTGCTAAATAATATAATATGCATGACTTGTGAAAAAGAGCCCTAAATTGAATAAAATTAATTTCTATATGTTAATATGATAGTAAGCTACTTGAATATGCAAAAAATATTTAAAATTGTACTTTATTTGAACTTGTTTCATAAATAGATCATGTCCTAAGTGTAAGATCATGTGCTGAAAAATTGGCTTAGTGATGAAATTGGCATTGCAAAGTGGTTGTGCTCATGGCATGTGTGGTGCTTTGGCATGTGCTATTTCAGATGTTTTACTTGATATGCTTGTGATAGCATGGTAATGGTTTTGCTTTATGCAATGCACTCGTGTGAGTGGTTGCATGGATTGATGTTGAGTCAAGTCGTGGACTTGTGCTCGGAGTTGTTTCTTGTTTACTCATGTGCGAGTGTTGCTTGAGGCGAACGTGGTCGATGACGGGACCGAACTAGGTTCATGGAGGAACGAGGTTCGGACTAGGTTCGAGGAGGAACCGAGGTCTTAGTGGTCAAGGATGTCATGCGGGACGTTCGGGCTGAGAACGGTGCACATAGAGGCTGGTTAGTCACGCGTGCGGCGGTGGGCCGTCCGCGTGCGATTATAATTGATTGGGGCGGTTGCATGTATTGGGCTATGTTGGGCGGATGGATATGCATGCGAACTGTTGCTCATTATAAATAGGAGAGGGCTGTCTCCTGTTTAGTTGAGAGAGCTAGGTTTTAGGGTTTGTACTCTTTTGTTTGGAGTACTCTAACCAAATTAGACAAAAAGAAATAAAATCAATTTCTTCTTGCTGGAGTTCCTTGCGTGAGAGCGAAGCGAAGGAAAATCGCGAGGCTACAGTAAACATCCACGCTACAGTGATTCGCTTTTTGCTACTGTTCATGCGCGATTCTTGTTCATCGACCGCTCGGTTTACGGTTTGTTCGTGCGTGGTTTGCTACGATGATTCGAATTTTTAGTTTGGCTGCTCGGTTTCGATTTAGTAGATTGATTCATTGTCTCTCTTGATTTAACGTGTTTAATCTTGATTTGATCCATCCAAAAACTTTCTAGAGTATCAACTTAGAGTTCCTGAAAGTTTCGTTGGTTAATCTTTTGTAGATTGTGATTAATCACGAAATTAGGGTTTGGTCAATTCTCGTCATAATCTATCACAGCATGCTTGCGAGTTTAATAACTTTTGATCTGTATGTCCGATCGAGCTGATTCTTTTTTTGTTAGATTCGTATTGGAATCTAGTTTCTACAGTTCAAATTTCAGGTCAATCCGACGGTTGGATCTCCGGGTATTAGCGATTTACCGAATGCATCTACTCTGTTTTGTTGAATACGAAGCAATTATTTGAGTCCGAATTGGGGTGAATTTTAGTAGATCAAAATTTTAGTTTTAGCTTCCGCGCAATCATTCACCCCCTCTGATTGCTAGTTTAGTGTATATCGATCCTACAAGTGGTATCGAGCACGGTTTTCTAATTTATCTTAATCGGTGATTAGATCAATGGATCGTTATTCGACAAAACCGTGTGTGTTCGATGGTGTTGATTTTCAGTTTTGGAAGGCCAAGATGGGCGTACATCCAAGCGCGAGGGCTTCGCAATTTGGGAGAAGGTTTACAAGCCGTACGAAGTTCCTGAGAACGACAACGTCAACGACGCCAATCGCGCACATGTTGAAGCAAACAGCAAGGCGCGCAACTTGATCATCCAGGGCTTGGGGCGTAGCGACTTCGATCGAGTAGTTCATCTTCGATCCGCATATGAGGTATGGAAATCTCTTTGTGACTATCATGAGGGATCAAACATCATCAAAGAGGTTCGCCAAGATATTTACAAAAAGAATATATGCGTTTGAGATGAAACACGGTGAGTCTGTAGATGACTTCTTTGCACGCTTTAATAAAATTCTTAGCAATTTACGTGCTTTGTTGGGGTTAGCTATGACGATGCTGCTAATGCTAGACAATTGCTTGGTGCATTAGACATGTCTATTTGGGAGATGAAAGTTACATCCATTAGAGAATCAACTGTCATGAGTACACTTACTTTAGATGTTCTTTTCTCTAAATTAAAAACTCATGAATTGGATGTTCTTGCTAGGAAGAATGATCACAAATCAATTGCTTTGACCTCCCAATCTAGCATGTCTCATAATAATGCTTCTTCAAGTTTTGCTTTGTCTTTCTTATCTTCACTAACCGATGAGCAGTTGAGGAATTTCCTAAGAAGACTTGGCATCACTCTCTTCTCGTTTTAATAAAGCTTTGCGAGAATGTGAGAATGAGGAAGAGAGTTGATGGTGGCCCTCAAGATGCTATCGGTGTGGTGATCTCAACCACATTCGTCCAAATTGTCCTAAACTTGCGGGTAAATCATCGAAGGAGGAGAAAGAGACAAAGTACAAGCGTCCATTCAATGACAAGAAGAAAAGGAGCTTCCTAAATAGCAAAGTTGTGCATCGAGTTCTTTCAAAGACTTGAACAAGTCAACTTGAGTGATGTAGACTCAAAGCGGTGATGAAGATACAATATCCAAAGGTAAGGCGAGACAAGACTTGGCGAGCTTGTGTCTCATGGCAAGTATGGACAGCTCAACCAAGATGAACTTGACAAATGAGGGAAGCGAGGTAAATCCTTCTTACGATGAGCTTTGAGATCTTTTTGTTCGTCTTGGTACGCTTTTAGAGAAAAGAAACAAGAAAATTAAGAAACATGATGTTTTGATTGAATCTTTGAATGCTGAAATTGCTAGACTTAAATCCTTGATTCCCGATGATGATGCTTGCAAATCATGTGACTTAATTTATTCGAGCTTACTTCACTAAGAAATGTTCATGCTTCAACTCTTGATAAGCTTAGAGATGAAATTGAGAAGAATGAGAAACTTGTTGCTTTGAATTGCAAACAAATTAAAGATGCTAGTTCCTCTACTTCTAATTTGGATGAATCAATTTCTTGTTCTAAATGTTCAGTTCTTGAATTGAAATTGAAAGATGCAAATGCTAGAGTTTCTCAAATGATTAATGATCTGCTCACTCATGAGGTTCTTTCATGCTCAAATTGTCGCAAGCAAAAGGCTAAAGTGGACGTTCCGTGCAATAATTGTTTAACTCTTGCTAAGAAGGTTGATTACTTGCAAAATTCTTTAGAACGTTTCACTAATGGCAAGAAAAATTTGAACATGATTTTGGATCAATCTAAGGTTAGCTCAAACAAGAAAGGTTTAGGTTTTGATCCTTATGCTTCATATGAAACCAAACCACCCACTGTTGTTAAGGCTCTTGAAAGTGAAAATTTTGAAATTGTCAATGAGCCTAAGAAAACTGTTTTTAAGTCTGCTGGAATTTTATCTTCTACTATAATGAATGCAAATGTTGCTTCCACTTCTAAAGCTAAACATCGTGTTAAGTACACTTGCACTCATTGTGGTAGAGATGGACACTTAGTAGATTTTGCTTTAGACTAGCCAAACAACAAAAGAAAGAAAATGCTAAGGCTAGGTCTAATTTGAGACAGCACGCTTTACTCCTCATTATGTGCCTAGGGTGATGCAAACACCTTTTGTTGCTAGAAACACGAGAAAGGGCAAATTTGATTTTGTGCATAAGAATACTCGTGTTGTGCCTACTACTATGTGTCGTGTGTCTCAGTACTGGATCCCTAAATGCTTTATTTCTAACCCTAGTACCGAGGCCTCGACATCTTCTAGTGCTATGTAGGTTTTTCAGGATGCGGGTTGGAGAACGAAGCTTAGTGGATCTTGGTCTTTTGTAAGATGTGATCAAGACTTGGATGGTTCTCACCTTTGAGATGGCCTTCAAGAGGCATGTGCGATAATTCTTCACCTACTTTGTGAGCTATTTTATACACTCATATCTTTTACATTCACAGATATCTAATTGTGGTATGAGATGAGATGTTTGCTTATATGCTCATATGTATCCCCTGGCATGTTCAATTATGTTATATCTTAAATCATGCCTTTTCATGTTCAGTATTTATTTATCATGATTCATACTTATGCTTAATCGAACATACCGTGATAACTCAAACACATGTATATCATCACCTCTCTTTTGATTTCATTGGTTATTTGTTTGAGGGGGAGTTAATGGACTTTTGGTGAAAATTTATTTCGTTTGCCTAGTGAGAGGACTGTTCTTTTAGACTTTTGTTTATAAAATTAATCCCACTGGGTGACAATTTTGAAGAAAGTTTTAAGATGTTGTTTTGAGGGGAGTTTGTGAAAACTTTGTAAAATTTTGTTAACATACTTTTATTTTGTGTGTTTCAGTAAATGAAAAACAAAAAATGAAAAACAATGAAAAAGTAATGAGCATTATATATCATACATATATGTCATTTGAAGCCATGTTTATGCTACAAGGTCATTGCAACTTCATGTTTATGCATATATGGTGTAGTTTATGTCATGACTATTTAATTGGAATGACAACTTGAATTAAATCTTGTCATGGTTGAACCTTCTTGGCTATCTTGATTCTGCTCAAAAGTGCTAAATATGAAATTTATCAAAATTAAGTGCTAAAGCTCAAAGAGTGATTGTTGATAAATGCAAGATCAAGGTTATGTACTATCGCACTTCTTCTTTACGAGGCTTATCATTGCACTTTGATATGAACTTGGAAGAGGTTGTGTATGACCGAAACCATGAAACCTTAAGCTTGTGATTGCTTGGCATGGTTGAAAAGTAAGGTGATGGTGCATATAATTCCTTGCAATTGTTATTATTGCAATCAATCAATGAATCAGTTTTCAAGTATAAATAAAGTGCACAAAAATTCAATGTTTTCAGGTTTTGAGATTGTTGAGAAAGGAGATCATGCCATGCAATAAATTGTTAATAATACTTGATTTCTAGTTATGCTTACTCTACATTGTCTTTGTGTAGATTTGAGGTGCAAGTATTTTTGATAGCATGGCTTGGTGATGAATTTGCAACATATATGGATGACTTAGAATGCTCGTTACATATAAAAAATTGTCAAATTTTAAAAAAACAAAAAGATTTTGTTTTCTCTCTTTTGTGTTCTTGATGAATCCATTGTCAAAGGGGGAGAATTTTGCCACTTTGGAGAATTTTGGAGGAGAATCTTGGAAAACTTTATACATGCTTTACACATGCACATGTTCTTGTTTAAGTGGTATTCATTCATTCACTCATATTTTTCCTTTTAGGGAGATATTTTCTTATTTTCACCTAGGGGAGTTTTTCACCTTGAATATTTGTCAAAGGGGGAGATTTTGTGTTTTCACTTTGGCTTTTGATTTTGAAACCTTTTGATTTTTCCTTTTAGGGAGATATTTTCTTATTTTCACCTAGGGAGTTTTCACCTTGAATATTTGTCAAAGGGAGATTTTGTGTTTTCACTTTGGCTTTTGATTTTGAAACCTTTTGATTTCAAAAACTTTTCTTGCGAGGTGAATGCCAATGTTCAATTCTAAGTGGTGTTGCCAATGTTTTCATCAAGGGGGAGATTGTAAGATCATGTGCTGAAAAATTGGCTTAGTGATGAAATTGGCATTGCAAAGTGGTTGTGCTCATGGCATGTGTGGTGCTTTGGCATGTGCTATTTCGGATGTTTTACTTGATATGCTTGTGATAGCATGGTAATGGTTTTGCTTTATGCAATGCACTCGTGTGAGTGGTTGCATGGATTGATGTTGAGTCAAGTCGTGGACTTGTGCTCGGAGTTGTTTCTTGTTTACTCATGTGCGGTGTTGCTTGAGGCGAACGTGGTCGATGACGGGACCGAACTAGGTTCATGGAGGAACCGAGGTTCGGGACTAGGTTCGTGGAGGCCGAGGTCTTAGTGGTCAAGGATGTCATGCGGGACGTTCGGGCTGAAGAACGGTGCACATAGAGGCTGGTTAGTCACGCGAGTCGCGGCGGTGGGCCGTCCGCGTGCGATTATAATTGATTGGGGCGGTTGCATGTATTGGGCTATGTTGGGCGGATGGATATGCATGCGAACTGTTGCTCATTATAAATAGGAGAGGGCTGTCTCTGTTTAGTTGAGAGAGCTAGGTTTTAGGGTTTGTACTCTTTTGTTTGGAGTACTCTAACCAAATTAGACAAAAGAAATAAAATCAATTTCTTCTTGCGCTGGAGTTCCTTGCAGCGACGGCGACGAGAAGCGAAGGAAAATCGCGAGGCTACAGATAAACATCCACGCTACAGTGATTCGCTTTTTGCTACTGTTCATGCGCGATTCTTGCTCATACGACCGCTTCGGTTTACGGTTTGTTCGTGCGTGGTTTGCTCTGATGTCGAATTTTTAGTTTGGTCGCTTTCGGTTCGATTTAGTAGATTGATTCATTGTCTCTCTTGATTTAACGTGTTTAATCTTGATTTGATCCATCCAAAACTTTCTAGAGTATCAACTTAGAGTTCCTGAAAGTTTCGTTGGTTAATCTTTTGTAGATTGTGATTAATCACGAAATTAGGGTTTGGTCAATTCTCGTCATAATCTATCACAGCATGCTTGCGAGTTTAATAACTTTTGATCTGTATGTCCGATCGAGCTGATTCGTTTTTTGTTAGATTCGTATTGGAATCTAGTTTCTACAGTTCAAATTTCAGGTCAATCCGACGGTTGGATCTCCGGGTATTAGCGATTTACCGAATGCATCTACTCTGTTTTGTTGAATACGAAGCAATTATTTGAGTCCGAATTGGGGTGAATTTTTAGTAGATCAAAATTTTAGTTTTAGCTTCCGCGCAATCATTCACCCCCCTCTGATTGCTAGTTTAGTGTATATCGATCCTACACTAAGTATAAAATAAAAATATATATACATATATATAACTAACAGTAGTATATAAAATTTAATTGAGAATAAAACCAATTTGTTAATTTTAGCATCCCTAGATGATTCACAACAGGTCATATGTGCACAAGTTTAAACCTGCAAAAAGGCCATCAGCTCCATCCATATAAAAGAATATATATATACATATAATGAGAGAGTAAAGGCATGAATTATGAAAATCTAGTTGCTAAAAACTCTTAAAAATTTAACCACCCTGAACGTAGACATAATCGTGGTATAATATGCTTTGCATCTGAATCCTATTAAGAACACAACACCTTGTGCTAACGGTGTATCAAAAATACTATAAACACAAATAATTTTAGCCTCTTGAATTCAAAATTATAGATACAAGAATACATAATTTTAGCCTCTTGAATTTGTATAGTAAGGAAAAGTAATCCAATGAAAACTTGAACACTTATCATAGCTCAACCCAAAACTCATGGTAAGGAATAAGAATAAAAAGACTGAATAAGATGCACATACATAAAATCATGAACCCTAACCCTAAAAACCACACTTGTTTCTATAGCAAGTTTTTGTTTGGATCTTCTATTATTAATACAGAAAGGCTTATATTAGACGCCTCATCACAGACGGTTCCTCAAAACCGTCTGTGATGATTAACATCACTGACGGTTTTATATTGAAACTGTAAGTGATATCATCACAGACAGTACTCTTCAAAAATCGTCAGTGATATACATCAATGTCACAGACGGTTTTATAATAAAACCGTCTGTGATAGCAGGTTTTAGCCTAGACAGTTTTATAGTAAAACCATCTTTGATAGATCGCTAACAGTTTTATAATAAAACCGTCTAGGATACTATTTTTATCATTGATGGTTTTTGTATAAAACCGTCTGTGATATCTCTCAGCGATATATAATACAAAGGCTTGAGCCACTTGGTGCATTTTAGGGTTTCGAAATCTATTTTTCATTTGACAGCGACTGTGTGGCTGCGAGGCGATTTGATAAAAGAAGACCGTTGATTTTGAAGGGTGATTGAGGATCCATTTGATTTTGGTGATCTAAGGTTAGTAATGGTGTCTAATTGTAGTATGTTCGAGATCTAGCTTGGTAAGGAGAGAATTTGATGATTTTGTAGATCTAGCTTGTAGATTCAATTGTTCTTTTCTATATAAGGGTAGTAATGGGTTTTAATTGCATTATATTCATGATCTAGCTTGGCAAGGAGAGAATTTGAAGAGAGATTGTATATAGATGTAGCTTGTAGATCCATGTACTATTCTTTTCTATATTTAAGCAGGTTAGTATATAATTTCTTGGATTCTAATTAATTGCTTTATATTCAAGATATTCTTAGAAGAGAAATTTGGAGATTGTTTAGATCTAGCTAGCTTCTAGATCCATGTGTGATCTTGTTGATCTAAGGTTTAGTAATGGGTAATTACATTATATTCAAGATCTAGCTTGGTAAGGAGAGAATTTGAAGATTATTTAGATCTAGCTCGTAGGTCCATGCATGAGCAAGTTCTTTGTGCTCAAAGGTTAGTAATTGGTTAAATCTAACTGCATTATTATATATAAGATTTAGGTAGCTGGTTTGGTGAAGAGAGAATTAATTTAAAGATTATGTTTAGATATCTAGCTTGTAGATCCATTTGTTTGTTTTGTTCGAAGGTAGTAATTGGTTATAATTTAGCAATGTGTGCATACGGACAACTAGTGTACTTTAATATTTAACACTAAATGCTATATGCTTGGCGTAGATGGATCGAAGCTAGATGTACACTAAGAACCGTATGAGTGCCGAGTACATTAATGGCGTGTCCGCTTTTAGAAGAGCTGCAGAAGAGGATATGTTTAATAAGGGGGTGCAGTTTATATCTTGTCCATGCATTGACTATGAGAATCTGAAGATGTTTTGAAACTTTACACAGATCGAAGCACACTTGATTATGAGGGGTTTCAAAAGGGGGTATACATGTTGGACCAGTCATGGTGAAGAGCAGGAGATACAGGAAGCAGGTAGTATTAACATGGTCGACGAAGTCAATGATATGTCGAATGATCATATCGATTGTGGCTCCGATGAGGATAGGTTGTAGGAAGATAATCTGAATCAGATGCTACACGATGCAGAAGGGAACCATGATGATAGACAATATGGTAAATTCCAGGGCTTGATGGAGGACTCGGAGAAACCTTTCTTTCCAGGCTGCAAGTCGAAATACACAATGTTGTCACCCGTGCTTGAACTGCTGAAATTGAAAGCAAGCAACGGTTGGGCCGACAAGAGTTTCATAGCACTGTTACGTCTATTGGCGGACATGCTTCCTAAGGGAAACGAGTTGCAGACAACCACCTACAAAGCTAAGAAGGTTCTTTGTCCCTTGGTAATGGAAGTAGAAAGAATACATGCATGTCGGAGGTACAAGCGTAAGAGTCATTTAGATGATGACAGCAAGGGCATCCAGGTGATGAAAGGACCTCCTGCTAAGGTGGCATGGTATCTGCCTGTAATTCCTCGTTTGAAGCATTTTTTTGCGAACCCAAATGAGGCAAAACTATTGCGTTGGCACTCGGAGGAGCGTAAGAACGATGGAATACTAAGGCACCCTGCTGATTCCATCCAGTGGAGAAACATTGTTAGGAGGTTTCAAGAATTCGATGCGGATCCGAGTAATATAAGGTTTGGATTGAGTACATATGGAATGAATCCTTTCGGTAATATGAGCAGCCGGCATAGCACTTGGCCAATGAATCTCTATATCTACAACCTTCCTCCTTGGTTGTCTATGAAGCGGAAGTACATTTTGTTGTCTGTACTTATCCAAGGACCGAAACAACCTGGGAACGATATTGATGTGTACCTAGCACCATTGGTGGAAGATCTAAAAACACTATAGGTTCCCGGGGTATAGGTATGGGATGTGTACAAACGAGAGAACTTCATTTTGCACTGCCTTTTGTTCTGCACCATAAATGATTACCCTGCCCTTTGTAACCTATCAGGCCAGAGTACAAAAGAAACCAAAGCCTGCACTCACTGCTTAGACAATACCAAGAGTGTGTGGCTGAATCACTCGCGCAAAACCGTTTACATACATCACCGTAGATTCCTTCGGAGGAATCACCCATACCGCAAGATGAAAAAACAATTCGATGGAACGAATGAAGATGGCTCAGCTCCAAAGCCTTTAAGTGAGATAGATGTTCATGATATGGTTAAGAACATGGATGTTGTGTTTGGAAAGGGCATAAATCGAGGTCCCGTGAGAAAAGCACGTGGAAGAAGAGATCAATATTTTGGGACCTACCTTATTGGGAGCACCTAGAAGTTCGGCACTGCATCGACGTGATGCACATAGAGAAGAATGTCTGTGGTAGTTTGATTGGTCTCTTATTGAATATTAAAGGCAAAACAAAGGATAGTATCAATGCACGGCTTGACTTGGTCAATATGGGCATAAGACCTGAGTTAGCACCGAAAGAGACTGATACAGGCCAAACATACTGCGAACCTGCTTGTTACACTTTTTCTAAGGCCGAGAGAACTGAACTGTGCCAGTGCTTGCACGATATGAAAGTTCTGTCTGGTTACTTCTCTAACATGAAGAGACTTGTTTCGATGCAAGATTTGAAATTAATTGGCATGAAGTCTCATGATTATCATGTGCTGATGACACAAATGCTCCCTGTGGAATTTAGAAGTATTTTTCCAGTCAAGGTCCGGGAGACAATTACGAGACTGTATTATTTATTTAACACAATTGCTCAGAAGGTCATCGATCTCAAAGCAATAGATGCACTGCAGGCTGAGGTGGTGATGACTATGTAATCTTGAGATGTATTTCCCTCCGTTGTTTTTCGATATAATGGTTGATGAGGACATCACTTCTATGGATATAGCCACACCTGCAAATCCATCACTTACGCATCAATCGGTCCCCGTTGCTGTAATACATGGACCGATTACTCGAGCTCGCGCACGTCAACTCAATTACCAGGTGAATTCGTTCCTCGGCTTCATACGAATATTTTAATGGATGGAATGCTATTTAATTCTTGTGATGATGTCCTTTGCCTCAGGAACTTGGGTGAGGAACCAACCAAGATGAAGGATAGAAGAGAAGTGCACGAGTTCGGTTCAGATTCGACTCCAGGACAGGGCTGACTTGTTTCGGCTGCCACGGCTACATCCGGACTCCGTTTTGGGCGTTCTTGTACTTCACTGAAAGCTTATCAAGTCTACTTTCCAACGGATCTGGAATCACATCCAAACTCCTTCTGAGTTGACGGGAATCGTTCAATCAAGCAGCGTCACTTTTTCAGTCGAAGTCAAAAGTGGGCCTTTGGCCTTGTAACAAGGAAAGCCCACTTAAGGCTGCACCCTAGGGTTCCTAGACGCCTCTCCACAATAAAAACAGCCAGCCGCTGCCATTAGATGGTGGGTTTTTCTTTTAGATCAAAGATAGCAGTTGCTACTTCTTGTAATCGCGCGTGTTGGCTAAACCGCCCGAATTACTTGTCATCGGAAACCCCTCTTTTGTGATTCTGAATGAACTCGTGGTTTCAATTATAATTTCAGTGCTTGTTCATCTTGTTCTTGCGTGTTCTTCGATTGCTTGCAGGGACAAAGGCCTTCGTGGTCAGGTTGATCGTGCACCAGCAAGATCAATAACAACTTCGGAAGTCGGTGTAACGATTGCTAAGGCGCATCGTCTGGGGACGGTGTAGTCGGATCGCCAACGTCTTCTTCCACCCAATCGAATCTATCCCTCTCTCATCGAAAGGTCGGGACCTATCCTCCTATCACGTGGTATCAGAGCTCAAGGTTGATCGGTGAGAGATTTTTTTTCCCCATCCATTATTTTACCTACAGTCCAGAAAACCATAAAAAAAAACAAATAGGCGATTAGATCTCCCTTGTCCAAAACAGTTTGTGCCCTTGCTTTTGCTACTTTAGTTCTCGGCTTGTTGAATTCTACTTTGCTTGACGAGTCAAGTTGCTGGTCTTTAGTTTCATCCTTTAGAGTTTGAGTTCAGTCATGTTTTTGTCACGATTCGTTCATAATTTGAGTCGTATACATTAGTAGATCGGATCGGAGTTGAGTTTGTTTCATCTAGTGTGGGAGATCAAATTGGGTTGCGATTTCCTTGCTTTGTTTACTAATCCGCTTGATTCTCTGTGTTTACCAAAATAAATATCAGTTTCCAAATATATATATATAAAAAAGGCCGGTGCGGATACAAGAGCCGCACCAAATCAAGGAGTTAAAAAAGGCAAGTGCATATAGAAAAGCCGCACCAAATCGAGAGAAGAAAAGGCAAGTGCAGATAGAAAAGCCGCACCAAATCGAGAGAAGAAAAAGGCAAGTCAGATTTCAAAAGCCGCACTAGATCAATTGCAAATCAAAGTTCGAGAGAGAGAGAGAGTATCTTTTAATTACCTTTATACCCTGGTTTTGCCAAAAGTCCTTTGTGCAAATTTTGTTTTAGGGTCTCTGAGTTCATCTAAGAGAGTTTTGTGACCCTCCCAAAAAAAAAAAAAAAAAAAAACTTGCTGTTTTGGGCGTTTGGTGGCGACGTTTGTGTCTTGGCTCGCGCCTCTAGTGCGGTTCGGGACTAGGACCAGACGGTACCGTCGTAGAACGTTTATTTAGCTTGCTGTGACTAACGTGGTGAAGGTTACTCCTTGTGCTATTTCAGCCACCTATAGCTCCACAGATTGTCTCCTACTCTCTGAAGTTGTTTGTCTTCTTGGTTGCCAACACCTCCTTGCTAAAGCTTGGTAAGACAGTAAGAACTTGTTTGAACAGGTTGAGAGTGAGCGATTTGACACTAGCACACCACTTGTAGATAGGGATAATCTTGTTACTTGGTGTTAGCCTTTTTTTCTTTGTTTTCTCTAACCATGGCGGGATCGGAAGCCGATAAAGGGGACAACATTCACCTCGCACACGGGGATCGTCTGACGCTTGGCGCCAAATGAGGCTTCACACCGATCGCTTGATGAGGGCGTTCGTGTTACCAATGACCGCCTTGGTCAATTGGAGGCGATTCAAATTGACACCAACACCAAAATCACCGCGTTGGAAGTTTACGTGGGCGCAATCAACACCTCCTTGCGGCATTCTTGCGGCGACTTGAGGAGAGGATCGTGGGCGCCCGATGGACATGTGAGCAGCGTTGCGGGAGACAATGAACGAGGACTATGCAATGGACACGAAGTTGAGGAAGAGGAGGATGATAGGCCACAACGACGGCTACACCGCAACCGCCATGGTATGGGTTTGCGACCACCACGACGACAGTGCGTGAACATGATGACTCCTAGGATCAATCAAATTCACATGCCACCTTTTGATGGGAAATATGACCACGATGCATACCTCACTTGGGAACTAGTCGTAGATCGAAATTTGCTTGCTATGATTTTCCGAACACAAGAGGGTTAGGGCTGCAACTAGTGAGTTTATTGATTTTGCCTCCGTTTGGTGGCGCGAGTATCGTAATAAGACCCCAAACAATGTGCCACAAACTTGGGATGCTTTGAAAAGGATCATGCGAGCTAGATTTGTTCCTTCGTATCATGCACGAGATTTATTACATAAGCTGCGACAATTGAGACAAGGTAGCAAATCTGTAGAAGAATATTATCGGGAACTACAAGCAGGCATGTTGCGTTGTGGGTTAGTGGAAGAAGAGGAAGCTGCTATGGCTAGATTTATGGGAGGGTCGACCGTGAAATTCGTGGACATATTAGCTTACAAGGAATACAATTCTATCACTCGTTTATTCCATCTTGCTTGTAAAGTCGAAAGGGAAGTGCAGGGCGCGCAAGGACTAATGTTTCGCAGGTCGGACTACATCATGGCATCCACGTGCTTGGTAGAAATGCCCAAACCGTGCATCTTCACAAGGTACCACTAGCGACCGCCACACACGCCTCCAACAAAACCAATGCCGCAGCATCCGGCAACAAAGGGTCGGCACCAACACCCGCCAAGAGCGCTTCGTCCGTTGCATCCACGGGAAGAGCGAGGATATTCAGTGCCTACAATGCAAGGGATTTGGGCATGTGAGGAAAGATTGCCCAAGCAAGCGTGTCTTGATTGTGCGGGATCTTGGTGAGTATTCTTACGCTAGTGATTTGGATGATGAGACATATGCTATGCTTGCCATTGAACATGCAGAAGTGGACATGAGAAGGAAGAAGAACATATTGGTCTTGAAAATGCGAGAACATTATGAGAGCCTTGTTGTTCTGGCGTGTTGAGTGCCCAAATGGGAAGGTGAATGCGAACCAATGACATAATTTGTTTCAAACCAAGTGTGTGGTCATGGAGCGCTCATGCGCGTCATCATTGATGGGGTAGTTGCAATAACTTAGCAAGTTACGAGATGGTTCAAAAGCTAGAGTGAAAACAAGCCCACATCCACACCGTACCACATCCAATGGTTTAACGACAGCTGGTAAGATAAAGGTAACACGATTGGTAAGAGTGCACTTTGCCATTGGTTCGTATCATGACTATATTGACTGCGATGTTGTGCCTATGCAAGCATGTTCTATGTTGTTCGGAGACCATGGCGATCGATAAAGACACCTTGCATCATGGTAGAACTAATCGGTACTCTTTTGTGCATAAAGAGAAGAAAATTGTATTACATCCTATGTCTCCTGAAGCCATTTTGAGGATGAAGTTGCTAGAGCCAACAAAGAAAAAATCGAAAACATGAGAAGAGTGAAAATCAGATTGTAGCAAAGGAATTTGTACAACATAAAGAGGGCAAGTCTAAATCTGTTCATGACAGAAAAGATGAGATTAAATCAAGGGTGCTTGTTTACTTGCTTCCAAATCTGATTTAAATGATTTGAATGATGGCTCTGAAGTTTGCTATGCTTTGGTTTGCAAAGAAGCTTTATTTTCATTTGAAGATACATCCTCTTCTTTGCCTCCTGCTGTCATTAATCTTTTGCGGAAAACATAGACATTTTTCCAAAGGAGGTGCCACTGGATCGCCACCAATCCGTGGAATTGAGCATCAAATTGACCTCATTCCCTGGGCCTCCTTACCAAACCGTGCACCATCTGAACCAATCCGGAAGAAACCAAGGAGATACAACGACAGTGCAAGAATTGCTTGAGAAAGGGTATGTGCGCGAATCTCTTAGTCCATGTGCTGTCCCAGACTTTTAGTTCCTAAGAAAGATGGATCATGGCGCATGTGTGTGGATTGTAGAGCGATTAACAACATTACAATTAGATATCGTCATCCTATTCCTAGGTTAGATGATATGCTAGATGAATTGAGTGGCTCTCTTGTGTTCTCTAAGATCGACTTGCGTGAGCGGATACCACCGATTCGCATGAAATTGGGCGATGAATGGAAAACAGCTTTTAAAACAAAATTTGGATTGTATGAGTGGTTAGTAATGCCTTTTGGACTCACTAATGCACCCATCACTTTTATGAGATTAATGAATGAGGTTCTGCGCCATTTCATTGGAAAATTTGTGGTGGTGTACTTTGATGATATTCGATTTATAGCGTAACTCTAGAACAACATCTTGATCATTTGCGTCTTTGTTTTTCATGCCTTACGTGATGCTCGTTTGTTTGGTAACCTTGAGAAGTGCACCTTTTGCACGGATCGAGTCTCTTTCTTGGCTATGTTGTTACTCCGCAGGGATTGAAGTTGATCAAGCCAAGGTTGAAGCAATACACAGCTGGCGGTTCCAACAACGGTCACACAAGTCGAAGTTTCTTAGGACTTCTTGGATTCTATCGTCGCTTTGTGAAGGATTTCAGCACCATCGCCGCACCATTGCACGAGCTCACTAAGAAGGAGTGCCATTTGCTTGGGGCAAAGCACAAGAGAACGCCTTCAACATGTTGAAAGATAAGTTGACACATGCACCACTTCTCCAACCGCCGATTTGATAAAACCTTTGAACTCGAATGTGATGCTAGTGGAATTGGGTTGGGAGGTGTGTTGTTGCAAGAAGGAAAACATTGCTTATTTTAGTGAGAAATTGAGTGGGCCTAGTTTGAACTATTCCACTTATGATAAGGAGTTATATCGCTAGTTCGAACTTTGGAAACATGGCAACATTATTTATGGCCCAAGGAATTTGTAATACATTCGATCATGAGTCATTAAAACATATTGAAGTCAAGGAAAACTAAACCGTAGGCATGCTAAGTGGGTTGAATTCATGAATCTTTTCCTTATGTCATTAAACACAAAAGGGAAAGGAGAATGTTATAGCTGATGCATTGTCTAGGCGATACGCTATGCTTTCCCAACTTGACTTCAAAATTTTCTGTGGAAGCGATTAAAGGGCAATATGAGCATGATGCTGAATTTAAAGATGTGTTGCTCAATTGTAAAGAGGGAAAATGTGGAATAAATTTGTCCTCAATAATGGGTTTGTGTTTAGAGCTAACAAGCTATGCATTCCAGCTAGCTCCGTTCGTTTGTTGTTATTCTGAGGCGCATGGAGGTGGGGTGATGGGACATTTTGGTGTGAAAAAGACAGAGGACATACTTGCTAGCCATTTCTTCGGCCAAAGATGAGGCGAGATGTGGAGCGTTTAGTCGCTCATTGCACAACATGTCAAAAAGCTAAGTCACGACATAACCCACATGGTTTGTACTTGCCCTCCCTGTTCCTAGTGTGCCTTGGGAGGATATTTCTATGGACTTTGTTTTAGGGTTGCCTAGAACAAAGAAGGGAGGATAGTATCTTTGTTGTGGTGGATAGATTTTCTAAGATGGCACACTTCATACCTTGTCATAAGAGTGATGATGCTACCCATGTTGCTTGATTTGTTTTTCCGTGAGATTGTTCGATTGCATGGTGTGCCAAACACAATAGTTTCAGATCGTGATGCTAAATTTCTTAGCCACTTTTGGAGAACTTTATGGGCTAAATTGGGGACTAAGCTACTGTTTTCTACTACTTGTCACCCACAAACTGATGGGCAAACCAAGTCGTCAATAGAACTTTGTCTACCATGCTTAGGGCTGTTTTAAAACAAAACATTAAGATGTGGGAAGAATGCTTGCCTCACATTGAGTTTGCGTATAACCGTTATTGCATTCTACTACTAAGTTGTGCCCTTTTGAGATTGTGTATGGTTTTGTTCCTCGTGCTCCCATTGATTTATTACCTATTCCGCCTTGGAGAAACTGAATTTTGATGCTACACAACGTCTTTGAACTGATGTTAAAATTGCATGAGACAACGAAAGCGAACATTGAGTCTATGAATGAGAAATATAAACTTGCTTGGTAGTAAAGGAAGGAAATATGTAACTTTTGAACACGGAGATCTTGTTTGGTTGCATTTACGGAAGGACCGTTTTCCTCAATTAAGAAAGTCTAAGTTGATGCCTCGCACTGATGGCCCTTTTAAAGTATTGGAAAAAGTTAACGATAATGCATATAAGCTTGAGTTGCTGCAGATTTTGGGGTCTCTCCACATTTAACATTGCAGATTTAAAGCCATACTTTTGAGAAGAGGACGAGCTTGAGTCGAGGACGACTCCAATACAAGAAGGGGAGGATGATGAGGACATCACTTCTATGGATATAGCCACACCTGCAAATCCATCACCTACGCATCAATCGGTCCCCGTTGCTGTAATACATGGACCGATTACTCGAGCTCGCGCACGTCAACTCAATTACCAGGTGAAATCGTTCCTCGGGCTTCATACGAATATTTTAATGGATGGAATGCTATTTAATTCTTGTGATGATGTCCTTTGCCTCAGGAACTTGGGTGAGGAACCAACCAAGATGAAGGATAGAAGAAAGTGCACGAGTTCGGTTCAGATTCGACTCAGGACAGGGCTGACTTGTTTCGGCCGCCACGGCTACATCCGGACTCCGTTTTGGGCGTTCTTGTACTTCACTGAAAGCTTATCAAGTCTACTTTCCAACGGATCTGGAATCACATCCAAACTCCTTCTGAGTTGACGGGAATCGTTCAATCAAGCAGCGCCACTTTTTCAGTCCAAGTCAAAAGTGGGCCTTTGGCCTTGTAACAAGGAAAGCCCACTTAAGGCTGCACCCTAGGGTTCCTAGACGCCTCTCCACAATAAAAACAGCCAGCCGCTGCCATTAGATGGTGGGTTTTCTTTTAGATCAAAGATAGCAGTTGCTACTTCTTATGTCGCGCGTGTTGGCTAAACCGCCCGAATTACTTGTCATCGGAAACCCCTCTTTTGTGATTCTGAATGAACTCGTGGTTTCAATTATAATTTCAGTGCTTGTTCATCTTGTTCTTGCGTGTTCTTCGATTGCTTGCAGGGACAAAGGCCTTCGTGGTCAGGTTGATCGTGCACCAGCAAGATCAATAACAACTTCGGAAGTCGGTGTAACGATTGCTAAGGCGCATCGTCTGGGGACGGTGTAGTCGGATCGCCAACGTCTTCTTCCACCCAATCGAATCTATCCCTCTCTCATCGAAAGGTCGGGACCTATCCTCCTATAATGGTTCATCTCGTTGTTCACCTTGTGATAGAGATAAAGATATGTGGGCCCGTGTTCCTACGTAGCATGTACCCATTCGAGAGGTATATGGGAATTCTCAAGTCCTACGTACGGAATCGATCTTGGTCGGAGGGTAGCATTGTCGAAGGTTATGTAACCGAAAAAGTTGTAAAGTTCTACGTCGATTACATGGCTCAGGTCGAACCAATAGGTGTGCCTCGATCTCGCCATGAGGGGAGACTCCAGGGCATCGGGACCATCGGAAGGAAAGCAATCACGCTTGATCCGGCTGCCTATGCTCAAGCTCATTTCACGGTTTTGCAACACATGGTTGTAGTGTCCCCGTACATCGACGAGCATAAGCACTGGCTACGGCAAGAGAATCTAACACGGCAAGTCTCTTGGATCATGAGATAGCATAACCTTCAGTTTAACAGATGGCTGAAGGAGCGACCCATCACTAGGACCTCGTCAGGTGATATGCTCATATGGTTGGCAAAAGGGCCAACATTTACAGTTGTAACATGGAAATGATACGACTTAAATGGGTACACATTTTACACGAGAGATCAGTATATGAAGAGCACAAACCAGAACAACGGTGTCCGTATAGATGCGTTCAACATCGTTGGGTCAACGAGGAGCTCCTACTATGGGTTCATAGAGGAGATTTGGGAGCTCGACTACGTAATATTCAAGATCCCTTTATTTCGGTGTCATTGGGTCCTCCTACAGCACGTGAAGGTTGACAAGTACGGTGTCACTACTGTCAACCTCGCACGCGTCGGATACCAAGATGAACCATTCATACTCGCTAACCAAGCTGTTCAAGTATTCTATGTAATTGATCCGTCGAACAAGAAGAGACATGTAATTCTTTAGGGGAAAAGGATGATTGTCGGAGTAGAGAATGTAGTAGATGAGGAAGAATATAATTAATTTGATGAGTTGCCTCCTATCAGAAAGAGCATCACAGTCCAGGAAGAACAACCCGAGGAAGCTAGCTACACACGAGTTGATCATCGTGAAGGGCTAATGTTTATACAAAAGAATAAGCAAGTGGAGTTACGATATTAAGTATACTCTCAAAGATAATAGAGTTATTTGTAATGAGATGCTTGAAATTTGAAACACTTAACTTTGTATATATATGCATCTGATTTATTTTATAAAGTTTCCTTTCCTTTACTGATATTGCTTCATCTACAATTCGGTATACATTATACATTATCCACTATCGATTGTAGGTCAAGAAGGCCAAACTCTGGTTTTACCTCAGCAATGAAGGTCTATGTCAAGGTTCATCACAGACGGTTCTATAATAGAACCGTCTAGGATAAAAACTTTCACAGACGGTTCTTAACCATTTGCGATAAAATACTATCGCAGACGATTCTATATAGAACCGTCTGCGGTAAAATACTATCACATACGGTTCTATTTAAGAACCGTCTGTGATGTTATTATAACAGACGGTTCTAAACTAGAACCATCTGTGATAGGGGAGCCCTATAAAAAGGCCACTCTTGCAGATCATTCATTCTCCACTCCAGCACTCAAAACCCTAGCTAGCTTTGTCTCTCGAGCCTCGACACTTCGTATCCCATTCCGACGCCTCCCCCCAACCTCGACGCCGCCCCCTCATCGACGCTGCCTTGATGCTGCCCCCTCGCCAAGGCTGCCCCCTCGTCGACGCTGCCTCTATGCCGCCCCCTCGCCGAGGCCACCCCCTCGTCGACGCATCAAATTGGTGAAAACAGTTAGCTTTTCCTAGTAAAGTACCACTGATTTGGTCTGGCTGTTGATTGTAGGTCATGATTTGTCTGTTCATTGACTCTATTACACGCATGCATGCATATATACTTTCAGTAAGCTCTGAGCATATGTATTTCGTTCTTAACATCGTCTAGTGTCATTCTTTAAGGTCCGATGAATGAATGAACCTATAGGTTCTTTAAGAATTTTGTTAGCATGAGACAGTGGAGGTCCTGTCAGAATTTGAACAAGCATCAAAGTCAAAAGCCACCGCGTGTGGTTCGCTGTATGAAATTTCTCAAAACAACTAAATTAGCTAGACGATGTCGGCTTTCTCAATGTCAACTTCTGTTTACTTGCGCATGCACTTAATCAAGAGTTCAAGTTCTTCGTTCCCAGTAAATTATTACACTTGTGTTTGTGTATATACACTAGAATTGAGAAAACATTGAACGAACTGCATGACAACATATTAACATGATTAGTGAACTGAAAATGCAGTGGAAAATTAATTACCTTGAATAATGAACTAGATCTGAGTAATGTACTAAGAAAATAGTGAAATTCTCTCTTTCATTACTTCAATGAGAGAAAGGAAAAATACTTTATTTAGATTTTCCATTTAGCAACATTAGTAAAGGACTAGGTTCGCCACACTGAATCCAAAATGTTACAATATAATTTTGTTTACGATAATTGGTTGTTCTGATAAGTTGATTTGGTTTCTACTTTCCTTATAATTTCATTTTAACCCTTATCATTTTAAAGATCTTTGCAAAGGCTCATTTGTAACTTGTATTCCATCAAAGGCAGCCTACACACCTTAGTCCAAAATAGAAGTCGCATCATTGCCTTTTTGCCTATGTATGATAATTGCCCTTGGTGCAAATCACTTAGCTCAAAGAAAAAGTAAACAAATCACTAGTTTATATGATGATTGTAACTCCTCGGCCCATTTTGCCCACGTTCGAGCTGGAGGTGGTGGTTTCAGTCCCACATGGATAGTTGTAGTTGCATATAAACCTTGGGGAACCATCCATACCATCCGGGTTAACATCAAATAAAAAAGAATGGTGGGAGTACAGTCTAAAGTAGAAATTAGAAAAATTAACTGATGTTTCTTTGCTGCTAAGTAGGAATCAAAAGACACCATCTGCACAAAGACATGGAAAGGCCTTCGGTGCATGTTTAAGTAGATTTAGCAATAGCTTCCCTTATCTCACTTTCTTGTATGACAGCCATCTTTTCAAATTTCATCAAAGGCCTCTTGCGCGTGTCTCAACAAAATCTTCTTCTATCATGAACTCTCAAATTAAATAGCTCATTACTTATATGTTATCCATATTGGATAAAATTATAAGATGAAACCAAACAATGAAAAAGTAGAAATATAGAAAAATGATATGAAACAGAAATTGGAATGTGGAATATATCCCTCTAACTTATCTTTTGAGGCCTAAATAGAGTATATAATATATGATCTAGTTAAAAAGAAGATGGTGTCCCCTCATTTGTCGTCTCAAGGATGTGATAAGTCATCAAAAAGAAAACCACCTCGAGGTCCAAGAGGAGCAAATAAAAGGCCCACAGAACGATATACCATCACGGTGGTTGAACGAAATGATGGGGGCCCCACTGAACCAAGAAAGGCGGTGAATGCATTTAGGACATTGTGCAGGATAATCGCACGGGAATGGGTCCCCATCACCTGTCCATCATGGAAGTCGCTGACTGATGAGAGCCGCAATGACTTGGTGACAAAAATTATGTCTTCGTTTAAGATCCCAGAAGACTTTGTGAGCTTAGTGAGATGGTATGCACTGCTAGCGGCAGGAAAGGCATGGAAGAACTTCAAGAGCACGGTTGTCATGGAATATGTCAATAAGGATAGGACTCCCTTCTCTAAGTACGAGTTCATTGCTGAGGACGCAAAGTTTTGTTAAGGCGAAGACGACTGATGAATTCGTTCGTCAAAGTGAAGCCCACAAGGCCCTGCAGGCAAGGAGCACCCACCCCCACAGACTTGCCACCGCTGGGTACACGGGGAAGAGGGACCAATGGGAGAGGGAGGATGTAAGGACCCGAATCCACTGATTCGAACCCACTGTGTTTACTGCACTATTCCCAGGATCAACGCTAGTGCACACAGCTTAACATTGGTACATATCACATCATACACAACGATAATAGAATAATAGTTCATTTATTGATATAGCTAAATGTATGATCTTATGACCAACTTACATTATTAAGCCACGCAGGGCAAGACTGAGAATATAAGCTAATAATTAAGCGTGGAAAGTAGAAACGTAGATAGCTCATCATTCACCACAGCAACCGACAAGGCTCGGACCCTAATGACTCGTGTCTTCTTGGACTTCATCTTCCAACACAGGTGTAGATTCTTCAACTGTTGATTATTGTTGTTTGGCAAGGGTGAGTACTTAAAGCACTCAACAAGTTGTGCACAGAATGCAATTCTATTTATCTATATGTAAGGCTTATTCCAAAGGATAGGCTATCATGGCTATTTTGCAATAAGCAGCATTTATGAACAAATACAGTGAATAGATTGTAAAGAATGTAAAACAAATAGCAATAATAAATAAATTCAGTATTTCTCAAGTAAACCAAGTTTCCAATCCTAAATCAAGTTCCAATCTTCCATATGGCCATCCTGCCATCCCAACCAAGTTGTCCAATTTATTAATCTAACCCTTAACTGTAATTCCCGAGCATTGCTCAATACCGCGAGCACGGCTATCCGAATAGTTTCACACTCTGCAGAGGTTATGCACTTTACCCACGTGATACAACCAAACACCACAAAGGCGAGAGATTATAACAAAGCCTTTACAATGCTCTATCTTAACCCGATACTACCGCTAAGGTTTCAACATCATGGTCTCAGAAACCACATCCGGGGCCCCCTCTTGCGCCATGTGAATTACACCTGACCGGGAACTCACACCGACCACGATAGTATCAACATTAAGACTTTGCAAATTACTCATTAGGTGGCCCATACGGACATGTGGTTGCATGGTTGACTCGGTCAAAGGCTTGCAAGGTTAAGTCCTTAGTGTGATCAAGGCAAGACATCCACATACCATCGCCCATCGGGCCCACCTTGGCCTCCTCGCCCTTGCCACTTGCCCCAATCTAAGTTATCATCACCCGCTTGATTACCAAGCACCACGTGCCATCAACAATTCAACATCGTTGCGTGACATGACTCGCCACAACAACTCAATCTCATCGTGTGATCCCACATGACACACAAGTTCATAATATTGTTCCATATTCCATTAATCAAGATTAATTATCAATGATTACGACACATGTGATGACGTGGCATGGCTAAGCAACTAATACGGTCTAACCTCCAATGTTGATCATAATTATTAATCAACTATATTAAACCAATCTAGGGTGACAATGGTTCATGGCATAAAATGACAAGGTAGGGTATAGATCAATCTGGTATTTTAGCTAAACCCAATCTAATTTGAAACAATTGTATATTTGAAATATATGCAATATTGTAAAACAAACATAGCAATTTTATAAACATGGGTTCAACATGATCAAAGCACAACTTGCCTTGGAATAGGTCCTGATCTTGATCTGAAGATTGCTCTTGGGTTGCTTGATCTTCCTCCAAGCGTCGCACAATTCAACGTCTGCTGCGTCTGAAGAGAAAAGCAAATAAATGCCAAAACAGAGAGCAATTGAACTCCAAAAATCAAATAAAAATCACCATTAAATAGATCTCAATTTTACAAATTTTTAGAAACTGGAATCACTCAAATCCGAGTTACGATGCAAAAGATATAGCCTTTTGAAGTTTGAAATAAATCTCAAATCGAAAAATCGTAAATTCGAATTTAACAGATTTATTTTTATACTGAAAAATCGATTTATGACGTCAGCGTGACCTCATGATGACGTCATCATCACCGAATTTCCAATCGGATTATTTTTCCAATTGAAAATATGATTATGACGCAAGCATGACGTCAGCGTGACATCAGCGCTGGACTGAGCCAATCAGAACTCGACACGTGGCCTCGGCGCATAGACCTGGTCCACGAGACCTCCTCTGTCCACAGTGAACCGGCGCACGACGCCTCGGTGCCTGCGCCTCCACGCGGCGGCACCCGATTGGCCGCGGCGACGGCGCCATCTGATGCATTCAGATCTCATCGGGCGGCTGCTGATCGAAGCACACGCGGCAAGATCTGAACCGCAGGATTAAAATCTAACGGACCGCGATTAACGAGGGCTTACGAATCCACGAGACCACGCGGCTGGATCGGAGGCGTTGGCGATGATCCGACGGTCCAAATCCTCTCCGCGCAAATGGCGCCGCCGAGACGAGATCCACCGGCGATGAAGACGACGATCCTCCACACGGCGCTCCGGCGAGCTCGGGCAGCGAGACCTTGCGCTCTGCTGCGGTGCGGGACAAGGACCTCAATGCACCGTCGGTTCCTTAAATAGGCGGACGGAGGAGCGTGCGAGCGGCGGACACGGACTCCGAGTCCATCGGCGACACGGCGGCGCGGCGGAGGAGTTCAAACGAGGCGACAACCAAGAACCCTCCGATTGCCAGCGAGCGGCCCAGATCGACCCGACGCAGCACGATCGAATCGGTCCAACTCGAAGCGACGGATGAGATCTCCTCTTACTCTAAACGCGCCGGCTTAATCGGCGCCGCTGATCTTGATCCTACGGTCCTCTGCGCTTAGGGTTTAGGTTTCTGCGCGATTGCTTCCGACCGCCGATTCAAGATCAGCGGTTGGCGCTAAGCTTCTAGAAGCAGCCGTGGGCTCTTGTGGGCAGCCTGCTGCCACAGAGATGGGCTACGCCCGATCTTTATTAATTTGATTTTAAAAGATTTCTTATTTAAAATAATTACAAAAATTCATTTTATTTGTTTTAGACAATAAAATAATCGGGAAAAATCCAAGAAAAATCTCAAAAATACTTTGAGACATTCGGACTCAAATAAAATATTTTGGCAAAACTTTATTTTAACTTGGCACAGATTTAAATACTTTTGATTAAAAAGCAATAAACTTGAAATAACATTTAATTCCAATAAATCGAGAAAAATCCAAATAAACTCAGAAAATCACAAATGCACATTTAAGCAATAAAATAATATTTGGAAGATTTTGGGATGTTACAAACCTCCCCCTTAACAGAATCTCGACCAGAGATTGGGGCTAACTAGAGAATAGGTTAAAATTCGACTTCAAATCTTCTTCTCGCTCCCAAGTGGCTTCACTTTCGGAATGATTGCTCCACTGAACTCTGCAAAAGCGAATAGACTTGCTTCTGGTCTTGCGCTCCATAACATCCAAAATTCTGATCGGTTGCTCTTTATAAGTCAAATCTTCTTGCAGCTCTATTGCATCCAACGGGGTTTGTTCTGTTGGCACTCTGAGACACTTCTTAAGCTGCGACACATGGAATACATCATGCACTCCTGCCAAGGACTGAGGCAACTCTAACTGATAAGCTACCTCTCCTCGACGGCTCAGAATCTTGAACGGACCGACATATCTTGGTGCAAGCTTCCTTTAACGTGAAATCTCTTAACGCCCTTAAGAGGGTAACCACGAGATACACATGATCTTACGGTTCAAAACTCAAATCTCGGCGACGGTTGTCTGCGTAGCTTTTCTGTCTTGGTGTGCTATCTTCAACCTCTCTCGATCATTGCGACTTGACTTTCGCTTCCTCGAGAATGTCCGCCCAAACACCAACGCTCTCCGTTTCATTCCAATTCAACGGAGTACGACAAGCACGTCCATACAACGCCTCGAATGGTGACATCTGTAGGCTAGCTTGATAACTATTATTATAACTGAATTCTGCATATGGCAAACATTTATCCCATGACATGGCATACGCTAAGGCACGAGCTCTCAACATATCCTCTAAAATCGATTTACTCTTTCGATCGACCATCATCATGCGGGTGATATCTTTAGATCTTGAAATTGAGACGGTTCCCATTGCTTCATGCAACTTATTCCAAAACCTTGAGGTAAATTGGGTACCTCATGCGACACAATCTTCTTTGGCACTCCATGCAAACATACAATCCTTGACATGTACAATTACGCCAAGCGATCTCGGTGTAAGTGGTCTTTCTTGGGATGAAATGGCGACCTTGGTTAGACGATCCACGATAACCCAAATGGAATCGTAACCTTTACGAGTCTTAGGTAAACCGGTGATAAAATCCATTCGATTTCTTCCCACTTCCATTCCGAATTTTTAACTACCGCAATGCATCCGGTGGTCTTTGATGCATGGCTTTTACCCTCGACATCGTCGCATAAAGCAACATGTTCAGCTACTTCACGCTTCATATTTGTACCGAATCTCTCTTTCAAATCTTGGTACATTTTAGCACTTCTGGATGAATTGAGTACTTTGAATCATGCGCTTCCTCAAGAATCAATTGTTTTAATTCCTTTTATCAAGCACACAAATTCGGCCTTTGAAGAACATAGTTCCTTGTTCGTCAGTGAAATCTATGGCTAGGCCTTCTTCCTTTTAGCCTTGATTTTTGAAATTTTATCGTCATCTTGTTGACCTTCTCTAATCTGATCCTCTAATGTTGGCTTCACTTCTAGCGCAGCTATCATTCCTTGCGGAACGACTTCCAATCTTAGCTTCTGAAATTCCTTGCATAGTTCCGGTTGATCCTCCATTGACAATGCATTTGCGCTATGGCTTTTTCGACTCAGGGCATCTGCCACCACATTGGCTTTTCCAGGATGATAATGGATTCCCACATTATAATCCTTAATTAGCTCAAGCCATCTTCGTTGTCTCATATTCAGGTCAGATTGAGTGAATATGTATTTGAACTCTTATGGTCCGTATATATCTCACATCTATTTCCTATGAGATAATGGCGCCATATCTTTAAAGCATGCACTCGACTAACTCCAAATCATGCGTTGGGTAATTCACTTCATGTGGTCTCAATTGTCTCGATGCATAAGCAACGACTTTGCCTTCTTGCATTAACACGCATCCCAAGCCTTGCTTGAAGCATCGCGATAAATGTCAAATCCATTACGCACATCGGCAATACTAATACGAGTTGTTGTTAAACGCTTCTTTAATTCCATGAAACTTTTCTCGCACTCTGGCGTCCATGCAAACTTCTTTTCTTTCTTCAACAAGCTGCGTCGGGGTTTAGCAATTGTCGAGAATCCTTCTATGAACCGACGGTAATATCCGCCATTCCTAAAACTACGGATCGGGTAATGGACTTGGTGGCTCCCAATGCAACACTGCGTCCACTTTCTTTGGGATCAATCTGCGACTCCTTTGGTAGTCATTACATGACCGAGAAATTCAACTTTCTCCTTCCAAAATTCACACTTGCTAAACTTAGCATATAGTTGATGCTCTCGCAGCCTGTTTAAAACCATTCTCGGATGTTACGCATGCTCTTCCTCTGTCTTGAGTAAACCAAGATATCGTCTATGAAGACTACAACAAACTTGTCCAAGTAATCCATGAAGACTTTATTCATCATGTTCATGAAATATCTTTGGGCATTAGTCAATCCGAATGACATGACTGTGAACTCGTAATGTCCATATCGCGTAGAAAACGCAGTCTTAGGTACATCCTCTGCTCGGATCTTCAACTGATGGTATCCTGAACGAAGATCTATCTTGGAGAAAACTCCAGCTCCTCTTAACTGATCAAATAAGTCGTCGATCCTGGGCAACGGATACTTATTCTTGATCGTTACTTCATTAAGTGCACGTAGTCGATGCACATTCTAAGACTTCCATCCTTCTTGCGAACAAACAAAACCGGGGCTCCCCACGGCGATGAACTTGGTCTAATGAAACCTTTCTCTTGTAGTTCCTCAATCTGCTTCTTCATTTCTACTAACTCGTCGGTAGGCATCCGATATGGTCTCTTTGATATCGGTCTTTGTACACGTGCTAACTTCGATGACAAACTCGATATCACGATCGGTGGCAATCTGGCAAATCTTACGAAATACATCCGGATATTCTCGCTCTTGGCACATCTTCCATCTTGATGGCTTTCACATTGTTGACCGTTAATCGCCCGTCGAATCTGCGGTCGCTTGAAACTCCACTTTCTTGCCACTAGGGCCTTCCAAGGTCACGATCCTTCGCCACAATCTAAAACGACCTTATGCTTGGACAGCCAATCCATTCCAAGGATGGCGTCTAGGGATTGCGCATCTATCAAGATAAGATTCGCTAGAATTCTATCCCATTCATAAGCAACTTAGCTCCCAAACACCCAAGGCTAGATCTAAGCTCGGATCACGGGGCTTGGACTAAAACACACTTAAGATTCACCACTTTAAATCCATTCTTGGTTGCAAAACTTTGAGAAACAAGCGAATCGAAGCTCGAATCAAACAAAGCAGAGCAGTGCTTGAGTTGACCAGAACTTACCCAAGATCGACGTCTGTAGCTTCCTGAGCTCCATCAGCGGTGATGTGGTTGATTCTTCCACGCACTGTTGATCTGCGGCGTTGCTCGAGCTTGGCTTGGTGCACGATTTCCTCCTGAGGCTGGTGCCTTGGCCGGTGTTGTTCCCAGGTTGAAACGAACTGGTGTGATGCCTCCCTTCTGTGGACACCTATTTGAAAAGTGCCACGGCTCATTGCAAGTATAGCATCTCTTCACTGCAGATGCTTGATTTCCCACAGTGCATTGTTGCCTTGCGCTGAGTGCGAAATTCGATTGGCGGGGCGAGTGCGAGGGGTTGATGTCCTGTTCATACCGTGGTGGTTGGAATCTAGCAAATTCTTGTGGTGACATCCTCAAGCGTAGATGGTTTGGGCGTCCACCCTGATTGTTCATCAAGCGCTTACGGTTTTCACCTAGCTCTTTGCGCTTATCCTCTAGGATCAAAGCCTTATTTACCAGCTCCTGAAAATCTGGGAAATTGTGGGTAATCAGTCCCACCTGTAGTCCTGAGTTCAGTCCCTTCATGAAACGAGGTATGCGGCTTTATCTGTCGCTACGTCTTCAGGGCATAGCGAGCTAACTGAGTAAATTTGTTCAAGTATTCGGCCACTGGTTGGCCTCCTTGCTTCAAAGCTCTGAACTCCTCCTTCTTAAGATCCATCATTCCCTCTGGGACATGATACTGGCGGAAAGCATTAGTAAACTCCTCCCAGGTTATCTCCTGTGGGGCTCCATGAGCGGCACAGTAGTTCTCCCACCACTCTGCGGCGGTCCCTTCCAGTTGATGAGAGGCGTAAAGCACCTTCTCATTTCCTTCACACTGAGTGATGTGCAGCTTCTTCTCAATGGTCCTAAGCCAATCATCGGCTTCCAAAGGGTTCACGTTTCCAGAGAAAGTTGGTGGCCTAGTCCTCATAAAATCCGATAGCTTGGACATAGGTCGAGGTCCACCATGATTGTTCTGAGTTGCAGGATTGTTGTGGTTTACTGCTGCATTGGTCATCTGCTGCATCTGCTGCATCATTGTCTGCATCAGTTGAGTCTGTGCTGCAAGGAATGCTCCCAGATTCTGCATGTCCACTGGCGGTGGTTGAGGGCTGCCTCCATCATTGGGATTGTCATTCGGACGCAGTCCACTTCCTGAAGCACCGTTGTTTCCTCGAGTATTCACCATCTGATGATTGCCTCTTAGGTTAGGAAAGGTAGATATAGCATAGATGAGAAGTAAGAATTTCTAAAGCGGGGAGATATGTTATACCCAAACTGAACAATTCTTTATTTAACTTGGTATGGTGCTTATTTAAGCCTACAAGCTTTGCAACACATACTGCACACTCAGCAATACAAAGAAGCAAACTAAACACGAACCTTAACGTCAACTAGAAAGGTAAAGGCTAACTTAAAGACGCGACTCACACTCGAGTCTCAACACAGCTCCAAGGCTGACACTCACTCATCCGACCACCACAGGTGAGGCCGATCCGGCGCATACACCGGCGGATGGCGGGCATCGGGCGAACCTATCACGGTGACCTACTCTGGGTCCTCTGCAACAACGGGTCTGCACTCCCCTCTGGTTCCCACTCGCTCCTCTGGATCCTCCTCGGACTCCTCGGTGGCTCCTGAACTCCCACGAGTCACGCGCTCGGCTCGTCCTCAAGCGCCTCCGGGGCCTCTCCACTCGGTGATCATCCCGATGGTGAAGCACGGTCACCTCGAGTTCTGCTCTGCTACTCACGAGTGCCTCGTACGCCTCCAGCTCTGGGTAGTATCTCTCATGTGATCCTCCAGGCAAGGCGAACTCGCAAGGTGCGTCGCGATGCACACTCGCTCCCCTCAATCCGTCGTCTTGGCGCGCTTGAGCGTCTGGGTGAAGGCGGAACAACGAGTCGTGAAGCTCGTCGGCGTAGTCGCGGCGGACACGGCGAAGAGCAAGGCGGCGACCTCTGGATTGCAACCTCGTGCGAGAATCTTACTCGCGGAGATGTTGATTGGCCTGCTAGCTTCCTCGTTCTCCGGCGTAGATGATCAACTTGCAAATGAATCCTCGGTGAACACCATTCACCGCCCACCGCCTCCTCGGTAAAGTGGACGATAGAAGCCTCAAGCGTCAAGTACTCTCCACAGCTCCATGGCGTAGCCGCCACTGCTCCTCAAAGGTCGAACGATCGGCATCCGCTTCACAAGAACTTGGAATAAGTTCTCCACCCGAACGGCAAGTAAAGCGGGTAAATTTAGCAAAGGCGAAGTAGAGAATGAGATGAGTCGAGAGGGTTTTATTAGTCAAGCTTAGATTTTCTTTTTAGAAAATAATTTTGGACACACTCAAGACACCTCCAAACTATCTAGGCCAAGACCTACAACAAGGTATGCTCGATACCACCTCTGTAAGGACCGAATCCATCGATTCGAACCCACCGTGTTCTTGCACTATTCCGGGATCAACGCTAGTGCACACACTTAACATTGGTACATATCACATCATACACAACGATAATAGAATAATAGTTCATTTATTGATATAGCTAAATGTATGATCTTATGACCAACTTACATTATTAAGCCACGCAGGCAAGGCGAGAATATAAGCTAATAATTAAGCGTGGAAAGTAGAAGCGTAGATAGCTCATCGGTTCACCACAGCAACCGACAAGGCTCGGACCCTAATGACTCGTGTCTTCTTGGACTTCATCTTCCAACACAGTGTAGATTCTTCAACTGTTGATTATTGTTGTTTGGCAAGGGTGAGTACTTAAAGCACTCAACAAGTTGTGCATGAAATGCGCTTCTATTTATCTATATGTAAGGCTTATTCCAAAGGATAGGCTATCATGGCTATTTTGCAATAAGCGGCATTTATGAACAAATACAATGAATAGATTGTAAAGAATGTAAAACAAATAGCAATAATAAATAAATTCAGATTTCTCAAGTAAACCAAGTTTCCAATCCTAAATCAAGTTCCAATCTTCCATATGGCCATCCCGCCATCCCAACCAAGTTGTCCAATTTATTAATCTAACCCTTAATCAGTAATTCCGAGCATTGCTCAATACATGAGCACGGCTATCCGAATAGTTTCACACTCTGCAGAGGTTATGCACTTTACCCACGTGATACAACCAAACACCACAAAGGCGAGAGATTATAACAAAGCCTTTACAATGCTCTATCTTAACCCGATACTACCGCTAAGGTTTCAACATCGGCGGTCTCAGAAACTCACATCCGTGGCCCCCTCTTGCGCCATGTGAATTACACCTGACCCGGAACTCACACCGACCACGATAGTATCAACATTAAGACTTTGCAAATTACTCACTAGGTGGCCCATACGGACATGTGGTTGCATGGTTGACTCAGTCAAAGGCTTGCAAGGTTAAGTCCTTAGTGTGATCAAGGCAAGACATCCACATACCATCGCCCATCGGGCCCACCTTGGCCTCCTCGCCCTTGCCACTTGCCCCAATCTAAGTTATCATCACCCGCTTGATTACCAAGCACCACGTGCCATCAACAATTCAACATCGTTGCGTGACATGACTCGCCACAACAACTCAATCTCATCGTGTGATCCCACATGACACACAAGTTCATAATATTGTTCCATATTCCATTAATCAAGATTAATTATCAATGATTACGACACATGTGATGACGTGGCATGGCTAAGCAACTAATACGGTCTAACCTCCAATGTTGATCATAATTATTAATCAACTATATTAAACCAATCTAGGGTGACAATGGTTCATGGCATAAAATGACAAGGTAGGGTATAGATCAATCTGGTATTTTAGCTAAACCCAATCTAATTTGAAACAATTGTATATTTGAAATATATGCAATATTGTAAAACAAACATAGCAATTTTATAAACATGGGTTCAACATGATCAAAGCACAACTTGCCTTGGAATAGGTCCTGATCTTGATCTGAAGATTGCTCTTGGGTTGCTTGATCTTCCTCCGAAGCGTCGCACAATTCAACGTCTACGCGTACCGAAAGAGAAAAGCAAATAAATGCCAAAACAGAGAGCAATTGAACTCCAAAAATCAAATAAAAATCACCATTAAATAGATCTCAATTTTACAAATTTTTAGAAACTGGAATCACTCAAATCCGAGTTACGATGCAAAAGATATAGCCTTTTGAAGTTTGAAATAAATCTCAAATCGAAAATCGTAAATTCGAATTTAACAGATTTATTTTTATCTTCGAAAAATCGATTTATGACGTCAGCGTGACCTCATGATGACGTCATCATCACCGAATTTCCAATCGGATTATTTTTCCAATTGAAAATATGATTATGACGCAAGCATGACGTCAGCGTGACATCAGCGCTGGACTGAGCCAATCAGAACTCGACACGTGGCCTCGGCGCATAGACACAGTCCACGAGACCTCCTCAGTCCACCGTGAACCCGCCGCGACGCCTCGGTGCTGCGCCTCCACGCGGCGGCACCCGATTGGCCGCGGCGGCGCCATCGATGCATTCGGATCTCATCGGGCGGCTGGCGATCGAAGCACAGCGGCAAGATCGAACCGCGAGATTAAAATCTAACGGACCGCGATTAACGAGGGCTTACGAATCCACGAGACCACGCGGTGGATCGGAGGCGTTGAGCGATGATCCGACGGTCCAAATCTCTCCCGCTGCAAATGGCGCCGCCGAGACGAGATCCACCGGCGATGAAGGCGACGATCCTCCACACGGCGCTCCGGCGAGCTGCGGGCAGCGAGACCTTGCGCTTCTGCTGCGGTGCGGGACAAGGACCTCAATGCACTGCTTGTTCCTTAAATAGGCGGACGGAGGAGCGTGCGGGCGGCGGACACGGACTCGAGTCCATCGGCGACACGGCGGCGCGGCGGAGGAGTTGAAACGAGACGACAACCAAGAACCCTCCGATTGCCAACGAACGGCCCGGATCGACCCGGCGCGGCGACGATCGATCTGTCCAACTCAAAGCGACGGATGAGATCTCCTCTTACTCTAAACGCATCGGCTTAATCGGCGCCGCTTGATCTTGATCCTACGGTCCTCTGCGCTGGGGTTTAGGTTTCTGCGCGATTGCTTCGACCGCCGATTCAAGATCAGCGGTTGGCGCTAAGCTTCTAGAAGCTTGGCCGTGGGCTGCTTGCGGAGCGGCCGCCTGCCACAGAGATGGGCTACGACCGATCTCTGTTTAATTTGATTTTAAAAGATTTCTTATTTAAAATAATTACAAAAATTCATTTTATTTGTTTTAGACAATAAAATAATCAGGAAAAATCCAAGAAAAATCTCAAAAATACTTTGAGACATTCTGGACTCAAATAAAATATTTTTGGCAAAACTTTATTTTAACTTGGCACAGATTTAAATACTTTTGATTAAAAAGCAATAAACTTGAAATAACATTTAATTCCAATAAATCCAGAAAAATCCAAATAAACTCCAGAAAATCACAAATGCACATTTAAGCAATAAAATAATATTTGGAAGATTTTTGGGATGTTACAGAGGACGAGGAGGCCTGTGTGCCATTTGCATCTATCGTTGACCAGCACGCCAGAGACTGGCTAAGAGCAAGGTCAAGTGCCACGTCTTCCGGCACCGTCTCCTTTACAAACCCCGCGGACAAGGAAGTCTACCAACGCCTGGTAAGATATCCAACTTCCTATTTCGTAAGTGAAATAACTTGTCGGGATCTTGCAGGTAGCGTTGAGTACACAATCTTCCAAGGGCACTTTTTTGCCAGACAGGGAGAAAGATGTACTCTCTATGGCCTTGGGAAACAAGGAACACTATGGTCACACGCGAGGCATGGGGGTTTTTGTTCCCTAGAACTCGGGATTCCCAGACGATTCAGACAAATATCAGAGTAGGAAGAGAACCAAAGCAGAGCGAGAGGAACGACTGGTACAAAAGATTAAGGAAAAACTAAGAGAAGAATTCAACAATAAGATAAGAAGCCACGAGGAAAGGCTCAATAATCAGGACTACCGACAGCCTGCGCAAGTCCCAGATGTATGCGCGCAAACCAGCCCCACTACCAAAAAGAGCAGCTATGCGTCCGCCACAACAACAGATGAACATGGCAAATTTCCTGTCTGTGACATCAAGGTACTTATATATATGTCTTGAATGCTCCATACAAATCTATACCCCTTTATAATGCACCTAAGCAATTTTTTCTACGTCCACCCTAAATAATGCACCTCATTAGAGATGGCCCAATGTTCGTGCACCCAGCAAAACGTCCCCAGAAACTTGCATTCATCAAAATGAACGTCTCAGATCTTTCCTCAGTTTTGCTCACCCACATCCGATGGCCATTATTTAGTGTGTCTAATCATCCCTGTGGCCCACAACAGACCTCCCCCACCTACATATTTGGAAGGAGAGCGAATCAAACAAGGAAATAAATAAGGAGGATTCGCATGCAAGGAAACCAGACTTAAATTTTTTACTGGCCAAAATTGTACGTACTACATATTTGGAAGGAGGGTGAATAAAACAAGGAAATAAACAGGGACGATCCACATGCAAGGAAACAAGACTTGAATTTTTTATTGTCCTGGCATTGTGATCGTATTTTTTTCCGAATATGACCCTTCTCGAGACTTTTTTACGGATCTAGCCCCATAGAGCCTAATTTCAGCGCACGGAGAGCGTTGAATTTTTGTTTTTATTTTTTATCTAAGGAACCAACGGTCTGTGAGTGTTGGTTATTTTTTTCAATTTTTTCTCGCGGAACCAAAGGCGAAACCTTTGTTTAATTTTTATCTTTTTCCTTGCGGATCCAAATGGCCGGCGAGTGTAGTTTATTTTTCCATATATTTCGAAATCATCCTGTGGCCTAGCAGACCTTCCTCACCTCCAAAGATCAACAAGGAAAAGGAAACAAACGTCTTGCAATCAAGGAAAAGGAAACAAACGTCCTGGAAAAGGAAAGGACCATACATTACGTGCTGGGAAAAGGAAACCGAGAGATGGGGCAGCACGGCCGGGAGAACGCAGGTCTGCAATGGCTCCACGGTCGCCATCGGTAGCTTTGCCGACGCGACGAGGTTGCTGGTCAGCGACCTCACGGCCGCTGTGCCTCGGCAAATTTATAATTTAAATTTTTTTGAAAATAATTTTATTAAGTACAAAATAATCGAAAGTTTTTTTGAGAATTTTTCTAGAATTTTTTAATCTAATGTGCTATCTTTTCAAAAAATCCTTCTATATTTAAAAAAAATGAAGGCAACTCACCTGTAGCTTCTTCTAACTGCAGCCCAGACCAGAGAAGCTTCTTCTCTTCCCTCCCTCCATTAAAGCAAGAAAGAAGCTCCAAAGCTCCATCAATCCCACACCAAATCTCCTCTTTTCATCTATGGTGTTAATTCCCCAAATTTCGTGCTCTATTGCCAAAATTTCCTCCCAATCTGATTTGATTCCAAATTATCGTTTCCATAAATATGCTTGTTTCGGGGCTATAAAAGCCGTCGAGTTCTCCTCCACCCCATCGCATTGCGTAAATCCCAAGTGCTCCCTCTTGTAAAATCGCGGATTTTGGAGGTAACCCAAGCCATCACCGTCATCTTTCCCGCAAATTCACTACAACCGTGACTCCTCCCCATAGCGCCGGTCGGGCGATCTCGCCGCACCAATGCCGACTCCATCGCGACCGATCGCCACCCCGGCCTTCCCTCCCCCTTGCGCCAAGCCCGGAGAGCACGTTGTGCTCTCTGTGGAAGCTACAAAAATAATCTAAAATCGAAAAATTCTTTTTCTTTCTCTTTCTTGATTTAAAATCTTTTGGGAGCCCATTTTCGCCCATTCGACCTCCATTTAGTTCCGTTTTTCTTTCTAAATTCATTTAAAATTCTAAATTTCTCTTTTATTATTAAGTGTTGTATTCATACTTATCTTCTCATTTAATTGATAAGCGGGTGTACTGCCGTCGTAGCGTTAGCACAGGCACTATACTAGTAACTGTTTGGTGCAGTATCTAATTTTGTACCGTTATGTAGGTGGCCACGCGGTGCACTCTCCAAGTGAGACTTGTCTGTGGTGCCATTCTTATTTCGGCTGCTTCGGGCGTCGCGTATCCGTTTATTGAAGGGGCGCTAGTGCATGGTACCCTAGTGGCACCAGGATTCACGAAGGTTAATGTTGATAGTGTAAATGATAATTTCGAGACCGTCCGCTATCGATGCCCCCAAACGACGAGATTGTGACACTAGGGGATGCCAATCGCGCTTTCATCCAGTGGCCTAGTAGTGACATCTCCCTGGACGCCCGTCCTCCATCACCGAAGCTTCACCAACTGCCTGAGTCATCTGCTGTACCTTAGCAGGCCACCAAATCGGCTCTCGTGCCCCTGCATGAAAGGACTTTTAGTGGGATGGTGCCCAGTCGTCTCTCATGAAGACTCCCTATAGCAGAAAGCAAGTCAAGGGCAAAGCGAAGCAGATCACAAAGAAATTGGACTATCTGATTGCCTCGCTGGCCCGAGTATACCAGCTAGGAGAGCCTTTTGTAATAGGGGAGCACATGAAGAACCTTTCTATAGCTTGCATTAGATTGCAGAATTGGTGTATGGAACAAGCTAAAAAGCCAGTGCAAAACCGCATAATGAGTATCTCGGCCAGCTTCAAGCCTAAGCATCTATTCAACAAGTCATCAGGGGGATTCTTCACAGCCGACTTAAAGTACCTGTTTGACATCTTCAACCTCGACGCCCTCGACGCCGTGCTCTTGAGATGCTTGATATTGTAAGTGTGTGCAATCACAGTCTACATTCGTTTAATACCGATAAATGTCACATATATATATATATGACTCAATGCTTTTGCATATTTAGATACATGATCCGTGAAGCGAGATAGAACAAACAACCGGTGGGTTTCCTGGACCCACAGATAGTCTCCAAGCAAATAATGGACAAAAATTTTATATTTGTCGATAAATACGTCGGAGGCCTTGGCGGCTCAAAAAGATAAAGAGTTTATACTTTTACCCCACAACCCAGATTAAGTGCTACTTTGATTTGCACTATGCTCGCAACTCTGTTATGTTAATTGACCATGCCGACATACCTGTGTAGGTTTCACTGGGTTCTCATTGTAATTCATCGATCGACGAATCGGGTTATTTACCTTGATTCCTTACAGAGTGGCAGCCACGACTTAAAACCTATCGCAAAATTACTCACCAGGTAATTAATCACGTTTCCTCCAAAGATAACATGGTCATGTAGGTTGTTCAACGTGTATGCTTCTCCTGGAATAACTGAGGCTAACCTTATGCAATCATGTAGGGCATTCAAAATGTACAAAGCTTATGGAGGGCCTTCTGGCAACGACAGGGCGATGCTGAATCATGATTTTAAGTTTTTAGTATCCGCTATACGCAATAATCCTATATAAATTATGTAATAATGATTCTGGAACTAATCAAATCTATATTTGAAGTGCCACCAGCAGGGAAAGGGAAATAACCGTTGTCGATTTTACGTTTTCCACAACATGGAACTCCTTGTCACTAAGAAAACGCCCAATCAGGTAACAACTACGTTGGAAGAGCTCGATCTGGAGCGAATTCGAGGACAACTTTGTGCGTTCTTGCTCAGTCAAGTCTTAAATGAAAAATGCGAGTTCCACGCTGCCTTATAACTTCATGAGTTGAATTTTTTCTGAATTACCATTTGGGTTAATTGTCAAACTTGTGCTGTGGATTTGTGAATTGTAGTTGTGCATTCAATTAATTGGTTAATGGTATTGAGTTCCATCTGGTTAATATATCTGAGTTCATTTCAGAAAGAGATGTGTCGTGCAATATTAATCTATATGTAATTCGCTTCGCGTTGTGATGTAATTTGAGATTATTGATGAAATGGATGTAATGCTTGTAATCTGAAATGGTTGTAATGTTTGTAATGTGAGTTTATTTATTCTGTAATATGCTTTTTCCTGAGGGCATGGCTAGCATTTCCTGAAGCTAGCCAATAAATAGAAAAATGGTTGTCTGTTGGAAGTCTTATCACATACGGTTTTTAATTAAAAATGGTCTATGATGTAATGATGTAACAGACGGTTTCAAACTAAAAACGTCTGTGGTATTATAACATCGTAGACAGTTTTTATTAAAAACTGTCTGTGATGTTATGATATCACAGACGGTTTTACTTTGAAACGGTCTGTGATATCTTCTATCACAGACGATTTCTAAACTTTCTGTGATATGCCGTAACATCACTGACACATGGTTACAGATGGTTCGGGAAACCGTCTGTGATTACGGTTTCGAACCATCTGTGATAAGTCTTTCTGTAGTAGTGTATCTGTATTCTTTTTTCCCCTATTGAAGTTTACAATTTATTGCATATTTTCTGTTGGATGATGAGTAGATTCCGACATACCCAAGTTTGTTGACGACAACATCGCCGACGACTCAGACTACGTACCAGATAGCGATCAACAAGGCAAGCACCACCTTGATCATTTTCTTCCTACTATTGTAATTACTTACTTTACATTACTTTAGTTAAACTATTATACATGCGCGTACTTTCCCTAAAAACACTATAATGGGATACTGGTAGTTACACCTAGCCACTCATAGAATTTCCTTACTAAATACGGATTTGTGAATCTTGATAACCCAAGATTAAGGTACTTCATGTCGAGGGTTGACATTGAAGTGGCTTGTATCTGTTGTGGTAGACTGAATGCAAAAATCCATACTCTGCCATTACTTTATTATCACTTATGCTTGTCTTCACAAATTCAGCTTGCAATCTATTAAATATTTATCATTCACTTTTGCTGATGCAAAATAACTGTAGAAACCTCCCTATTGTCATGTCCTACATTTTATTTATTTCTGCATTTGCGAAACAGTAAAAGTCTTGCTGAGTACACAATGTACTCAATCTTGCTATCGTTGTTGTTTACTAGGTGATGAAACAAAATACCTCGACGAAGCATATAATAATGCAGGATAAGGGGATTTCCATGATGAAATTTTCTACACTTTACCTTGTGTGTTGCCTGGGGATTTGGGCTAAGGCATACTGCATGATAAAAAATATTTGCACTGCATCTTTATTATGGTTTGTAAGAATGAATCGTAAAACTATACGCTCTCGTGTGTAATACTAATGTGTGTGGATGTGATTTCAATTTGTAACTGTGCGTACTAGCCATTGATCATAGGACTAGTTCTGTATTCACAAGAAACCTATTATTGGTAATTATTATAAAAAATGGGGGCTTTAAAAGTTGGTATCAGAGCCATACAGATTGTAGGAAAAACTCTACTTAGCATGGCCATTAATTAAATACTTAAAAATTTTAACTAACTAAGTTCACAAACAAATTGCAAAATTCGTGCTTTGTTATTTTTATTTTTAATATATATCAATTATTATCCTTTCCATGTCTTGAAGTACCTGTTATTATGTTAGTGCTATGCCCTTGAGGCAATCATTTAGATGATTGTAACATGACAATGTTTATGAATAATAATATGATTATTGGTCCAATGAATGTATATCATTGTATTGATCAACAAGTATGTGACTTGCTTATGAAGCTCTTTACTTATTGATATAATTCGATAAATATCTCTGATCGGATATCATCGTATAGGACAACAATGAATAGATCAGCACATGTAGTGATCGATGATCATGCTTCATAGATCATGGGATATAGAGATATCATCTATACATTGTGGATGCATGTTGAAGAACATGGGTTAGATAGACCATATGGGACAACTGCGAGAATGTTTCATTCTTATGTGTCATCGATGTATCTCATACCTAGTAGATGTATGATCTTTAGACACGAGATTGTCATATTCCCTACATGTGTAATAGTTTTCCTTGGGGCTATCAAACACTACTTCCTAACCGGATAGTTATAAAGGTAGCTTTCATGTTTACTATGAAACGTGCGAGAGGAAGTGGCGATCAAGATGGAATTTGTCACTCAATGAAACGGAGATATATGACAAGGCCACTCGTGTGATATGATTAAGGAAGTGCATGGCCATGCCGTGATTGAGGAGTCAATCACAACTTATTAATATATCACGGATCGAGAGATGGATTGAATCATCAAAGGATGACATGCTTCTCGCCTTGAGTTCAATCTTCATATACTTGGCAAAGGGATTATTACATGAGTACTTTTGATAGGTTCTCATCCGATTTGATCATAGTATATTTGGGAGTTGGCATACTTTGCAAGGAGTCGCTACCAACTATTGGATTGAAAAGGAGTTTTTCAATCCATGTCCAAGCGTCGTGAACCAAACAGGTCACACACTTAAAGGGTGGGACGCATTAATTTGGATTGGATCCATAATTAATGGACCTCGTGGGCTTAGCACGCTGATGGGCCTGGTTTTAGGGTTTCATCTCGTGGCTATATAAGGAAGGGAGGAGGGTGGGCGCAGGGTGTGCTTTCCCACGGTTTAGAAGTGATTCACTCGAAACCCTAGCCTCCTCTTCTCGTTGCCCCTGCCGAACGACCAGGTGCTTGCACACCGACGCACGGCGTTCCATCCCTGGACGTGTGGACTATTGCGGTGACACTGCTGCGACTGCGGCGAGGACAATCCACTACATCGACGCGCGAAGGATTCCGCAAATGCGCGTCTAGTGGTAATCTTATCTGTGATCCCCTTCTTGCGAGTAGCTTTCTGGTTACGCGGTAATTTTTTTATGTGCTAGTGTAGCATATCGCGTTCCTCTTCATATTACTCCTTATCTACTCTGATTTAAAAATTCTAATCCTTTCCTTATTAATTAAACAGATGGACTTTGTACCATGCCATGAATCCAACCATGAATCCAACAATTGAGAGGATGCTGGTTTTATGGGAGTCTTGGTGAAGATGATGGATAACACTGATTATAAAGAGAATCCCTGATATGTGGTATATTATGTTCCCCTTAGTTCCATCACTGTCAAGTATGTCGCTCGAGTCCATATTCCAGCACAGGCTCCTTACGATGAAGCCGAGAGCTTCTTTGACGGCTACGGATCCACTCTGGTCGCTGTGATGAGCGAGGGCGCATACCCTGCTATCATTCATCTCCACCACACCTTGCCAGAGCTAAGTAAAGCATATCATCTTTATCCTTCTCGCCTACCATTTGGAGAGACTACCAACCCTGAGCCCTCCAGCATTCGCTATGGGAGACTCCGTAGCCTCGTGGAATTCCTGAACACATCCGATGCACATCATCGCCTGATTGCACACGAGTCGGTAGAGTCTCATCGCTGGGTGGCGTACCTTGAGGGAGTCATCGCACCCTCCGTGAACATGGGATTCATTCCACGTTAAGTTTTGGGAGATGGTCCACCTCCAATGACACCCCCTGCATGTGTAGCTACTACCACACCTCCAGCCCCTGCAGCACCTTCTACCCATCATCGCACTGCTTGTATGTCTGTGGGTGGTAGTTGTCCTCATCTTGCTTGTTGTGGCATTGATCCTGGTCCTTCCAGTTACTGTTGTCCTCGATCGAAGTAGGTGTATCGCCGTTTTAACACTTTTCCTGCCGTCTCGGTAGGGAGTTCTTTAGATAAGCCCCCGATGCTGAAGGATGGAGATCTTGACACAACATTTCTAGGATGGTAGAGACCAGTGATTAGGTGTAGAATATAAGTCGTAAAAATAGTTTAGTGACCCTATGTTATGTAATGAGAAGGGTAGCCTTTTTGGTAATGTACGACTATGGTTGTAAAATATTATATTTGAATAAAATCTTTTGGTTGTGAGAATTTTCTACATTTCTTGGATTGTACTCGTGAATATTTAGCCTTAAAGTTAAAATTTTCATGTGACTCAACCCTTGCAAGAAATAACAATTAAAAAATATGCTTAATAATTATCTTCTCTTTAATATGAAACAAAATAAAAATATCAAGTAACCTTCACTTGAGATATAATATCTTAATCCTTTTGTTACATCATCTCTTAGCAATCTCCTGGAAAGCAAGGTTACTCCAGATTCTCAGTCTCAAAGAACCACTATTCCAACTCCAGCATAGCCAAATCCAATGCATCTTGCGGCAAGAGCATCATCTTCACACCGTGCTAATCGCAGTAACTCTCCACCACCTCCTGTTCAAAACCAGCAAGACTCCATACCAGAAGAAAAATTACCCGAATCTCCAACCATGGCACAATTGCTTGCATGATTGAACAAAGCCGTCAAACACAGTCTTCTCCTTTAACAGATGGTACAACATACCACCAACCTTGGTGCAGTCATCGCCAAGGATGGAAATGGTAATGCCCCACATCACTCTAAGCTAAGCGAGTTTTTGAAAATTCGGCTCCCAACCATCTCTACGTCAATGGATTCTTGGGACGCCGACGACTATCTCCATTCAATTGAGAGTAAATTGGCTGTTGCGCAATGTAATGACCAAGAAAAACTACTCTATGCATCCTACCAGCTACAAGGAGCTACAATAACCTGGTGGGAAAATCACCAAGCTGTAGTTCTACAGGATCATGCCATCTCTTGGGAAGCTTTCAAACAGGCTTTTCGTAAAATGCATATCCCATCAAGCCTTGTGGAAATAAAAATATTAGAATTCCTTGACCTTCACCAAGGAAACATGATAGTGGTAGAATACGTCCATCGCTTGAATTATTTGTCCCGCTTTGCCAATTTTGAGATTACTACTGAAGAAAAGAAAATTGAGCAATTTAGTGATCATTTGAATGATGAAATAAAGTGGACCCTTATCACTCATGATTCCATGACTTTCACACTCTCGTGGATAAAGCCATTCGAGTGGAACAAGGCACCCGGGCGATTGTGGAGTCATGCAAATGAAAGTGGATGGCATGAAAGTCTGCAAATGCTAGTCCTTTCAAACTTGTCACATCCTAATTTTTTCTTTTTACTAATTTATCGTGTTATTTGCGCATTTTATGTTTTTTCTAAATTTATTGGATTTTTCTAGATTTTATTTGAATTTATTTCGAATTAAATATATTGGCCTTTTGTGAAAACTAATTAATTATAGAGAAAAATAAAATAAGGTTTAGCAAAAAATATTTTATTTGAGTTCCAAATGTCTCAAAGTATTTTTGAGATTTTTTTGGATTTTATATCATATTTTAACTATTTAATTTGGCTTAGTTTATTTTTTGGTTTTATTTAAAATGAGAAAATCCTGGAAATCTTCTTGAACAGTGTTGGGCCGGCCCGTATACCTTTGCGCTATGCGGCCCATTTCTGCTGAGGCTAGCCCGTGCGGCGGCTTAACCCTAGTAAGAGCAGTGATCGTTGGATCACGGTATCACGAATGCCCGAGATCAGTTAACGTTGAAGCAATTTGGGCCATTGGATTGCCATGTGTTTGAAGCTCGGTTGTCATCTCCGATTCGAAGAGCACCACCGTGAAGTGATTTCTGTCGATTTGTCTTCAGGAAAGGCTCATCTGGGCCATGGAGTGTTTCTTCGGGTTCGCGGACTCAAGGAAATTTGGGAACTTGCACTAGCTTCACCGGAGAACCACTGGAGCTCGCTGTCACCATCTCGGTTAGAACCGCTGTCGTTTAACCCGCTGCCACCAACGATTTAGGGCACTAGGTGAGGAATCAGTAGCGTCATTAGAACCGCGACACTATGCTCTTCAAGATGTTGCCCTCGCCGATGGTCGTCGGCGACCCTAGGGTTGCGCGCACCACCGTCCGATGTGGGGTGACACTTCGCCGACGCATGTGAGACATGTCACTACCATGTGGGCAGTACCACTGGTGTGGCAAGTACATGGCGCTATTGTGGAAGGGCTGAGTCAGCTTTCGTGGGGCCGCGAGTCATATCGGGGTGTTGTGCCCTGAGCCGCGTTCATAGTAGACCCGATCTGGGTTGTGGACGTGGTCCATGGACCACCGTCACATGTTGGTCGATGATTAGCCAATTCGGTGATGACGCCGAATGATGTCATTAATCCTGATTTCCAATGCAAAAGTAATTCAGTTACTATTTGATTTTCCAATTTTCAGATTTTTATGATTTTTAAATCTTGTAAGAGCCAGTTCTCTCTCATATGAGCTCCGATTGTGGTGATTCAAATTTCTAAAAAAAATTAAAATTGACATCTATTTAATAGTGAATTTTATTGATTTTTAGAATCTGTTCTCTCTATTTTGGTGTTTATTTATTGTTCTTTCTCATTACGTGTAGACTTCAAAGTGCTCGGAGCGTCCAAGGAGAAATGTTGACTCAAGACGAAGGTCCAGAGCAAGACTAAGGGATTTTCTAAGGCATGTTGTGCTTTGATTATGTTGAACCTAGTTTATAAAATTGCTATGTTGTTTTACTTTATGCATGTTATTTTATGTGTATAACTGTTTCAAATTAAATTGGGATCTAGCTAATCTGTCCAATTGAACTATACCCTACCTTGTCACTTGTATGCCATAATTATTTGTGACCCTAGATTGGTTCATTATTAGTTGTTTAATATTAGTAATCAACATGGGTTGGTTAGACCATTTCAGTATGCTTAGCCATGCCACATTCATCACATGTCTTTTGAAGTATCAAAAGTTAATCTTGACTAATGGAATATAGAACTTGATTATGAATTGATGTGTCAGGTGTTGTCACACAATGATGTTGAGTTGTAGTGACGAGGGATGTCATGCAACAATGTTGACTTGTTGATAGCACGTGGTGCTTGGTAATCAACTAGGGTGGTAATCATTTAGATTGGGGCAAGTGGCAATTGGTAGTGTGCCAAGGTGGGCTAGAAAGGCAGAGGGTGTGTGGAAGTCTTGCCCTAGTCATCTTAAGGACTTAACTTTGCAAGCCTTTGACCTGAGTCAAACATGCAACCACATGTTTGGAATGGGACGGATCTAGCTGATTAATTTGTAATGTCAACTTTGGTTCTACTAGTTGTGGTGAGGTTCACCTTTTTATGAACCTAGATGGCGCAAGAGGGGGGCCCTATTGTGGTAACCAGTCCCTTCAGTGTTGAAACCTTAGCGGGTAGCACTAGGTTAAGGCAAAGTATTGTAAAGGATTTGTCATGATTTCTCTGCCGACACACCAAAGGAAGTGTGCTAATGGTTAGGCACAAGGAGAACATCATGTAATTTGGATAAAGAGCATAACCTCTGCAGAGTGTAAAATCTATTCGGATAGCTGTGCTCGTGGTATTGAGCATTGCTCGAGAATTACAGTCAAGGGTTATATTTTGCAAAGAGAAAACTTGGATGGGAAGGTTGGATGCTGTTGGAATGTTGAAATATGATTTAGGGTTGGATGCCATGTTTATCAAAGAAATGTTGAAAGTTATTACTTATTGTTATTTGTTTTGCTGCCCTTCAATCTACTTATTGTATTCATTTACAAATGCTGCTTTACTGCAAAATAACCATGATAGCCATTCCATTGGAATAAGCCTTGCATATAGTTATTTCAGAATTGCATTCTGTGCATTACTTGTTGAGTGCTTTAAGTACTCACCCTTGCCAACAACATCACTAGTTGAGGAGTCTACATCAGCTCTTGAGGAGTACCAGGAGACGAATGTTTAGGGTGCGAGCCTTGTTAGTTGCCTGTGGTATACTGAGGGGTTTATCTATGTTTTCATTCTGCTGTAGTTTAATCTGTTATTCTCAGTTTAGCCTTGTGAGGCATATTCTTGTAAGTTCAACCATAAGATCATTCAACGTTTATTATTTAATATATGATATATTTTATTATTTTTCTACTGTGTATGATTGTGATATTCATCTATGTTGAGCCTGAGTGCACTAGTGTGATCCTGGACAAGTATGATATAAAAAGAGGGTCCGAATTTGCATATTCGGGTCCCGACAAAACCCTGGACTGGGCCAACATCCGATGTTAGTCCTTCTGCTACCCCATATCAGCAAAGACGTCCAAGTCAAGCTTATCGACCCCAAGCTCCTCAACAACAACCACCTGCTCGCCCCTTCAACAATGCCGGTGGGCGTCCTTCGAGTATGCAAAACCCGACGACCAATGTGACGTGCTTGAACTGCAATGAACATGGGCATTATTCCAAAAGTTGCCCCAAGAAAGGTTTAGTTCCACCTAGTTCTTAGCCTGAGGGAGCGCAACAGCGACCCCCAGGTGATCCACAAAGATCTGGAGGACCACAGTCCTTCCAGTTAGCTCCTAATGCTGCACAAGGTCCTACTCGCGGTCGTCTGCATCATGTGACCACTGAGGAAGCAAGTGATGCACCTAACATGGTGTTAGGTACGTTCCCTGTTCACTCAGTACCGACTTTGGTATTGTTTGATTCTAGAGCTTCACATTCTTTCATTTCCAAGGAACTTTCCAAATGAAATGGAATTCATGTTGATCTTTTATCAACCAACATGATAATCTATTCTCCTGAAGCCAAAATCAAAACTACCAGCTTTGTCCTAAAGTCAGCATTGAAATTAATGGAGTATTATTTTATGCTGATCTCATTGTCATAGAAACTCCAGGCTTAAATATAATTCTTGGCATGGATTGGTTATCTAAGCACAAAGGATGTATAGATTGTGCTAATCAATCCATATCTTTATTGAGCCCAAATGGAACCCTAGTTAAATTCTCATCTATGCAAGATACTCGAACTCATGAGCCATTCCTTTGTTTCGCCGCAGTAAAAGAACTCAGTCAAGTATCTGTAGTTTGTGAATATCCCGACATTTTCCCAGATGAATTGCCAGGATTACCACTAGATCGAGATATAGAATTCGTCATCGGTCTTGTGCCTGGAACAACTCCAATCTTAAAATGCCCATATCGAATGCCCCCAAATGAGTTGGTTGAACCCAAGGAACAACTAGGAGATCAGTTGAATAAAGAGTTCATTCACTCTAGTTCTTCTCCTTAGAGAAATCCTGTTTTGTTTTTTAGTAGAAAGGATGGTAGCATGTGCGTGTGCGTGGATTATCATGCTTTGAATGATGTCACCATCAAAAACAAATACCCTCTTCCTTGCATCGATGATCTATTCGATCAACTAAATGGTGCCCAAGTCTTTTCATAGATTGACTTAAGACATGGGTACTACCAACTGAAAATCAAGCCTAGTGATATTCCCAAGACTGCCTTCACCACCCGATATGGTTTATATGAATATGTTGTGATGTCCTTCGGACTCACCAATGCTCCTGCAAGCTTTATGTGTCTTATGAATAAAGTCTATGGAGTATCTAGACATGTTCATCATGGTTTTCATCGATTATATTCTCATCTAAGTCTGAAGAGGAACATGCGTGACATTTGAGCATGGTACTCGTAAAACTCCAAGAACGCAAACTCTTTGCCAAGTTCGAGAAATGTGAGTTCTGGTTGAAAGAAGTAACATTCCTTGGGTATATTCTTTCTGAAGGAGGAATCGTAGTCGATACAAGAAAAATCCAAGTTGTTCAAGCCTGGGAACAACCCAAGTCTGTTCCCCAAATCTGAAATTTTTTCGGTCTAGCGGGATACTATCGTCGATTTATTGAGAACATCTCAAAAATTTCTAGACCAATGACTCAGCTGCTAAAGAACGAAAAGAAGTTCGAATGGACACCTAAATGCGAAATAAGCTTTCAGGAATTGTAAAAGAGGCTAACCACAACACTTGTGCTAGTGTTACCTAATGTTCATAAGAGCTTCGATGTCTATTGTGATGCATCACCACACTATCTTGGTTGTGTGTTGATGCAAGAATCAAGGGCTTTAGCATATGCTTCTCGACAACTATGACCCCATGAATAGAACTATCCTACTCATGATCTGGAACTAGCTGCCCTAGTTCATGCTCTTAAAATCTAGCGTCATTACCTCATTTGTAATCGATGCAATATATACACTGATCATAAGATCCTGAAATATTTCTTCACTCAGCCAGACCTGAATCTAAGACAAAGAAGATGGCTAGAGCTAATCAATGACTATGATCTTAGCATTCATTACCACCCCGGTAAAGCTAATGTCGTAGTAGGCGCTCTTAGTCGCAAACTTCATTGCATCTCCATTGCGGCCCAAACCGACCAATCTGAACTGCAAAAATAATTCCATAAGCTTAATTTGGGTATAACCGAAGAAGGCTACGTTGCCACACTTGAAGTACAACCTACCTTAAAATCTCAAATAAAAGCTGCTCAATTTAAGGCTGCAACCATCACCAAAATTCGAGAAGGAATTGTAATATCCCGTTTAAATTTATTCAGTCATGAGTTGTTTTGCTTGTTTTCGGGCAGCGTGGGCTATTTTGGGGGTCCATTCTTAGTGTTGGACTATTCGTGGGCTGCATTGGGCCAGGTTTTGGCCCAGGTGGGAGGGGGAAATCTCTAACCCTAGCCCTTCCCCCTTCCCTCCCCCTCCAGCTACCCCATTCCCTTCCTCTTCCACCCTCTCCACCCGCCACCTCCTATTCCCACATAGCCGCACTTGCTTGCCTTCCCTAGCCGCGTTGCCTTTCCCTGGGAGCCTTCCTGCTGTTCTTGGAGAAGGTATGTTGCTCCTAGGTTAATTTTGGTGGATCTTGGGATCTAAAAATTAGTGTTTGGATCATTATAATTTCTGGTACTAATGCCGTGATTAGATTGGATGTGGGAAAATCTGGGGCTGGGTGTGGTATGGGTTCGGGCAGCGCAAACCCCCATGTTAGGGCAGAGATTAAAAAGAGTTATAGTCATTTCAAGAGGGGTTGGCCGTTGGGAAAGTTATAGATAATCATCTTAGGTTTATTTAGAGACCAAGATCACGAATTTTGGTTGGGTAGTTTAAAAGTTATGTCTGTTTGATTGAGTGCTGTCCAGAATCTGTGTTTGCTGGCAGCAGTCGTGGAAAACTGCAGAGTAGGGCTATCTAGAAGTTGAATTAAATTTTATAATGACCAGATTGAGTTAGTAAATTTCCTGTATATTTCATAAATATCATCCTTTAATTCATTTGGAATTGTATAAAATTAGCTATGCTATGTTGAATCCTGCAGTCCAGGGTGGTCGCAGATCGGGTTTCAGGGCTAAATATGAAAGGCTAAATGTTTTATTTGAGAGAATTGTTTAATGGATAGTATGTGGGTAATTTTCAGTAGTTTCATAAAGTTCTTGGCCCTTGAGGTTTGGGTTATATGAGTGGAACTTATAACCTTTAAACCATCGAGACAGCAGAGGGACGGTTTTGTTCGCCGAGTGAGAAAGTTATTAGAATTGAGGTAGGGCGTAGGTTCGATGTTGCTAAATTTTATTGCTTATGCTGGAATTGTATTGTTGAGTTGTATGTGATTTATTCTCAGGTGATGTGACTTCAGGAGTGGCCTCAACCTCGCGCCATTCCGCTCCTTGTGGTTAAGGCAAGTGCATGGTAGAATGATAATTTAGTATTGGAATGAATTGTTGTTTAGATTGATAAATATCACCTTGCTGTTTATATGATTAATGTTAATCATTGACCTTATTTATGCTTGTGATCTTGAGATGATGATATTGAGTACATGATGTGGATGGTCACATGGGAATTCATGCTACGGGGTGATTGGTTATTGAAAAGTGTTGCATCACTTGCATTCATATCATTAAAAGTGCATATGAGCTATGAAATGTGCATATGGGCATATAAGCATATTTGCATTGCATAGCATTGCTAATGATGAATGATGGTTAATGTGATGATTGTGATAAATGGTTATGTGGATGAGTCATGAACTTATCCAATGATGACTAATGTTATAAAGGTGTGCACTCAAGCTATACCGGTATAAGCTATGAAATGTGCATATAGGCATATAAGCATATTTGCATTGCATAGCGTTGCTAATGATGAATGATGGTTAATGTGATGATTGTGATAAATGGTTATGTGGATGAGTCATGAACTTATCCAATGATGACTAATGTTATAAAGGTCACAACTCGTATGATATTGTATCTTACGTATTGGTTGAGTCATGGATTCACCCTTGCTAGATTTAAATGTGATAATTGTTTATGTTATTGTTTTATTATGCACTTTGTTGAGTTTTGGACTCACGCTTGTTTTTTTAAAAGTTTGTTTGGGTACCACATGACGACATGGGGAAAAGGGTTGTAGCATCACCTCTTCCCTTCACATGAAAACAATAACCATAGACTATCGCGAATCTTAAATTTATAGTATCACTTTTCCGTCTTGTGGACAAGAGTCGTTGGGTTTACCTTGGTTATGTTTTGCTAAAATAATGAACAGAGCTATGGTTTGATATTGTGGTTATGTTTTGTTAGTTTGGATTGTGGTTCAGTTCCTATCATAATATCAGTTTATCTGTCAGAATGTAGTCGTTATTGTTACTTTATATTTTCTCAAGTTGTTTTATTTAGTCGCTATGTAGATTTTATTTGGAGATGATTTTGGTTGTTGAGGCTCAGTTTTTATACAATAGTGAGCTTGCTGAAATTTTGGTTTATTTGACTATTTAGTTGTCATCTTTTGCATGAGGTAGTGACATTCTTGGCATACAGAATGCCGGGGTGTTACAGGAATGAAGCAAGAAATTGAATCAGAATTCATTGAAAGTTCAGAAGAAGTGCTCATGCATGGAAATCAAATTTATATTTCCAGTGTTCTTGAACTCAAAAATCTCATCCTAAAAGAAGCTCATGAATCACCTCTTTCAATCTACCCCGGAAGCAAAAAAATGTATCAAGATCTCTGGATGGACTATTCGTGGCCCGGCATGAAAAAGGATATTGCTGCATATGTTGCAAGCTGCGACGTGTGCTAGCGAGTCAAGGCCGAGCATCAACATCCAGCTGGACTCCTTCAACCCTACAATTTCCCAAAGGAAATGGGCTGATATTTGTATGGATTTCATTACAGGATTATCGAAGACACAGAAAGGAAATGATTCTATACGGGTTATTGTTGATCGATTGACTAAAGTAGCTCAGTTTATACCCGTCAAGACCACTCACCTAGGGGATAAACATGTTGAGCTGTATCAGGAAAATATTGTGCAATTACACAGTGTGCCAAAAACTATTGTATCTGATTGACGTTCCCAATTCCTCTCGTTTCTGGAAAAGTCTACATAATCTCTTGGGAACGAAACTAAACTTCAACACAGCCTATCATCCTCAAACAAATGGACAAACTGAAAGAACAAATCAAATCCTGAAAGACATGTTGAGAGCATGTGTGCAGTCATACAGCACTAATTGGGAAAAATGTCTGGCATTCAGCCTACAACAATAGTTTTCAAGCCAGCCTTCAGATGTCACCATTTGAAGCACTTTATGGAAGAAAGTGCAGAACTCCTCTCTTTTGGTCTGAAGTAGGTGAAAGGAAATTCTTCGGAACCAACCTCATCCAAGAAGCCCAAGAGCAAGTGGACATGATCAGAAGCCGACTAAAAGAGGCTCAATCTTGCCAGAAAAGTTACGTCGACAATCGTCGATGTGACCTCAGCTTCGAAGTTGGTGATCATGTCTACTTAAAAGTCTCACCATTTCGTGGCATTTGTCATTTTCAGGTTTGTGGAAAGCTAGCCCCTTGATATATTTGACCATACCAAATCCTGAAAAAGAAAGGAGAAATAGCATATAAATTAGAATTGCCATCACAGTTATCTGATGTTCATAAAGTCTTCCATGTATCTCAACTCAAGAAATGTCTTCGTGTCCCAACTGATCTCACTCACTTGGAAGATATCGATCTGCAACCTGATATATCCTATCTATAACATCCAATCTGAATCCTAGAAGAAGCAAAACGTTATACAAGAAATTAGTCTTACAAGATGTTGAAGGTTCAGTGAAGCAACCACACAAAAGACACAACCACTTGGGAACGCAAAGATCATCTCAGGAGAGAGATTTCTTCTAGATCTCGCCAAATCTCGAGGATGGGATTTCTATAAGGGGTAGGTTTGTAACGTCCTAAAAATTTAAATGAAATAAGAAATTAAAATTTAAAATTTAATTATGTTTAATTCTGCATTTTCTAGTTTTTTTGATTTTTTTTGACTTTTCCTGATCTTTGCCCTAAAGGAAAAATCTTTTTAATATTGATTTAATCAATAGATAAGTGATAAAAATAAAAGCTTATAATAATAAAATATGAAAAAATTGTACATAATCTTCAGAAATCTCCAGAACCTTATTTCGAAATTTAAAAAGTCATGTGAACATAATTAATTGTGAAAAGAAAGGTAATTTAATGAAATTTGAATATAAATAGTAACACTATCAGAATTTATCCTGAGCTGAAAATTTTACCTTATCCTTTGAATGCATATAAAAATCAACAATAAAAATATCAAAAATAAATAATCAATTTTTAGGCATTTAAAAATTTAAAAACAGAAAGGCTGAAAATCTAAAATATATATTGTTAGATTTTTTATAAATTAAATAAAAAAGATATTAATTTGAATTTTTTTAAAAACAATATCATTAAATAATAAATCTCTACAAAAAGTTTAAAAAATTTATGATAGAATATCTATCCTCAAATAAATTAAAAACAAAAAACAAAAAATTGAACATAGTACCTTATCAGAATTTATATAAAATCCACACAAATTATTTTGAAACAAAAATTTTACAGAATAATAAAAATTATCTAAACATCACTAAGAAAAATTATCAAAATTTTACTAACAAGTTTCCTAGCTTATTCATTGAACCTAAACTAGCTCTATCACAGTAAAATTTCTGAGTTCATCACTTCTTTCACTAGCACTTGGGTCCCGAATCACTATTCGAGTCCACCCGTCAGTCTCGGCTCTACTCCTTCTTCCTACTCTTGCTGGTTCCCTGAAGCTGAGTTTTGCATTACTGTTTCTTCCGTCAGCATTGCAAACTCGCGGTGTTCAAGGCATCGTTGACGTCATCACCTCCCACGCTACTGCCTTCCCCTCAAATCCCGCTGGTCCAGCCATCCCTTCCTCTGTTCAGGTGCCGCAAGGCTCCCACCGAGTTCACACCTTGGACAGGCTCATCTACACCATTTTTCCATCTATAAATAGCGCTCTTGGGTTCGCTTAGGACTGCCTAACAATACCACTAACCTTCCTCTCGCTACTTCGCAACCGAAACACATCATTTTCTCTCTACATCCTCCATGGCCTAAGAACCCTAAAACTTGGGTCAAGCTCAAATTGAGACGGTACACTAATCTACATTCAAATTATTTCGCATGTTAGCATCAATATCTCATGGGGATCAAAACTCCTCAACACATTTAAGGAAACCTTACAAAGAACTCCATCGCCCCACGGCCTTTCTTCTCTAGAGCCGGTGATTGGTAGCAAGATAACTTGGTTGATCTCCGCAGACATTAACAGGTAAAATATGTTGCTTAGTGCCCCCTAGAAGCTTAGTCTGGAACCGATCATACTAGAATAGCCCTCCATCTCCGGCACGGCTCGCCGCCTCTTCCTCCACTGCGGGTGCATAGTGGTCGATCACCTTTGGTCACCGCTAGCCACATAAAAATCCACCCTTGGGTGCACCTTAGTACGCTCATGCTCACCTTACCCTCGGCCAAGTGAGAGCGCTAACGGATCCTCGTCGACGAGCTTCCCTAGCTCATGCTCTGCCTCTGAGTCGTCGACAAGTGGTCCCATGTTGTCAGTTGGCACAAGCAATTCAAACGTAGAACCCAGTCACTGACAAGGTGGCCCCATCAGTTGGAAAAACTATCAATGGCTAATTAAACCCGGGTAAATGAACTGTGTTGCTGACATGAGGACCCGGGTTAGGTTAAAACATGAATTAAATCAGCCATATTGACTTGTGCCACTGACATATGGGCCACAGTTATCAGTGACTGAGAAAATCAGGAAAAATTATGGAAATTCCGAAAAATCAGAAATTTTGCTTTCTGAATTAAGAAACATATTTTCACATTTTCTCGGATTTTTCCATCCGCAAATATTCAAACCCTAATAACTTTCTCATTTTTTATCCAAATGTGATAAATTTTTTTTCTAAATTCATGTAAAATTGAGTACTTTCAGAATATGAAAGAACGTTTTTGAAATGAACACTCTGTAATTTCGAAATTTAACTTTATAGAGAAGGGTAGAAATATGCACAATAATTTTTTTTGGAAATAAGCTTTGAATTAAATAAAACTAATTTTATTGAAATTCTTAGGCCATAACAAACCCAAATATGTAAAAATATTTGAATTGCAACTTTTTTTAAATCTTTTTTATAAGGGTTAGATTCAATGTGCTAAATGATCAAATATGCATGACATGTGCAAATGAGCCATAAATTGAATATAATTAATTTCTATATGTTAATATGATAGTAAGCTACTTGAATATGCAAAAATATTTAAAAATTGTACTTAATTTGAACTTGTTTCATAAATAGATCATGACCTAAGTGTAAAAGATAAATATATATACACATATATAACTAATAGTAGTATATAAAAATTTAATTGCGAATAAAACCAATTTGTTAATTTTAGCATCCCTGGATGATTCACAGCATGTCATATGTGCACAAGTTTAAACCTACAAGCTCCATCCATATAAAAGAATATATATATATATATATATATATATATATATACATATATATACACACACACACACACACACATATAATGAGAAACTAAAGGCATGATTCATGAAAAGCTAGTTGCTAAAAACTTTTAAAAATTTAACCACCCTGAACGTAGGCATAATCCTAGTATAATATGCTTGGCATCTAAATCCTATTAAGAACACAACATGATGTGCTAACGCTGTATCAAAAATATTGTATATCCAAATAATTTTACCCTCTTGAATTCAAAATTGTACATACAAAAATACATAATTTTATGTATCCTCTTGAATTCATAGAGTAATGAAAAGTAATCCAATGAAAACATGAACACTTATCATAGCTCAACCAAAAACTGATGGTAAGGAATAAGAATAAAAAGACTAAATAAGATTCATATACATAAAATCACGAAACCTAACTCTAAAAACCACACCTGTTTCTATAGCATGTTTTTGTTTGGATCTTCTATCTGTATTCTTTTTGCCCTTGTTGAAGTTTACTATTTATTTCATATTTTGTGTTGGACGACAAGTAGATTTCGACGTACCCGAGTTTGTTAACAACGACCTCGCCGTCGACCAGGACTACATACCAGACATCAATCAACAAGGCAAGCACCTCCTTGATCATTTTCTTCCTACTATTTTAATTAATTACTTTACATTGCTTTCGTTAAAGTATTATGCATGCACGTACTTTCGCTAAAAACACTATAATGGGATACTGGTAGTTACACCTAGCCACTCATAGAACCTCCTTACTAAATACGGATTTGTGAACCATGACAACCCTAGATTAAATTTAGACAATACATAAGGTCAACATGGCTATACACGATTACTTAACAACCATCCTTAGCCATGCTTAGTATAGAACCCAGTTGCTACTTATAATTTAAAAATGTTGGATATGATTAAAAAGGTAGGATATGACATTAAAGGCTGTTGATATTATGGTAAAAACAAAAACAAAACTATGATTTTGACATGGGCAAGTATTGGCAATAGCCGAATGTGCAAGGGCTGGACTTGCACGTATAGTAGGGGGAGATTTCTTGCCCAAGTCAATTTAAGTATCGAACTATTGTGTTGTTTTCAAGCCAAGAGAACTGTACAACCACAAGTGCAGTTATGGGACAACCTTAACCCATTAAATTATCTAGAATTAACTTTGCACATTGGAAGGCTGGAGTAGTACGGGCTCTCCGGGTAGGTTTGCTTGTAAGGGGCTTCCGCACCAAGATGTGGGAAAATGCATACCGATACAATGGTGTACGCCTTGCTATGTTGAGAAACATGAATGGTAGGGATGGACTGTGTAACATCCCAAAAATTGAAGTTTTGGAATGTTAGAGATCAAAGATGAACCATTTGCATTTCTTTGAATTAATTCCAGCTTAATTTGAATTTTCCATAAATGAAAGGATTTAATTTGGCTAAACCATTCATCAAACTAAAGAATTTCAGCTTTAGTTGGGTTCATTGTGCTCCAAGGAATTTTTCTGTATTTTTGGGGATTTTTCTGAATTTATTTGATATTTGTTTGAATTTATTTGGTTTTATTCGGATTTCTGGAATTATATAAAATCGGAAAATGTTTTTAATTTTCAAAACGCTCTCCGGCCGAAATTCCTCCGGCCCGCTCCGTTTTCCCAGCGCGCCGTTTCCTCCGCGTCGCCTCGGCCCGACCCGCTCGCCCGCCCCTTTCGCTCGCCCGCGGCCCGGTGGCCAGCGCGCCGCGTGCCCTAACCCTAGCCGCCGCCGCGTCGAAACCGCGTCCGCCGCCGCCATTGGAGTCCGTGTCCGACACGGCCGTCGAGGCCCCTATTTAAGCCGCCGCACGACCCCCGAGGATCGCCTCCTCGCGCCGCCCCTTTTGCCCCACCTCTCGTTGCCCTAGCTGCCGCCGTCGCGCCGCGCGAGCTCGCCGTTGATCTCCGCCGTGCTCGAGCCCTTCCGCCGTCTTTTCCGTCGTCGCCGGTGCCTCTCCGCCGCCGCCGTCGGTCTCTCCGCATTGCCCGCGTCGTCCTCTCCCCGTTCCGCCTTGCCCCGCGCCCGATCCGGCTCTCCTCCGCCGCCGGCCTCGTCTTCTTCCCCGTGTCCAGTAAAACCTCGCCGCCGTTCTTCTTCGCCCAACCCCAGCCGTTCGATCGCCTGCGTGCGTCTCAGATGCGGCCACGTCTCTGTCGGCCGAGCTCTTGCATCCCCGCCGTCCGATCGCCAGTCGACGCACCGGATCGTGCCGCGTCACCTCCGGCCGCTGCGCCACTCCTCGGCCGTCCGATCTGGCTCTCTCTCCAGATCTGCGCCAGCGTGGCGCTGCGTCGGCCATGCGTCGGCCGAGCCAGCGTCGATCTTGACGTCGGCCGTCGTCGGCGCCGACGGTGGACCGAGCCCGCGCCGTGGACCGAGTCCACCGTGAGCCGGATGACGTCAGCGTTGCGCAATAAATCTTTTTTCCCGTACAAAAATAAATCCAAAAATTCTGATTTTCTGTATTTTTTTCTGAATTTAATCTTTCGGAGGCCCGTTCTCGCTCATACGAACTCCGATTGAGGCGATTCAAGTTTCTAAATTTTTCTAAAATCAAGATCTATCTTCCAGAGCCATTTTTTTTAGTTTTGAGCTTGTTTGAGTCTCTGTTTTGTATTTAATTGGTTTCGTTGCTTCTTTTCCTAGGTGAGCGCTAATTCCGAGGAGCGAACGAAGACTTGAAGACCAAGATTCAGCACTAGATCAGCAAGGCAAGTCGTAACCTTTGATCATATTGATCCTATGTTTGCAAAGTAATTTATTTTATACATTTGCATGCTACTTTGTGTATCGATGCTATTTAATGGGAGTAGATGTATACCTAGTTGACATTATACCACCTTGATTAGTTGTATACCATGTATCCATTGCTAAACCTAGGTTGGGACATTACTAGTTGGACATAAATATTACACCAACATTGGGTTATCGTAGCTATGCTTAGACATGCTTAGATATACATTGGGATTCATACCACATGTTGAAAAATGTTAATCTTGACTTAATGAGATATTGAATCGTGGCCGGTAGCCACTGTTGTAAAATTTGTTGTACCATGGTGGGGTTTGCCATTCGTCTTGGTTGAACGAATTGTTTTTCCTCGGGCAAGTGATCGTGAAGTAAAGGGGGTGATTTCTAGCACATTGGGATGTGGATGTCTTGCCTGAGACAACTTAAGGACTTAATCTTGTGCGCCATTGAACTGGGCCTAATCGTACTACCACATGTCTGGAATGGGACAGACCTAGCTGATTAATTTGTAAGGTCTAGCCTTGAGTACTGCCAATGGTGGTGTGGGTTCCGGGATGGACGGGTAGATTCGCAAGGCGCAAGAGGGGGCCCTAAGGGGCGAAACCTTAGCGGGCAGTACCGAGTTTAGACAGTGCATTGTAAAGGCTTTGTCATGATATCTCTGCGACACACCTAAGGCAGTGTGTTATTATCGATTGCGCGAAGAGATGTTCATGTCTTGTGGGTAAAGTTGTACAACCTCTGCCGAGTGTAAAACTATTCGAATAGCCGCGTCCGCGGTCATGGACAAGCCCGGGAATTTCACACGGGGTATAGTGTATTTCATAAAATGTGGAATTGTTGGGTTGTGAACGGGGAGTTCACTATTGTTTTGTTGTCTATCATTGATCTATCAGTTATTTATTTATGTTTTCATAAATATGCTTTCAATCTATTTATTGTATTTCAATTCAAGTATTGCTTTCTGCAAATGAACTATATAGCCATCCTTGTCAAGCCGTGCATGAATATATTGCATCAATTCCCTACGGCTTGCTGAGTACCTTTGTACTCACGGCTTTATGCCCTTGTTGATCAGTTGTTGAAGGAGATAATGAATCTCATGAGGAGGAATTCTATGAAGACTACGTGGATTAGGAAGGCGTTTCCCCAGACGATTGCCTGTGGCATGTCGAATGGTTCAAGTTATCTTTTCCGCTGCAATAGTATTTGTTTCTTAAGCCCTTAAGGCATAATGGTGTAAACATTGACCATAAGGTCGTTTGCTTTATTCAATAATAATTTGATTCTTGTTAGTTAATTCGTTGTATGGAATGATATTTCATCTATGTTTCCACTGTGTGCACTAGCGTGATCCTGGACTAGTGCAGTATAGACAGAGGGTTTCGGATTTGCAAATCCGGGTCCCGACAGACTGCCCAAAATTTATGTATAAATGATAGGGATGGACTGTCATGTCTTTGTTGTGAATGTCCGCTGTCATAGCAGAGGTTTATCGTCGCCGAGCTGGTGCAAAATTATGCTTGGTAATGTAGGGGTTATGTCATGATCTCCTTGCTGACACACCAAAGGAAGTGTGTTATAGTCCTGGCAAAAGGGGTAGATCATTTCATGTGGGTAAAGCAGTACAACTTTGCAGAGTGTAAAACTTTTAAAAAACTGCACCTGCCGTCATGGGCACTTGGTAAAGTCATCACATAGTTAGAAGTTTTGGATATATTCAAAAAAGGTTTTGTTGGAAATTGTGTTTGGGAAATGTACTCAAGGCATCAGAAAATACGAATCGAACCTCACTTGTTCATTGGACTTAGAGGTGACACCCATATTCCACATACATGTATACTCACTACCACCAATAGTCCTGTGCATGGAGTATTAACCAGGTGGCCCTCACTCAAACAAATATGATCCACCTAGTAGTACCATACACACTTACGGGACCAAGATACTTTTTATTCTTTTTCGAATAGCCAAACTGGGATTGAAACCAACCATTTCGGGCATAACACACGCCGACTGTCTCAGAACCTTGGTATCGCCCACACCCACCGAGTGGTGTGTGTCACAATAGACAAGGAACGTTGGTCGCATGTGTCTACGCGTCAGTCGGTTGAGAGCAATTCCGGGTACCCAGATATGTGACCGGCGCTAGTTCCTAAGATCAACACCTAGCGCCCACATATCCCACAATCGAGATGCATCATTACGCATACACACAGTCTAGGCATTTTACATAGCATAAACATAAACTAGAAGCTATTATAGCTACTTAATATTACAAGTATGCAGTCGACTGGCCAAATATTACACACAAAAGTAATTTGCAGTGGAAATTAAGCATGAAGCAAAAGTAGGACACTGGTATGCCCATCCATAACCCAAAGGCAACCGACTTGGAAGACCCTAATTCATCCATCCAAATAGTTGTCGGACCCTGGTTCGAAGTACAAATCATCAGAGATTTCTTCCGTACCTTCGTCTAATATTATGAATTAAGCAACGGTGAGTACACGTATGTACTTGCAAGACTTTAGTGTAAGTAAATACAATACATGCAAGGTTAATTCAAGGATATCAAGCCACTTCACTAAATTTCATTTTCAGCACAAAGCATATTTCGTTTTCAAGAGAGTAGTTCATCAAACGGTAATGAAATTTAAAAGGGCATTTGATACGAAGCTAATAACAGTAAGTAAAGTTTAATACCATTATTTCACAGCCCTCCTTGGCCATGAACAGCGAGTAAAACACAGCCAACATTGGCTCACAAATACACCAACCCGTCACAACACCGTTTCCAAAGATTTTGCGAAAACAACACTATACTTGACATTATTTCCCTGAGTTGCTCATGACCGTGAGCACGACTAATTAATTAGATCTAAATCTCTGCAGAGAGTGTACAGTTTACCCACATGACGCATTGTAGCAATCATGTCAACCATGCCTCGCGATACCTACAGTACCCGATTTGCTAGATTGTAATGAAACCGTTCAACTAGCTAAAGCCTAGTCTTGCACCAGCCTCGGTGATGACAAGACCTTGCCATAGTCTGGAAATTTGGACCCACACACACAGTACTAACGATGGTTTACGCCCCATCGCGTCCTTTCCCCATTGCAAGACACACAACATTTTATTGTAATGCTTTAACCCCAACACCTCGGTGAAGGGAGCACTTAGGAGCAACACCGTACCCCAGAGTGCCCTTACTACTTCGGCCTACCATAATGCAAGGTTAAACTTCAACTAATCTACTAAGCTAAGGATATCCCATACTAGCACATGTGGTTGCACCATTTCACTCAGATGATTGGGTCAAGTTCAGTCCTTAACCAACCCGGGCATGATTCTCCCCGTAACTATGCTCGAGGTCCCTCCTCACACCTCATGTGTAGACAGGGACTCGGCCACATCTAAACCATAAGTTTTGGGTTGGGTTTTTACCAAAATACAAGGAGACCATAACTCGGCTCCGTACCTTTAAAAAAATTGCACAAGCTTGAATAGAAGTGTACCTCAACATTTAAATGTTGCTCTAACTGAGCATGGCTAAGCATATGTGTGTAGTGTTTCGCATTCGTTACCTGTAGAGACATTAACTAATGTCTAAACCATAAAGCTAATGTTGCAATAGTAGGTAAACAAATGTCAAGGTAACGGTGATGCATACAAATAGGATGTAACTACCGGTGCCCGCAACATAGCAAGTTGAATACAAACATACACGCATGCACATATAGTTTGATTAAACAACTTAAACACCATAAAATATTGGGATCAACATGATCAAAGGAGGGTGTTTGCCTTGTTGTTCATCGTCCAGTATGCAGTCCGAATCGTAGGTGGTGTCATCGTCAACGAATACAGAACAGTCGGTATCTATTCGTTATTCAACAAGAAGCATGCCAAATAGCAAATAACAAATTGTCACTAAGGGAAAAAAGAAATCATATGTAAAAACCAAATGAAACTTACCAACGGAGAATAGGGTAGTATAGGTTTTCAGAGTTATCACTTTGTGCATGATTGTTTCATTAATTCTTTGTTCGTGATTTAGCTCTTCTCATGTATGTGGTACTTTTATTTCTCGAACTCTAGAGGCTAAAATTATAATCATTTATAAGGATATTTTTGAATTCAAGTCGCTAAAATTATGTATTCTTTTTTTATAATTTCAAAGTCTAGCGGCTAAAAATTATTTGTATTTATTAAAACGTGTTATCACATTAACATGAAGTGGTGTGTATGTGTGCACATGTAAGATGTGTCTCATGGGGTAAGCATTAGGTACCATCTAACACATTTTAATCAAGGATTAAGCTACTGTTACAGAGCTACATTTTCATGATTTTTCAACAAGTTGGGCTCTAATTCAAAAGGTATTAGAGACTAGTTAGAAACTATACTACTATTTCACAATTTAACACTATTTGACCCTTCCTATGACATGAATATGTGTAGACAGAGTATAAATCCTAAATATTTCACATAAACAGAAGGTGCATCATTTTAAAAGAATATAAGAATTGATTTCATCAAATTTGAAGTTTATTTGTACAAGTTATGATTATTTGAATTTTTGCATGTATTGAAATTGGCCTATTTAACCATTTGATACAAACTATTCCAAAATTTAAATATTTTTATATATTTAGAAAGCTTGTGACGTCAGGAACATGGTAAAATTAGTTTCATCATTTTTAGACTTGATTTTTCACAATTTTGTATTATGCAAATCTTTTGCCTAAAGCATATATTAGAGCTCATTTACTGCACATTGATGAAAAATAAAATATTATTTAATATTCAGATTCTACAGGATTTTACACAAATTTATAAAAAAAAGTCAATAAATTTGGCATTTTATAGCAAAAGTTATAAGCATTTCTATCAACAAGTGTTTACAAAATTACTGGAAATTAGAAAATTTCCGAATATGGAAAGTACGCCTTCCTTTATTGTAAATGTATTCCATTTTTGGAAAGTGTTTAAAAATGTTTTGTCGTCTGACATTCGGGCCCCACTGTCAACAACGCTTGAGGGAGGACGTGGGAGAGGCTAACAGCTGGGTCCACGCGTAAGCGGCAGGGAGAGAGCGTGCGCACGTGAGACCAGTAGGCCTGGCCAATGTGTCAACAAAAACAAGCAAAGGAGGAGCGGTGGTTCGGTGAGCGAGAAGGGGTGTTCGCGAACCTTGCGGACAGGTCGACGGCAGCGGTGTGGCCGCGAGGAAGGTTGGCGGCAGAAAGGGGCGAAGCTCGACGGAGGCGACTACCAAAGAGGAAAAAGAAGCAAGTCTTGCGCCAGGCTGAGGTGGGGAAAGCTTCAGGGGGTGAAATTGTATCACCTTGGCTATCCCAGTGCGGTGGAGAGAGGTTGGGGTGGCCTGCCACCATGCGGCCGGTGATGGGGAAGGAGGAGTTTGCGGCAGTGGCTCGGCTGTTTGGAGCTGAAATCAAAGTATTGCACAGGTTTAGGGAACCAGATAGTAGCTCGCTGTGGAAGGAGATCGATTGAAGCTCACCCGTGAGGAAATGTGCAAGGGGAGCGCTTGCCAGCCTCGTCTCCAACCTCGGCGTGCTCACGGGCGATGGGGACGAGGTGCGGGCAAGCTGGGTAATTGGGGACACCCTGAGGTAGCTTTATGATAGAGTCAACAGGGTAGGTGAGCTGCGGCATGGGCGTGCAGCGGAGCGGGCTCGGCTCGGCTCGCTGTGGCTACGAGACTGAGTCGAGCTCTATCACAGCGAGGGATGGGCAGGGGGAGAGGTAGGGGTAGAGGAGGTGGCTGGCCGGTGACCCCCGGTCTGGGTGTGGCCCACCTTTACGGACAGTCGTTGCGGCATTTCATCGAATGCGTCGAGCGTGTACTATAGCATCGCGAAAAAAAGAAATATAGAAATCAGTCAGGGTTTGAAGTGGTTCAACAGTGGATCTAGACTACCCAAAAAATTTAGAAAACATTCATGGACGTACCCCACTAAATGTAGTTTCCATTTTCTTTTGTTTCACGTGATTCTCTCTTGTTATTTCAGAGATATAAATCCTAGAAATTTCCTATTTTCAAATAGTAATTAAATTTTTAAGGCTTCAAAACATTGTGTAAAATTATGAAAAAATTATATTTATTGATCTAAAGTTTTGTAGTATTTTAGAAAATTATTTTCCAGATTGGGTTGTTTGAAGTTTTTAGGAGTTTCATTTGAATGTGTTAAAGTGGGTGAAAAAGAATTGAAAATGATTAAATGAAAACCTCAAATAATTAAATCCAGTTGAAAATCCAATTATCCATTAAAAGGCATGCTGAACCATTTTATTCCATTTTCTCAATTCTTATGGATGTTACAAACCTAGACCCCCCTTACATTAATCTCGTCCTCGAGATTAACTAGACTCGTCAAAGAAGGATGGGAATTTGGCTCTAAGGTGGTCTTCACGTTCCCAAGTGGCCTCTTCTTCGGTGTGGTTGCTTCACTGAATTTTGAGCATTCTAACCATATGGTTTCGAGTATGATGCTCAGCTTCGTCAAGGATGCAAATTGGCTGTTCACGATACAAGAGATCAGGCTGCAGATCGATAGTATCTAAAGGAGTGAGTTCGGTGGGAGCTCAAAGATATTTCTTTAGCTGAGAAACATGGAATACGTAGTGCACATCTAAGAGTTGATGCAGAAGTTCTAAATGATATGCCACTTCACCTCTTTTTGCAATGGAAGATATGGACCAATGAATCGAGGGGCTAATTTTCCATGGACTCGAAACCGTTGAGTACCATGCAGCAGTGAGACCTTGACATAAACAAGATCGTCCACCTCGAAGCTCAATTCGCGACGGTGATTGTCAGCATAGCTCTTTTGACGTGACTGCGCTTCCTTCAAACGAGTTCTTATGAGTCGAACATGATCTTCAGCCTCTTGGATTATTGTTAGTCCAAAGAATTGCTTTTTGCCTACTTCAGACCAAAATAGAGGCGTTCTACACTTCCTTCCATAAAGTGCCTCAAAGGGTGACATTTGAAGACTTCTTTCGAAGCTATTGTTGTAAGAAAGTTCCGCAAATGCCAGGCATTTCTCCCAACTCGTGCTATAGGATAGCACCCAAGCTCTCATCATATCTTCTAAGATCTGATTTGTTCTTTCAATTTGGTCTCCTGTTTGTGGGTGAAAGGCCGTGCTGAAGAATAGCTTGGTTCCAAGGAGCTCGTGTAAAGTCTCCCAGAACCGAGATGTGAATTGGGAGCCATGGTCGGAAATAATTACTTTAGGAACATCGTGTAGCCATACAATGTTGTTCATATAGAGTTTGGCGAGCTTAGCCCCGTTATAAGGGCTATGTATGGGGATAAAATGGGTCACCATAGTCAAACAGTCAACAATAACCCATATAGAATCAAGCCCGTTCGACATCTTTGGTAAGCCGGTGATGAAGTCCATGAAAACTTCATCTCATTTCCATTCGGGAACCCGCAAGGGTTGGAACATCCCCACTGGTCGCTGGTGCTCTGCTTTAATGCATTGACACACATTGCAAATAGCAACATGCGCAGCAACGTCCCATTCCATACCAGGCAACCAGAATTTTCCTCGGAGGTCCTAGTACATCTTGGTGCTCCATGGATGGATCAAAAGAGGAGATTCATGAGCTTCTTTTAGGATCAACTCCTTGATTTTAGGGTCATCTGGAACACATATTCATTGTCCATGCATGACCAACCCATTGGCATTCTCGAAGAATCCTAGTTGCGCATGCTGTTTCATCTTGCACTTAATTTTAGCCTCCCCTTGAGTTGGGCGGCCTTAATTTGTGATTCAAGGGTTGGTTGTAGGGTCAGAGCTGTGACATACCCTATTTCTACAATTGCAAAGTTAAGTTTACAAAATTCTTCGATCAACTATGGTTGATTGAGGAGAATACAGGTGTTGATGTTTTGTAGTTTCTGACTAAGTGCATCGACGACTACGTTGGCCTTTCCTAGGTGATACTGGATGCCCAGATCATAATCTTTGATTAGCTCGAGCCATCTTCGTTGCGCAAGGTTCAGATCTGGTTGGGTAAAGAAATATTTTAAACTTTTGTGATCGTTGTATATCTCACACCGATTGCCGATAAGGTAATGCTGCCATATCTTGAGAGCATGAACGACATATACCAATTCTAAGTCATGAGTGGGATAATTGGCTTCATGAGGCTTCAACTGACAGTAAGCATAAGCCACAACCTTGCCCTCTTGCATTAACACACAACTGAGGTCTTGACGGGATGCATCACAATACACGTCGAAGCTCTTGTGTATGTTGGTCAATGTGAGAATTGGGGCTATTGTGAGTCTTTTCTTTAGCTCTTGGAAACATGCTTCATAAGCTGGTCACCACTCAAATTTCTTTTCTTTCTTGAGCAATTTGGTCATTGGCTTGGTAATTTTGGAGAAGTTTTCGATAAACCAACGATAGTATTCGGAAAGACCGAGGAAACTTTGGATCTCGATAACAATTTGGGGTTGCTCCTTAGCGAGCACATCTTGCACCTTGCTCGGATCAACAACGACACCGCCTTTGGACAGGAAGCTTGTCGAGCAACAAGAGCAAGTGAATCTCATGTTCTAATTCACTCTTAGATTAGATGAGGATGTCATCGATGAACACCACCATAAATTTGTCCAAATACTCCATGAACACCTTATTCAAAAGATTCATAAAAGTGGCTGGTACATTAGTATGTCCAAAGGAAACCACGGTGTATTCATACAAATTGTAGCGAGTGGTAACGACGGTCTTTGGAATATCCCTGGTCAGATTATGAGTTGGAAGTGGCCAAGTCTCAAGTCACTCTTTGAAAAGACCTGAGCCCCACTCATTTGATCAAATAAGTCAACAATTCTCCGGAGTGGGTACTTGTTCTTGATGGTGACCTCATTCACTGATCGATAGTCAACACACATCCGGAGACTATTGTCTTTCTTCTCTAAAAACAGTACCAGACTTCCCCATGGAGATGAGCTTGGGCAGATGGAACCCTTGTCTAGATACTCCTTGAGTTGTTTCTTTAATTCAACCAACTCATCTGGGGGCATACGATAAGGACATTTGGAGGTAGGTGCTGTTCCGGGCAAAAGATTGATAACAAACTCCATGTCCCAATCCGGTGGCATACTCGATAGCTCCTTAGGGAAGATATCGGGGTAATCTCATATGACGGGCACATGACATACCTCCAAAATTGAGAGAGAGTGGAGGGATCGCTGCTGCAAGGTGGAGGCTTGGTAGGAGGAGTAGGTGACATGAACACCGTCGGAATTGACCAGAGAAATAGCTCGGTTAGCACAATCAATATGCCCTCCTTTCTTGGATAGCCAATCCATATCGAGGATGACATCAAGTCCTGGTGAATTTATGTTGATTAAATCACCCTTGAATTCCACCCCATTGATCACAATTCTAACTCCCAAGCTTATATGTTTTGCTCTCATGACGAACCCGGGTGAATAGATTAACATGTTGTTCTCTAAGTAGGTTACTTTGATCTTTTGTCGCTCAACAAATTTTGTGGTTATGAATGAATGAGATGCTCCGGAATCAAATAATACCAAGGTGGGAGCTGAGTGCACAAGAAACATACCCAACACCACATTAGGTGTGTTGCTTGCTTCTTCGGCGGTCAGATGATTGAGACGGCCACGCCTATAGCCTTGGCTGGCTTAGTGGTTGATTGGGTACCTTGTGGGCCTCCATGTCCACTTTCTGGATCTTGAGGACAAGGCGGAGCAGTTTGGGGCTGAGGATGAGTTGTTAGTGGCTTCTTTTGCTAGCAATTACTAGCATAGTGCTCCTTCTCATTGCAAGCAAAGCATGTGACGGCTGTGGCTTTGCTTTGACGTCCAGATGGCTGCCCTCTGCTGTTATATGGTTGAACCGCTGGTGGAGAGGGACGAGAATTATGCCCTTTGCGTCTTGGAGGTGGCGGGGTGGAAAAACAAGCACTGGAGGGCTGCCAAGTGCGCTGTTTTGAGGAACCGCTGCTAGCAGATTTTTGCGCCATCCACTTGTGCTTTCGGCTCTCGATCACTACTTTAGTGCTATCCTCCAGCCGAATAGATTTTTCGACCAACACTTGCATATTGGGGATGTAAAGAGCAGTGAGGGAGTGCCACACTTCTTTCATTGAGGTGCTCCAGGAAGAGAGCAGCCCTCCTTGCCTCGCTCGGTATTTTGTCGGTGACGTCCCAAGCAAGGTAGTTGTAGCGGTGGAGGAAATCCTTGACAGACATGGACCCTTGCTTGAGGTTGTAAAACTCCCTCTTCTTGATCTCCATAAGGCTCGAGGGAATGTGCGTGGTGCGGAAGGTTTCCTTGAAGGCCTCCCAAGAAGTTGCTTGGCCGATGGGCGAATTGCCTTGTAGCTATCCCACCAAGCAGCGACAGCTCCTTGGAGATAGTATCCAGCGTACTGCACTTTCTCCTCATCGCTACACATCGCGATGTCAAGCTTGCCTTTAATGTCGTGGAGCCAAACATTAGCGTCCATAGGATCTGCTGATGAGGAGAAGCTTGGCGGGTGAGTCCACTGGAACTTGCCCAAGCTCGATAGAGGCGGCATGGCTACCATCCTGTCGTATGCTGCGGCGGCATTAAGGTTCTCCGTGTTATGCACCATCCTCTTGAGGAGGTGGGTTTGCTTCACGAGAACCTACGCCATCGATAGTGGAGGAGGCAGCTCTTCACTTTGAGCTTCCCGATTAACATGGGCGCTTCCTGATTAACATGAGCACTTCCTTGCTCTCTTGTAGGCGTGCCAGAGTGTTGTGCCTCGTGGGAGTGAGACCCTGGGTGCAGCGGGTTAGGGTGCGTCGGATTGGGCACCTCACCCTCTGGAATACGGCCCTCGTGAGTTGAACCACTAGCCAACAGTACATGCACGGATCGGGTCATCAGCATCCTATCACACACATGAAAGTTGAGCAACGTATGCATGGCGGATAAGGTATCGACTTGAGATAGAAGCATAATGAAAATATGATGGTTAATCATGTAAATTCAAGTCTGGTAACCAATTTCATGCTCATGTAATGTTGTGGACAGCAAGGACAGATTTCATAGATTACGATAATTTTCAACGACATTAACATAGTTCGGTCTCCTTACATAGGTGAGTTACATCATGGGGTCATTACTAACTAACATTGACCATCACATTAGCGTCTTTTACAAGTTTTGTGCTACAAAAGTACATCACAAGCCAGCTCATACTACAAACCTAGAAGAGAGCTCTAACGGCTAAGTCATCTAGCCTCAATGTAACGACCCCTATTTTTGCATAAATGCTAAAATAAGAATCTATGTGCATACAGTACTAGTCCCATAATCAGTAGCTAGCACACACATTTACAACATTTGGAATGACAACCAAACATCATATTATTAAAGTGGAAGCATTTATACAATGTAATTTTTACAATTCAGAGTATATATATAGCAGCAGAAGAAGCAAAGTCTTGTAGTGTGCCCATACAACCCTCAGGCAATTGACAAGGCATAATCCCTAGAAAGATTGTTTCATTGAAGTTCCCGTATTCTATGACAAAAAGTAATCTTCGGATCCTTGCATTCTTTTCCACCTAAAACAACATAATAAGCAAGGTTGAGTACTTTCGCACTCACCAAGACTTAAGGTGGTATTTGCAAAGTGCAGTAATGCATGTTATATCAAAGAAGGATTTCTACGGTTAATTTGCATAAACCGAGATTGAATTTCTAAATCAAGTTGTAATTTACAAATGGAATTTGTAAACCAAGTTTGACAGATATGATAGTAAGTAGGTAAAGCATAAGTAATAACTCACAGTCCTTCACGACGTGAACATCGAATCGTCCACTACCAACAGGTGATACAAATCTGCAACAATCACCTTCCAACAAATGTCTCCAATCCAAACCATTTAGAAAATACCAAAACTTGTAACTATGTGATAACTTTACCAAGTTTCCTTAACCGTGGGTGTGGCTTTTCAAAAAGATTTACACTCTGTAGAGGTGTACAACTTTACCCTCAAGTCATGACCTTTTTCTTTTTGCCGTATGTTTCACGCACCTTTGGCGTTGTGGTCAGAATGTTCATGACGGAATTTGTAAGAGCAAGTTGACTAATATGAAATAAGTAAAGCATAAGTAATACTCACAACCCTTCGTGAATATCGAATAATCAAGAAATGGAATCCAACAATGTCAGCCCTTTGACATAAAGCAATAGCTGCTGAAACAAGCTCAAACCAAAACCCATTTTAGAAAATACAAAGCATTTAACTAGTGCAAGTTCACCAAGTTTCCCATGACCGAGGGGACGGCTAATCGATTAGATTTACACTCTGCAGAGGTGTACAACTTTACCCACAAGTCATGACCTTTTCTTTTTGCCGCATGTTTCACGCACCTTTGGCGTGTGGCCAGAATGTTCATGACGAAAACCTTTACTTTATCTAAGTTAACTTTGCATCAGCCCGGGACGTTAAGCCCTCGCCATAGAAACAGAAACTCACAACCAAGACGTGGATCCATTCACATCAAACCCAACACCACGTTTCTGCTCAAGGCAAGGCGTACACTGTTGCATTGGTATGTAGAAACCCCTACAAGCAGACCTGGAAAGGAATGCCTATGCAATCTCCTGCCTTCCATAAATGCAAAGTTAAACTAGATGACTTAATTGATTTAAGGCTGCTCCATCCCAACACTTGTGGTTGTACGGATTATCTTGGATCATACAACACTATGTTCGGTCCTTAATCCGACACGGGCGATACTCCACCCTACACTACGTGCAAATCCCGCTGCACCTCCGGCTATTGCCAATAATCGCCCGCATCAAAACCATTGTTTTATTTTGGGTTTTTAATCAAAATACCCATAACCAACAACTTCATTTGCAACATTTTCCATTTCTCAAGAAACAAATTTTGATCTGATCATCAACCTCTTTAGTTCTAAAAGGATGGCTAAGCATGGATAATTATGAAATCGAATATACCCATGATAACATTAAATAATGTCTATGCTTAATCCATGGTTATCAAGGTTCAAATATCCATACTTATCAAGGAAGTTTCATGAGACAACAGGTATAACTACCAGTACCACAAAATAGCGAATTTACAGAAAGTAAACGCATGCATGAAACATTTTAATAAACACATTGCAAATTAAATTCTAGGATCAAGGTGGTCAAAGGGGGTGCTTGCCTTGCTTATTTATTGCTTACAACGAAGATGCGGTCGCAGCTGACGGAGGCAACGACGGAGGATGGGACGTCGGATTCTACACGTCGATCAATCGGAAATATAGCAAATAATAAACTTCAATAAGGGCAAAAATAAAATAGACAGAAAATCAAATAAAGATTCTCTACAGAAAACAAGGACGCTTTAGGGTTTGAATTATTTAGGTAATTACATTATTCTTAAACTTAATGGCTTTATGACAAACAAAACATGGTTTCTTTTATAGATTATCTATTCTTGAATTACGAATTCAAGAGGCTGAAATTATGAATTCTTGTATTTATAACTTTGAATTATAGATGCTAAAATTATTTGGATTAAAAGAATTAAAACACTAGTTAAAGTGGTTATGCGAAAAGCACTTAATCTTAAGTGATTTCGCATAAGAAGTGATTTGAATATATTAGATCTATTAAGCTAGGCTACAGGATTTATTTATGGTTTTTAACAAGGTTCTGGTGATACAAACATATGAGCTACAACTTCTTCAATATTACAAGGTTCACTTATTCATATTATGAAGTTCATTAAACATAATATTTAGGGTTATTGAACTAACATGATTTATGTGCAAAGCATGATGAAATATGGTTATTTCTTCGGAATTGGATAGCATATACTTTGAAGAACATTTCTAAGCTGATTTCATACATTTTAGTGTTTAGACGAGACGTCAAATTCATTGTTGAAAAAGCTTATATGATATTAAAGGTTACGACAACCATAATTTTTAAGGGTATTCAACTAGCAGGATTTAGTTGAAAAGCAAGTTGTAAATAAAATATTTTTCCAAAATATGATAGTACATATCCTAAATATCATTTCTAAACTGATCTTCTTAATTTTTGCACTTAGACAAGGTATTCTATGGGTTGAGGAAAAAGCTTGAGTGTTTCCATTACTACAAGACAGGTTCAGTTTTTGGTATAAGATTGCAACTACACCCTATAAGATAATCTATCCATTTTTTAGGTATTAACAGGGTATGACACTAAGAGTGTTTTAAAGTAGAATTTGCGATGATTGGCTTTTATCCAAGATGTTTTTCCATATAAGAGATTATTAGGGTCTAACACGATCTTATTTCAACCTTGCACAAACATAAGATATTTTTGTATAAACAGCAAGAGTATTATTTTTCAGGCTATGAGGGACTGGTTTTGCCAAATTGATGTTCATTTGCGAAAGTTATAACTGTTCAAATGATACAAGTATTAATACTTCGATTATTAAACATTTACTGTTTTCTATTGTACACCTTAAACATTTTTACACATTTGGGATCCTTGTAACGCCAGAGGTATAACAAAACTATTTTGGTGATTATTTGAATTCATTTGATCCATATTTTAACTGTTTGACTTTCTATGCATATGTATGTACATTTGTACTTAGGTTATTTCATATTTTTCAAGATAGTTTAATTCAAGTTCACTTCTTAATTATTTTGTCAATTTTAGGTATTGTACTGCCATACTATTATTTGGAAATAAAATTCACTTATTTCATTTTTCTTTCATACAAGTTATGTATATTTAAATTTCTAGTGTATTGAATGCAATTTTAAATATAAAGTAGTTCAAACATAAATGAAATTTGGATATTTTTATATATTTGAACTTCTGGGAGTATAAGGATTCTATTAAAATTGATTTCCTTCAATTCCAAATTTGTTTGATGAATTTTATTTATTGTACATCTTTTAGCCCTTTTATTCAAATTTGAATTTCAAATTCACCCAATGTTCATTTTCAAAATATCATTGCATATTCTGCAAGTACATAATTGTACATGAATATAAAAATTTATTTCACCCAATTTGGAGTTATAATGCAAAATCTACAAGTAATTGAATTATCTCGGGTATTGAAAATACTGGAAAAATGAAAATACGCTTTCACAGAACCGGAAGCGCCTTTTACCAGTTGGATTGATTTCAGTTGCATCACTGACAGGATGGGCCCACAGCGCAGAGAGAGAGAACAGAGGCCTTCGGTTTCCGGCTCGCCGGCGACGAATCGTCTCCAGGCCGACGGAATGGGTGGCACCTAAAGCCTCAGTGGGTCATGGCGCACCTAATGGTGGTACTCATTCGAGGGGAGGCAGCCAGAAAGTAGGTTGCCACCGGGCGCCCATGGTGATAGCGGCGGAGGTGAGCCATGCCGTCGAGGGAAGCTAGTCTAGGCCCGGCACGAGGTGTTTTAAGTATCAGGGAGATGAGAGGATCTTATTTTACATGCTGGTCACCGCGGTTTTTGCCCGACGGGGTCTGCCACTGAGTGGCTGGATTTGGAGAAGGTGACTGCGGTGCGGCGGCGATTCTGGGGATCTTTCCTGAGATTGAGGATGAATGAGCATTGGCAGGGGTGCTATGAAGCTTTGGACATCAGTAATTTAGATGATTCCTCACCGGCTATCATAATCACTGGATGTCCCTCATTCGGGTTCTGCGGCAAAATGAAGAGAAGCTTCGATCTCGCGCTTGGTTCAGTGGATGGTAAAGAGTGAGTAGGGGGGAGTCTCAATGGCGACGCTAAGGCGATGTTATGGCGGCAATGGATGGCGATCAGGTGTGAACGACAGAGAGGAGTTGCGGCCGATTCTGCTCCTGGCGATGAGATGGCGCATGGTCTTTCACCGGCTCAGAGATGACATGAGGCTGACAGGGTATGGCGTGGGAGAGGCCAAGGACGAGCCGTGGCAGCGATCAAGTGATTATATTCAAATTCAAAATTTTTATTTTCCTATTATTTTATTTTTCGGGATGTTACAAATCTACCCCCCTTACAGAAATCTCATCCTCGAGATTTGCAAGGACTAAATGGGTTTCCAAAATTCTTCCTCGGAAGTGGTCTTGTTGTTTCATTGTCTTCTTGTTTCCAGTGTAGTCGCTTTGCAAAACATCATTTTTGCGTTTCCGAAGTGATTTGTCAAGAATAGAGAAGACTAATATTTATATTTTGCGCAAACAAATGAGGGATATCCCTACATATATCTTTTGATTGAATAATTAGAATTGTTAATAAGGATAATTTAATTTAAAGAATGGAATTCGGTACGCTTATAATATTTGAGGTGAAAGAAAATACGCACTGTTATTAGATTCATTTGGGAAGAGTCAAATGTTACCATCAAGAAATGATATTTGAGTACAACGGTTGATCTGTATAGTCAACATTAGTTGACGAGAGTAGTTGAGAATGAATGTCATTCAAAGTTGTCTTTAGATTGAGGAAAAGGTAAAAATAATTCAATAATTTGGGTTGAGGTAGGATAATTATAAAATGGTCTTGATGGTTTAATTCGTTTGATCACTTTGGCAGACAAAGCGTTTATGATTTTCTTTGAATTTCGCAATTATGAAGGGATATAATGTACAGAGTAAAAAAGGGCTGATTGCAGGAATTGAACACATATAAGGGACATACTTAATTTTACATTAAGTGCCGGGTGCAATTACATGAGAAAGATCTTTACATTTAAAGCCTAACATCGAGGCAGGGGTTGTTCTAGGTATTTGATATTTCCTAGGTCCTCGGGATAGCTTGGAAATCACTGATGTCATCCTTCACGAGATGATATAAAACTTTTCTTGGGCAGATGTTGGTGAAGTGTTGCGGTTCTTCTTGGTTAATGTTGGTGACGTTGTCTGTCATATTCGAAATAACAGAAAGGTTGTTTGTTGACGTTATAAAATAGATGGAAGATTTATCGAATAATGGTTAAAGATGAAAACTGAAAGTTTACACTTGACATTTTACCGGCCATTTGGGTGGATTAAGATAAGATATATTTTGATGAGAGTTCAGTTAGATTTATAAGGCAATATTCCGCTTATCGAAATATTACTTTAAGAATAGACACAATGATTTCAAATTAATCTAAGTTCCGGTAGAAACTGTATTTATAAGAGATGTACCTGGCATTGCGTAAGGTATGCCACGATTAACGTCTTGAGTTGCAGTAAATGCGAAGATAGAGACTTGTTGGCCATGAGGTTGCCTTTGCAGTTGCTGTTTGACTTCATGGGGTTGAGAACGAGATTGATTTCTCTTCTTCTTTGGGACTTGTAGGCGTAGTGTCCATTTTTACCGCAGCAAAAACAGATAATATTGGCTTTCCGATTTTGAGCATTTGACAGTTGTTCGTTAGTGTTGTTGGAGTAGCGAACAAGTGTTGGTTAAGACTGAGGATGGAGTTGTGCAGATTTCTTTTCGAGACAAGCGTCTTTGTTCAAACGCCTCTTCTTTATCTGATTTTTCGGGCAAACTTCTTCAGCTTTTATTCCTTCTATTCTTGGAGCTATAATCTTGACTGATGTGACTTTTGGCATGACTATGGTGCTAGGAGATGTTTGTTCTCTTTGGAGGCACTGTTTCGCAATATGACCCTTCTTGTAACAGACGTAACACTTTTGTTTCTTTCGAGATGCTTTCTTGGGAACAATTGCATGTTCCATGATGTTCTCCTTCTGAATCTTAACTTGTTGCTGTTTAGGGCATTCCCTTGCCCAATGACCTTCTTCACCACATGAGAAGCACGCTGTTGGCGATGGCCAATTACTGCTTCCTTGATGGTGATTGACTGAAATGCTGCTTCTCCAATTCTTCTAATGGCATTTCTTGTGTAGCTTCTCTTTTATTTGCTAATTCATGAGCAACTAAGGCTCAGAGTTTTTCTTTCCGATGCTGAACTGCGGCAGTGACTATTGGATCTAGGGGGCATTGAGCTGTGCAATGATCTTGACCCTCACAAAGGTAACAAGTGATATTTCTCATGGGACATTTTCCACGGAAATGATTTCCTTCACAGCTAGAACAATTGATTGCATGTTCATCAGCAGTATGTCCTATTTCTCCACAGTGAATGCAAGCACGATCTTCTAGTTGGTTCGGCTGACAACACTTCAAAGAGCATGTAATGTCCCGTTTAAATATAACCTGTTGTGGGTCGTTTTGGGCTATTCTTGGGCAGTGTGGGCGGATTTGGAGGCTAATTCTCAGGCTTGGGCTAATCGGGGGCTGCGTTGGGCTTGTTTTTTTGGCCCAGGTGGGAAGAGGGATCCCTAACACTACTTTTTCCCCTATCCTCCCCTCTCCAGCCGCCACCTCCTCCTCCTCCCCATAGCTGCAGCTCCCTCCCTGGCGCCTCCTCCCCCTCATGGCTGCAGCTCCTCCTTGGCCAAGCCATTCCTCCTTCCTCCTCCTAAAGGTGAAGTGAAGGTATTTTATTTTTTTAGGGTTTGTGGTGCCTTGTATGCTGTAGCTAGGAGGAGCCCTGCTAGATTTGGGTGTTTTAGGGTTGTAGGTTTTGGTGGATTTGAAAGTGGGAGCAATTCGGTGTTTTTCAGACAGATTTTGGAGGCGTTTCCTGAGGGTTTGACTGAAGAGAAAGTTGTAGATTTTTTTCTTGCGATTCAACAGAGACTGAAAACGCAAATTTTTGTTTAGCCAATTAAAAGTTATGCTCATTTTACTGCTGGCTGCTCTGAATCTGTTTGTGTTAGTAGTTGGTACGTTGAGTTGCTGTTTAAGGCTAGATGGAGGCCGAATTAGAATTTTTAATTGCCTAGAGAAATTTAGGAAATTTCGTTTAGATTCAGAAAATGTCCTTGTTTGCTTGATTTGGATTCATGAATCAATAGTTATGATATTTTGAAGTATGCTGTCCCGAACTCCTAGCCTGCTGGAAGTTCAGAGGATTGGGAAGATCTGGAATGATGTTCAGATCGAGTTTTGAGGGTCTTTTAGGCTTTTCCTTAATGTCCAGTTATAGAAGAAGTTGTAGATTATCCTCTTGTGTTTAATTAGACCTCAAGAACACAATTTTTGGATCAATGGTTTGAGAGATATACTAGTTTGAAGATCTGCTGTCCAGGGTGGTAGTTGTGTTGGTTTAAGGACTATTTGTGAAGTGTTAATTGGTCTATTTGAGGAAGTTAAAGTGGGGTTAAGCATAGGAGCAAAGGTGTTGTTGTTTATTTGTCGCTTGAACCATGATTTGCAATGTTTTGAGATAAATGCATTTATATACATATTGCAGGAAGTGTGTTTTTAGGAGTGGCTTCGACCTTACGCCACTCTACTCTTCTTCGCTAAAGAGGCAAGTGCATGTAGAAAATAAAAACCTGGTTAAGAATATTTGTTTTGGTGACACTTTAGGCACTGGTGGTGCTGTGGTGTTACAGTTGGTACCAGAGCGGGCTTCAGGTTCGTGGTGTATGAACTTAGTAAATAACTCTAGAGTGAACTAAAATATTGCTTTGGAAGTTAGAAACATGGCTTAGGTTTATGATCTTTAAAATTTTGCCATAGGGTAATAACTTTAAAATCTGATATAGGTTGGTTAACTAACTTCAAACTTGACACACTCTGAAGCACAGTAGGAAGGGTATGGTAATTCATTGCATTGCGTTGTAATGTTTTATTCAAGCTTTGATGAATGTTGAATATGTTGATGCAGGATGTTATGACGATGAATATTGCTAGGATTTTGAAAGAGTTGAATGAATTATTGTGTTTATGTGAAATAGTGGTGCTGAATGGTTTCGATCATGTTAATGTGGGCCATGGTTAGGGCCATGTTGGTGAGTGTGGTCAGGTAGTGCCACCATCGGAGCGTTAGGAACCTCTCGTAGGGGATAGTTGTTGTTTAATATGTCGTAGATCGGAGAGTTTGTTGAGAGTGTTGCTTTTGGTTATGTCTTTGATAGTCGGAGACAAAGCAAAAGAGTTTAGAGTTGAGTCTTTATTGGTTGTTCATGCTATAGTTCTGTCATTCGGTTTTGTTGGTTATCGTGGGTTGCTTTGCGTAGAAAATTATTGTCTTCTTCTTATGGTTGCCACTCTCCGCGTTTAAAAGAAGTTATTGAAGTTTTTGTGCAAGACTTTTGTTGGGTGGATTTAAGTTTTATTTGATTATTTGGTTCTTCCTTTTGGTGAAAAATAGCCTGGTAACTATCTTCCTTCGTAGAAGTTTTAAATTTTGAGATTGGTTTTGGAGAACTTTTGTATGGTAGAGTTGGGGTTTTGTATCTTGTGATTTGAGAGTGAGTTCCTTTGAGAATTAGGGTTTTTTCCTTTCAAAAAATGCTATAAATAAAATAAATGTCGTTTACTGAAATAATTTGTCAGTAGAGAGAATTGTTGTTTAGCATTTTACTTAGTATGAAATGATGCGGCATATAGAATGAGTTACTTCTAATTTTACTTGTGAGTTGAGTCAATTAATGTAATTGTTATCATTAGTTTAAAACTTTAAACTTTGATGCGTAGTTAGAACCTTAAGATAATGTAAATATTGTTAATTTTAAATAAATTTGACGGTTATTGAAAGACAATCTAATATAAGGTGTTGGTAGAGAAATGTAATTGAGAGGGTGGTCGACCCTATCGTAATAGTTGACTAGAGTTAATATCACTACTACAGAACAGCCAATCCTTGCCGGCATATCACTGCCGGTTAGGACCGAGCCGGCAGTGATAACGTATCTCTGCCGGTTCGAAAGTTTAGTTGGGGGGAGAACTTATCACTGCCGGTTCATGCAACCAACCGGCAATAAAAAGCAAGATATCACTGCCGGTTTGAGACAACAACCGGCGAGATATATCTCTCGCCGGTCGTTCTTAAACCGGCGATGATACTTGCATTTTCACCGCCGGGTTAAGCGAGAACCGGCGGTGATATTATCTTCCCGCGCAATATGTTTTTCGCGCACATTCAAAGCTTATCACTGCGGTTCGCGCGAGCCGGCGATGATAAGTCTTCTATATAATGAGACCCACGCCTCCCGACCGATCGAGCAAGGACAGAGGCGCTCTGTCTTTGCTCGATTTGTAGATTGCAACGATCTGCTGCCGAAAAATTTGTTAAAATTTGTATTGTACTTCTTTTGAGGTTAGTAATTTGATCTCTATTTTTGTAAATAATAAAAATTGCCACGTGGATTTTTACATAATGAAAAAGGTGTATTTTGAATGTTGAAATAATAAAAACTTGTTAGATGGATATTTACCTAATAAAAAATGTTGATAGATTTTAATGTACTCAAAGTATATCCTAAGTACTTACAATTTTTTCCAAATTTGTAAATAATAAGGAATTGCAAGATGGATATTGGCGCAATGAAAAAGATTGATATATTTTGATATAGTCTAAATATATCCTAACTATTTACAATTATTTTCATTTTTACAATACTAAAAATTGCTATATGGATATTTACATAACGGAAAAAGGTTGATGTATTTTAATATAGTCAAAATTGCTACATATGTTTTTAAATCTAATCGTTTACAATTATTTGTTATTTGCAATTATATGCGTATGTAATGTTTGATTTAATTAATTGTAGATGGACCAAGGTGGATGTATGACACGGACCGTTGTGGGCGAGTTTTTAATGGTGTGAGTTATTTTCTAAACGTGGCTGCGGCGCTAAGTCGAAGAATCTGGCGGACTACATGTGCTGTCCATGCGTTATTGCAAAAATCGGTCGTTTTCTACCATAGAGTCGTCGTGCACACTTGCTTGAAGAGGTTTCAAGGCTGGCTATACTGTTGGACCAAGCACGGCGAAGATGAGATTGTACATGAAGGGCAACACATTATTGAAGATGACGGAGACAACGGTATGACGATTGAAGATCGTTTGTCGGCGACCACGACGACGATCTGGATCAAATGTTGCGTGATGGGGAGGAGACTTCACGAGTGAAAGAGAGTTTCAAAAGTTCCAACATATGGTGCAGGACTCCACGACACCATTGTACCCAGTACGCAAGGACGAGCACAAAAATTGCGGACCGTGCTTACACTCTCGCAGATTGAAGGCAAGCAATGGTTGGTCCGATAAGAGCTTCACCGAGCTCTTATGTCTCTTGGGGATTTGCTTCGAGGGTAGCGTGTTGCCTACAAGTGCGTCATCGCCAAGCGGGTTGTGCGCCGTTGGGATTGGAAGTACAAAGGATACACGCATGTCCAAGCGATTGCATGTTGTATCGCAATGAGTTTGCGGACTTGGATGGTGTCTTTGTTTGCAAAGCAAAGCGGTATAAGAACAACGATTATGACATCGATAATGAAGATGTCGGGGTGAAGCGTAAGAAGATGAGATCTCCCGTAAGGTGGTGTGGTATTTTCCTATAATTCCCGTCTGAATCGATTGTTTGCGAACAAAAGGCATGCCCAATTGCTACGATGGCACGCGAAGTGCGTAAAACGATGGAATGCTCGGACACCTGCGACTACGTGCAATGGAGGAACATCGACGAAAAATATAAAAGCACTTTGCATATGATGTAAGGAATATAAGGTTCGGGTTGAGTACGGATGGGATGAATCCTTTCGGTAACATGAGCGATCGTCATAGCACTTGGCGGTAACTCTATGTATCTACAACCTTCCTCCTTGGCTTTGTATGAAGCGGAAGTACATTATGATGCCACTCTCGATCCAAGGGCCGAGCAACCCGCAACGATATCGATGTGTACCTCAAACCATTGGTTGAAGATCTTCTAATCTTGTGGAGCGATGGAGTGCGGGTATGGGATGAGTATAAAAGAGAACTTTATCCTACGCGCATTATTGTTCGTAACCATCAATGATTACCCTGCCCTTGGTAACCTGTCGGGCCAGACGACAAAAGGCTTCAATGGATGCGTCCAATGCTTAGATGGTACAGCTAGTCGGTGGCTGAAGAACTGTCGAAAAATGTCTTACATGCGGCATCGTAGGTTCCTCCGCAAGGATCACCCATACCGCAATAATAAGAAAGCTTTTGATGGGACAAAGGAGACCGCTTTAGCTCCGAAGAATCACACCGGAGAGAGATATTTGCAGCTGTAAGGGATCTTAAAATTATCTACGGAAAGGGAGCAGCGTTACATCTATCCCGAGTTCCGTGATAAGGCTCCTTTGTGGAAAAAGAGATCGATATTTTGGGTCCTACCTTCTTGGCGAAGACTTAGAAGTGCGACACGCAATCGACGTCATGCACATAGAGAAGAGCGTGTGTGACGGTTTGCTTGGTATCTTCTTGGATATACAGCAAAACAAAAGATACTCTCAAGCACGGATGGACCTTGAAGATATGAAACTCGGGAAGGAGCTGCATCACGGACACATGGATACAGGAAAAAGTACCTTCCGCAGACTGCTACACTCGAGCAAGAAAGAAAAATTAGCTTTGTCGAATGCTTGCACGGAGTGAAAGTTCCGTCGGATACTCTGCCAACATAAAGAGACTAGTCTCAATGAAAGACTTAAAATTAATTGGTATGAAGTCTCACGATTGCCACGTGATGATGACGCAGATGCTTCCAATTGCAGTTAGGGGTGTTCTGGCAAGAGAAAGTCCGAGACCCAATTGTGAAGTTGTGTTCATTCTCCAACGCGATTCACAGAAGGCCATCGATCCATTGAAACTAGATAAGCTACAGAAGGCGTGGTCCACACTCTCTGCAGGCTCGAGATGTGTTTCCCTCCATCTTTTTTTGATATTATGGTCCATCTCATTGTTCACATCGTGAAAGAGATACGGATTCTCGGTCCCGTGTTTCTACATCAGATGTGTCCTTTTGAGAGGTTCATGGGGTCATAAAGAAATATGTTCAAATCGACATCGGTAGGAAGGTTGCATTGCGGATGGTTGGGGAACCGAGGAGGTCATTGAGTTCTGCGTTGATTACATGGATATCAAACCGATTGGTGTGCCTACATCACGACATGAGGGTAGGCTACAGGGAGAAGGGACATCAAGCGAGAAATCACTCCGTACAAAGAATCTAGCTTCATTCACACAAGCACATTTCGCAGTTCTAGGACAATCAGTTGTGGTGGCCCCGTATGTTAACATGCACAAGAGCATGCTATCTAGAACAAACCCAGCGAAGTCGAGGGTTGGATCGCGAGAGAGCATAGACATAACCGGCGATTGGTTGCGTAGGCACATGATGCATCACGGAGACAGAGTGCGCTCGATTGAAAGTGTTGGCTCGGGGACCGTCCACTACAATTCGGACATTCCAAGGATACGATATAAATGGTTTTACTTTTTATACAAGAGCACAAGATAAAAAGAGCACCAACCAAAACAGCGGTATCCGTCATGGATGCCTCTTTACAACAACGTAGATAGGAAAACCTACTACGGATTCATAGAAGAGATTTGGGAGCTTGATTACGGACCTTTGAAGGTCCCTCTCTTTCGGTGTCAATGGGTAAGACTTCCAAGGGCATGAACATCGACAAATGCGGTATCACTACCGTGGACCTAAAGCTGGTCGGATCTGAGAGAAGAACCATTCGTACTTGCTAATTGTGTTACACAAATCTTTTTTGTAACCGATCCAGCTAACAAGGAGCGCCACGTGGTTATTCAAGGAAAAAGAAGGATTGTCGGGGTTGAGAATGTTGTCGACGAGGAAGAATACAACCAATTCGATGAGCTTCCTCCTTTCGGAGAGGACGTTGACCTCGGTCTCATGGAAGAGAGTGAGGACGAAGTTACATACATACGCCGCGATCATGACGAAGGTCGAATCGTAGTTTAGTTGTCCTAATTAAATACATTTTATTTTCTCATATGTAACAATTAATGTATTCTTTTGTCATATGTATCAATTTGTGTGAATTCAACTTCATCTGTGTGTTTTTTGTATTTGTGTGAATTTTTAAGCGATGGTTGGTCTCTGCATTTTTTGAATTTAAATCAAATATTACATGTCTGAAGTATTCTTCCAAAATTTCAGAAAATTTGGATAAAAATTGATAGGATTTCAAAACAGTGAGCAATTTGAATTTTTTATTTTGAAATATTAAAACTATGAAAACAGTGAGCAATCTGGATTTTTATAATTTTACAACTTTGTCAAAACTTAGGGACATATTTAAATCAAATATTACATGTCTGAAGTATTCCTCCAAAAATTTGCGAAAATTTGGATAAAAATTGATAGGATTTAAAAACTCCCAAAGCAATCATCCTTTGAAAACTTTGACATAATTGGTGGAGCTTATCACTTGCGGTTGTCTCGTTAAGCCGGCGGTGAAGTGCTTTATCACTGCGGTTTGTAGTATTAACCCCACGGTGATAATCAAGTATTCTTGCCGGTTTTGTTTTGAACCGTCTCGATAAATACTTTCACCGCGGTGTAGATACAACCGGCGGTGATAATGTATTATTACCGTCGGGTTGAGATTGAACCGGCGGTGATAAAACTTTCACCGCCGGGTTGAGCTTGAACCGCGGTGATAATCTCTTTCACTGCCGGGTTGAGCTTGAGCCGGCGGTGATAATCAACTATCACTGCGGTTCTCTTTATTATCCGGCGGTGATAGTGTATCCTTCCGGTTTTGTGGTGACCCGGCGGTGATACTCTAACCCTATAAATTCGACGCCGCACCACTCGGCCCCTCATTTCCACTTCAACTTTGACGCCGCCGCCGTCTCCTCGCGCCGCCCGCCGTCGCCCGCGCCGCCCGGCCGTCGTCTCGACCTCACCGCCGGACCTCACCGCCCGCCGTCGCCGGACCTCACCGCCCGCCGTCGCTTCAAATCGGAGGTGACTTTCTTTTCATTTTTTCGCTTCAAATCGGAGGTGACTAGATCCGAATGCCATGGCCGTCGGCGTCTGGCGTCCTCCGCCGGCCGTTGGGGTGCGTCGATGGCAAGGAATGGGCAACAACGGCTTCATCGCGGTGAGGCGTCGCGAATCGCTCACGGGCATCCAATGCGAGTGGCATGGTGTTTGGACTCGAATCGACGCGCGTGCGTGGCTTTAATTAGGTTAAGATTGGAGTTTGGTGTGCGGAATCACATGCGATTAGTTTTTCATTAGCCTTCAGATCGAGTTTGGCGACGAGCTCATGTAAGTAGCCTAAGGTCCTGAGGCTTAAAGTCAATTTTAACTTATGAAAAACAATAAACTCTTCTAAATGATCAGTTTTAAGCAACTTTTGATATAAATAGGAAAATTTGGTGAGGGTGGTTCTTTGGGTAGGTCGATGTGTGTATGTGCATGTGATTTAGGTAGATCAATCAACATGGGGTAACAAATTGTTTAATCCAATCCCACCAGATTCATATGTAGGGCTTCCAATTACACCGAGAATTCCGCTCATCACGCTTTAGGCTTGTCAACTAACTGTCTTTGTCCACTTCTAAAATGTAACTTTGCCTATGCATTAACTCGCTTAGGCTTCAAGTCATCCTTTTTATTCTAGCATTAGCATTAATATGGTTTATAGAAAAAAATAGCATCACCATTAGTCTAGTATGGGGTGTAGTTCACAGCGTGATCAAAGTTCCCTCAAGCCTCAACCCCAAACTCGCGTTCAACGAAACTGTCTATCCTTTTATGCACAATTATTTGTCCATATATTTTTATGCAAAATTATTTGTCCATATATTTCTATGAACAATTTAACCATTTTTATGCACAATTATTTGAATTTGAATTAACCGAACCATAACACCAACGAAGTACGTACTCGTGAGGCCATACATAATTATAAACATGTAGTGTATTCGAATGACATTCATGTGAAGACTTTATTCTTTAGACATTGTGGAGAAGTCACAGACTTTATTCTTTGTATTGCATTTTTAATAAATTTCATTGTATAATTTTTTTCCTTTCATGTGAGAAGCTTGCTAAATGTATGTATATGTGTATGGTTACCTGGACTGTATGTAACGTGCATATGTTTATTGATGTATGTTTGATTTGTGCCGTGAGACATAATGTGCATATGCGCTTATTCAGAAAATATGTGCTAACACATCGACAAAGTATATATGTATGTGTACATCTCCTGCAGATGTGTATATATGTTGTGTATGTGTATGCTTATATTTGTGTTCATGGTCAAAATATTCTAGAGAATGCAGATTCAAAAAAGATGTATATGTGTATGTATCCTACAATATTAAAGAAAAATGAAAGAGGCAACACTTCAACCGACCATTCTCAATTTCAAGTAGTTCTCTACAATATTAATGTAAAGATGTATATGTGTATGTATCACAGGATATGTAAACATCCTATCACGGATTAACTTTAATGTCAATCCTCGTTTGTATGTGTCTTTCAAAAATGACCTTGTTAATTGGAAATTTTCAACAAACTTGCTAGGAATGGCCTCCGACGAAGGACAAGTGCGGAGGAGTTGGGCCCTCAAATATGGACGAAGGAGGAAGGGTAGCCGAATAATAGCCCAACGTCCTATCTCGAACTGCGCAGGATCCAGCCATGGACCAACTTTGACGATACTCACGTAAGCGAGGTAAAGTTTTAGTACATCGTGGTTCCCAAAACATGGTAGGCCCAGACGACTAATAATGTAGAAGATCAATTTGTAGGCTCGTAAATCGATCAGCGAAGGCGTAGCGCAAGTCGTGGTCCGAACAAGATGCCTAAGGAATTTTAACATAGTGGAGCTCTCGGTGAGTCGGGAACCTGCTATGCGAGTCATCATTGGGGCCGTCTGGAGACAGCCTGAGGGTTATTGCTAGGGATGATGTGCCCATCGGCTATAGATCATGGATTGGCGCGGAGGTGACCCATGGGTGGTACCCAATGACTGAAGAACTCATTATGGGACAAGCTAAAACAAGTTTTCCAGTTCCCCAAGGGACCGAGCTGGTTGCAAAGAAACGAGCAATCTGCATCATGTGCCTTCGTGGAAGAATTGGAAGACAACACTAAACAAAATTATGTGAAAAGAATGAAACGCCGAATTTTGACACGTACCCAAAGTTAAGGGAGTTACGGGATGAATTTATGGCGTACAAGAGGTGCAAAGAAGCTCACATAGTAAGTCAAAGAACAAAGCAAGCGCGATAAGAATATTCACCCTCACAAACTAGGAACTGGAGGGTACGTGAAGAAAATACCAGCATGGGATCGGTCCGAAGAAGAAATAACCCGCAAGGGTATAATTCCTGCAACGGCCACCTTAAGCGAACGATCGAAGCACTGGTTGCTTGGGAGGGGTGCTTCTATCTCCGATGATGGCAGTTTAAGCTTTAGAAGCGATAGAGAGCAGGAAGTGCTGCGCAGAATCACAGATGCTCACACGCAGTCTTCCCAAGGATCTTTCGTGCCACGAAGGGAGAATGACGAGCTAACCATAGCCCTGGGTAACAAGGAGCATCCAGGTCACACCAGAGGGGTTGGTTTGGTCACGTGGAAAGAAGCCTTCCCCGCAGACGCATGGATGTACAAACGTTCAAAGAGATTAAGAGAAGATCGACCGAACGTCGGATAAAGATCTTTGTCGCGAGAGCGCTAGAGGAACAAAGATCGGAACTAGATAAGGCTGTGGAGCAAGCCGTACAGAAAGCTCTCAGCTCACGACCGCCACCCGGTGAAAGCCCTGAGCTCATCAGTCCCGGTGCTCGTAAGAGCATTGCAAGGCGTCCACGAGGATTCCCAAGAGCATGGATGCGTTTTCCTATGGATGACATCAAAGAAACGACACCGTGCAAGCTACATTTGGCCGCATATGGCATTACCATAAAGGTGGTGAGGCGGGGCTTGGCCATGCCAGAGTCACGGACTTTGCTTCGTCGCCCGATCTGCGAGGGATTCGCTAGGGTCGAAGTGGACAGTGTCATCCGCCAATACCGAAAAATGGAGGTAGAGATCCCTGGTGAGGATGGGAACAAAAAGCTAGGAGAAAACGTGAATGGCTTCCTCGTGTGGCGCAAGAGCTTGATTAAGTTTGGCTCGGACGATGAGGGCGACGACGATGATGATCAGCCGCACACTCCACACAGAGACCTCCCGCCCTTCTCGCCGCCAACCAGGAAAAGTCCAACTCCTCCGTCGGCACCAACCAGAAAAAGCCCGACTCCTCCGCCAAAAACTGTAAAGAATCGAACAACGGGAACATCTCGGCAGTCGGCACCGTCCTCGAAGAAATCTCAACCATCTGTGAACCCAGGACAACCACAAAAGAAACTATCAGCTGACATGGCTGAGGAAGAGCGGAAAAAGCATGTAAGCGCTGCGTAGCATCTCACTTTAAAAGGTGCCATCAAGTAAGAAGACTAAAGTTGATCTTGTGCGCAAAAGTTTTTCTTGAGTATGGCAAAAGTGCAAAAGACGGGCGAGCTTACGAACCTTGAAAATATCGGACTACGGCGCATATCCGTAAAGCAATACTTGCGGCGGCTAGTGCCGGAAACGCGTAAAGCGGGATGCTCAAGCAGATGATGTTCAACTAGATGCTCTGGCGCAAGGTCTCAGGTGGAAGTTCGTTATGGGAAAACCGCTGGTTGAACCAGCTCATTTCGACAACCTTACAACTCAACTGCGGCGCGTCCATCAGTGGTACATGCAGCAGTCCAACGATGGTATGGAGCGTTCGATCGGATACACGAGCAAGATTTTCACAATGGGGATAACATCTGCTGGGTTCTTTTCACGGAGCTGTATATGTTGTACCAGCAAGATGCCCTGGACGTGAACATACTTAGACTATGGACTTTGTAAGTCTGTCAGTATATCGTTGAGCATTTCTGTACTGTTTAATTGCATCTCTAACTTCTTTCTTATGTAGAATGGAGGTACAAACATGTAGAAGAAATAACAATGACAATCTAGCATTCCTAGATCCGGGGCTCGTCAATGAGAAACTTGTGAACGACAATCCACAGTTCGTTGAAGACTATTTATTTAATACTTTTTTGAAGCTGCAATACAAAACCTCCGTACTTTTACCCTATAACTTCAAGTACGTATCTCCTGACTTCTAATATCGTTTTACTATTTTTGCGTAACACGTACGATGTGGGAGTAATTGACTACGTTGACATATATGTGCGAGTTTCATTGGGTCCTCCTTGTCATCCAGTTAGATGCTAGCGGATTTTTGTCTTGGACTCGGGAGAAAACAAACTAATCTGTACTAAGACCTTTGGGACATCTTTGAGCAGGTAAACTCGATCGTTGCGTTATTACTCTAGCAAAATTCCATTCTATTGCATTTAAGTTTAATTACTATTCAAAATCATTCACAGGGCTTTACTTGCGATCTGCAAGAAAAGTGTTCGTATCGTCCATACAGAAAAATTTTGAAATAATAAATGACTTTCCATGCATGAAGCAGAACCGGAAACAATTTATGTGCATTCTATGTATGTACAAATATGCATTCAATTGTCACGGAGAGTGTCGGCTATAACGAAGCCATGGTGCGTAATTACACTTTGATGCCCTTTTTATTTAACAAATATCATCATTAAGTAACTTCCTTTTTGTTCAAAAACAGCGCTCCAAGCGAGAACCAATAACTTATTGTTGATGAAATTATAGCAATTCAAGAACGGATCGCGGATTCATTCATGATGAGATCATCAATCCAAACGGCGAGTTCCACGAGTAGCCTCATCGCCCTCATTCCTACGGCCTAGACGCGTGACATGTCTACTTCGACTCTTTGTAAAATCAAAGCGAACGGGATGACATGTAGTCGAGCTACATTTGTAAATAAATCATTGTCAAAACAAATTATGTGATCGTAATTTAATATATTTGAATTATGATTTTAACGATGCTTAGTCGATACATGCATATATTTGAATTATGATTTGAACGATGCTTTATATACTACATATGGACACTGTAAACAATTATATAAATATATATATATATATATTGTACAAAAAATATGCAAGCTTGTCACTGCCGGTTCTTGGAGAAAACCGGCAGTGATATGTGTCTATCACTGTCGGATTATGGTACAACCCGGTAGTGCTAGTACAATATCACTTTGCGGTTTTATATATAACCGGCGGTGATAATTATCATCACTTGCCGTTGTAGATAGAACCGGCGGTGATAATCCTATCACCGCCGGATTTTGGTTTGATCCGCAGTGATAGTCGATATCACCGCCGGTTGTAGGTAGAACCGGCAGTGATAATCCTCGAGTATCACTGCCGACCAATCACTGCCGGCGCCAATGACCGGCAGTGATGGGGTTTTGGAACCGGCAGTGATGTGCTGTTCTGTAGTAGTGTATGTTTGTTTTGTAACAAAAAAATTTAAATAATTAGAAGTATGGAATCGTGTTCCTAAATGTAAGTACTGATAACGATTGAGAAGGTCTTGAATGTTCTGTTTATGAACTTTCTATATCAATGTGATGGTGTAATTACTATAATTTATTTTTAAGTTGTTCGATTCTGGTTGCCTAATGAAAAAAATTATTATAGTACTTGGATAGAATGTCTTGAACAAGGTTGTAATTAAAGTATAAAGAATCATTGGAATGAATATCAGGGTGCTTGGTTTTGTTCTCAGTAAATGTTTTTCTTAAAGACATTTTGGCAAAATATGACTGCTAAGTCATTATTTAATTGTTGTAGTCATTTATAGTTCAAACATGTTATGATTGTCAGAATATTGACGTATGGGTAGTACGAACTCATGATGTTGATTATACTGAACATTTTCGTTGAAAAGATGTGTCTTAATCTTGGAATGGGAAGTTGTATGATGGATGGCTCGTTATGGTTGTAGACCAAAAGAAAATATTGATGCACTTTTTATGTGGAATTAACCATCAGATGGAATGTGCTTAAAATTATGACATGTCTATTCTTGTCGATTTTCATGAGATAGACTCGGTTTGCTATTTGATGATATTTTGGCCAGCCGTAGTTATAACTATTGGAGAAGTAATTAAAGGGAGTATGTGTCATGTAAATTATGTTAGAACCTGATGAGCTTTCTCAAAGAACCCTTGGTGAACCTTGAAACTTTTTATAGTAAGCGTATTGGAATACTAGAAATGGTGGGGTGTTAGCTGGTGGGATGTAAGGTGATCTTATTTTTAAATGTATACGGATTGGTTTATTCGTATGATCTTTTGGCTGATATATTTTGGCTAAGGCATTTTCTATTATCGTGTATTAGAGTTTCACTAAATTAGTGTGAAGGTAGGCAAATTTGGGATTAACCTTGAGGCTTGAAATGAGGAGGAAAGAATGAATAATCATGAAGTAATATGTTGGTGGATTTTTAATGCTTTATTTCGTTGAACAACGCAATTCTCTTGCCTTTGCTAAGAAAATTAGCTTAAGTTATGGTTGTGGGATTTATGCTCATGGGTGTATGATTGGACTGCGCTCTTTAGCACGCAAATGAGTTATCTGTTGTGTTAACAGACAAAGAACGTAATCCAACCCAATGTAATGTTTTGGAAGCTTTTGATCTGGAAATATTTGTAATTTTCTCTCGGCTAGAGTTGGGTTTGATTAAAATGTGTGCGGTTTTTGAGAATATTTCTTAAAGGCGATTCTTATGATTGTTTCGTAAGTGGTTTTTGCTGGTAAAGCGATTTTCTCCTGGGAAATGAATTCCTCTTGCTCTTAAAAAAATGATGGTTGTTATGTGGAAGTGTTTGGTTCCATAATTGGTTTTCTCTTTTTGAAATGATTTACTTTGGTAAAATTGAGAGGTATTTATATATGATTTATGCAATGTTTATCTTTTAAATTAAGTTTCTCACCGACATGAATTTTGGTACATTAGTTTTTGTGGAGTTTATTAAGGGATGGTACTCTTGAACTTGGTTCTTTTTGTAGTTGATAGTGGGGATGAGACCATCTTAGGAAGAGAAACCAAGAGTGTCAGTCGGTAACAACCCAAGATCCTAGCCATTGCCAAAGGTTGACCACTGATGATTTATCAGTGGAGATTAATGGAGGGTTTTGTGTGACTCGGTCCAAATCTTCTTGGGAGGATCGTTTATTTGTTATGTTCCTTGGTAGTGCTTGATTAAGCTCTTTTAGTGAAATGTTTTGTGGCGGACATTTATCTTGTTTAGCTGTCCCTTGGTTGCAAAGTAGGCCTCGTAGAAGGAAGATTAAAGATTTTATTGTGGATTAGTGTTTTGGTTCCTAGGGTAGATGTTTGGAACCCCAGTCGTTCAAGCGGTTGGTATTGGTGAATTATTGAGAATTGGTTTAGATGCGTGTTAGCGTGAAGTATCCTCAGTTGTTCCCTCCAAGTTTGTGAGGAGAATCAACTTCCAGTTTTTGTTTAGCAGTCGTTTTGTAGTGTGCCTAGAATTCAGGGTCGAATTCTTTTAAGGGGGGGGGGAGAATGTAATGTCCCATTTAAATTTAACGTCTTGTGGGTCGTTTTGGGCTGTTCTTGGGCAGTGTGGGCGGTTTTGGAGGCTAATTCTCAGGCTTAGGCTAATCGGGGGCAGCGTTGGGCCAGTTTTTTTGGCCCAGGTGGGAGGAGGGATCCCTAACCCTAGTTTTCCCCCTCTGCTCCCCTCTCTAGCCGCCACCTCCTCCTCCTCCCCATAGCTGCAGCTCCCTCCTTGGCGCCTCCTCCTCCTCATGGCTGCAGCTCTTCCTTGGCCAAGCCCTTCCTCCTTCCTCCTCCTAAAGGTGAAGTGAAGGTATTTTATTTTTTGTGGTTTGTGGTGCCTTGTATGCTGTAGCTAGGAGGAGCCCTGCTAGATTTGGGTGTTTTAGGGTTGTAGGTTTTGGTGGATTTGGGGGATTTTTGGTGGATTTGAAAGTGGGAGCAATTCGGTGTTTTTCGGGCAGATTTTATCCCCTCTGTTAGGGCGCGCATTCGAGGATTTTGGAAGCGTTTCCTGAGGGTTTCACTAAAGAGAAAGTTGTAGATCTCTTTCTTACGATTCAATAGAGACTGAGAACGCAAATTGTCGTTTGGCCAATTAAAAGTTATGCTCGTTTTACTGCTGGCTGCTCGGAATCTGTTTGTGTTAGTAGTTGGTACGTTGAGTTGCTGTTTAAGGCTAGATAGAGGCCGAATTAGAATTTCTAATTGCCTAAAGAAATTTAGGAAATTTCGTGTAGATTCGGAAAATATCCTTGTTTGCTTGATTTGGATTCATGAATCAATAGTTATGATATTTTGAAGTATGCTGTCCCGAACTCCTAGCCTGCTGGAAGTTCAGACGATTAGGAAGATCTGGAATGATGTTCAGATCGAATTTTGAGGGTCTTTTAGGCTTTTACTTAATGTCCAACTGTAGATGAAGTTGTATATTATCCTCTTGTGTTTAATTAAAGCTCAAGAACACAATTTTTGGATCAATGGTTTGAGAGATATACTAGTTTGAAGGTCTGCTGTCTAGGGTGGTAGCTGTGTTGGTTTAAGGGCTATTTGTGAAGGGTTAATTGGTCTATTTGAGGAAGTTAAAGTGGGGTTAAGCATAGGAGCAAAGGTGTTGTTGTTTATTTGTCACTTGAACCATGATTTGCAATGTTTTGAGATAAATGCATTTATATACATATTGCAGGAAGTGTGTTTTTAGGAGTGGCTTCGACCTTACGCCACTCTACTCTTCTTCGCTAAAGAGGCAAGTGCATGTAGAAAATAAAAAACTGGTTAAGAATATTTGTTTTGGTGACACTTTGTGCACTGGTGGTGCTGGGGTGTTACAGAGCATCGCTTAGGTATCGAGTAAGATGTAGGAGTAGGTTTCTGATCCAAACCATTTCCTTTTCTGGCAAAAATTGAGCCAAGGTTGGAAATATTCTGTGCTAAATGTTGGGAATTTGGCTGGACTAAGGTGGGATTATCATTTGATGGTTGAAAGCTTGGCATGGCTTCACTTTCCATGATTTTGCCGAGGGTTCTTGTCATAGGCATCCTGCAACAATGATTGTTAGGACAAAGTTATTTAGATGGAATTATGTTGGGTTTCACGAAGTGAATGAGGAGTGCTAGTGAATTTATACCGAGAATCTTTAGCAAAAATAAGCTAACTTAAGGAGAGGTTCACAGTATGTTAAAATGTTTGAGATGACTAAAAGGATACTTCTTAACTAGAGCTACTTGGGAAGAGCCGAAGGTCGATTATAATGTTTGAAAATTTTATAATTCATTACATTTGTGGATGTATTAATGGATTGTGCCGAAGGTGTCTTCAAAATGTTGAAATTGGGAGGACATGGTTAGATAAAAGTTATTCATTTTACAAAGCAACATCCTGTTCATTAAAATATTATTTTGAGAATAACCTATATATGGATTACGTAATTGCTGGTTAGTTTATAAGGCAATGCCTCATTCATTAAACATTATTTCAAGGTTGGTTACTAGGTAGTTATTAGTTCATAAGGCAACTTTTCGTTCCTTAAAATTTTCTTCATTAGATTTTCTCATTAAATAAGGGTTGGCACATCGTAAATTTCAACCAAATGATTTAATATTTACGAGAGTAACCCAGAGGCAATACAAAAGATTTTCAACAAAATTTCAATAGCACCATAAAGCTATATATATTTACCTAGTATGTGGGAAGGGTATCTATTGTTTTCCTTCTACTATCCTAACCATACGTATTTCTGCACAAGAGGTTTATTATGTAGTTAAAATAATGTGTCATTTGGATAGTACTATCTTTAAAATAGGCCATTTGACGATGAATTTCTTTTAACCTTTACACCACTTGCTGTGTCGATGATCCAAAATTTCTATGAAGTCAGAGAGGTTTGATGCTTCATTATCTCCATCTTCTTAGAGTTTGTTGATGTAGACATCACGATGTTATTGACTTACTATCGAAACTATTTTCAAAAAGATTTGTTGGTGGCTTTTATTAAGCAAAAGATGGAGAGAACTCCTTCTAGAAAGATTAACTAGAAGTGAAGAAAGAAAGTTCTACAGGGAAGAAATGTATATAAAATATCCATTAAAAGGAAAAAGTATACAGACAAGGAAACTAAATCCTATAGATGGAAAAAGAGTATATGTACAATTATTGTTACTCTTTTTATATTTCTATTTAGAAAACAAGACTTTCAATATATTTTTTTTCCATTTTGACGACCATTCTAAGGTTTTCATTCAGAAGTATAGAATTTCTCGGGTTCTAGTTCATTTTCATGGTAGATAATCTAGACAGGGTAATGAGGTGAATTTTGAAGCACGGTCAAAAGTTATTATTGGGAAAAATTAGACTTTTAACTAGCCTAAAAACAACTTAGGTAAGTTTAGTGGTTACTAGTATCTTGGCCTTGTTTTATCTATGAATGGTGTGGTCTCATGTAAAGTTAGAAATAGTAATGGAGACTATTACTAATCCTATTGATGCTTGATTTTTGAGAAAAGTTAATGACCATAATGGTTACACAGATGAAAAGTCCTACAGAACGAAGGGATAAGTTTGGAAGAAATTTTATAGAAAGAAGAGATAAATTACCTTATGATTTCCCATTTGTCCTATGGGTCGAGTTTTCCGCATTCATACATAAGGACAATTTATTGTGAAACTTTAACCTAGGGTTAAGATCACACATAAATCAGTCCTGACAAACAGATTAAAAACCAATTTTCAAGTAGTGGATATAAACACCAGATAAAATGCTTTATATAACTAGAGCGGAATAACATGCTATGTATAAGTGTCCCTGACTTAAGGTGAATCCTAATACATTCTAATCTTTCGCATTTTACTGTTAGGTGAAGTCGTCACTTCATGCAGTAGGTTCTTCGAGCTTTGCTTCTACTTTGTCGAGATTAGTGAAGCGTTGTCGGCTCCCATGAGATTGTTGGCGTAGACATTGTAGTCTTCTTTTGCAAGCAAGATAGCGACATATCTCGGACGTCCTCAGAAGCAACTAGCGAAGATGAACTATCTTTAAGGAAAGAGAAGAATTTGTTTACAAAACAAAATGAAAGTAGTGGTAAGGATAAGAACTTAAGAATGAGAAGAGAATAGCAGAGCCTACATTTTGCAAATACAGTAGCTTTTGAGAGTAGAATTTTGAATTTTCTTATTCCAATGCTAACGACCATTCTATCTAGGGTTTATCCTGCAGTCAGCATAGCTCTGATACCAACTGTAACGACCCCCATTTTCACATACATGCAAAAATGGAAATCTAATGTGCATCCCGTACTAGTCCCATGATCAGTAGCTAGTACGCACATACACACCAATTGGAATCACAACCATACACATATTATTAAGCGGAAGCTATTATACAAAGAAGATCTTACAACTCAGAGCATATAGCAGCAAAAGAAGCAAAGTCTTGTAGTGTGCCCATCCAAACCCGCAGGCAATTGACAAGGCATAATCCCTAGAAAGATCACGATGAAGAAAATCCCGCAACCTGCGACGAAAGGAATCCTCGAATCTTTGCTAACTTATCCACCTAAAAACAACATATAAGAAAGGGTGAGTACTTTCGTACTCCGCAAGACTTTAGCAAAACCTATAATATATGCAGGCCATTTCAAAGGAGGCTACTACAGTTAATTTGCATAAAGCAGAATTGATATTGTAAATCAAGTTATTTGTAAACGGAATTTGTAAGAGCAAGTTTACTGATATGAAATAAGTAAAGCATAAGTAATACTCACAACCCTTCGTGAATATCGAATAATCCAGAAATGGAATCCAACAATGTCAGCCCTTTGACATAAAGCAATAGCTGCTAAAACAAGCTCAAACCAAAATCCATTTTAGAAAATACAAAGCATTTAACTAGTGCAAGTTCACCAAGTTTCCCATGACCGAGGGGACAGCTAATCGATTAGATTTACACTCTGCAGAGGTGTACAACTTTACCCACAAGTCATGACCTTTTCTTTTTGCCGCATGTTTCACGCACCTTTGGCGTGTGGCCAGAATGTTCATGACGAAAACCTTTACATTATCTAAGTTAACTTTGCATCAGCCCAGGACGTTAAGCCCTCGCCATAGAAACAGAAACACACACCCAAGACGTGGATCCATTCACATCAAACCCAACACCACGTTTTTGCTCATGGCAAGGCGTACACTGTTGCATTGGTATGTAGAAACCCCTACAAGCAGACCTGGAAAGGAATGCCGGTGCAATCTCCTGCCTTCCATAAATGCAAAGTTAAACTAGATGACTTAATTGGTTTAAGGCTGCCCCATCCCAACACTTGTGGTTGTACGGATTATCTTGGATCATACAACACTATGTTCGGTCCTTAATCCGACACGGGCGATACTCCAACCTACACTACGTGCAAATCCCGTTGCACCTCCGGCTATTGCCAATAATCGCCCGCATAAAAACCATAGTTTTATTTTGGGTTTTTAATCAAATTACCCATAACCAACAGCTTCATTTGCAACATTTTCCATATCTCAAGAAACAAATTTTGATCTGATCATCAACCTCTTTAGTTCTAAAAGCATGGCTAAGCATGGATAATTATGAAATCGAATATACCCATGATAACATTAAATAATGTCCATGCTTAATCCATGGTTATCAAGGTTCACATATCCATACTTATCAAGGAAGTTTCATGAGACAACAGGTATAACTACCAGTACCACAAAATAGCGAATTACAGAAAGTAAACGCATGCATGAAACATTTTAATAAACACAATGCAAATTAAATTCTGGGATCAAGGTGGTCAAAGGGGGTGCTTGCCTTGCTTATTTATTGCTTACAACGAAGATGCGGTCGCAGCTGACGGAGGCAACGACGGAGGATGGGACGTCGAATTCTACACGTCGATCAATCGGAAATGTAGCAAATAATAAACTTCAATAAGGGAAAAAAGAAAACAGATAGAAAATCAAATAAAGATTCTCTGCAGAAAACAAGGACGCTTTAGGGTTTGAATTATTTAGGTAATTACATTATTCTTAAACTTAATGGCTTTATGACAAACAAAACATGGTTTCTTATATAGATTATCTATTCTTGAATTACGAATTCAAGAGGATAAAATTATGAATTCTTGTATTTATAACTTCGAATTATAGATGCTAAAATTATTTGGATTAAAAGAATTAAAACACTTGTTAAAGTGGTTATGCGAAAAGCACTTAATCTTAAGTGATTTCGCATAAGAAGTGATTTGAATATCTTAGATCTATTAAGCTAGGCTACAGGATTTATTTATGGTTTTTAAGAAGGTTTTGGTGATACAAACGTATTAACTACAACTTCTTCATTATTACAAGGTTCACTTATTCATATTATGAAGTTCATTAAACATAATATTTAGGGTTATTTAACTAACATGATTTATGTGGAAAGCATGATGAAATATGGTTATTTCTTCGGAATTGGATAGCATATACTTTGAAGAACATATCTAAGCTGATTTCATACATTTTAGTGTTTAGACGAGACATCAAATTCATTGTTGAAAAAGCTTATATGATATTAAAGTTACGACAACCATAATTTTTAAGGGTATTCAACTAGCAGGATTTAGTTGAAAAGCAAGTTGTAAATAAAATATTTTTCCAAAATATGATAGTACATATCCTAAATATCATTTCTAAACTGATCTTCATAATTTTTGCACTTAGACAAGGTATTCTACGGGTTGAGGAAAAAGCTTGAGTGTTTCCATTACTACAAGACAGGTTCAGTTTTTGGTATAAGATTGCAACTACACCCTATAAGATAATCTATCCATTTTTCAGGTATTAACAGGGTATGACACTAAAAGTGTTTTAAAGTTGAATTTGCGATGATTGGCTTTTATCCAAGATGTTTTTCCATATAAGAGATTATTAGGGTCTAACACGATCTTATTTCAACCTTGCACAAACATAAGATATTTTTGTATAAACAGCAAGAGTATTATTTTTCGGGCTATGAGGGACTGGTTTTGCCAAATTGATGTTCATTTGCGAAAGTTATAACTATTCAAATGATACAAGTATTAATACTTCGATTATTAAACATTTACTGTTTTCTATAGTAAACCTTAAACATTTTTACACATTTGGGATCCTTGTAACGCCAGAGGTATAACAAAACTATTTTGGTGATTATTTGAATTCATTTGATCCATATTTTAACTGTTTGACTTTCTATGAATATGTATGTACATTTGTACTTAGGTTATTTCATATTTTTCAAGATAGTTAAATTCAAGTTCACTTCTTAATTATTTTGGCAATTTCAGGTATTCTACTGCCATACTAGTATTTGGAAATAAATTTCACTTATTTCATTTTTCTTTCATACAAGTTATGTATATTTAAATTTCTAGTGTATTAAAAGCAATCTTAAATAAAAAGTAGTTCAAACATAAATGAAATTTGGATATTTTTATATATTTAAACTTCTGGAAGCATAAGGATTCTATTAAAAATGATTTCCTTCAATTCAAAGTTTGTTTCCATAATTTTATTTATTGTACATATTTAGCCCTTTTATTCAAATTTGAATTTCAAATTCACCCAATGTTCATTTTTAAAATATCATTGCCTATTCCGAAAGTACTTGATTTTACATGAATATAGAAATTTATTTCATCCAATTTGGAGTTATAATGCAAAATCTACAAGCAATTGAATTATCTCCGGTATTGAAAATACTGGGAAAATGAAAATACGCTTTCACAGAACCGGAAGCGCCTTTTACCGCTTGGATTGATTTCAGTTGCGTCACTGACAGGATGAGCCCACAGTGCAGAGAGAGAGAACAGAGGCCTTCGGTTTCCGGCTCGCTGGCGACGAATCGTCTCCGGGCCGACGGAATGGGTGGCACCTAAAGCCTCAGTGGGTCATGGCGCACCTAATGGTGGTACTCATTCTCCGGGAAGTGGCCGGAAAGTAGGTCGCCACCGGGCGCCTACGGTGACGGCGGCGGAGGTGAGCCACGCCAGCGAGGGAAGCTAGTCTAGGTCCGGCACGAGGTGTTTTAAGTATCAGGGAGACGAGAGGATCTTATTTTACCTGCTGGTCACCGCGGTTTTTGCCCGACGGGGTCTGCCACCGAGCGGCCAGATTTGGAGAAGGTCACTACGGTGCAGCGGCGATTCTGGGGATCTTTCCGGAGATTAAGGATGAATGAGCATTGGCAGGGGTGCTATGAAGCTTTGGACATCAGTAATTTAGATGATTCCTCACCGGCTATCATAATCACTGGATTTCCCTCATTCGGGTTCTGCGGCAAAACGAAGAGAAGCTTCAGTCTCGCGCCTGGTTCAGTGGATGGTAAAGAGTGAGTAGGGGGGAGTCTCAATGGCGACGCTAAGCCAGTATTTATGGCCGGCAATGGATGGCAGTACAGGGTGTGAACGACAGAGAGGAGTTGCGGCCGATTCTGCTCCTGGCGATGAAATGGCGCATGGTCTTTCACCGGCTCAGAGTTGACATGAGGCTGGCAGGGTATGACATGAGGCTGGCCGGCTCAGAATCGTTTCGCTCAAACCCGGACTTAACCCTTGGTCCAATTCGTCGTTAATCTCCCGCCGTTAACGTTAAAATCGTTAACGTTAAAGTAAATCAACGTCCGCCGTCAACGTTCCGTCGTTAACGTTCCGTCGTCAACATCCCGCCGTCAACGTTCCGTCGTTAACGTTCCGTCGTTTACCTCCCGCCGTTAACGTTCCATCGTTAACGTTCCGCTGCTAACGTTTCTTCGTTAACGTTCTGCCGTTAACGCTTTGCTCTCGCTTCGCTATCATCGCATATGCGCATTCCAGCAAGAGCGTAGCGCGATGTCATTATCCTTTCTATCGTCCTATCGTGATCTAACCCCATTTCTTGTGAGTCTGGCTTTATCTTTCTATCATCTGCAAAGCCGGACCAAAACCTAACTTAAGACCGGTTCGATGGACTGAGTTCATCGTGAGCATATTGCCGTATTGCCGTTTTCCACGTTGTGTCCACCGTAGTAAGATATTTGTACTGTCTTACTACATATCGTCATCGCCCTGTTATCGTCAAGTCTCTTCTTTGATGTATGACTGAACCCCAGATCGGATCGCACTGAATGTCGATTCCATCCGTCCTTGTCTTATCCCTGAAAATCTAATCTGCCATTAACCGAGAATTCATTCGTGGACTTGGTCGATAGACTATTGGCCATATGTCATATCCTGGTGCCATATCTATTCTATTAGTCTATCTTTCTTTTGTTTGACTGTGTATTTGTTTAGTCAACAAAAGTCAACATTGAGCATCAGTTTAGTTCATCATGAACTAACATATCTTTATTGACCCGATCTATAGATCAAGAGCCCATATGTCAATATTTGTCCAATCGAGTTAATTAATCTCGAAGGATATCCCCTGGAATATACTCCATTTTCCCTAATTATCAATCGTAACCTTCTCGATAAATCTTCTGAAAGCCTGTTCTCTTTCATCCGATCTTCGATCAAATCTAAGTTCCTAAATTCAATCCCTTCCGTTTAGTACCAATCTAATATTAAATTGGAGTTTATTTGAATTGCTTTTGAGTTTTGTTGTATTTGTGCTTCTTTGTCGTTAGACGTGTCGTCCAGAAGTTACCCAAAGTAGCTGAAGGACAAGGAAGTCGAAGCATTCGATTGAAGAGCCAAAGGTTGAGAAAGCCGAAGATCAATTAAAAAGAGTAAAGAGCAGTTTATAGCAAGTGCCAGGCAAGTTGTGCTTTGATCATGTTGAACCTACGATTACAAAAACTGCTATATTGTTTTACTTTATTGCATATTATTTGACATGTACAAATGTCCTCAATTAAATTTGGGACTTAGCTATTATACCCAATTGCTCTATACCCTACCTTGCCATTTGTATACCATGATATATTGTCACCCTAGATTGGTTCATTATAGTTGGTTAGTAATAATAATCAACATGGAATGGTTAGACCGTATTAGTTGCTTAGTCATGCCACGCCATCACATGTACTTTAGTCTGTGATAAATAATCTTGACTAATGGAATATGGAACGATGTTATGAACTTGTGTGTCATGTGTGGTCACACGATGAGATTGAGTTGCGGTGGCGAGAGGATGTCACGCAACGAGGTTAAATTGCTGATGGCACGTGGTGCTTGGTAATCAACTGGGGTGGTTATGATTTAGATTGGGGCAAGTGGCAAGGCGAGAATGCCAAGGTGGGCCCGATGGGCGGGGTATGTGGAAGTCTTGCCTCGATCATCTTAAGGACTTAACCTTGCAAGCCTTTGACTGAGTCAATCATGCGACCACATATGCGATATGGGACAGACCTAGTTGATTAGGGTTCGATATCTTTCCTCACGATACCTCGGGCGACGATGCGGAAGTGTATCTGCGCGAGCGTACACTGTCTTTGCGGCTTGGTACCCATCCAACGGTGTTGGCACATCCTATACTTGGTGGCACTGCGTGAGAGGAGTGATAGCGAAGGCAACACCGGAGAGGTTCTTTGGTTAAGGTAGAGGTTCTGAAAGGCTTTGTCGTGAATTCTCTGCGGTACACCAAAGGAAGTGTCTTGATGGCGAGCACAAAGAGAATATCACGTCGTGTGGGTAAAGTGCATAACCTCTGCAGAGTGTAAAACTATTCGAATAGCCGTGCTCACGGTATTGAGCAAAGCTCGGGAATTCTGATTAAGGGTTAGACTTTTGAAATGAAAACTTGGAATGGGATGGCGGGATTGACATGAAAGGTTGGAACTTGACATAGGATTGGAAACTTGGTTTACTTGAAATCTTGAATCTATCTATTCTTTGTTATTTGTTTCTGATCTTTACAATCTATTTATTGTATTTGTTCATAAATCTTGCTTATTGCAAAATAGCCATAATAGCCTTTTCCTTTGGAATAAGCCCTACATATAGTTACATAGAATTGCATTACATGCACAACTTGTTGAGTGCTTTATGTACTCACCCCTTGCAACACAAAATCATCGGTTGAGGAGAAGACTACAACTTGAAGGAGGAGAAGTTCCACGAGGAGGCGAATATCTAGGAGTTGAACCTTGTCGGTTGCTGTGGTATATTGATGGGATTAAATCGGCGTTCTTCATTCATTGTTGTTTATTTATTTTGAGTTGAAGCCACCAAGGCCTCACAAGTGTAAGTTTGACCTTAAGGTCGTTCAATAGTTCTATATTAATAGATGAAGTCTTTATTTATTATTCCGCTGTGTATGATTGTGATATTTCATCTATGTTGAGGCTGTGTGCACTAACGTGATCTGGACTAGTCTTTGAATACACAGAGGGTCGGATTTGCATATTCGTGTCCCGACAGAGGTGGTATCGAGCCATCTTGTTGTAGGTCTTGACCCTAGATAGTTTGGCCGTTCCTTAGGAGCTTCAAAAGTATTTTCTAAAAGTGAAAATTTAACTTGAAAGAATAATAAGTTCTTGACTTATCTTATTCTTCCATTCTTTCCCCTTTTGCTAAAAAAATCATTCATCTTTCCACACTGGTTTAAATAAAAATCTTACCTGCGTTGTTGTAAGTAGTTAACGATGTCTCCCACTTAAGGAGAAAGTCTTGGGTGTCTCGTTCTTTGAACCTTAAGATCGTGAAGGCACAGAATCGTCAAGCTCAAGGAAGGGAGGATCGAGGCGGTGTTCACGAAACTAGAAGACCCGATGCTTGAGTAGCTTGTTGAGACTCATGTGTGGGAGTCACGTCTTCTTAAGCTAGAATGTCGCCCTTATAGACGGTAGTTTTGTGTGTATAGGTTGATTTGGTTGTTCCTTGATTGTTGATTGTGCAGTATGTGTTGCATAGCTCTTAGGCTTATATAAGCAACCATACCAAGTTATTAATATTGTTTGCTTAAGTTGTTGGGTTAAACCTATCTCCCCTGTATTAGGATCATTATTCCTTATCTATGCTATTTCCCTTTTCCCTAACACTTTGAATCAACCAAGCAGATGGTGCAGTCTGGTGAAACCAGTAAAGTCAGTGGAAGTGGAAATCAACTCAGTGAGAACCCCAATGATGGATCAGTTTTGCAACCGTCAATACAGATAAATATGCAGAGTATCACCTGGAATGAGTTCGTTGATGCTTTTCACTATTCCTTTGCTTCGACAGAAGATGGTGTCATCATGATAGATTCAGATCAAAATGCTACCTCTGCATCTGATTCAAGATCTAGACGTTGTTCTTTGAAGTGTTGTCAGCCTGACAAGTCAGAAGATCGTGCATGCATTCACTGTGGAGAAATAGGCCATACCGCTGATGAGCATGCGATCAATTGCTCCAGTTGTGAAGGAAGTCATCCTTTCGGAGAGTGTCCTATGAGCAACATCACATGTTACCTATGTGAAGGTCGAGATCATTGCCCAGCTCAATGTCCCTTGGATCCAATAGTTACTGCAGTGACTCAGCGTCAGCAGAAGAATCTTCGAGCTGCAATTACTCAAGAATTGTCAAAAAGAGGTGTAATATCAGTTGTACAGGAGACGCCACTTGAAAAACTAAAGATCGACCTCGATCTTGGTTGTCTTCATCAAGAAAGTAGTAAGTGGCAATCGCCAACAAAGATGTTTCTTATGTGATGAACAAGGTCATTGGTCTAGAGAATGCCCTCGAAGCAACCAGCCTGAATTACGGAAGAACAATAATGAGCATACATTTATACCCAACAAGGCTGCGATGCAAGCGTGTGTGCTACTCTTTGTCGAAGGAAGGTCATTATGCTAACCAATGTCTACAGAGAAGACAATTATTTTCTGCAACCGTGGTTATTCCAGAAGTTACTTCAGTTAAGTACATAACGCCAAGAGTGAGTGGTGACACTGTAAGAGAAGTTTGCCTAGAGAACCAGTTGAAGAAAAGACGTATGAGCGAAGACACTACCCCAGTCAGCGAATTCCCAAGGAAGAAAAATTTCCATAAACTCTGTTATACCTGCCGCAAGCCCGAACATTTTGCCAACAATTGCCCTCAGAAGAAAGCAATCATGCCGGTTCAAGCCAATCTCAATTCTGCCACAGTCAAAACCTCAGTGTCGACGCCAATCAAGGAAGCTCAGATCAACAATTTCACCCTGAGCGAGTGTCATAACTCATTTGTAAAGTGAGGATATTAGTAATGAATTTCATGTAAAGATTTCCTTGCAAAAGAAATAAAGTAGAGATGAATGTTATGTTGGTATGAGAAGTTTGAAATAAAAAGCATTAATAGTAAATGAAGGATCAGATATTTCCCTAGATATTGTCTGCAATGGTGGTTCACTTGAAAGTGATATGTGTGCTATAATGGTCAATTCAGTACCATTTAGCGTGGAGCTTGTCTGCCAGAAGAATTGTCATTATTAGAAGGTATTCGGTTATGCTCGATCTAACCCAGAATTCAAAATCAAAAGTATTAATGGCAATAAAGGATTTGATATGTCTTTGAGCATTCACTTTACCAGATAACGTTCATGTGTATGTTGGCCATAAAGTCTGAATTCTCAGTAATGTGATGTAGAGACAAAATTTATTGATTTAGCATATTGAAGATCAGTACCTTTACTTCAGTGATAATTGAAGCATTAATTCGTTATGGAAAGAATATCTAGCAGATATAGAATTTCCAGTCGCTACTTGAGAACCAAACCGACAAAGATAGTATCAAACCAACAGATCAACAGAGCTGGTAATTTTTATCCATGCTTTTGACAAGTCCAATAAGATAAAACTAATTCAGAATCTTCAGAATTCCATGACTCAGTCGTGATGTTAAGAGTTGCCAGATTCATTTCGGTCAATGTCCCTTACTCCGAAGGTCATTGGTAGTGAATTTGCAAGGATAAAAGAATCGTTCAAGACATTGAATTGCAGTGAAGCAATTATCAATCAGCTTGAGTTCCTCAGATCAAGAGCTGTTCTCAAGAACCAACTCAACAGAAATGATGTTCAATCTTCGACCAAGACCGCAGAATAGCAAGTTGCTTTCGCCGTCATGTGCAGTTGTCTGCAAGTGCAGAAAGCTTCGAAGGTCGAGTCTCCCCGAACCAATTCTATAGCCAGCCGAAATCTCGGGGACGAGATTCTGTTAAGGGGGGAGGTTTGTAACATCCCAAAATTTCATTTCAAAAATAGGATAATTTTTTTAAAATTATTATTTTTATCGGTTGTCTCAAGTTTATTTGTTTCCTCTTAATTTTCTGGATTTCTCTCGAGTACAAAGGAAAAATACTTTTGCCAATTTTTAGAAAAACTTAAAACTATTTCCTTAAAAAAAATAAAAACCCTATTTAGGTTGGAATTAGTTTTAAAAAAAATATATATCACAAGGAACTTCGGTGATTTTTCCCATTATTTGTTAAAATCCTGATTTCAAAATCTTTCCAAAAGTCTCATCAATTAAAATATAGTTTGGAGACAAAATAAAAGATTTGGTTTTGCTAAAACTATCTTATTTAATATAAATAAACCTAAGGGAATTTCTGCGAAATTTCCTACATTTGTCAAATTATATATTTTCTAAAGCCTTTCCGAAAGCTTTAACAAAATAAAAATATATGTGGATATAAAAATAAAATAGTTGGTGGTACCAAAATATTTTATTTGATCTCAAAATGTCCTAATTAAACTCCCTGAATTTTCTTAGAATTTTTGGGGTTGTTTTAGTATTTTCCAAATAAAGAAGGTATTAAAAACAATATAAAAGTATTTACTGTACACGAATAAAATTATTATTTTATGTAATAATATTTTATTTGTGTTACTAAGGCTGTGGGTCACTTTCCAGATTTTTCTCTGATTTTTAAACGGTTGTTTGTTATTTATTTCGATTTTATGGGTAATACTTAATAATTCGGATTAAATAATCAGTAACTGCTACAGTAATTCCGGCAGAATTTCAGGCATAACTTCGGCGAGCTCTCCTGGTCACTCCCGATCTTATTTTGATCTGAAATTTTTACCAGAGCTTCCTCTTGCTGTCCTCTACATCCAGTAAAATCAGATCTTATAAATGCCTATCGGAGCACCTCCGGCCAGCGATTTCTCTCCCAACTCCGGCGAGCTTTTCCCGTTGATCCATTGCTCCTTTGTAGCTGAAAATTGAACCCTAGACGCCTATCCCCATTCCTCACATCATACTAAAAGATCAACATCAGAATCGCAACGGAGATCCCTCGGCAAGCCTTTTTCCCTAACTCCGGTAAAAACTTCGGCGAGCTCTACAGGGCGCTCCCGAACTCCGTTCATCCTCAAATTGTTTGTGGAGCACCCCCATGAAGGTTCCAACACCTCTGTGAAACAGTTTTGGAAATTCCAAACAGAGCTCGCCGGCGACCCTTTTTCTCCTACAACGTCGACGAGCTCTTCCGGTGCGCCGCCATCGCCGGCCGATCTTGGCATCCCGTTCACGGTCATACCGGTGAGTTTTTATGAAATCCTCTCACGTCATCTCGTGCCATATGGTCAGATCTATCTCTCCACCAAATTTGGTGCAGTTCCATCTGCGGAATCAAAAGTTACGGCAGTTCTAATCTCAAATCTTGCTGCTGCCCGTTCTCCTTCGTTTTTGCGAGTTTGACCGTGCAATTTTTTCTGTAGACTCCTCTTGATGTCCTCTACACGGTGCTCACCCTAACTCAAGGTTTGGTCCACGGGATTTCTGCAGAAAAATCAATCTTCCCCGATCAGACTGCGTACGTACGGCAGAAAACTTCGTCGCGCGTTCCCCGTTGATCCAGAAGGTAAAACTCATATCCGTTCACGTCATATTGTGCCAAATGATCCCAGATAGCTCTCTATAAAATTTGGTTAGGTTTAATCCATTATTTTAATAGTTATGACCGTTTGATCTATTAGCTTTAGCAGCCGTTCATCGGCAGTTTGTGATCTGTCCGTTGGGTTGCATCCAAATCCGGATATACCGTTGAGTTCATGTCGCCGCGTTCTACCTGGTGCTCACTTCCCCTCTGCTGTTCCATCCACCGAAAATTTTAATATTCGTTACCGTCGCCATTTTGCCACCGCCGCGCGTCGTCTTGTGCCGCCAACCATTTTGGTTTGTCGTGGCCATGTCATTGTGTCCAGAAAATCATTATCCCCTGTTTTGCCCACCGTTGAAGTTCATTGATCCCCGGTTGCCGTCAAAGCCATGTTATAGAATCTACGCGACGTCTTTTGGCCTAGTCCTTCGTGTCGGTGCGCATTTCGGTTCGCCGTCTTTGGAAACCTTTAATCGCAGAGCCAACCCTACCATCCTACCCTATGCCAAGTGTATTCATCCTTGAATCGTTTCGCTCAAACCCGGACTTAACCCTTGGTCCAATTCGTCGTTAATGTCCCGCCGTTAACGTTCCGTCGTTAACGTTCCGTCGTCAACGTCCCGCCGTCAACGTTCCGTCGTTAACGTTCCGTCGTCAACGTCCCGCCGTCAACGTTCCGTCGTTAACGTTCCGTCGTTTACCTCCCGCCGTTAACGTTCCATCGTTAACGTTTCGCTGCTAACGTTTCTTCGTTAACGTTCTGCCGTTAACGCTTTGCTCTCGCTTCGCTATCATCGCATATGCGCATTCTAGCAAGAGCGTAGCGCGATGTCATTATCTTTTCTATCGTCCTATCGTGATCTAACCCCATTTCTTGTGAGTCTGGCTTTATCTTTCTATCATCTGCAAAGCCGGACCAAAACCTAACTTAAGACCGGTTCGATGGACTAAGTTCATCGTGAGCCGCGCTGCCGGTTTTGCGGTTTTCCACGTTGTGTCCACCGTAGTAAGATATTTGTACTGTCTTACTACATATCGTCATCGCCCTGTTATCGTCAAGTCTCTTCTTTGATGTATGACTGAACCCCAGATCGGATCGCACTGAATGTCGATTCCATCCGTCCTTGTCTTATCCCTGAAAATCTAATCTGCCATTAACCCAGAATTCATTCGTGGACTTGGTCGATAGACTATTGGCCATATGTCATATCCTGGTGCCATATCTATTCTATTAGTCTATCTTTCTTTTGTTTGACTGTGTATTTGTTTAGTCAACAAAAGTCAACATTGAGCATCAGTTTAGTTCATCATGAACTAACATATCTTTATGGACCCGATCTATAGATCAAGAGCCCATATGTCAATATTTGTCCAATCGAGTTAATTAATCTCTAAGGATATCCCCTGGAATATACTCCATTTTCCCTAATTATCAATCGTAACCTTCTCGATAAATCTTCTGAAAGCCTGTTCTCTTTCATCCGATCTTCGATCAAATCTAAGTTCCTAAATTCAATCCCTTCCGTTTAGTACCAATCTAATATTAAATTGGAGTTTATTTGAATTGCTTTTGAGTTTTGTTGTATTTGTGCTTCTTTGTCGTTAGACGTGTCGTCCAGAAGTTACCCAAAGTAGCTGAAGGACAAGAAAGTCGAAGCATTCGATTGAAGAGCCAAAGGTTGAGAAAGCCGAAGATCAATTAAAAAGAGTAAAGAGCAGTTTATAGCAAGTGCCAGGCAAGTTGTGCTTTGATCATGTTGAACCTACGATTACAAAAACTGCTATATTGTTTTACTTTATTGCATATTATTTGACATGTACAAATGTCTTCAATTAAATTTGGGACTTAGCTATTATACCCAATTGCTCTATACCCTACCTTGCCATTTGTATACCATGATATATTGTCACCCTAGATTGGTTCATTATAGTTGGTTAGTAATAATAATCAACATGGAATGGTTAGACCGTATTAGTTGCTTAGTCATGCCACGCCATCACATGTACTTTAGTCACTGATAAGTAATCTTGACTAATGGAATATGGAACGATGTTATGAACTTGTGTGTCATGTGTGGTCACACGATGAGATTGAGTTGCGGTGGCGAGAGGATGTCACGCAACGAGGTTAAATTGCTGATGGCACGTGGTGCTTGGTAATCAAGCTGGGTGGTTATGATTTAGATTGGGGCAAGTGGCAAGGCGAGAATGCCAAGGTGGGCCCGATGGGCGGGGGTATGTGGAAGTCTTGCCTCGATCATCTTAAGGACTTAACCTTGCAAGCCTTTGACTGAGTCAATCATGCGACCACATGTGCGATATGGGACAGACCTAGTTGATTAGGGTTACGATATCTTTCCTCCGATACCTCGGGGCGACGATGACGGAAGTGTATCGTGCGGGGAGCGATACTGTCTTTGCGGCTTGGTACCCATCCAACGGTGTTGGCACATCCTATACTTGGTGGCACTGCGTGAGAGGAGTGATAGCGAAGGCAACACGGAGAGGTTCTTTGGTTAAGGTAGAGGTTCTGAAAGGCTTTGTCGTGAATTCTCTGCGGTACACCAAAGGAAGTGTCTTGATGGCCAGCACAAAGAGAATATCACGTCGTGTGGGTAAAGTGCATAACCCTGCAGTGTAAACCTATTCGAATAGCCGTGCTCACGGTATTGAGCAAAGCTCGGGAATTACTGATTAAGGGTTAGACTTTTGAAATGAAAACTTGGAATGGGATGGCGGGATTGCCATGAAAGGTTGGAACTTGACATAGGATTGGAAACTTGGTTTACTTGAAATCTTGAATCTATCTATTCTGTTTATTTGTTTCTGATCTTTACAATCTATTTATTGTATTTGTTCATAAATCTTGCTTATTGCAAAATAGCCATAATAGCCTTTTCCTTTGGAATAAGCCCTACATATAGTTACATAGAATTCCATTCATGCACAACTTGTTGAGTGCTTTATGTACTCACCCCTTGCAACACAAAATCATTAGTTGAGGAGAAGACTACAACTTGAAGGAGGAGAAGTTCCACGAGGAGGCGAATATCTAGGAGTTGAACCTTGTCGGTTGCTGTGGTATATTGATGGGATTAATCGGCGTTCTTCATTCATTGTTGTTTATTTATTTTGAGTTGAAGCCACCAAAGCCTCACAAGTGTAAGTTTGACCTTAAGGTCGTTCAATAGTTCTATATTAATAGATGAAGTCTTTATTTATTATTCCGCTGTGTATGATTGTGATATTTCATCTATGTTGAGACTGTGTGCACTAGCGTAATCCTGGACTAGTGCTGAATACACAGAGGGTCCGGATTTGCATATTCGTGTCCCGACAGAACTCCCCGTTCACATTCCAACAATTCCACATATCAAGAAATACTCTATACCCTGTTTGAAATTTCCGGGCTTTGTCCATGACCGCGGACGCGACTATTCGAATAGTTTTACACTCTGTAGAGGTTATACAACTTTATCAACAAGACATGACCATCTCTTTGTGCAATCGATCTTAGCACACTTCCTTTGGTCTGTCGCAGAGATATCATGACTGAAGGACCATGTGGAGGTCCATCCATATTTGTGATGAGTATTTGACTTTATTTGAGCAACGTGTGCTCAAGTTTGAGTTTGATTTGGATTGATTTTCGAGCTAGAGCAATTTAGTTGGCTGGTCGCAGACCAATCGTTCAACCCCGAGTGGTCGGGGCCTTGACTGGTCGGAGACCAGTGGTCAGACCTCGAGTGGTCTGGGCCTTGGTTGAGTCGGAGACCAATCGTCCGACTCCGAGTGGTTGAGTCGGAGACCAGTCATCCGACTCCGAGTGGTTGAGTCGGAGACCAGTCGTCCGACTCCGAGTGGTTGAGTCGGAGACCAGTCGTTTGAACCCGAGTGGTCAGATCTTTGGTTGGTCGCAGACCAGTCGTCCGACTCCGAGTGGTTGAGTCGGAGACTAGTCGTCCGATTCCGAGTGGTTGAGTCGGAGACCAGTCGTTTGACCCCGAGTGGTCAGGTCTTTGGTTGGTCAGGTTGGAGACCAGTGGTCAGACCTCGTATGATCGGGGTTTTGCTGGTCAGCGTAATGTATTTCCTTCTGTTAAGATGGATATGTGTTGTTCGACTTTACTATGTGATGTGGTTTCCTTGTCTATGATGGTTGCAGGACTTTGGAGCTAGGTCATGGTGAGGCGAAGGGGATCAGGACTAGACTGGGAGAGCTGAGGTCCAGATGATCAAGGTGTCGCCAAAGATGACTGAGGCCAGGGAGTAGCTGCAAGCCAAGAAGACAAAGGAATGGATGAGATGCTAACTTGGAGCTGCTCTGATCAAGGAGGACCGTTGGATCGCGGTCAGGAAGATAGAGTAGCGGGTCAAGTTAGTGTGAGTTGAAAAGCGTGCAAAACTCGTTGTGTTGTTGGGTTTCGGGTGAGCCCATGCATAGCTTTGTGAGTGGGTAAAATCTCAGCCCTTGATGGAGTGCTCTAGGGTTTAGAGGCTCATCCAAGAGTGGTAGGTGTTCCAAGCATGCTATAAATATACAGGGAGAGGGGTGTCTCTCTGTGCAGTTGTGGGGGTGTGCGTGAAGAGCATGTGAGGAAAGTGTGCGTGAGTAGGTGAGAGTGCTCTGGAGGCCTCTGTGCTCCTGAAGCTTTGCCTACTTTGTAGTGAGGCTTTGTAAACCTACCCTCTGGAAATGAAAGACTGCTTTCCCCATCTTTGAGTTCACTTTCCTCATTTACATTATGCTTTAAATTCAACATTTAATTTCATGCACTTTACCTTCTGTATGGTTGGATTTTCTTCCTCTCCTTCTAAGTGCTTTTGGATTTTATGCCAAGGATGAAAGATTGCTGGATGAATCTTCTATAGATCATATCCCAATCATGTAGGCAATCTACAACCTCTTCTATTCAGTTTTGTAAGAAACCAATTTTTGTGCCTAGTAGAAGAAAGTGCTTTCAGATCGTGTTTCTATTTGTTTGAAGGGTTGTTTCTTCGTGTACTTACTTGCTACGATTTGTGGAGAGTAATCCAAGGATATTCTGACCATCAACTCCCACCAGCAAGTTAGGGGTGAGATCTGTGTTCGTGACTCTGTGTTTGTTGTTGCATTTGTTAACCTGAAAAGGGACGGAACCTTGGTATCAATTCCATCAATTGATGTTTGAAATAGGTTCCTGACATCCTTAGGGAGGTGCACACCAATTTTCACTGTTTCTGGATCAGCCGATCAAAAGTTACATCGATTTACTTTTAAGATTGTCTGATTTCTGATTCACCCAACACTATTCACCACGAGTCTTGTTCATCCGACCTCTGCATGTCGGAGTCTTGTTCATCCGCCCTCTGCAGTCGAGATCTTGTTCATCCGACCCGATCTTGGTGGGAAGTCTTGTTCATCTCGAACAACATTCATCGACCGAGCTACCCGACCGGTCACGGTTTTATTGTTCACCCGACCTTAATTGGTCGGTGCCTCTGTTCATGCAATTGCCTGATCGATGGTTCAGTTTCTTCTTTCTGGTCTTTTGGTGGTTTGAATTCTAGGGGGAAAGTTTATTCGAAAATTTTATTTGGGATCATTCACCCCCCCTCTGATCGCCATTTTGATCTTTCAATGACAAAGCCTTTACAATGCACTGTCTAAACTCGGTACTGCCCGCTAAGGTTTCGCCCCTTAGGGCCCCCTCTTGTGCCTTGTGAATCTACCCGTCCATCCCGGAACCCACACCACCAATTGGCAGTACTCAAGGCTAGACATTGCAAATTAATCAGCTAGGTCTGTCACATACAAGACTTGTGGTAGTACGGTTAGGCCCAGTTCGATGGCGCACAAGATTAAGTCCTTAAGTTGTCTCAGGCAAGACATCCACATCCCAATGTGCTAGAAAGCACCCCTTTACTGCACGATCACTTTCCCGAGGGAAAACAATTCGTTCAACCATGACCAATGGCAAACCCCGCCATGGTACAACAAATTTTACAACAGTGGCTAACAGCAACGATTCAATATCTCATTAAGTCAAGATTAACATAAGTCATATGTGACATGAATCCCTTGGTACGACTAAGCATGTCTAAGCATACCTACGATAACACAATGTTGGTATAATAATTATGTCCAACTAGTAATGTCCCAACCTAGATTTAACAATGGATACATGGCATACCAATTAATCAAGGTGACATAATGACAACTATGTATATAGCTATTCCCATGAAATAATCATTGATACACAAATAGCATGCAATCGTATAAAAAAATTTACTTTGCAAACATAGGATCAATATGGTCAAAGGATTACGACATGCCTTGCTGATCTAGTGTTGAATCTTGGTCTTCGAAGTCTCCGTTCGCTCCCTCGGAATTAGGGTCTACCGGAAAAGAAAGCAACAAAACCAAATAAATACCAAACAGAGACTCAAACAAGCTCAAAACAGAAAATAAATGGCTCTTGAAGATAGATCTTGATTTTAGAAAATCTGTATTTTGATGAATAGATTAATAAAATTAAATCCTTTCATTAATAGAAAATTCAAATTAAGCTCGAATTAATGCAAGGAAAATGCAAATGGTTCATTTTTTTGAATTCAACATTCCAAAACTCAAATTTTTGGGATGTTACAAACCTCCCCCCATTAAATGGAATCTCGACCCCGAGATTCTGGCTGGCTGGAGAATAGGTGGGGAAACTCGGACTTCAGATCCTCTTCGCGCTTCCAAGTTGCTTCCTCTTCTGAATGATTGCTCCACTGGACCTTGCAAAAATGGATGATCTTGCTCCTCGTGATACGCTCTGCTATATCCAAAATTTTCACTGGTTGCTCCTTGTAGGTAAGATCTTCTTGCAAATCAATGGATTACAATGGCATCTGTTCCTCTGGCACACGCAGGCATTTCTTCAACTGCGACACATGGAACACATCATGGATTCCGGCAAAATACTGAGGCAATTCTAACATGTAGGCAACCTTGCCTCTTCGTTCCAAGATTTTGAACGGTCCCACATATCTAGGGGCAAGCTTTCCTTTTAGTTGAAATCTCTTAACTCCTTTGAGAGGGGTGACTTTGAGATAAGCATAATCATTGGGCTCAAAACTTAAATCTCTGTGACGATTATCTGCATAACTCTTCTGTCTGCTTTGTGCGATCTTCAAACGGTCTCGAATTAATTGGACTTGCTCTTCGGCTTCTTGCAGTATGGCAGGGCCAAACAATTGTCTTTCTCCCGACTCCTTCCAGTTGAGAGGGGTTCTGCACTTTCTTCCACATAAGGCTTCAAAAGGCGACATTTGTAGACTGGCTTGATAACTATTGTTGTACGAAAACTCGGCATAGAGCAAACACTTGTCCCACTTGGCACCATAATTTAAGGCACAAGCTCTTAACACATCCTCAAGAATCTGATTGACACGCTCAATCTGTCCATCGGTTTGAGGGTGATAGGCAGTACTGAATCTGAGATGAGTTCCCATGGCTTCATGCAGACTCTACCAAAAACGAGAGGTAAACTGGGTTCCTCTATCCGACACTATCTTCTTGGGCACTTCGTGAAGACTGACGATCCTTGACATATATAATTCTGCTAATTTATCTCCTGCATAGGTAGTCTTCACTGGAATGAAGTGAGCTACCTTAGTCAATCGATCCACTATTACCCAGATCGAGTCATATCCTGCTTGGGTCTTAGGAAATCCTGTAATAAAATCCATACCAATTTCTTCCCACTTCCACTCTAGAATCTTCAATGGCTGCAGCAATCCTGCTGGTCTCTGATGCTCTGTCTTGACCTTCTGGCAGACATCACAAAGTGCAACATACTCTGCAATCTCACGCTTCATACTAGGCCACCAATACCTTTCCTTGAGGTCCAGATACATCTTGGTACTTCCAGGATGAATGGAGTACAAAGTCTCATGCGCTACCTTGAGAATCAACTCCATAAGCTCTTTCTGATCTGGTACGCAAATACGCTTCTCATACCAAATAGTACCTTATTCATCTTCAGTGAAACCTAGGGCTTTTCCTTTCTTCATATTGCTCTTAATCTCCTTGACATCAGCATCATCTACATGCTTTCGAATCGATCTTCCAACGTAGGGCGTACTTCCAAAGTAGCTAAATAACCTTCCTAAACCAATTCCAAACTAAGCTTCTGAAATTCCTTATAAAGGGCTGGCTGACTTTCCTTAATCATCAGAGTAGTGCAGTAGCTCTTTCTACTCAAAGCATCGGCTACGACATTAGCTTTGCTTGGATAATAATGAATCCCAATGTCATAGTCCTGGATCAATTCTAACCATCTTCTTTGTCTCATATTGAGGTCAGATTGGGTAAAGATATACTTCAGACTTTTGTGATCAGTGTAAACCTCACAACGATTACCAATTAGATATTGACGCCAAACCTTCAAAGCATGCACTACAGCTGCCAATTCCAAATCATGGGTATGGTAGTTAACTTCATGAGGCCTTAGTTGTCGCGAAGCATACGCTACAACCTTCTTATCTTGCATTAGCACACAACCGAGTCCTTGTCGGGATGCATCACAGAATATCTCAAAATCCTTCCTACTATCTGGCAGGATAAGTACTGTGGCAGTTGTCAAACACTTCTTTAGTTCTTGGAAACTCTTCTTATACTCTGGCGTCCAAACGAATTTCTTCTCCTTCTTTAAGAGTAGAGTGAGCGGTCTAGCTTTTCTAGAAAACCATTCTATGCAACGGCGATAATATCCTACCATTCCAAGAAAACTTCAGGTTTGGGGTACCGTCTTGGGTGACTCCCAACTTAACACATCTCGTACCTTACGGGGTCAACAATGACTCTTACGCGATATGACATGTCCTAGGAAAGCAACTTCTGTCATCCAGAACACACATTTACCGAACTTTGCATAAAGCTGGTTTTCTCTTAGCTTCGTTAAAACTTGGCGCAAGTGATCTTCATGTTCTTGCTCACTTTTGGAGTAGATCAGAATGTCATCAATGAAAACAACAACAAACTTATCCAAATATTCCATGAATACTTTGTTCATCAGGGTCATGAAATAGGCAGGGGCATTGGTCAATCCGAAAGACTTCACGGTATACTCATACTGTCCATACTGAGTAACAAAAGCTGTTTTGGGTATATCCTCTTGACGAATCTTCAACTAGTGGTAACTTGATCTCAGGTCAATCTTGGAGAACACTCCAGCTCCTTGAAGCTGGTCAAACAAATCATCGATTCTCGGCAGAGGGTACTTATTCTTGATGGTGACCTCATTGAGTGAGCGATAATCTACACACATTCTCTGAGTTCCATCTTTCTTTTCAACTAAAAGAACTGGCACTCCCCATGGCGAAGAACTTGGTCGAACAAAACCTTGATCTTGTAGCTCTTTAATCTGTCTCTTTACTTCGGCTAACTCATTAGCAGGCATCCTATAAGGTCTCTTGGAAATGGGTGGTGTTCGAGAACTAGTTCTATCAAGAATCGTATATCTCGGTCGGTGGCATCCCGGGCAACTCATGCGAAACACATCGGAAATTATTGGCGATTGGCACATCTTCCAAACTTATTCCTTTGGCACTACAAACTTTAATCCCTTCGGACTGTTCTGAAGCGGCTTGAACTTTTAACTTAGCTCCATCCGAACTGGTTAAGGTGATCTCTCTATTCCCACAATCCAAAACTGCTTGGTTCTTGGAGAGCCAATCCATTCCTAGGATCACATCTAGGGACTTGGTGTCTACGATAATAAGGTTGGTAGAAATTCTACCCCTCCAATTAATATCTTAACTTTGGGGCAGCCTTGGTTCGTACTCAAATCAGGACCAGGTGATTGTACTAATAAAATAGTCTTAAGAGGCATTGTCTTTAATTGATGATTTGCAGCAAAACTCCGAGAAACAAACGAATGCATAGCTCCAGAATCAAACAAAACCATGGCAGATGCTGAGTTGACTAGGAGCTTACCTAGTATGACGTCTGGTGCAGACTGGGCATCCTCGGTGGTGATGTGATTCACACGGCCTCTTCCAGCAGGCGACGGAGTCCTGGTGACTTGGTTGGGAGTCTGGGACACTGCACGTCCTGCTCCTGGTTGTAACACCCTAAGTTTTGCTCTAATTTAAAATTTTGAGTATTTTTGGTTTTTGAGAATTTCTGAGAAATTAATAGAATTTAATTTTGATTTACTCATTTTTGACATTTCTTGAATTCAATTAAATTCATGCAAAGTTTTATTGAAAATATTTTATTTGAGTTCCAACTATCTCAAAGTATTTTCCAGAATTTTTCTGGAATTTTTCTAATATTTTTACTATTTTCTTTGGCCAAAACTATTTTCTCGAATTATTTTAATGAAAAAGGTTTTAAAAACGGCTACGAACAGTAATGGGCCGAGCCCGTTACTGTGCGCGACGCCGGCCCAACGCGCTAGAAACCCTAGCCGTCGCGTATCTGCACCGTCGGATCGGGATCTAGTGGCTGCCGTTGCGCCGCGTCAACCGCAAACGTGCGCCAACGGATCGTCACTACTTGGACGGCCGTGATGGAGCCACGCCGGTCCGACCGGGCGTAATCGTCGGAGTTAACGCCGCCGAGCGTTTCCGCTCGTTTTGCCGGTGTTTGCGCGCACGTCGAGGCTCCTTAAAGTGCACCGAGTAGCGCGTCTGGCAGAGCTCCTCTCACTGCATCTTTTGACTCCTCGCACGCACGTCGAGACGCCCCAGAGACTCTGCTCTAGCTCGCCATAGTTGCTCGAGTGCGCCGCCGTAGTCCTTCGCCTTTTTCTCGCCGTCCGTTGAGTTTCCACCGTCGCCGAGGCCACCGGAGTAGCGCTCTCGCCGAGACACGTCGAACGCGCCAGTTCTGCACGCCGGAGAAGCACCGTTGGCTGCGTCGTCTTCCCTAGCTCCGGCAACCTTCGCTTCCTCACCGCCGTCGTCTTCACCGAGCTTCGTCGACCGTTCGATCTGCATCGCACGGTTATGGTACGTCCACGTCGCTGCTCCCTTTTCTTACCTAGCGTTAATCTTGACCGTTAGATCTAAATTGAACAGTGGTGATTAGATTTAGTTTCTGTGCTTGTTTAGATCTCAGCCGTTGGATCGTTAGTGTACGCGTGAGATTGCGCCGCGTCGCTAGGGTGAACAGTAAACCAATCCAGTAACCTGCGCCATCGGATTAGATCTAAACGGTAGAGATTAGATCTGGTTTTGCCTTAAGGATCCGCGCCGTTCAGATTTGAACGTGCGGCGGTGATGGCGCCGTACCCTCGCCGAATCGCGTCGCGGCGGCAGGCATTTTGACCGGGCACGGACGGATCCGACCATCGATTTGGCGCGCGCCGCTGCGATCTTGCCACGTGGCCGCGCGTGACCGAGACACCGCCGAACGTGCGCGAGATCCAGCCGTCGGATCACGGGGTCCGTCGGATCTTGCGGCGCGTGGAGGCGCGAACGCGATCGTCGCCGCCGAGTCGATCGCGTGGGATCTAGTCGTTGGATCCGGCGGCCGTCGGATCTTGCGACGCGTGTCGCATGGATTGGCGGTCGCGGTGTGACGCGTGAGATCGGCGATTGATTCAATGAGCGGCTCGGATCTTGCCGCGTGGATACAACTGTCTTTGGTGGACCAAGTCCACGTGGACTGACGAGCCGTGGGCCGAGGCGACATGGCGACACGAAGGCGCCACGTGTCATCTTTGGTGTCATGTTGACGTCATCGCTGACGTCATAAATATTTTTATATTTGGCCGAATTTCATTTTGGTGCTGACGTCATCATTAGATCATGCTGACATCATAAATCCCAATTTTTCAGTATAAAAATAATTCGGAAAAATCGGATTTTCTAATTTCTGTATTTTCAGATTTTATTCAAATTTCAAATGGCTATAACTTTTGCATTTTAACTCGGATTTGGGTGATTCAAATTTTAAAAAATTCATATAATTATGATCTATTTGATGGTGAGTTTTATTTGAATTTTTGAGGTCATTTATTCTTTGGTATTAGTTGTTTATTGCATATTTTGTTTGTACGCGTAGACGCAAATTTGTCAGAAGGTTTCGAGGAAGAGTTCGTCGCTCAAGATCAAACTTCGGGACACGACCAACAACTCTTTGAAGGCAAGTGATGCTTTGATCATTTTGATCCCTGATTTTAAAATGTAATTTATGCTTTGAAATTATGCATGCTTACTTATTAAAAATAAATTTAAATTAATTTGGGATAATGTAGATAATCAACCCATTTTGTTATGCCACCTTGAAATTATTAATTGTATGCCCTAAATCATTGTAACCCTAAGTTTGATTGTATTAGTTGGATGTTAATACTGTGCCAACACGGGAGGCTAGACCGTGAATAGATGCTTAGCCTAGCAATGAATCATGAACGATCTTTCGGAAAAATGCTACCTTATTGACTAATGGAATATTGAATGTATTTTTAAAGTGGTGTGATGATGTCACATGATGAAATTGAAGTGTGGAGACCTGTGTGGTTCCATACCGATGTCGAGTTATTGCTGGCATGTGTTGCACAATAATCAACTGGGTGGAAAATGATTTAGGCTGGGCAAGTGGCAAGAGGTGTGTGCAGTGGGCTGTGTGGCAATGGGTTGTTGAGTGATGTGGAGTGCATGTGCCACATTGGGTGTGTGCCCTTTGTTTGAGTGTTGAAAGTCTTGCCTTGGTCAGTTAAGGACTTCACCTTGCAAGCCTTTGATCTGAGTCACCCGTACAACCACATGTCTTGTATGGGATGGACCTAGTTGATTAGGGTTCTTTTATCTTCCCTCTGACACCTCGGGTGGCGGTGCAGGGGTGTATCATGCGGGGCGTGCACGTGCTACGGCTTGGTGCCCATCCAGCGGTGATTGACACATCCTATACTTGGCTCTGTGTGAGGGAAGTGATAGTGAGGGTAATACCGGAGAGGTTCTTTGGGTAAGGTAGAGGTTCTTGAAAAGCTTTGTTGCCGACAATCACCTGTGTGGTGAGCGGTTGTATCTTGTGGGTAAAGTGTACAACCTCTACAGAGTGTAAAAACTATTCGAATAGCCGTGCTCGCGGTAATGAGCATTGCTCGGGGATTACAGTCAAGGGTTAGATCTTCAAAAACAAAATGTGGAAAGGGTGGTGTGTGCGGTGTTAAAAATGGTATTAAGGTTGTGTGCCGACAATCTTCAAAGAAAAACCATTTGACGAAATTAGTATTAATTATAACTGTTTCACTGCTTTAATCCAAATAAGATACTGGTTTAAAAATGCTATTCGATGCAAAATAACCAATTAAGCCAATCCTTTGTAATAAGCTTTGCATATAGTAATAGCGCTGCATTCTGTGCATTACTTGTTGAGTGCCTTGTGTACTCACCCCTCCTTGCTTATCAACCCCAACATTAGTGGAGGAGTCTACATCAGCGTGGGAGGAGGAGTACATTGAAGATCTGGGCAATTAGGGGGCAAGCCCAGTCGGTTGCCTGTGGCGAGATGAAGGCTTCCACGACATTTATTTTTATTCCGCTGCTTTTTCATTTACTCTGAATAATGTAAAGCCCTGCGTGGCTGATTTTATGTAAGGAGACCATAAGGTCGTACAACTCAGATATATAAATGTTTGCACTATTTGTTTTAATATCGCTGTGATCGTCTGTGATATGCAACCCTGTTAAGACTGTGTGTGCTAGCGTGATCCTGGACTAGCACAGAATACACAGAGGGTCCGTATTTGCAGATTCGGGTCCCGACAATGGTGCGGGGGTCTTGGCTGGTGTAGATCCCAAGTTGAAATGGACTGGCGTCACAGCTTGCTTCCTTGGGCAATTATTGGCATAATGAATGAGTTCATGACAGTTGAAACATGTGACTCCTGCAGCTGGATTATTGGTCCTCTGAGGTGGATTGCTGTTGGTGCTGAGGTTGCGATTGCCTGAAGGAGCTGGGCGAGGTGGTGGTGCAGGTGTTCTGAATGCATTCGGAGGAGTGAAACGAGCAGGCTGTTGAGCATTGGTTCTGACTCTCTGTTGGTGACTCAGATGGGCTCCATGCTGTATCATCTTTCTCTTACGGGATTCTTCCAATTCACGGCGAGATTCCTCAATAAGCATAGCTTCATCTACAAGGTGCTGAAAATCTACATAGTCATTGCCAATGACTTGCACCTTTAGTCCTGGATTGAGTCCACGCTTGAACTTCTTCTGGCGAGCGTCATCTGTAGCTACATCCTCTGGAGCGTAGCGAGTGAGTTGAGTGAACTTATTGAGGTATTCACTCACTGACATCCCTTCTTGCTTAAGCTCTGGGAACTCATTCTTCTTCATCTCCACCTTACCATCTGGGATATGGGAGTGGCGAAACGCAGAGGAAAACTCTACCCAAGTGATAGTCTGAGGGTCATCATGGGCAGCACTGTATTTCTCCTACCATTCAGCGGCGGTGCCCTCCAGCTAATGAGCGGCATAGAGAACCTTCTCACGATCTGTGCACTGAGCAATTGCGAGCTTCTTCTCAATGGAGCGAATCGAATCATCGGCGTCCTATGGTTCTGAAGAGTTGGAGAAAGTTGGCGGACGAGTCCTCATAAATTCGGCTAGCTTGGACTGGAAACGAGCTTGAGGAGGTGCAGCGGCAGCTTGGTTCAACTGGTTTGCTAGGGCAACTGCAGTCTGGTTATGTTGATTCATCATGTTGTTCATGTTCTGCATCATTGTGTTCATTAGCTGAGTTTGAGCTGCCAGAAAATGTCCCATGTTTTGATCTGTCACTGCTGGTGGTGGCGGTGGTGCATTTGGGTTGGAGTTGGTGTTGGCACTGGCACTCACATCCACTGGCGAACTGCGATCGGCTCCAGAACGAGTGTCAACCATCTGAGATGCAGCGCAAGGTTTGATAGGTAAGAGGGAAAAGCAGTAGAAAAGTGGTAAGATCATCTAGGGGAGAAGGTAATACCCAGGGACAAAAGGACACAGCCGAAAAGGCTACAAATTAAAGAGGCAAATAAAGCTTTCTACTAAAGGCATAGTTGCAACACTGTGCTTGGGGCAAGTGTACAACATACCAGCACACAAGCAAAGAAAATCTTAGTATACGCAGACTAAATGTAACTAAACTGAAAGGGAAAGTATGCTCAAACACCGTTGAGCACTAAAAACCTATCTTATATGGTAGTCTTCTTGGCAAACTCTGTACGGCTAGATCATCATCTTCCTAGATTTGATTCCTTGCGGAAGACTCGAGGCCTTGAGAAGTTTCATGAGATAAGATCAATTTTGATTTCAAATCAATGTTGCAGCAAAGGAGAGAAATAAGAACCTAAGAATAAGGCTTGAGGATATGAAAACTATTAAGTACCAATTTGTTGGTTTGATTTAGAAAATAATTTTGAAGACCATGCTAACTAGGATAGCGACCTACAGTCGATATGGCTCTGATACCATCTCTGTCGGGACCCGGATATGCAAATCTGAAACCCTTTGTGTATACTGCACTAGTCCAGAATCACGCAAGTGCACACAGTCGAAACATAGATGAAATATCATTCCACACAACGGATTAACTAAGAAGAAGCAAATTATTATTGAATAAAGCAAACGACCTTATAGTCAATGTTTACACCATTATGCCATAAGGGCTTAAGAAATAAATAACTATTGCAGCGGAAAATATAACTTGAGCCATTCGACATGCCAGAAGCAATCGTCTAGGGAACGCATTCCTAATCCACGTAGTCTTCATAGAATTCCTACTCATGATACTCAGCATTTCCTGATCATTCCTCAGCAACTGATCAACAAAGGCGTATAACCGTGAGTACAAAAAGTACTCAGCAAGCCGTAGGGAATTGATGCAATATATTCATGCACGGCTTGACAAAGATGGCTATATGGTTCATTTGCAGAAAGCAATAACTTGAATTGAAATACAATAAATAGATTGAAAGCATATTTATGAAAAGATAAATAAATAACTGGTAGATCAATGGTAGACAACAAAACAACTGTGAACTCCCCGTTCACATTCCAACAATTCCACATATCAAGAAATACTCTATACCCCTTGTGAAATTCCCAGGCTTTGTCCATGACCGCGGATGCGGCTATTCGAATAGTTTTACACTCTGCAGAGGTTGTACAACTTTACCCACAAGACATGACCATCTCTTTGTGCAATCGATCTTAACACACTTCCTTTGGTGTGTCGCAGAGATATCATGACAAAGCCTTTACAATGCACTGTCTAAACTCGGTACTACCCGCTAAGGTTTCGCCCCTTAGGGCCCCCTCTTGTGCCTTGCGAATCTACCCGTCCATCCCGGAACCCACACCACCAATTGGCAGTACTCAAGGCTAGACATTGTCAATTAATCAGCTAGGTCTGTCCCATACCAGACTTGTGGTAGTACGTTTAGGCCCAGTTGAATGGCGCACAAGATTAAGTCCTTAAGTTGTCTCAGGCAAGACATCCACATCCCAATGTGCTAGAAATTACCCCCTTTACTGCACGATCACTTGCCCGAGGGAAAACAATTCGTTCAACCAAGACCAATGGCAAACCCCGCCATGGAACAACAAATTTTACAATAGTGGCTAACGGCCACTATTCAATTTCTCATTAAGTCAAGATTAACATTAGTCATATGTGAAATGAATCCCTTGGTACAACTAAGCATGTCTATGCATTGCTGCGATAACACAATGTTGGTATAATGATTATGTCCAACAAGTAATGTCCCAACCTAGGTTTAACAATGGATACATGGCATCCCAATTAATCAAGGTGACATAATGACAACTAGGTATATAGCTATTCCCATGAAATAATCATTGATACACAAATAGCATGAAATTGTATAAAACAATTTACTTTGCAAACATAGGATTAATATGGTCAAAGGATTATGACTTGCCTTGCTGATCTAGTGCTGAATCTTGGTCTTCGAAGTCTTCGTTCGCTCCCTCGGATTAGCGTCTACCGGAAAAGAAAGCAAAGAAACCATATAAATACCTAACAGAGACACAAACAAGCTCAAAACTGAAAATAAATGGCTCTGGAAGATAGATCTTGATTTTAGAAATATTTAGAAACTTGAATCGCCTCAATCGGAGTTCGTATGAGCGAGAACGGGCCTCCGAAAGATTAAATTCAGAGAAAAGGCTGAAAATCAGAAAAACAGAATTTCTGGATTTTTTTTCTATTGGAAAATTGGTTTATTGCACAATCGTTGACGTCATCCGGAATTTGATGGACTAGGTCCACGGCTTTCTCCGGTTCACCGTGCACTCGGTGCACGACTAACGTCGGCGCTTGCGTCAACCAGCAGGGCTGAGGTGGCGGCTAACGACGCGCTGACGAGGTGCAAGCGCGGGCTCTGACGCAGGCGCTGACACGACGGCCAGGTGTCCCGCATCCCTCGGCGATACGGGATCGGACGGCAGGGAGCAAGGCACGGGCTGGCGAAAGACGTGGTCAGATCTGGGGCGACAGCGCGAGATCGGACGGCCGAAGCTCTTCGACGGAACACGGCGGCGAGGCGGCGGCGCAAACTCACCGGCAACGGGGAAGACGACACGGCACAAGGAGAATTAGCACCGGATCGAGCGCGAGATAAGATGGATCGGGGAGAGGGCGATGAGGGCAACGTGGAGAGGCCAACGACGGCGGCAAAGACGCACCGGCGGCGAAGCAAAAGGCGGCGGAACGCTTCTGGAGCGGCGTAGATCGACGGCGAGCTCGCGTGAAGCAACGGCGGCGCCTCGGGCAGCAAGAGATAGGGCAAAAGGGCGGCGCGAGGAGGGGATCCTCGGGAGGCGTGCGAGGACGGCTTTAAATAGCCTTGGAAGGCGTGCGCGACCCGGACGTTGATGTGGCGGCGACGCACGCGGAATCCGAAGGCGGTTAGGGTTAGGGTTTGGGACAGCGGCGGGGGGCGACGTGGCGCAATCTCGGTCGCACACGTGTCGCGCATCGGGTAGCCGACGCGGCGCGGATCAGCGGTGGGCTACCGCGGGAGCGGCCGGATGGGCGAGCGGAAGCGAGCGATGCCGATGGGCTGGAGAAATGGGCCGCACGGGGAAATCGGCCCGGAAGAAGATTTCCGAAAAAATAAAACATTTCTGAATTAAGAAATTCCCAGAAATTCAAATAATTTTAAATAAATAGCAAATAAAATCTGAAAAATCTCCAAAAATATAGAAAAATTCCTTGGAGAACAATGAACCCAACTGAAACTGAAAATCTATATTTTGATGGATAGATTAATCAAATTAAATCCTTTTATTAATAGAAAATTCAAATTAAGCTTGAATTAATGCAAGGAAAATGCAAATGGTTCATTTTTTTGAATTCAACATTACAAAACTCAAATTTTTGGGATGTTACAACCAACCCCTTGGCCGCCTCCCTTGCCCTCTCCCTCATACATATTCAATAGCCGTCGCTAGAATAGATGGGTTTTACTTAGATTACAACTAGACACTTTGTCAGTTTTTCACCGTACATCGGTTTGTGGAACTCCAACTCATGAGCTTAATATTATTCGCAATTTCAAATTGCATCTTCTACGTTCTTGCTTGTGTTCTCGATTTTCTTGCAGAGATAAACCTTCTTGGCGAGGTCAACTGTGTTTATGCTTGGTTGATAACCAACGGAGCTGTGGTGTAGGGATTGCAGGGTTCAAATCAGTTCTGATTAAAAGCCGGATTGTCAATGTCGAGTTCTCCACCAATCGATTAACTACTACCTGTCGGAAGATCGGTCCACCGTTCCCATCAGATGGCTTCCCTCACAGCTGGAGCAATTGATCGCATGCTCATCTGAGGTATGTCCTATTTCTCCACAGCGATTGCACGCACGATCCTCCGACTTGTTTGGTTGACAACACTTCAAAGATCACCGTCTTGATATCGAATAAGGTGCAGGGGTAACATTCTTCTCTAAATTCACTGCGACTATACTGTCCTCTAGTGAAGCAAAGAGATCACGAAAAGCAGTAACAAACTTGTTCCAAGAGATATCTACAGGGTTTCATGGACAGCACAGTACTTCTTCCACCATTCAGCAGCAATTCCTTCCAACAGATAAGAAGCATACAGGACCATCTCGTCACCTTTACATGAGCAACGCATAACTTCCTCTCAATGGTCTTAAGCCAATCTTCTGCTTCCAAAGGTGAAACATTTCCTAAAAACGTCGGTGGACGAGTCCTTATAAATTCTGATAACCTTGAGTAGGAATAGGAATCATTGATAAAAACTTGGGACACTCTGTTGACATTGGCTTGATTGATCATGTTCTGCATTTGCTTCATCATTGCATTCATCAGCTGAGTCTGAGCAGTCAGAAATACTCCAAAACTCTGCATATCCATCTGTATTGATGGTTGAAAAACTAATCCATCATTGTAGTTCTCACTGAGTTGATTTTCATTTCCACTGAATCCGTTGTTACCACTAATCTAAACCACCTGCTTGATTGCTTCACTTGGTTAGTTGGGAGAGAAATAACATAGGTAAGAAGCAGGAATCCTAAGACAGGTGAATAGGTTTAACCCAATAACTGAAGCAAATAATATTAATAAGTTGGTATGATTGCTTATATAAGCCTAAAAGCTCTGCAACACATACTGCACACTCAGCAATCATGAAAAAACCAATTTAACCTAAGCACACAAAACTACCGTCTACATGGGTGACACTTCTATCTTAAGCAGACGTGACTCCCACGCATGAGTCTCAACTGGCTACTCGAAACACTGGGTTTTCTAGCTCCTGGAACACTTAATCGATCCACTCTTCCTCGAGTTTGATGATTCCTTCCTTCATGATCTTCAGGGTTGATAGCAGCAATCAATGCTTTCTACTAAAGTGTGGTATATCGTCAACTACCAAGATAACTTAGATAAGGCTTCAATTCGTTTCAGCAAAGGTAAGAGAAAGAGATTCAGCAAGGCAAAAGAAAGAAATTTTGGAAGGAAAGAAATAGAAGAATGAGTTAAGTCAAGAACATATTATTCTTCCAAGTTAAATCTTCCCTTTAGAAAATAATTTTGAAGGTTCTATAGAGATGACCAGACTATCTAGGGTCAAGACCTACAGTCAGTATGGCTCTAATACCACCTCTGTCGGGACCCGAGTATGCAAATACGGACCCTCTATGTATACAGCACTAATCTAGGATCACGCTAGTGCACATAGGCTCAACGTCGGTAAATATCACATTCATACACAGTGGAAATATTATGAAAGACATCATATATTAAATCATACTAGTTGAATGACCTTATGGTCAACTTACATGACAATGCCTCGTAAGGCTGAATATCAAATTAAACTACAGCGGAATGAAAACGTAAATAACCCCTCAGTATACCACCAGCAACTGACAAGGCTCACACCCTAAACATTCGTCTCCTTCTAGTACATCTCCTCCAGCATGGATGCAGACTCCTCAACCGGTGATGTTGTTTTGGGTAAGGGTGAGTACATAAAGCACTCAATAAGTTGTGCACAGAATGCAATTCTAACATAACTATATGCAAGGCTTATTCCAAAGGATTAGCTATCATGGCTATTTGCAACAAAGCAGCATTAGTGAACAAATACAATAAATAGATTTTAAAGACAGTAAAACAAATAACAGTAGTAGATAGATTCAGCATTTTCCATGTAAACAAAGTTTTCCAATCGTTAATCAAGTTCCAACAATTCCATATGGCAATCCTGCCATCCCAACCAAGTTTCCATTTAATTAAGCTAACCCTTAACTGTAATTCCCTAGCATTGCTCAATACTACGAGCACGACATGATCGTCTCTTGTTGCCAAGCTATTGACACAATTCCTTTGGTGTGTCAACAGAGAGATCATGACAAAGCCTTTACAATGCACTGCCTCAACCCAGTACTACCCGCTGAGGTTTCAACACTGAAGGGTTAAATCGCCACAACAGGGCCCCCCTCTTGCGCCATATGAGTTGATCCATGAACCCGGGACTCACACCACCGATGGTAGTACCAAAGCTAAGATATTGCAAATTAATCATCTAGGCTGTCCCATACCAGACATGTGGTTGCATGATTAACTCAGGTCAAAGGCTTGCAAGGTTAAGTCCTTAAGATGATTGAGGCAAGACTTCCACATACCCTTTGCCCATCATGCCCACCTTGGCATACTTGCCCCTTGCCACTTGCCCCAATCTAAGTGATTACGTCCCCAGTTGATTACCATGCACCACGTGCCATCAACAATTCAACATCGTTGCGTGACATCCATTGCCACAACAAATCAATCTCATCGTGTCACCACACATGACACACAAGTTCATATCATTGTTCCATATTAAATTAGTCAAGATTAAACATTGATGATTCAAGTACATGTGATGACGTGGCATGGCTAAGCAACTATGACATTCTAACCTTCCCATGTTGATTTCAATACCAACCTACTATAGTGAACCAATCTAGGGTGACAATAGATCATGGCATACAAATGACAAGGTAGGGTATATATCAAATTGGTAGATTAGCTAAGCTCCAATTTAATTTGAAACAATTGTACATGTGAAATAACATGCAATAGAGTAAAACAATATAGCAATTTTGTAAACATGGGTTCAACATGATCAAAGCACAACTTGCCATATAAAAGCCCTTATTCCTGCTCTGGACCTTGGTCTTGAGTCGACGAATCTTCCTCGGATGTGACGCACAATTCAACGTCTACGCGAAACGAGAGAGAACAATAAATAAATACCAAAATAGAGAGCAATTAATATCTAAAAATAAAATAAAATTCACCATTGAATATATATCAATTTTATAAATTTTTAGAAATTTGAATCACCTCGATCGGAGCTCGTATGAAGGAGAACAGGCTTGTGGAAGATTCAAAATCATAAAAACCTGAAAATTGGAAAATCAACAATTAGACGAAATATTTTTATACTGAAAATTCTCATTTACTGCATCATGCCAACGTCACTACCGACCGAGCCAATCACACGCTGCCACATCACCTAAGTCCACGATTTGGATCTGGTCCACCGTGCATCCGGTCCATGCGCCTCAGTGCCTGCACCCACCACGTGGCACGCCACGATTGGCTGCAATGCGCGGATTGATCCGACCTATGGAAGGCAGATCGGACGACCAAAGATCACGAGAAACATGGCAGCATCTTGACTGATTGATTTAGATTTGATGGCACAAAAAAAGATGATGGAGTTACTGATATCATGACCACGTAGCTCAATCCTGGCGGTGCGGAGACGATCCGACGGACGACGAACTCCCTGACGTGGATGGCGGCACGGCGGCGTAACTTCCACCAGACGTGAAGACGATGACCTCAGCGACGGCGTTGCGGCGACGTAACGGCGATGAAACTTCACGGATCCGATGAGGCTTGACACGAAGATCCCAGTTCTAAAATCCAAGCGACGAAAGACGGCTTGATAGCGGTACAACGGCAAGAAACAAGTGGCGACGCTTGCGACAAACCACGGTGAGCTCTTGGGCGCATTCTACGGTGGCTCTCGTGAAACGACACCGACCAAAAGCTGTGGTGCACAAAGCGAACCTTGAATAGGCTGCAACATCCTTAAATACCCCTCGACAGTTGCGTACGGTGCTAGGTAACCCAATCGACACGGCGGCGGTGTCCAACTCAGCTACGGCGATGACGCTCCGAGATCGATGTGAACACGACAGTGAACAATCATCCGGTGGCGAACGAGCTACTGCGATCCATGCTGACGTAGCTAGATCAGATCCGCCCGCATCTAGTCAACGGACACGATGTCTACTTACGTAAACCGATACAACTCATTCTTTACCATCCGATCTTGATCCTACGGCTCGCAAGCGCTAGGGTTTTGATTCTGAACTTGGCCGTCCGATGGCGATCCGACGGCTATCGCGATTGCTTCTAGAAGATGGGCCGAACGGGCCGCACAATGCTAGGCCTCATATGCATAGTATTGGGCTCCGACGCGATACTATTAATTTGAATTATGTCGCATTTTTATTTTAAAATAATTATGGAAATTCATTTAGTTAGTTTTAGACAATAAAATATCAACAAAATTCTCATAAATACTTTGAGACATTTTTAACTCAAATAAAATATTTTTTCAAAACTTTTTATTAACTTTATATATATTTAATTAGCTTCCTCAAAAAGGCCTATATACTTAATTTGAAATAATTCCAAATGAAATCCAAAAATCCAATAAATTTAGAAAAATCATAAAATGCACAAATATCAATAAAATAATTCTAAAGGAAAATTTTGGGATGTTACAACAGTACACACTTACGCAACCAAGAGAGTTTCGATTCTTTTTCGAATAGCCATACCAGGATTGAAACCAACCATTCCGGGCGTATGACACGCTGGCCGTCTCAGATCCTTGGTATCGCTCACTTCCACCAAGTGGTGCGCGTCACAATAGATAAGGAACGTCGGTCGCACGTATCTATGCGTCAAACAGTTGAGAGCAATTCCGAGTACCCGGATATGTGACCAGCGCTAGTTCCCTAGATCAACACCTAGCGCCCATATATCCTGCATTCGAGATGTGTAATTACGTATACACACATGTCTAGGCATTTTACATAGCATAAACATAGACTAGAAGCTATTACAGCTACTTTTGAAAGACCAAGTGGAGGTCTACCCAAGTGTGTGATGAGTAATTGATTGTATTCGAGCTTTTGGTGCTCAAGGTTGAGTTTGATTTGAGTCTATCCTGGTCGAAGATGAGAGGTCGAACCTCGAGTGGTCTGGACTTTGGTTTGTCGAAGACCAGTGGTTGGACCTTGAGTGGTCTGGACTTTGGCTGGTCGAAGATCAGTGGTCGAGTGACTCGAGTTGAGTGAGGGTTTTGAAGTATCGAGTAGGGATGCTGCCATGTCGAGTAATGCCCCGTCGTCTTGTGGTCGAGTGACTCGAGTAGAGTGAGAATCGATAAGTATCGAGTAGGATTACTCGATGCTCGATATCGACTAATCGACTCGATTTTGAGCAAAACGGGCAATGCTATGTGATGTGTTTCCTTGTTTTTTACGGTTGTAGGACGACGATGCTAGGTCATGGTGAGGAGGAGGATGACCGGGATTAGGCGAGGTGCGTCAGAGGTCCAGATAGTTGAGGATCACCAGAAGATGATCGGAGACGGAGTCGTTGCGAACCTAGAAGACAAGGAATGAATACGATGCTAGCTAGAGAGCTACTTAGATCAAGGAGGGCCAGCGGATCACGGTCTAGGTGATAGAGTAGCGAGTCTAGTTGGCAGGCCATGAAAACCCGATGTGCTTGTTGGGTTTCGGGTTAGCCCATGTAAGGCTGTGTGTCGAGTCATTCTAACCCTTGCTGATGGTCCTTAGGGCAGAAGGATCTCATCCAAGGGTGGAGGGTTACTAGAAGGTAGTATAAATAGAGGGGGAGGGGTGGCCTTCCTCCTCTTGAAGGTTTTAGAGGTTTTGGCTCTTTTGAGCTTTTTGCCCAGTTTGTTGTGAGGCTTTGTAAACCTTCCTTCCAGAAATATAAAACACTTTATATCTTGCATGAATTTACATTATGCATTAAATTCAGGAACTTACTTTCAAGCATTTAAATTCCGCACTTACATTCTTGCAATCTCTTATATGCAATTTGGATTTGCCTCCCCGCCTACTTAATATTGCCTCTTATTTTGAAGGATCGTTGCGCTTTTATTGCAATAAATCGATCTTGTGTTCTTGAGTGATTCATTCTTATAGATCGTGTTCACAGAGATTTTGACTTGAGTTCTTGCTTACTGTGACAAGTGGGAGGTTGTCCAAGATCATCTTGATCATCAAAACCCCACGAGCAAGTCCTAGATCAAGTTCTTGTGTTTTGTCTGAACTTGGCGTGTTTTTCCTTCCCAGGCAAAAAGGTCAGAACTTTGACACCAATCTTTGCGATTGAAGGTTGGAATAAGTTTCTTGTTTCTGACATCCTTAAGATCACATCTACCAAGTTTCATAAGTTTTTGTTCAACCGATCAAAAGATTTCTCATTATTTGCTTTTGAGTCGTGCTGTTTTTAGACTTTGTTCTTGTTGTTGTTCTTGTGTCCAGTTCTATCGATCTCCCTACGGTAGCACCGCCCATACAAAGCAATTACTCTGTCCCATTTTCTCCATTTGATTGATTTGTTTATGGGCTTGGTTGAATCATTTTTGAGTGGGGGAAATTCCAGATTTGGGATCATTCACCCCCTCTGATCGCCATTTCGATCATCCAATTGGTATCAGAGCCGGTATTGCTCTTCCTTAGATCTTGACCGGTCTCAAGAGCCATGGTGACGGACAAATATTCCACCAAGCCTCCTATCTTTTCTGGAGTTGATTTTCCCTTCTAGAAGTCAAGAATAGAGTCGTACATCACTACCCAGGGCATCCTTATTTGGTAAAAGGTGAAACTCCCGTATGAGAATCCCACCGATGAAAATGTCATGACTAGCAATATGGCTGACGTTAAGGCGGACGCTAAGGCAAGGAACATACTCATACAGGGTCTGAGCCGCAGTGAGTACGATAGGATTTCTCACCTTCATTCTACTCATCAGATTTGGGTGACCCACTCAACCAGCCATGCAAGGGCTCACCCAAAACCCACACACATAATGGGTTTTCTTGCACGGTTTTCAAAGCACACTAACTAGACCCGCTAACCTATCAACTAGACCAAGATCCAATGGCCCTCATTGATCCATGCCCTGGGTATGGTAGAGGACTTCACGTGCGCAAGAGAGTTTCAAAAGTTTAAGCGTATGGTAGAGGACTCCACAATACCATTGTACCTAGGCTGCAAGGAGGAGCACAAAAAACTATATACCGTGCTTACACTATTGAAGTTAAAGGCAAGTAATGGTTGGTCTGATAAGGGCTTCACTAAGCTGTTATGTCTCTTGGGGGACTTGCTTCCACAGGGTAACTTGTTGCCTGCAACTACATACCAGGCCAAGTAGGTTGTTTGCCCGTTGGGACTGGAAGTACAAAGAATACACGCATGTCCAAACGATTGCATATTGTATCGCGATGAGTTTGCAGACATGGATGCCTGTGCTATTTGCAAAGCAAAGCGGTATAAGAGCAACAATGATGATATCGATAACAATGATGTCGGGGTGAAGCGTAAGAAGTAGAGATCTCCCTATAAGGTGATGTGGTATTTCCCTATAATCCCTCGTTTGAAGCGATTGTTTGCGAACAAAAGGCATGCCCAATTGCTACGATGGCACGCCGAAGAGCGTAAGAAGGATGGAATGCTCAGACACCCTGCTGATTTTGTGCAATGGAGGAACATCGACAGAAAATATAAGAAGCACTTTTGCGTATGATGTGAGGAATATAAGGTTCGGATTGAGTACGGATGGGATGAATCCTTTCGGAAACATGAGTAGTCGTCATAGCACTTGGCCGATGACTCTATGTATCTACATCCTTCCTCCTTGGCTTTGTATGAAGAGGAAATACATTATGATGCCACTACTGATCCAAGGGCCCAGGCAACCTAGCAAAGATATCGATGTGTACCTCAAACCATTGGTTGAAGATCTTCTAATATTTTGGAACGATGGAGTACGAGAATTGTAACATCCCAAAATTTGCTTCTATTGGATTTGATATGATCATCCTTTATAATTATTTTTTTTGAAATTTTATTTAATTAATTTTGAATTTGTTAAAATAGCCTTGTGCAATCTTCTAATTATTTAGTGAAAAGTGTTGATGATATGTTGTTGGAAATATTTTATTTGGGTTCTAAATGTCTTAAAGTATTTTTCGGAATTTTTTTGGATTTTCCCTAGTATTTTTACTATTAATTTGGGCTAGATTTATTTATCTGAATTATTTTTATGTAAAAATGATTTAAAATCCGCAAATAGTGTTGGGCCAAATCTCTTCGGTCCGGCCCGAGTCGCCCTGCCCGCCGCCGAAACCCTAACCCTAGGATTAACGACCGTCGGATCGAGATCCAATGGCCATGCCTTCTCCGCATCGCCCGCGTGTTTCAGGCCGTCGATCACCGCCGCATGGATGGTTGTGATGCCGCCACGTCGCTCTTCCATATCCCCACCGGATTCATGGAAGCCGAGGGCCCTATTTAATGTGCCACCGCCACATCTGGGTTGCGCACCTCGAGACGCACCCATAGCCCTAGAGCATGCTCACCGAGACACCGTCATGCACCCATGCAAGCTCGCCGTAGTTGCCTCTTCGTGCCACCACGGTTTTCGTCTCGTTTCGCCGACGTCGAGTCGTCTCCGTCGCTGCCAAGACACTCGCTGAGTTCGCCGTGTCGAGACGCTTCGGACGCGCCAGCTAACGTCGCCGGAGGTGCCCAGAACGCCATCGGCCACGCCTTCATCTTTACCTCCGGTGAACCTTCTCCGCCGCGCCATCTCCTCCATTGCAAGCTTCGTCAACCATCGGATCTGGTGAGCGCCGTTGGATTTCTTCCACGTGTCTCCTGCCGTGGTAATCGCGTGGCCGTCTTCTCTTCGCCGACGTTGGATCCTCATCGTTCATTTGTGGTTGAGCCACGTAGTCACTGTCGCCTTGTCTCGCGCCGTCGCATCGTAGCCGTCAGATCCACAGTGTGCATCCTTGATCGTGTCACGTGCCGTCCACCGAGCTAGCCGCGTTGCCTCGTTGTTTCAGTTCTCAACACCGTCACTGCCATCCGATCAGACCTAGACGATCAGGATGGTACCACATGTCACCTCCGTAGTGAGCCACTGCATCGCACCTTGCGCTGATCTCAGCCGTTCGATTTGAATTGGGCGGATGAGATTGCATCGAGTGTGGTGCCAGTTATTTGACGCCACGTGTCACGCTGTGATTGGTCGAGTGTCATCGTTGACACCACGGCTTGCATCAGTCGGTGCATGGGCACAGTGCCGCCAGTCCACCGTGGACCCACGTCGGCCGTAGACCAAGTCCGTACATCGGTGACGCGTGTCGCGCTGTGGTTGCGCCGTGTGTCAGCACCTGATTGGGCCACGTATTTACTGACATCAACATGACGTCATATATCGCTTTTTCTGTAGAAAAATATTTCTGCCGAAAATCATTTCGGTGCTGACGTCAGCATGACGTCATAAATGGTATTTTCCCGTATAAAAATAATTCGGTTAATTCGAGTTTTCCAATTTTTTGATTTATCTTTTATTTCAAACTTTGAATAGCTATATCTTTTGCATATGAGCTCTGATTAAGGTGATTCCAGTTTCTAAAAATTTGTAAAATCAAGATCTATTTAATGGTGATCTTGGAGTTGATCTTGCTCTCTGTTTTTGGTATTTTTTGCTTTCTCGTTCATTTTGCGTAGACGTCGAATTGCCCGGTGAGTTTGTCATCGAGGATCTAGCACTTGAGCAAGGTCCAGAGCAGGAATCGGAGTTATTTGAAGGCAAGTAGTGCTTTGATCGTGTTGAAACTATTCTTTAAATATTATATTGTTTCAAAGTATTGCATATTAATTCAAGTATCGTTGTTTCAAATATGTTGGTATTAGTTATTGTCCACTTTGAGTTACATCCACCTTGCCATGTCGTATTTCGTATTTCATTTGTCACCCTAGAATGGTTTAATACTATTTGGTAGTTATAATTTGCCAATATGGTTGGTTAGAATGCAAGTAGAATGCTTTGCCGTGGAACGAGTCATTACTTTATGTAAAAATAGTTAATCTTGCTTAATGATTATGGAACATGTTTATTAAATTATATGTCAGCGTTGTCCCACAATGTCGTTGTTGTTGATGGCACGTGGTGGATGGTAATCAACCGGGGTGGTAAAATGATTTAGACTGAGGCAAGTGGCATGTATTTGTGGTGTGCTAATGTGGCAATTGGGCGGTCGCATTGCTTTTATGATAATGGTTGGTTCATGGTTCTGATGATTTTTAGTTAGTCTTGCCTTGGTCAATTAAGGACTTAACCTTGCAAGAATTTGAACTGAGGCATTCATACAACCACATGTCTGTTATTGGACAGACCTAGCTGATTAATCTGTCGAGTCTAAGCTTTTGTACTATTTGTGGTGGTGTGAGGCTCGGGTAGTGGTAACCAGTGCTCACACGGGTTTGCTTACATGGCACAAGAGGGGGGCCCTGGATGTGGTAACCAGTCCCACCAGTGTTGAAACCTTAGCGGATAGTACTGGGTTTAGATAAGCATTGGAAAGGCTTTGTTATAATCACTCGCCTTTGTGGTGTATGGTTGTATCTTGTGGGTAAAGTGTATAACCTCTGCAGAGTGTAAAACCTATTCGAATAGCCGTGCTGGCAGTACTGAGCATTGCTCGGTGATTATAGTCAAGGGTTAGATTTATTAAAAACAAATGTGGGTTTGGATATGAAATGTGGAATAAGGTTGTGAGTTGGTTATTAGAAAAACAAATGAAAAATGTATTATAGTTATTATTTGTTTTACTATCTTTCAATCTATTTATGTTATTCTTTTACAAATGTTGTTTATGCAAATTAACAATGTCAGCCTATCCTTTGTATTAAGCCATGCATATAGTATATTAGACTTGTATTCTATGCGTAACTTGTTGAGTGCTTTATGTACTCACCCCCTTGCAACAAAACATCACCAGTTGGAGAAGAAGCTACGCCTGCTTTTGAAGAGGAGTTTCAGGAGGAGACGAATAACTAGGGTGCGAACCTTATCTGTTGCCTGTGGTAGATTGAAGGGTTTCTACGCTTGTGCTTATTTCTGCTGCAATTTATTTACTTTCAGTCTTAGCCCTGCGTGGCGTATTCATGTAAGGTTGATCATAAGGTCGTTCAATAGTTATATTTAATGTTGATGAAGTCTTTTTTTAGTTACCGTTAAGTATGATTATGATATTCATCAATGTTAAGCCTATGTGCACTAGCGTGATCCTGGACTAGTGTGGAATACACAGAGGGTCCGGATTTGTATATTCGGGTCCCGACAGGTATGGGATGAGTATAAAATAGAGAACTTTATCCTACACGCATTGTTGTTTGAAACCATCAACGATTACCCTGCCCTTGGTAACCTGTCGGGCCAGACGATGAAAGGCTTCAACGGATGCGTCGAGTGTTTCGATGACACAGCTAGACGGTGGCTGAAGAACTGTCGAAAAATGGCTTACATGCGGCATCATAGGTTCCTCCGCAAGGATCACCCATACCGCAATAATAAGAGAGCTTTTGACGGGACAAAGGAGACTGCCTTAGCTCCGAAGAATCACAATGGGATACAGATATTTGCGATCGTAAAGGATCTTAAAATTATTCACGGAAAGGGAGCCAGCAGTACATCTATCCCAAGTTCCCGTGATAAGGCTCATTTGTGGGAAAAGAGATTAGTATTTTGGGTCCTACCTTATTGGCAGCACTTGGAAGTTTGACATGCAATCGACGTCATGCACATAGAGAAGAACGTGTGTGACAGTTTGCTTGGTATCTTACTGGATATACCTAGCAAAACAAAAGATACCTTCCAAGCACGGATGGACATTGAAGATATGAAACTCAGGAAGGAGCTGCATCACGAAGACATGGATACAGGCAAAAAGTACCTTCCCGCAGCCTGCTACACTCTGAGCAAGAAAGAAAAGTTTAGCGTGTGTGAATGCTTGCACAAAGTCAAAGTTGCGTCTAGTTACTCTGCCAACATAAAGAGACTAGTCTCAATGAAAGACTTAAAATTAAGCGGCATGAAGTCTCACGATTGACATGTGATGATGACACAGATGCTTCCAATTGCAATTAAGGGTGTTCTGCCAGAGAAAGTCTGAGACCTAATTATAAAGTTGTGTTCATTCTTCAACGTGATTTCACAGAAGGTCATCGATCCGTTAAAAACTAGATAAGTTGCAGGAAGACGTGGTCCATACTCTATGAAGGCTTGAGATGTGTTTCGCTCCATCTTTTTTTAATTATGGCCCATCTCATTGTTCACATTATGAAAGAGATACAAATTCTTGGTAACGTGTTTCTACATCAGATGTACCCTTTTGAGAGGTTTATGGGGTTATAAAGAAATATGTTCATAACCGACATCGACCGGAAGGTTGCATTGCCGATGGTTGGGGAACCGAGGAGGTCATTGAGTTCTGCGTTGATTATATGCATCTGAAACCGATTGATGTGCTTGTATCTCGACATGAGGGGAGGCTATAGGGAAAAGGTACACTAGGCTAGAAATCACTCTGTACTAGCAATCTAGCTTCATTCGCACAAGCACATTTCGCTGTTTTGGGACAATTAGTTGTGGTGGCCCCGTATGTCAACATGACAAGAGCATGCTATCCAGAACAAACCCAGGGAAGTCAGAGGTTTGGATCGCGAGACAGCATAGAGATAACTTCGGCGATTGATTGCGTAGACACATAATGCATACGGAGATAGAGTACGCTCAGTTGAAAGTGTTGGCTCAGGGACCGTCAACTACAATTCGGACATTCCAAGGATACGCCATAAATGATTTTATATTTTATACAAGAGCACCAACCAAAATAACGGTATCCGTATAGATGCCTATGACAACAATGGAAATAGGCAAACCTACTACGGATTCATAGAAGAGATTTGGGAGCTTGAAAATGGACCTTTGAAGGTCCCTCTCTTTCGGTGCCAATGGGTCAGACTTCCAAGGGGCATGAACATTGACAAGTAAGGTATCACTACCGTAGACCTCAAACTCGTTGGACACAGAGAAGAACCATTCGTACTTGCTAATTCTATTATACAAATCTTCTTTGTAACTGATCCGGCTAACAAGGAGCGCCACGTGGTTATTCAAGGAAAAAGAAGGATTGTCGGAGTTGAGAATATTGTCGACGAAGAAGAGTACAACCAATTCGATTAGCTACCTCCTTTCGGAGAGGACGTTGACCTAAGTCTCATGGAAGAGAGTGAGGAAGGTCGAATCGTAACTTAGTTGTACTGAATAAATATATGCTTTCTTTTGTACGAATGACATGTTTATTTTCTCATATGTAACAATTAATGTATTATATGGAGTAATGGAAATTGTGGTTATGCTCAGAACTGGTTCTTTTAGTTCTTTCAGCAAATTCTCTCTGTTCTTTGGTAGCTTGAAGAAAAGCGTGATCTAAGATTTGAGTGCAAATCTTTAAATGCCTTTGAATTTATGTGAATTTGACGGCATTTGTGTGAATTTTTGTGTGTGTGTAAATTTTTGAAGCAATGTTTGGTCTACTGCATTTGTGTGAATTTTTGAAGCATTATTTGATTTTCAAAATATTAAAACAGTGAGCAATTTGGATATTTAGAATTTTAGAACTTGGTCAAAATTAGGGGAAAATATTTATATACAATAGTACATGTCCTACAGTATGCCTCCAAAATTTCTTTGAAAATTTGGATCAAATTTGATAGGATTTCAAAAATCCCAAAGCACTCAGCCTTTGAAATGAAATAAATTGAATGTTTCACTTAATTGAACGGAGACCAGCTTATCACTGTCGGTTTCCTCATAAAACCGGAAGTGATGTGGCTTATTACTGTTGATTGCTAGTTTCAACTGGCCGTGATAAGTACTATCACTATCGGGTGGATCTAGACTCAACAGTGATAATCTAATATTACTGCCGGTTTGTGGAGTGGGCCGGCAGTGAAAGCCACTATCACTGCCGGCACTTTTTCTGGCCCGATAATGATAGACTATCACTGCCGATTTTGTGAAGAGTCGGTAGTGACAGTCCACCCCTATAAATTCAAAGGCCGCGCCCCCTCTTTTCAGTTACACTCTAACCTAGCGCCGTTGCCCCTCCGCCGCCACCTCCTCAAAGCTCCCCATCGTTGACTCGGACCTCGCCGCCGTCACCTCGACCTCCTCGTAGTTACCTCGACCTCCCCACCTCCTCCTCGTGTACCTCCATGCCGTCGCCTTGAACCTCCCCACCATCACCTCGAACCTCACCGTCGTAGCCTTGACCTCCCCGCCGTCGCCATGGACCCCCCGCTGTCGCCTCAGACCATCGTTGCCTCGGACCTCGCCGCCGTCACCTCGACCTCCCCACCGTCTCCCTATCGTCGCCTCGGACCTCCACTCCGTTTTGCATAAGCACAGTGTAGCATGTTTTGCGTAAGCACAATGTATTGTCGGATAGATTAACTAAATGTCTGATGAACCGTGGGGCATGTCTGATGAACCGTGCTATAGATTAACTAAATGTTTGATGAACCTTGCGACACATATATTTTTACCATTTCTGGTAAGTTTGTACACAAACTTGCACTTGTTTAATGTATGGAAGTCTCATGAAGATAAAATATAGAGTTTGAAAACAATCATTCCCTGGATTCCACCACTCAATTCCACTGTGCACTTATTTGCAGTGCATTTACAAGTTCATTTCTTAATCACCCACGACATAAATACTTTGTTCTGTCTCGCTCTGAGTATCATCTCTTTACAGCAAATAGTATCCCTTTAGCATTAATGGAACCGAATAATGTCACACTGGTTCATGGATTTAACTATAATCTGCATGTGTTTCATAAATCATTATACCACTGAAATTAAGAATTTGACTGGATTGAAAGTATGTAGATAATAAACAGTGAATGATTGACACACTAAAGAGATTGACGCAAGTTTCCAAACATTATCAATAATACACTAATTTGGCGAGGGAGCAATTTCACATAATTATGTGATTTAGTGAATGATTTTTTTAACCAATCATAACAGATTTTATAATTATATTTGTAATTAAACACATGTTAATGACTAAAGACAAGCTAGTGGACAGAGGCATATATGCATTTAGTATCTAAAAATTGAGTGCTCCTAAACAAAATAGTGCTGAAATATGAGGAGAAAAGGCAAATTATATCAGTTTGAACAATTTTGAGTTTAGTCCATATTAAGCCTTAATGATCATCTATATGAAAACAATCTCGAATAAGTGCAAAATATCATGGTATTAAGTTTAAAACACTCTTAGGGATATCCACTACTTATGCCTGAAAAATGGTTAGAATATCTTATACGGTGTAGCCGCAATCATAAAAAGAATACATGACTGCAAACATGCAAACAGCATGGTTGTTTAAGCCTTTTCGGCAGCCGTAAAATATCGTGTATTAATACAAAATAATTAGAGAATAGGACAGAAACATTATTCCATATATATACTACCATAATCTGGAAAAAGATTCTAATTATAACTTGCTTTGCATCTTAAATCCAATCACAACAAAAACCCTAAATTTTCACAAACTGCACAGATTTGATATCACTTATGCCTTTTCGGCGGCTCGTAAAACAACTGGTCTAAACATAAATTTTGAGGAAGTTGGTTCAGAAACACACTTTAGTATATGTACAACCAAATTATAGTAAGATATCCAAATTACAACTTGTTTATCATATAAAATATGTTAACGCAAACATCCTAAATGATAATGTTTCTGGTGCCGTATTATATGAACAGTTGAGTTTAGAAGTCGTTAACCAAGTAACCAAAATGAAAGAATCACCATATGATCATATAGTAGCAGTCAATAATTTAATTTCATAACTAACTTGTAGAAATTGCTCCCATGCATGAACACTTAAGGTCAAGTATTATACATGCAAAAACCTTAGTGAATGTTTTCCTCTTATCAATCCAAACAATTTTAGCATCAAGAATTCGAAAATATAGATAACAAACATGAAAAAAGCATCTTGAATTCTTGAACCACCTTATGTAAACTCATAACTATAGTCTTTGTAATCAACCACATATACATCTTTTTTTTAACAACTATAGTTCAAAAAAAAGATGTATATGTGTATATGTTCTTGAAAGATGTATACGTGTCTTTCAAATATGACTTTGTTAATTTGAAATTTATGATAAACTTGATAGGAATGGCCTCTGACCAGGGACAAGTGCCGGAGGGAGTTGGGCCCGTAAATATGGACGAAGGAGGAATGGGTAGCCCGAACCATAGCCCAACGTACTACTTGAACTTACAGCATCTTGACATGGAGCAACCTGGCGCCACTGCCATGGACCAACCTGACGTCACTAACGTAGGAGAGGTAAAGTATTAGTAGATTGTGGTTCCCAAAACATTGTAAGGACAAACGACTAATAAAAAGATGCCTAAGGGACTTTTTAACATAGTGGAACTCTCGGCAGTCGGGGAACCTACTATACCCGAGTCAGCGTTGGGCAGTACAGGACAGTATGCGGAGTTCTTGCTAGGGATGATGTGCCCATCAACTACAGATCATGGACTGGCTATCCATGTGACCGGTGGGTGGTTCCCAATGACCTAACGAACTCATTGTGGGACAAGCTAAAACAAGTGTTCCAGTTCCCCAAGGGACCGAGCTGGTTGCAAAGAAACGTGCACTATGCATCATGTGCACAGCGTGGAAGAATTGGAAGACGGCACTGAATAAGAACTATTTGAAGAAGAATGAAACGCCAAATTTTGACATATACCGAAAGTTAAGAGAGTTTTTGGGAGGACTTTGTGGCATACAAGAGGTCTGAAGATGCCAAGATAGTAAGTCAAAAGAACAAGGCAAACGCGGATAACAATGTTTACCCTCACAAACTAGGGATAGGTGGGTACGTGAAGAAAATAACAGCATGGGATAAGTCCAAAGACGAACTAACCCGGAGAGGTGTCCTTCCTGCGACGACCGAGCTGAGCGAACGATCGAAGCACTGGTTGTTTGGGAGGGGTGCTTCTATCTCGGATGATGATAGTTTAAGATTCAGAAGCGATATAAACCAGCAAGTGTCACGCAGAATTACAAATGCTCACATGCAGTCTTCCCAAGGCTCTTTCAGGACACAAAGGGAGAATGATGAGCTAACCGTAGCCCTGGGTAACAAGGAGCACCCTGGTTGCACCCGAGGAGTTGGTTTGGTGTCGTGGAAAGAAGGATTTCCATCTGACGCATGGTTGTATAGGCGTCCGAAGAGAATAAGAGAAGATCAACTAGACCGTCAAATAAAAGTTGATGTGGCGAGAGCATTAGAGGAACAAAGAGCGGAACTAGATAAGGCTGTGGAGCAAGTGGTAAAGAAAGCTCTCAGCTCATGACCGGCACCCGATGACAACCCTGACATCATCAATCGCAGTGCTCGTAAGAGCAGTTGTGCGTCCACAGGAATTCTCGAAGAGCATGGACTCCATTTTCCTATGGATGACATCATAGAATCGATACCGTGCAAGCTACATATGTCCGCACATGGCATTACCATCAAGGTGGCTGAGGGCAGGGCTTGGCCATGCCAGGAGTCGTAGGTGTTGCACTGTCGCCCGATACCATGGGATTCGCTAGGGTCGAAGTGTATAGTGTAGTCCGCTAATACCGTAAAATGGAGGTAGAGATCCCTAGCGAGGATGAAAACAACAAACTAGGAGAAAACGTCCATGGATTCCTCACGTGGCGTAAGAGCTTGATTAAGTTTGGTTCGTACGACAAAGGTGATGATCAGCCGCACTCTCCACACAGAGACCTCTCGCCCTTGTCGCCACCACACAGAAAAAGTCCAACTCCTCCACCGGCACCAACTAGAAAAAGTCCAACTCCTCTGCCGATATCTGAAAAGAATCGAACACCAGCACCATCTCGGAAGTCCGCACTGTCGTCTAAGAAATCTAAATCATTTGTGAAGTCAGCACAACCCCAGAAGAAATTACCAGCTGAGATGACTGAAGAAGAACGGAAAAAGCATGTAAGCGCCAGCGTAACATCTCACATTAAAAAGGTGCCATCACCTGAGAAGACTAAAGTTGATACTAATATGCAAAAGTTTTTCTTCAGTATGGGAAAAGTGTAAAAGACGGGGCAGGCTTCTAAACCTTGTAAAATGTCAGACAACAAGTGCATATCCAGAAAGCAATACTTGAAGGTGGCTAGTGCCGACGCGTTGAGGTCGGAAGCTCAAGCAAATGCTGCTCAACGAGGTGCTCATGAGCAAGGTATAAGGTGGAAGTTATTTATGAGGAAACCGCTAGTTGAACCAGCTCATTTCGACCACTTAACAACACAACTGCGGTGAGTCCATCAGTGGTACATGCAGCAGTCCAATGATGGTATGGGGATAGCATCTTCTGGGTGGGTTTCGAGGAGTTGTATATGTTGTACCAGAGTCGGATTTTCACAATGGGGATAACATCTTCTGGGTGGGTTTCGAGGAGTTGTATATATTGTACCAGCAAAATGCCCTTGACGTGAATATACTTAGATTGTGGACTTTGTAAGTCTCTACGTATATTATTCTGCATTCTTGTACTGTTTAATTGCATGTCTAACTTCTTTCTTATGTAGAATGGAGATACAGACATGTAGAAGAAATGGCAATGACAATCTAGCATTTCTAGATCCGGAGCTTACCAACGAGAAGCTTGGGAAGAACAATCCACAGTATAATTAAGACTATTTATTTAATACTTTCTTGAAGCTGCAATACAAAACCTCCATAGTTTTACCCTATAACATTAAGTATGTGTTTCCCTACTTCTAATATCGTTTTACAATTTTTGCGTAACACGTACGATGTGGGAGTAATTGACTACTTTGACATATATGTGCAGATTTCGCTGGGTCCTCCTTGTCATCCAGTTAGATGCTAGCAGGATTTGTCTTGGACTCTAGGAGAAAACCAACTAATCTATATCAAGACTTTTGGGACATGCTGAACAGGTAAACTTGATTGTTGCGTTATTTCTCTCACAATATTCCATTCTATTGCATTTAAGTTTTATTACTATTCAAAATCATTCACAGGGCATTCGCACGATACTGCAAGAAAAGTGTTCGGTATCGTCCCTATAGGAAACATTATGAAATAATAACCGACTTTCCATGCATGAGGCAGGACCCGGGAAAAAATTTATGTGCATACTATGTATGTACAAATATACATTCAATTGTCACGGAGACTGTTGGCTATAACGAAGCCATGGTACATAATTACACATTGATGCCTACTTTTCTTTCATTTAACATATATCATCATAATTAACTTTCTCTTTTCTTTAAAAACAGCGCTCCAAGCTGAGAACCAATAAGTTATTACTGACAGAAATTATAGCAATTCAAGAATAGATCGCCGGATTCATTCATGATGAGATCATCGAGTTCCACGAGTAGCCTCATCGCCCTCATTCCTTCGATCTCGACCCGTGACATGCCTACTTCGACACCTTCTACTGTAGTCGGTGCAAAATCAAAGTGAATGAGATGTAGTCAAACTATATTTGTAAACAAACCTTTGTAAAAACCAAATATTGTGATGCTTCAATATATTTGAATTATGATTTTAATGATGCTTTATATACTATATATTGACATTGTATAAAAACATTGTATAAAAATATATATATTGCAGAAAAAATATGCAATAAAAACATTTGGTGCACGGCTTATCACTACCGGTTCTTGGACAGAACCGGCACTGCTGGATTGTGATTTGAATCGGCAGTGGCAGTTCGATATCACTGTCTCTTGTAGATAGAACCGGTAGTGATAGTCCTCATCACTGATGGTTTCTAAGCCGGCAGTGATAATCCCTAGTATCACTGCTGAGCAATCACTGCCGACGCCACTAACTGGCTGTAATGGCGTTTCAGAGCCGGCAGTGTTGTGCTGTTCTGTAGTCGTGCTAGTTGGCAAATACTCCTATCTAAAAATATAAGACGTTTTTTAACTTTATAGAATAATTAAGATTGCATTGAAAAGAAAGGTATGAGAGAAAATGATCGACTTAGATGCCCCTATTTAATTGTCTTGGAAGATGAGAGATATACTTTGTGTGGGTGGTAATGAGTAAATATGTATGGTTGAGAGAGAATAAATAGGGGTATAGAAGGAAAGACCTCATTAAATCTACATGCAAGTTTTATATTTATGAACAAGACCATTCAGAAAATAAGTGTTATAAATTTTGATGGAGAGTATATAATTTTTATTAAGATCCAATGCATGGTGATAAAACGTATATGCCCATGCATGCATGGCCACAAAACATGCAGGTACTGTAAATTAATGAGAAATTAAAGGGAGTGAGTGATTAATAACGTGCCTGTCGTGGTCAATGCTCACCATACAAGCATATATAAGGGTCGCAGACGCATGATCGATCACAACAGCCACTCAGCAACACTGCCAACTTTACAAGCAGTACTACAGAATGATACATTATTATCTCTTCATCTGGATCGAGTCTTAAATTTTTAGGAAAAAACGATTGTGATAGATGACTTAAGAGGGGTGTTAATAATAATAACTATCGGTTCTCAAGTTAGAAGTGATTGTGATGTAGCACTGGGCACATCACAATCGGTTCGTATGTGAGAAGCGATAGTGATTTAGTTCTAAAAAAGAACCGATAGGGATTTGCATGTGGTCATCACTATTGCTTCTTTTGTGAGAAGCATAGGGATGAACCGATAGTGATGTGCACGTCGTTATCACTATCGCTTCTTATGTGAGAACCGATAGTGATGAGTATGCACATCACTATCGCTTTTACATAAGAACCGATTACGATTTGCACGTGGTGATCGCTATCACTTCTTATGTGAGAACCGATAGTAATGACAATGCGCATCACTCTTGTTTCTCAAATAAGAAACGATAGTGATGTGCATGATCAGATCACTACCGCTTTTTAAGTGAGAATCGATAGTGATGTGCGGCACATCACTATCGCTTCTTAAAAATGAACCGACTGTGATGTGCCTCGCTAGGTTATTTATACCCATCGGGCTGAACTCTCCTCTGTTGTTGTTCCAGAGGACAATTCTCTGCCGCCACCCGAAAAAACAGTACATCTTTTTGTTGGAAGCAATACTTGGGTGCGAAAATTTTAAATCCTCAAAGGTAGGTGTTAAGAGGGTAAATTTGAAGCTCTAGCTTGAGGAGATTTCCCCTCTTTTTGCATAATTTGTGGTTTTCTTCAAAATGTTAGCATTCATTCAAACCCATTCAATTTTGCACTATGTAATTTCGATATGTTACGAAGAAAGTTTAGGTTGCACTGGAATTGTGTGTATCTTATCAGATTTCACACCTTTTATTTGACGAGGACACATCTATTTCATTATCTTTGTAGTGCTCTCATATTAATCTGAAATTATTATTGCTGTCATATGATGAATGTTAGAGTTTAGGCTACGGAACCTACGTCTCCCATTCGAAGGTGCTTGTTTATAAATATGCCGATCGAAATAGCATATTTATAAGAAGACAGTCTCAAATTGTCCACATTTTTTGGACAGTTCGAGGATATGTGGTTTAGGCAGGTTCCTAAGCTGTTGTACAATTTTAGAGTAGATTTCGGTAGCATCTCCTTGGTGTTCTCTTGGTACACAACCTTCTTGACCTGTTGTCGAGAAGTGTATCTGGAGAACAGCGGGGAGATACTGCCAAAATTTTCTCTGGAGTTGTACAACGTTTTAGGAACTTTCGTAAACCACATATCCTCGAATGGGATTAGAACCTAACCTATTTAGAGATCAGGAGTCATGGTTGGTACCCTTGTTGTGTTTCATTGAAGTAAAAAGATTTGCATGCTACTACACTATATAATTAGTTTATTCGATATGATTATTGATGTTTGAAATGTATGTCTCATAACTAGGGAATTGAAAGCTCTTTACTAGGAAGAAGCTAGGGATCGATTGGGAGTACATTTATATATCTTGAAACTCGTCCTCTATTTTGTAAAGGTAATATTAATTGAAATGACTTCTCAACAGGGTAGCGACGACCTCTGTGGCTTCTACATCATGCAGCACATGCTGATTATGGTCGGCGGCTCAGAACTTTTCCCTAAGGTATATGTACATGCATAATAATACACTTAGCCTTTCACATTGAAATTTCAAAACTTAAATTCGAGCACTCATTTCTATTTTACAGCGTATCAATATCCTCGAGAAGAGCTTAAATAGCTCTGCACTCAACAAGTTACAAGATCACTTATGCTAGTTGTACTGGAAGGAAGTTATCTCGGAGTAGGGTAGGTTTAGAGATCCTGAAAGTTCCTACTAGTCCATATGTAAACAATATTACATATGTGAGTGCGATTGCATGTGTACTGACTGTTAAGCATGTTTGAGTTCTACTTTGTTAACGAATGTGATGTGTTGTAATAAAGTGTTTGTGTTCTGTAAATATGATATGTGTGTAATTTATGTTGTGTGAATGTGATATGTGTATACTGTGTGAAATATGTGCTGGGAGGGTGAATTGAAAAACAACACACCCCCTCATCTCTCTATCGGTTCTTAGAAGGAAGCGATAGAGATGAATGTATCATCTCTATCGGTTTTTTGTAGGAAACGATAGAGATGTCCACCTCATCTCTATCGGTTTTTTGGAAGAAGCGATAGAGATGAAAACATCACCTCTATCGGTTCTCAGAAGGGAGCGATAGGTCATCTGTGTCGGTTCTTTGTAAGAAGCGATAGAACCCATCATCTCTATCGCTTCTTACAAAGAACCAATAGAGATAATTATTCATCTCTTTTCCTTTTCAGAACCGATAGAGATGATGTTGTCATCTCTATCGCTTCTTCCAAACAAATTAATAAAAATAAACCCTCATCTCTATCACTACTTACAAAGAACCGATAGAGATGAGTCCTTTGTCACAATCGGACAAGAACCGACTGCGATGACAAAAAAAAACCGATTATGATGTATAATTTTGTTGTAGTCAAACCAAAAGGCAAGTAAAGATGATTCACCGTATATATATACCGCTGTTAAAATCTCCCCTTCCAAACTCAGGCAGCGACTTACCAACAATAAACTCACGACCTACTAGTCCTCCCATCTCCCCGTTTGACTATGAATTAAAGGTCTACATATTAATAAATTGTTCTATCTCTGTCTCTCTGCTCCCTTTTCTGTCTCTCTCCCCCCTTTTTTTTATTGTGCCAATATATATCAATTATTTCCTTAAAGCTAGGTAGTTGTGAACGAAAGAAAGATTGATGGATCGTTTTGGCGCCAATGTAGCATATGCATCTATGGCCCACGCACACATCGCACGGAAAAAGATCATGTGGCGACAATTAAAGCCTGCATGATTTGTCGAAATAATACACTAACGATCGATCGATCATAAACTAAAGCGCCCAATTGGTTGTGTGGTCGTCCTTGGCCCGAAAGGGAGATCGATCGATCGCGGCAACATATATAATTGCACACAAGAAATTTACATTTCAACTGCTGAGGAGCGGATCCAAAAACAAGTCATCGGGATCATTAGAAGGACACGCACATAATTTACACCGGAGAACTTACAATAAGTAAGAACTTCTCGCTAGAATTTGGTAGAATTCACTGGGTTCATCGGACCCAGTCATTGTACTGTAGATCCTCCCCTGGTTCAGTGCAGGTCTGTGATCGAGTTTTACCTGACGCCTCAAATTTAATTAGCGAATAAATTAATCATAACTAGCGGATAGCGGTTGTTCCATCGATCGTGCTGCACGCATGTTTATAGTACCAATAGTATGTTACATCTCTTTTGTCTATTATTATTTCAGGCAGCATGTTTATAGTACCAATAGTATGTACATGCATGCATCACATGATATGACACCCAAGTTAAGGTACACAAGGAGCACTCTGTAATATACAGCGTGATTAAAAATATAGCTGTATTTGTTATATAACTATAACAGCTTTAATATCTCGATCTGTCTAATTTATTTATATTATTATAACCCGGATCCTCCAAAATAAGTGAGTGGATCTTTCTTCCTTTTGCTCTAGTCTCTCGGAAGCAAACATGCGTGGAAGCTCCTTTTTAACATTGTTTTACTTATTTACTAGATATATAAGAACCATCTCGGTCGAAGGGTCATATTTGTATGACGAAGATCAGGACAGATCACTCATGAGTCATGACACATATTAGAAATAGACTGACACAAACAAAAGTAATCAATCGACTTACGATGAAACATCCAAAACAATCGTTCTCTCCAAGCTACATTAATGATCGTCAGTTGAAAAACAGATGCACAACCGATTGATTTGTCCACATGCATGATATATCTACCCATCTGGTTTCTGACACAACATGCAGTTTTACATAGCATGAATTATTTCTGAAACATACAACCATACTATTTGTACTGCCAAATGATTAACATGCTAATATCCCAGCAAATAAATGAATGGGTTAAGACGTACAGGACTGCTAGCAGGCTAGCTGCTACAAATATGTGCAACGACGAGAATTGATTGCTTTTCTAGCCCTTATTTTATCCTTTTTCTCAAATCTAGCCCTCTTCTCTCCGGAATTGCAAATCTAGCCAATAAAAACGTGATTTCGCACTCCCCTACCGCATGAGGCAGCCTCCCGCGCTCACCGGCCACGGCAGGCCACCTCCCGCGCTTGCCGGCCACAGCAGGCCACCTCTCGGACCTTGCCAGCTCCCCTGCGCTCGCCCGCTGCTCCCGCACTTGGCCGCACCCAGTAGCGAATCGAGGATAAAAATATAGGGTGGGCTTAAAAAATTAGGTTAAATTAAGATAAACATATTAAACAACTTGTGTTGTATTTTCATCGGTCCAAGTGCTACTGCTTGTAGTTCATTATTTGAGAAATACTTGTGCAATATTCGTTTGTTAAACTTTTGAAAATCTATAAACAAGTCAATACCAATCAATCAAACAAATTGGCCATTGTCTCTTTCAACTCACTGACATATTTACAATTGATAAAAAAAATCATGAGCAGTGCTTCAATACTTTCCTTTTCAATACAAGTTGTACAAATCTTAAATTAAGCAAAACGGTAAGTAATTACCATCTACCTTTCATTCATCTTTAATATTTCTGCATCTGTCAAAAAGGAAAGCATTGAAGCACCTCTCAAAAATCATATATTAGAAGAGGGGCTCACTTTGTCTATTTGTTGTCATGACCAGTCCACTCAGTCGGTTAGGCACTCGTCAACTCACGCTACGCCACCTTCACAATCTACTCATCATCGCCGCAGTGAGTTGTTCGTTGCCATACACCCATGCCCTCGCTAGCTCCTCGACGTCCCATCCGTGCCCTTACAATCGCAGAGTCCCGGCGACGTGCATCAAGTGCCCCTTACTTGATGGGCTGCCATATACTCACAAAAAAGATATGTTGAGTCATCTCCCTCTATCCCTACAGTCTCTACGTGCATTGGGGGTTCAAGTCCAGGTTTGCAGACAGCAAGTGAAGTTACCAATTGTAAAATTAGGTATTTAACAAGCAGCGATCCATGAAGCTACATGGTCTAAAAAGTAGCTCACCACCTAGCAAAGTTTTTTCTTCCTCTAGACGTGGCTGAGTGCGTATACATTCGCTACTGTTACACCAAAAAATGAACGCCACTGCTAGAGAGAGTGCATGGTGGGCTCGAGCCCAACCGAGCCCACCCGTTGGATATGCCCCTGGCCGCACCTGACTGCGTTGTACAGCGCTCACCTGCTCCTGTGCTCTAGGAGCGCGGTAGGCTGACTTCCTCGGTAGGGGAGCGCGGTGGAGGATGCTAAATTTGCAAATTCGGTGGAGGAGGGTAAATTTGCAAATTCTAGGACGAGAAAGGGATTGAAAGGTATGGATGTTCCAACTAGTTCAATCGGACGCATATAATGTAAGGGAGGCATGCATATGCATAGGCAAGATGTTAACGTGTAGCCTTAGAATTCAAGGAAACCGGTGATAGTGGGGCATCTCTCGGAGCTTTCCAGCCAAACTCTCCGAGGAACGCCTCATGATCACCCTGTGCAACAAACAAGCCAACCTCGACGCCAAGGACAAAACCCTGCCTGCCTGCCTGCCATTACATCTAGCTAGTACTCTCTCTCTCTCTCACGGAAGGGTGGCCCACAGGGCCTGACAGGCCCGTTGATGTCCGGTAGTACCATAAAATGCATGCATCCTGCAATGGGTGAAGCATGTAGGGATTTGTGTGTGTAATTCATCCATCCAGGTTCAATAAAATCAATTGTTGGGTCCGATTACGACAAACACGTGCATGCTAGCTCTCCCAGTTCAGACTTGAATGAAACCTAAAATTATGCGCGGAGAATTATAACGAGCTTTTTGCGTGAATTAATTTGGATGAGTTAATACGCTGGAGTGCACACTTCTTTTTCAGAATGGCTATATATCAATCGACTATTTCTTCTAGAAATCAGTCAATTTTTTCGGAACATTGGATCTCCATCCTATGCACAAGATTTCTCCCCTCACCCACTTCATATTCCCCCATAATCGGACCCTCTCGATGACCTTAACAACACCTATGGGTCACCACCCCTAGGCCCATCTAGCGAGCTTCCTTCCGCCTCGTTGTTGGCACCAACATACACTACTACAGAACAGTACATCACTGTTGGCTCCAAAATGTCATCACTGCCGGTATTGGAGCCGGTATTGATACTCGGGATTATCACTGCCAACTCACAAACCGGCAGTGATAACTGTAACCTACCGCTTCGGCTTACAATCGGTAGTGATATTGAACTATCATTGCCAGGTCAAACCAAAATCCGGTAGTGATATTGGACTATCACTGCCGGTTTAATAAAAATCCGACAGCAGTGATAGTTCCATATTACTAGCGGTTTGTACTACGAACCGGCAGTGAGATATATATATATATATCACTACCGGTTATTGGACAGACCGGTAGTGATAAGCCGTGCACTAAATGTTTTTATTGCATATTTTTTCTGCATTATATATTTTTATACAATATTTTTCTACACTGAATTAATATAGTGTATAAAGCATCGTTAAAACATAATTCAAATATATTAAAGCATCACAATATTTGGTTTTTACAATAATTCGTTTACAAATATAGTTTGACTACATCTCATTCACTTTGATTTTGCACCGACTCCAGTGTAAGGCCCCCAATTTTATAATAATTACTAACAATAGGTTCCCTGTGCATACAGTACTAGTCCCATGATCAGTGGCTAGTACGCACAATTCAAAATTGGAATCACATCCATACACATTAATATTACACACGAGAGCGTTATAGTTTTACAATTCATTCTTACAAACCAAAATAAAGATGTAGTGGACACATTATTTATCTTGCAGTATGCCTTAGCCCAAATCTCTCAGGCAACAGACAAGGTAAACCCTATAAAATTTCTTAGTCGAAATCCCCATATCCTGGATTATCATATGTTTTGTCGGGGTATTCTCATTCATCACCTAGTAAACAACAACGATAACAAGATTGAGTACATTGTGTAATCAACAAGACATAGTGTTCGCAAATGCAGAAATAAATAAAAATGCAGGTTATGACAATAGGAAGGTTTCTACGGTTATTTTGCATCGGCAAAAGTGAATCATAAGTATTTAATAGATTGCAAGCCGAATTTATGAAGACAAGCATAAGTGATAATAAAGTAATGCACAGTACGGATTTTTGCAATCAGTCTAACACGACTGTTACAAGCCACTTCAATGTCAACCCTCGACATGAAGTACATGTAACATCCTAAGAATTGAGAAAATGGAATAAAATAGTTCAGCATGCCTTTTAATGGATATTTGGATTTTCATCTGGATTTAATTATTTTGAGGTTTTCATTTATTCTTTTTCAATTCTTTTTCACCCACTTTAACACATTCAAATGAAACTCCTAAAAATTTCAAACAACCCAATCTGGAAAATAATTTTGTAAAATACTAAAACAATTTAAATCAATAAATACAAATTTTTCATAATTTTTGCACAAAGTTTTGATGCCTTAAAAATTTAAATACTGTATGAAAACAGCAAATTTCTAGGATTTATATCTCTGAAACCACAAAAGAGAATCGAATGAAACAAAAGAAAATGGAAACTAAATTCATTGTGCTATGTCCATGAATTTTCTAAATTTTTTTTGGGTAGGCTAGATCCACTTTTGAACCACATCAAACCCTGACCAATTTCTGTATTTCTTTCTTTCACGATACTACAGTCACGCTCGACACATTCGATGAAATGCCGCAACAGCTGTCCCTAATGGTGGGCCGCGCCTAGGCCAGGGGAATCGGACAACCACCTCCTGTCCCCCTGCCTCTCCCCTTACCCATCCCTCACTGTGACAGAGCTCGGCTCAGCCACACGCTGCGGCGGTAGAGAAATTCTACCATGCGGCAGCAGCGAGCCGAGCCTCGCCCGCACCACCCCACGCCCATGCCGTAGCTCACCTACCTTGTTTCCTCTGTCATAAAGCTTCCTTAGGGTGTCCCCGCCTACCAAGCATGCTCGCACCTCGCCCACATCGCCCATGAGCACACCGAGCTCGGGGAAGAGGCCAGCAAGCACGCCCCTTGCGCATTTCTTCACGGGTGAGCTTCAATCGATCTCCTTCCATGGCGAGCTACTATCGGGTTCCCTAAATGGTTGAGCCATCGCTGCCGCGGATTCCTCCTTCCCCATCGCCGACCGCACAGTGGCAGGCCACACCAATCGCTCTCTGAAGTACCAGGATAGCCAAGGCGGCGCACATTCATCCCTAAAGCTTTTCCCCACCTCGGTCGGGCGCAAGACATGCTTCTTCTTCCTCTCCGTTAGTCGCATCCGCCGAGCTTCGCTACTTTCTGCCGCCAGTCTTCCTCGCCACCGCACCACTACCGTCGACCGGTCCTCGAGGTTTGTTCACACCCCCTCTTGCTCACCAAGCCACGCCTCCCCTGGCCGCTGCTCTTCTTGTGTCGCTGACGCTCTAGCCTGGCCTGTTGGTCTCACGTGCGCGCGCTCTCTCCCTGCCGCTGACGTGTGGACCCGAGCTGTTAGCCTCTCCCACGTCTGTCCTCACGCGTCGCTGACTATGGGGCCCGAATGTCAGGTGGCAAACATTTTTAAACACTTGAGAAAAATGGAATACTTTTTCGATAAAGGAAGGAATACTTTCCGTATTCGGAAATTTTCTAATTTCCAGTAATTTTGTAAACCCTAGTTGATACAAATGCTTTAACTTTTGGTGGAAAACTCCAAATTTAGTGAAACAACTTTCAAAATTTGTGTAATGCCATGTAGAATGTGAATATGAGAAAATATTTTATTTTCGGTCAATGTACAGTAAATGAGCTCTAATATATGCCTTAGGACAAAGATGTGCATAATACAAAATTGTCACAAATCAAGTCTAAACATGATGAGAATAATTTTACCATGTTCCTCACATCACAAGCTTTCCATATATATAAAAATATTTAAATTTTGACATAGTTTTTATCAAATGGTTAAATAGGCCAATTTCAGTACATGCAAAAATTCAAATAATCATAACTTGTACAAATAAACTTTAAATTTGATGAAATCAATTCCTATATTCTTTTAAAATATGTAGGATTTATGCTCTATTTACACATATTAGTGTCATAGGAAGGGTCAAATAGTATTAAATTGTAAAATAGTAGTATAGTTTCTAAATAGTCTCTGATACCTTTTGAATTAGAGCCCAATTTGTTGAAAAATCATGAACATGTAGCTCTATACCAGTAGCTTAATCCTTGGTTAAAATGTCTCAGTTGGTACCTTATGCTTACCCCATGAGACATATCTTACATGTGCGCACACATACACACCACTTCATGTTAATGTGATAATACGTTTTAATAAATACAAATAATTTTTAGCCTCTAGAATTTGAAATTATAAATATAAAAATATATAATTTTACCCTTTGAATTCAAAAATATTGTTATACATGATTACAATTTTAGCCCCTAGAGTTCGAGAAATAAAAGTAGCACATACATGAGAAGAGCTAAATCATGAACAAAGAACTAATGAAACCATCATGCACAAAGTGATAACTCCGAAAACCTAAACTTTTTTATATCTAATTTATTTTTGCCCTTAATGACAATTTGTTGTTTGCTATTTGCCATGCTTCTTTTTGAATAACAAATAGATACCGACGGTTCAGTATTCGTTGACGACGAAACCACCTATGATCCGGACTACATACCAGACGACGAACACCAAGGCAAGAACCCTCCTTTGATCATCTTGATCCCATTATTTTATGGTGTTTATGTTGTTTTGTCAAACTATATGTGCATGCATGTATGTTTGTATTCAACTTCTATGTTGCTGGTACTGATAGTTACATCCTATTTGTATGCATCACCGTTATCTTGACATTTGTTCACCTGCTATTGCAATCTTAGCTTTATAGTTTAGACATTAGTTAATGTCACTACGGGTAACGAATTGTAACATCCCAAAATTTTACCTATAGTTTCACTCATGTGCATTTGGTGATTTTCTGAATTTATTGGATTTTCTGGAATTTATTTGAATTTACTTTAATTAAGTATATTGAACCTTTGGTGAAAACTAATTATATATAGATAAAACTAATATAAAGTTTTGCCAAAAATATTTTATTTGAGTTCAGAATGTCTCAAAGTATTTATGAGAATTTTCTGAGATTTTTCCTAATATTTTGATTGCTTAAAACAGATTAAACTAATTTTTGTAATTATTTTAAATCGAAAAGCGTTAGAAATTCAATGAAAGATTAGGTCGAGCCCGAGATGCGGCGCGCTGGAGCCAACCACGCGCGGCCCGTTCGCTCGCTTCGCGCCGCCGCCGCTACCGTTGATTTCCATCGGGCGGCCTTCTTCATCGCGAAACCCTAACGCGGTCGGCCGTTGGATCAAGATCATGCGGTTGAGATCGTGCGGCGTTGTTTTGGAAAGAGCTGATCGCATTCGTTGATTTTGGAAAGTGCGGATTGGATCGGATCGCCCGAGATCTAATTGTGGCCGTTGATCGCGAATCGAACGGCTGGGCGTCTTCGTCTCCAATTCGGGTTTCCAATCTAGCCGCCGCACGTCGTCTCCACCGCGGAGAGCTAGGGTTACCTTTTTAGCGCGCCTGCCAAGGCTATAAAATCCATAGCCCGCACTCCGAGGTTCACCAGCTCGCTCCGCATCGTTTCGTCGGTAAGTTTTCGCCTGCGCTGCCATCGCTCGTGCGTTAGTGCTCGCCGGAGATCCAGATCGCGCCGCTGATCGTTTTTTCCGTGTTCCGTCGCCGTCAACCCGCCTTTCGCTGAATCGGTTCTAGTTCTGAGGTCGCCGCGTCGTGCTGCTCCGAGGCTGCCACTTTATCTCTCCTGAGTCGCGCCAAAATGTCGTTCGGGTGGTCGTCTTCCTCTGCTCCGATGCAAGTCCGCCGCCGTGCAGACATCTTCATCAGGAAGCTTTGTTCACCACAGGCAACTGACGAGGCTCGAACCCTAAGCATTCGTATCCTCAGGATACTCCTCCTCCAAGACTGGCATAGCATCCTCCTCTTCTGAAGTTGTCGTTGTGGGGTGAGTACATAAAGCACTCAACAAGTTGTGCATAGAAATGCAAGTCTAATATTCTATATGCATGGCTTATTTCAAAGAAATGGCTTAACATGGCTATTTTGTAGTAAAGCAGCATTTATGAAAAAATACAGTAAATAGATTGAAAAGCACTAAAACAAATAACAATAATAAATAGATTCAACTTTTAAGGTAAACTGGGTATTCCATCCTATGTCAAATTTCAAGCTTCCGTGGCAAACTACCAACCCAACCAAGTTTTCTTTTAATAAAAATCTAACCCTTGACTGTAATCCTCGAGCATTGCCCAATACAATGAGCACGGCTATTCGAACAGGTTTTACACTCTTCAGAGGTTATACACTTTACCCACACGATACAACCAAACACCACTATGGTGAGTGATCGTAACAAAGCCTTTACAATGCTCTGCCTAGACCCAGTACTGTTCGCTAAGGTTTCAACACTGAAGGTTTAAACCACCACAACATGGCCCCCCTCTTGCGCCATGTGAATTGCTCCGTAAACTCGGAACTCAATATACACCACAACAACACCAAAATATAAACATTACAAATTAGTCAGCTAGGCTATTCTATTCCAAATGTGTGGTTGCATGAAAGACTCAGGTCAAAGGCTTGCAAGGTTAAGTCCTTAGAGTGATCGAGGCAAGACATCCACATTCCCCTACCCAACGGGCCCACCTTGGCATACTGCCCCTTGCACTACTACAGAACGGCACATCACTATCGCTTTATCTGTGTCGGTTCTTAAGTTTTTAGGAAAAAACGATTATGATAGATAACTTCAGAGAGGTGTTAGTAATAATCACTATCAGTTCTTAGATTATAAGTGATTGTGATGTAGCACTGCGCATATCACAATCGGTTCTCAACTGAAAAACGATAGTGATATGCACGGTCATCACTATCGATTCCAACAAAAGAAGCGATAGTGATGATCAACTACACATCACTATTGGTTCTTTTGATAGAAGCGATAGTGATGTGCATATACATCACTATCGGTTCCAAGAAAAGAAGCAATAGTGATGTGCACGTGATCATCACTATCATTTTTACAAAAAGAACCGATAGTGATGACTGTGCACATCACTATAGCTTATCGAAAAGAACCGATAGTGGTGTGTACGTTCTCATCACTATCTCTTCTATAAAAAGAACCGATAGTGATGAACGTGCACATCACTATCTATTCTTTTCGAGAAGCAATAGTGATGTGCACATGCTCATCACTATCGCTTCTTTTTTTGAAACCGATAGTGATGACCATGCACATCACTTTCGCTTTTTAGTTGAGAACCGATTGTGATTTGCCTCGCTAGGTTATATATATACCACTCGGGCTAAACTCTTCTCTGTTGTTGTTCCAGAGGAGATTTCTCTACCGCCACTCGACAAAACATCTCATATTATGTGGTTGGAAGCAATACATGGGTGAGAAAATTAGAAGTCCTCATGGGTGGGTGTTAAGAGGGAAAATTTGAAGCCCTATCTTGAGGTGATTGTCCTCTTTTTTCCCCTCATTTGCCATTTTCTTCAAAATGTGAGCAATCCTTTAAACCCGTTCAATTTTGCACTAGGTAATTTCGATATGTCATGAATAAAGTTTAGGTTGCACTAGAATTGTGTACGTGCTATCAGATTTCACACTCTTTATTTGACAAGCACACATCTATTTAATTATTGTAGTGCTCTCGTGTTAATATGGAATTATTGTTGCTATCTTGTCATAAGGCCCTGTTTGGCAGAGCTCCAGATCCCAGCTCCACCTCAGAGCTGGAGTTTGTAGGCTAAAATAAAGTAAACTAAGTTTATATTTTTAGTCTAAAATGTAAACAAGATGACCCACCTAAACACTCTTAATGTACCCACAGCTCCAGCTCCATAAATTTCTGGAGCTAGGAATACCCTGCTCCACCAACTCCACGGATTTTGGTGGAGCTGGAGCTGTCCCAAACACCCCCTAAATGTTAGAGTTTAGGCTACGGAACCTACGTCTCCCGTTCGAGGATGCTTGTTTATAAATATAGCGAATGAAATGGTATATTTATAAGTGAGCAGTCTCGAATTGTCCACGTTTTTTGGATAGTTCGAGGATATGTGGTTCTCGCAAATTCCTTAGCTGTGTTGTACAACTTCAGAGTAGATTTCGGTAGCGTCTCCCTGGTGTTCTCCAGACACGCACCACTCTTGACCTGTTGTCGAGTCGTGTATATGGAGAACAGCGGGGAGATGCTGCCGAAATTTTCTTTAGAGTTCTACAACAGCTTAGGAACTTGCCTGAACCACATATCCTCGAATGGTATTAGGACCTAACCTATTTAGAGATTAGGAGTCATCGTTGGTACCCTTGTTTTGTTTCGTTGTAGTCAAAAGATTTGCCAGCTACTACCCTAGCTATATAATTAGATTAATTATTTGATATCATTGTTGATGTTAAAAATGTATGTCTCCTATCTAGGGAATTGGAAGCTCTAAACCAGGGAAGAATCTAGGTATCGATCGGGAGTATATATTTTATATATCTTGGAACCTGTCCTCTATTTTGCAAAGGTAATATTAACTGAAATGATGTCTCAATATTTCAAATAACTAGCTAGGTGTCGCTCTAGTTTTTCTTTAATTTATTATGCGAAGTTTAATTGCAGATGGACCGTGGGGAATGGATGTATCAGAAAAGTCGTCAGAGTGCTGAATTTCAGAGGGGTGTTAAGGAGTTCAAAAAAATTGCCGAAGAGGACATGGTGAGGAGGGGTGTAAACTTCAAATATTATCCTTGCATTAATTGCACCAATCTGAGAAGATTTAACAACTCACCTCAAATTGAGGACCACCTGATTCGATGTGGCTTCGTGAGGAATTACACGTGTTGGATCCATGAAGGGGAGACAGGTAGTACCCTTCCGGTATGCAACGAAGAAATGGTGGACGAGTTGCAGCTTGATATGTTTGAGGAGGAGAATTTGGCGCAAATGTTGCGGGATGTGGAGACTAATTACACAAAAAGAGAGTTTGAAAAGTTTAAAAGCTTGATGGAATACACCAAGTCGGGTTCGGTCCTTGCATTGTTTGAACTGAAGGCAAAACACCGTTGGACAGATACAAGTTTCAATGCACTTCTAGTTCTTCTGTCGGATCTGCTTCTGGAGGGAAATGAGCTGCCAACAAACATTTATGAAGTGAAGAAGCTACTATGTCCCAAGGGAATGGAAATAGAATGGATACATGCATGTCCGAATGATTGCATCTTGTACCGTAACGCATATCAGGAGTTGTACGTTTGTCCAATTTGCGGTGTGCCCCGGTACAAACAAAAGGAGAATCGTAACGACAAGAAGCGTAAGAGCCGGGGTAACGACGGTGAAGGGGTCACTAAAGGTGCACCAGCCAAGGTATTGTGGTACTTGCCCATCATTCCCCGTTTGGAGCGGTTGTTGGCAAATCCAGAGAGGCAAAATTGTTTTGTTGGCATTATGAGTCTTGAAAGAAAGATGGCAAGATGAGACACCCTGCTGATTCGGCTCAATGGAGAAACATCGATTGGAAACATGAGGAATTTGTTGCCGAAATGAGGAACATAAGATTTGTGTTGAGTACCGATGGAATGAATCCGTTTGGTAATATGAGCAGCTGTCACAGTACGTGGCCAGTTCTGTTGTATATCTACAATCTCCCTCCTTGGTTGTGCATGAAGCGAAAGTATATCATGATGTCGTTGCTAATCTCGGGACCCAAACAGCTGGAAAATGATATTGATGTGTATCTTGCTCCACTTATCGAGGATTTGGTAAAATTGTGGAACGAGGGGGTCGTGGTGTGGGATGCTTACAAAAGAGAGCATTTCACCCTATGGGCTATGGTATTTTGCACCATAAATGATTTTCCGGCCCTTGGTAATTTGGCGAGCTACAGTACAAAAGGAGCCAAAGCGTGTCCTCTTTGTGAAGAAGAGACAGAGAGCCTATGGCTGTCGAATTACAAGAAAACTGTGTGTATTGGTCACCGTAGGTTTCGACCTCGAAGTCATCGATATCGTAAGATGGATGACAAATTTGATGGGAATAGGGAAATTCGTTTGGCCCCACAGCGTATGAGTGGAAGGCAAGTATATTCCCGTGTGGAGGATATCGATGTTCAGTACGGAAAGAGCCGTAAATCTATTCGTCATGGTACCATTTGGAAGAAGAGGTCGATATTTTGGGAGTTACCATAGTGGAAGGAATTAGATATTCGGCATTGTATTGATGTCATGCATGTTGAGAAGAATGTCTGTGACAATTTGGTTGGCAACTTGCTGAACATACCTGGGAAGACCAAAGATGGTGTGAATGCTCGTCGTAAAATGACCTACAAGGAAATCAGGCCCAGACTTGCAGTGATTGAGGAAGATGGAAAAAACCCATACATCCCTGCTTCATGCTACAACCTGTCCAAGAAGGAGAAAGAAGACATCTGCAAGTGTCTCCAAGGTTTTAAAGTTCCATCGGGCTTCTCCGCAAACATTAAGAAGCTTGTGTCCATGGGTGATTTGAAGTTGCTGGGCATGAAGTCCCACGACTGCCATGTGTTGATGACACAAATGCTCCCAGTTGCAATCAGAAATATTCTGTCAGAGGATGTCAGGTTTGCAATCATAAAGCTATGTTATTTTTTCAATGCGATCTCCTGCAAAGTTATTGACCTCGATGTGCTAGAAAACTTACAAAGTGAGGTGGTGCAGACTTTATGTCAGCTTGAGATGCATTTTCCACCATCATTCTTCGATGTAATGGTCTACCTTGTTGTTCACCTCATCAGAGAGATTAAGATAAGTCGATCGGCATTCCTACGTTACATGTATCCGTTCGAGAGGTACATGTGTATATTAAAGTCCTATGTGAGGAATCGGTCAAAGCCTAAGGGTAGTATTGTTGAAGGTTATGGGTCAGAAAAGGTTATCGAGTTCTGCGTTGACTATCTTGGAGAAAGACAAGCAATCGTTGTTCCTGTTAATTTCCAGGAGGGTAGACTTGCTGGCAAAGGAACCGTTCGGTCGAAACTAACGAGGCCACGATTTGATATGTATTGCAAAGTACATCTGATTGTCTTGCAGCATAGCACAGAAGTTGCAGGGTACATCGAGTAGCACAAGTTGATATTTCAGGAAGAGAATCCACATATGGATGAGCTTTCTATCATGTGAGAATACAACGACAGATTTCTCACATGGTTCAAACAAAAGGCCGAGGTCTCTGTTAGTGAGAATGTCAAATGGTTGGCTGACGGGCCTAGATTTAATGTACAGACACGACAGTGGTACGATATTAATGGGTACACCTTTTACACCAAAAGTAAGGATGCAAAGAGTACTGTTCAAAACAGTGGTGTAAGCATAGATGCTTTGTCCGATGAACACCACTCAAAAGGAGGATCCTCAATGGTAATAAACTCTTACTACAGAGTGATCGATGAAATTTGGGATCTCGATTACGGAATATATCAAGTTCCATTGTTCCGATGTAACTCGGTGAGACTTCCACATGGAGTGAAGGTCTATAAGAGAGGTTTTACTCTTTTGGATCTGAATAAACTCGCCTACAAAGATGACCCATTTATACTTGCGAAGCAAGCAACTAAGTCTTCTACATACATGATCCCGACAATCCGAGGTTGCATGTCGTCCTTCATGGCAAGCGGCGAATTGTTGGTGTTGAAAATGTCATAGATGAAGAAGAATACGACCAATTCAATGAAATCCTCCATTTCAAGATGAGGCCTGTCTTAGCGGGGTCGCCGACGACACACATGGAACCAATTACATACGAGTAGATCATCAAGAAGGGCAGTATTGTAAACAAATGGACAATTGTAAATAAATGGACTATTGTAATGTTTGTTGCTAATCTCACTGTTCCATTATGTATGTAAAATATTTTCAATGCATGCAAAGTAGAAATCCATGTTCAATTTCTTGTTGTGGCTCCGATGGAAATTCAACATCTCTCTATAACTAAAAAGAACATTGTTCCATATCCTGTGAAAGAAAATTCCTTCCGACGTAATTCTTACTGGGAAAGCTTGTAAACAGCGCAAAGTTCATTTTTGGAAATTTTCAAACAATTTGGGCTTACTTTGAGAAATTTTTGACTTTTGTACGCTTTACGTCTACAAAATGAATTTTGGCATATCTTCTTAGTGCTATCTATTTTTTCAAAAATTCTTTCTAGAAAAGTTTTTTAGAATCCCACAGTATCTTTCTGCAAAATTTGAAATAATTTAAACTATAATTGTGACAGTTATGGCCTTTTTTATCTTTGATAAAAAAGGACTATCAATACAGAATTCTTAGTTGAGGTATTATGTCATGTGCTCATCTGTGTCGGTTTTTTTTATAAAAGTGATACAGATATTGAGAAATCAGTGTCGGTTTTTTTATAAAAGTGATACGGATATTGAAGAACCAGTGTCGGTTTTTTATAAAAGCGATACGGATATTGAAGCATCAGTGTCGGTTTGTATATAAAAGCGATACGGATATTTAAGAATCAGTGTCGGTTTTTTTAAAAGCGATACACATATTGAAGAATCAGTGTTGGTTTTATTTACAAAAGCCATACGGACACTGAAGAATCAGTGTCGAATTTTCTTACAAAACCGATACGGATATTGGTAATCAGTGTCGGTTTTCCTTACAAAAGTGATACGGATATTGAAGCATCAGTATCGGTTGTTGTAGTATAACCGATTGAGATGTCCATATATGGGCATTTTATTCCCACACCCAGCCTCATTTTATTCACGCGCGCAGCCTCCATCTCCTAACCCTAGCTAGCTCCCGACGCCCGGAAGCCCCGATACCCCGCCACCCCGGCCCGACGCTCCGCCACCCAGCCCGACGACCCACAGCCCCGCCACGACGCCTAACCCCGGACGCTCGCCACCATCTCGACGCCGCCGCTTCGACGCCTACCGCCTCGCCCGACGCTCGTCGCGTCGCCCGATGCCCTAAGCCCGGATAAGCCATCGCCCTACCTAGACGCCACGCCTGCTGACCCGCCCGACACTCCGTCACCCGCCAGACGCCCCAACCCCGAACGCCCACCACCCTCTCGGCCCACGCCAAACAGCCCCGCCACAACGCCACCACCACGCCTTGGCCAAATTACTACCGCCGCCTCCCGACATCTAATCGTAATGTTTAGTTTGGTAAAGTTAGTAGTTTACTAATCCTAATGCTTCTCTAATTCTTTGTTGTTACTAGTTTTAGATTAATAATGCTGTCGTCTTTACTAATGTTGATTGTTTGGTACCTTAAAATGCTCAAAATTGCAATAAGTCAGGAGGCTATTTTTCCTTATGTGAATGTGTGCATGACTGAAGCTTGTGCAATCATTATATAAGTTTAGTTCAGTTACTTTTCATTTTGTCCTTTAAATCTCATTTTTGTATAGTTGTTGTGGATATTTGTTTTGTTTTTACATTGAATTCTATTTCTTCTCGATTTTCTACAACAAGTTTAAATGGTGATTAAACAATTCCAAAAAAAACAAAGAAGCAAGGATCACCTGAGTTTTTGTAGGAACTATAACCAATGCAGTGCTCATTAGATTTGCTAATTTTTGTAAAGGCCAAGTGCAAATTCTGAAGCCACATATTAAGCCATTATATTAGCTAGTAACCTGGAGTTTTATTCTAACTCCAGAAACAATGGCTTTTGTGCATACTCCATGAACTCTCCAAAATCATAACCTGGTGTGCATCTTATAGTCAAGATTATCGTGCTAGTTTTAGTTTTTCAAAATTATTTCTAGAATGCCATAACAGCACAAAAATTATATTATCACATGTTCAAGTGTTCCAGTGACAGCTCAAACTTCTGCTAAGGAACTGAAGAAACCAGTTTTTGTTCAGTCTGTACGTGCCTTTGGTAATCTTTTGGCAAAATTGAAGTAAGACATGGAAATTTATTCTTCGTTACCTTTTTCTTTCCAGAATGGAAATATATACTGAAGAAACCTGTTTTTGTTCAGTGTACATGTTTTAGCACTGCATCATCTGACCTAATGTGATCAACAGGATTTAACAAAACTAAATAATCTAAACCATGACTAAGTTTCTTACTTGCATGGTACAATTATTCTAGTTATCTTGATTGCAATTATTGTCTGGTTATGCTAGTTATCCTGTTATGCTTCTATCCAATGTATTTCTATTCAAGCCGATTTTGCTGAAGTTAGAATATATTTTTTAAGCTATGTTAGAATGCTAATTTTGTTTATGAGTATTCTTTAATGTTTTTTTGTAATATAATCAACGTTACAGTTTAGGCTGTGGAACCTACGTCTCCCGTTCGAGGGTGCTTGTTAAAAAATATGCCGATCGAAATGGCATATTTATAAGCAAGCATCACGGGCTGCTCCGTAAACATTAAGAAGCTTGTGTCCATGGGTGATTTGAAGTTGTTGGGCATGAAGTCCCACGACTGCCATGTGTTGATGACCCAAAAGGTCCCAGTTGCAATTAGAAATATTCTGTCAGAGGATGTCAGGTTTGCAATGATGAAGCTGTGTTATTTCTTCAGTGCGATCTCCTACAAAGTTATTGACCTCGATGTGCTAGAAAACTTACAAAGTGAGGTGGTGCAGACTCTATGTCAGCTTGAGATGCATTTTCCACCATCATTCTTCGATGTAATGGTCTACCTTGTTGTTCACCTCATCAGAGAGATTAAGATTAATCGATCGGCATTCCTACGTTACATGTATCCGTTCGAGAGGTACATGGGTATATTAAAGTCCTATGTGAGGAATCGGTCAAAGCCTAAGGGTAGTATTGTTAAAGGTTATGGGTCTGAAGAGGTTATCGAGTTCTGCGTTGACTATCTTGGAGAAAGACAAGCAATCGGTGTTCATGTATCTTGGCATGAGGGTAGACTTGCTGGCAAGGGAACCGTTCGGTCGAAACTAACGAGGCCACGGTTTGATATGTATTGCAAAGTACATCTGACTGTCTTGCAGCACAGCACAGAAGTTGCAGTGTACATCGAGTAGCACAAGTTGATATTACGGGAAGAGAATCCACATATGGATGAGCTTTCTATCATGTGAGAATACAACGATAGATTTCTCACATGGTTCAAACAAAAGGGTGAGGTCTCTGTTAGTGAGAATGTCAAATGGTTGGCTGACGGGCCTACATTTAATCTACAGACATGACAGTGGTACACCAAAAGTCAGGATGCGAAGAGTACTGTTCAAAACAGTGGTGTAAGCATATATGCTTTGTCCGATGAACACCACTCAAAAGGAGGATCCTCAATGGTAATGAGCTCTTACTACGGAGTGATCAAAGAAATTTGGGAGCTTGATTACGGAATATATCAAGTTCCATTGTTCCGATGTAACTGGGTGAGACTTCCACATGTGGAGTGAAGGTCGATAACAGAGGTTTTACTCTTGTGGATCTGAATAGACTCACCTACAAAGATGACCCATTTATACTTGCGAAGCAAGCAACTAGTTCTTCTACATACATGATCTCGACAATCCGAGGTTGCATGTCGTCCTTCATGGCAAGCGGCGGATTGTTGGTGTTGAAAATGTCATAGATGAAGAAGAATAATGCCAATTCAATGAAATACCTCCATTTCCAGATGAGGCCTGTCTTAGCGGGGTCGCTGACGACACAAATGGAACCAATTACATACGAGTAGATCATCAAGAAGGGCAGTATTGTAAACAAATGTACAATTGTAAATAAATGGACTATTGTAATGTTTGTTGCTAATCTCACTGTTCCATTATGTATGTAAAATATTTTGCAATGCATGCAAACTAGAAATGCAACTTCGATTTCTTGTTGTGGCTCCAATGGAAATTCAACATCTCTCTATGCCGAAAAAGCACATTGTTCCATATCTTGTGAAAGAAAATTCCTTCCGACGCAATTCTTGGTGGGAAAGCTTCTAAACAGTGCAAAGTTCATTTCTGCAAATTTTCAAACAATTTGGGCCTTCTTTGAGAAAGTTTTGACTTTTGTACGTTTTACGCCTACAAAATGAATTTCGGCATATATTTTTAGTGGTAACTATTTTTTCAAAAATTCTTTCGAGAAAAGTTTTTTAGTATCCCACAGTATATTTCTACAAAATTTGAAATAATTCCAACTATAATTGTGACAGTTATGGCCTTTTTTATCTTTGATAAAAAAGACTAACAATAAAGAATTCCTAGTTCAGGTAAAATGTCATGTGCTCGTCTGTGTCGGTTTTTTTTATAAAAGTGATACAGATATTGAGAAATCAGTGTCATTTTTTTAATAAAAGTGATACGGATATTGAGGAACCAGTGTCGATTTTTTATAAAAGCGATACGGATATTGAAGCATCAGTGTCGGTTTGTATATAAAATCGATACGGATATTTAAGAAGCAGTGTCGGTTTTTTTAAAAGTGATACACATATTGAAGAATCAGTGTTGGTTTTATTTACAAGAGCGATACGGATATTGAAGAATCAGTGTCGGTTTTTCTTACAAAAACGATACATATATTGGTAATCAGTGTCGATTTTCTTTACAAAAGTGATACGGATATTGAAGCATCAGTATCGGTTGTTGTAGTATAACCGATTGAGACGTCCATATATGGGCATTTTATTCCCACACCCAGCCTTATTTTATTCTCACGCGTAGCCTCCATCTCCTAACCCTAGCTAGCTCCCGACGCCCCGCCTGGCCGCCCGGAAGTCCCGATACCCCGCCACCCCGGCCCAACGCTCCGCCGCCCAGCACGACGACCCGCAACCCCGCCACGACGCCCCAAACGCCAGACGCCCAGCCAGCCCTCCTCGACGCCTCGCCGCCCCGACACCTAGCCGCCTCGTCCCGACGCTCCGTCGCCCCGCCCCGATGCCCCAAGTTCTGGATAAGCCACCGCCCTACCTAGACGCACCACTGCCCCATTGACCCGCCTCGACGCCCCGACACTCCGTCACCTCGCCTGGATGCCACAACCACTGGACGCCCCGCCGCCCCTCCTCCACGCACCGCTGCCCAGCCGCCCCGACGCCCAGCCGCCCCACCCTGCCACCACGCCCTGACATCTAATCGTAATGTTTAGTTTGGTAAAGTTAGTAGTTTACTAATCCTAATGCTTCTCTAATTCTCTGTTGTTACTAGTTTTAGATTAATAATGCTGTCGTCTTTACTAATGTTGATTATTTGGTACCTTAAAATGCTCAAAATTGCAATAAGTAAGGAGGCTAATTTTCCTTATGTGAATGTGTGCATGACTGAAGCTTGTGAAATCATTATATAAGTTTAGTTCAGTTACTTTTCATTTTGTCCTTTAAATCTCATTTTTGTATAGTTGTTGTGGATATTTGTTTTGTTTTTACATTGAATTTTTTTATTCTGGATTTTTTACAACAAGTTAAAATGGTGATTAAACAATTCCAAAAAAAACTAAGAAGCAAGGATCCCCTGAGTTTATGTAGGCACTATTACGAATGCACTGCTCATTAGATTTGCTAATTTTTGTAAAGGCCAAGTGCAAATTCTGAAGCCACGTATTAAGCCATTATATTAGCTAGTAACCTGGAGTTTTATTCTCACTCTAGAAACAATGGCTTTTGTGCATGCTCCATGAACTCTCCAAAATCATAACCTGGTGTGCATCTTATAGTCAAGATTATCGTCCTAATTTTAGTTTTTCAAAATTATTTCTAGAATGCCATAACAGCAGAAAAATTATATTATCATAGGTTCAAGTGTTCTAGCGACAGCTCGAACTTATGCTAAGGAACTAAAGAAAGTTGTTTTTGTTCAATGTGTACGTGCCTTTGGTAATCTTCTGGCAATACTGAAGTAAGACATGGAAATATGTTCTTCGTTACCTTTTTCTTTCCAAAATGGAAATATATACTGAAGAAACTTGTTTTTGTTCAGTGTACATGTCTTAGCATTGCATCATCTGACCTAATGTGATCAACAGGATGTAACAAAACTAAATAATCTAAACCATGACTAAGTTTCTTACTTGCTTAGTACAATTATTCTAGTTATCTTGATTACAATTATTGTCTGGTTATGCTAGTTATCTTGTTATGCTTCTATCCAAGGTATTAAAATTCAAGCCGATTTTGCTGAAGTTAGAATATATTTTTTAAGCTATGTTAGAATGCTAATTTTGTTTATGAGTTTTCTTTAATGTCTTTTTTTGTAATATAATCAACGTTACAGTTTAGGCTGTGGAACCTACGTCTCCCGTTCGAGGGTGCTTGTTAATAAATATGCTGATCGAAATGGTATATTTATAAGCAAGCATCTCGGGCTGCTCTGCCAACATTAAGAAGCTTGTGTCCATGGGTGATTTGAAGTTGCTGACCATGAAGTACCACGATTGCCATGTGTTGATGACCCAAATGCTCCCAGTTGCAATCACAAATATTATGTCAGAGGATGTCAGGTTTGCAATCATAAAGCTGTGTTATTTCTTCAATGCGATCTCCTGCAAAGTTATTGACCTCGATGTGCTAGAAAACTTACAAAGTAAGGTGGTGTAGACTCTATGTCAGATTGTAATGCATTTTCCACCATCGTTCTTCGATGTCATGGTCCACCTTGTTGTTCCCCACATCAGAGAGATTATGATATGTCGATCGGCATTCCTACGTTACATGTATCCGTTCGAGAGGTAATTGGGTATATTAAAGTCCTATGTGAGGAATCAGTCAAAGCCTAAGGGTAGTATTATTGAAGGTTATCGGTCTGAAGAGGTTATCGAGTTCTGCGTGGACTATCAAAGAGAAAGACAAGCAATCGCTGTTCCTGTATCTTGCCATGAGGGTAGACTTGCTAGCAAAATAACCGTTCGGTCGAAACTAACGAGGCCACGGTTTGATATGTATTGCAAAGTACATCTGACTATCTTGCAGCACAGCACAGAAGTTGCAGGGTACATCGAGTAGCACAAGTTGATATTACGGGAAGAGAATCCACATATGGATGAGCTTTCCATCATGTGAGAATACAACGATAGATTTCTCACATGGTTCAAACAAAATGCCGAGGTCTCTGTTAGTGAGAATGTCAAATGGTTGGCTGACGGGCCTAGAGTGCCCATAACTGTTTGCGAGGGAGAAAGTGCCCATAACTGTTAAGGATTGGAGGAATGAAGTCGGTGCTGACTAGAAGAATCGGTTGTGGGACGAGGTTAAGGGCAAATGGATTATAGAGGAGGAAGATGAACGCAACATGACTCGGTACGCCTTGAAGAGGATGGGTGTGGACTTAAGGCACTTCAGGGTCCTCACGCACAGTGAGTATGTGCTGAAAGGCCATACACCATTCGAAAGGTATCCATTCGTGACTCCTGATGTTTGGGAGGAGTTCACGAGGATGAACGGTACGCCCGAGGCAGAGCAGCTGAGAGAGAGGAACACCGCTATCCAGAGGAATTACACGCACCTGCACCACCTCGGTACAGGAGGCTATGAGGGGAAGAAGGCAGAGTGGGCGCGACTAGCCAAGGAGTGCGCGAACTCTGGGACGACGATGCCTTACTCCCACATATGTGAGGAGCGGGCACGCAACTGCGTATTAGCGAGGATAAAGAAAACCACTGACGGGCAACTTGTAGTTGCAAATCCCATTCTGCAAGTTGCAACTGCAAGTTGCAACTACAAGTTGCCCGTACTCGCTTATTACAGGAGGAGATAAGATAGCGAAAAGAGCAGGGGACCTTTCAGAGCCAAGGGTCAGAGGACATCCTGTCGTCTGCAATCGGGAAGCCTGACCATAAGGGCCGGGTAGCTACCGTAGGGGCAGGGCATACGAAGAAGTCCTACTTCCAAGATGATGCTTCGAGCGCTAGATCAAGATCATCGGAGGCACGTGCGGAGTGCCTCAAGGACATGCTCAGGGAGCAGCTATGGGAGGAGATCAAGGAGGAGATGAGGGGGGAGATGATGGCACGTGAAGAGATGAGATAAGGGGGGAGATGATGGCACGTGAAGATGAGATATGGGGGGAGATGATGGCACGTGAGGAGCGCCTGAGGATCGAGATGATGGCGATGATCTCCCAGAGTCAGAGCTAGATGCCCTCTCCTCTTGTAGAGAAGCCTGTGCCCCGACCTAGTAGTTATGGTTCCAAAAATGATAAGACCGATCCCCAGCTGAAGGTAATAATTAATTTTTCCTAACTTAAAGCTACAAGTGTAACTCCCACAATGTTTTTCCTCAAGTTGCGTACATCTTGCAGGCCCCTGCTAAGTGCCAGCTCACCACCCTACCGGAGGATGGATTTCCGGTTGAGGCTACACGCGGGGTTACATTTCCATGCAAGGAGAGTGACATGTGCATGGTCAGCCTTTGTGGAAGGGCTACATGAGGGTGCAGGTGGACTACGTCCACGAACACTTCTTATCACATGTGCTCGAGTTCCCTCCCAATGAAGATATCAGTACTCTCGAGAAAGCACGCATGTCGTTCATCAAGTGGCCCACAACGGGTGTCGTACTGGTCATGGTAAAAATCCCCCGCGTCTTCTCTAACATTCAAGTAGTACTGCAATAAGTTAAATATGCGCGTGCTTCGTAGGTTCCTACCATACCTGTGCTTGCTCCTCCTGCTTCTGCTCCCACCACCGTGATGAGTCCTACACAGAGTGCAGAGCTGACGTGTAAAAGGACAAGCACGACACCCACAGAACCACAGGAGGCCTCCGAGACTCCTTCTGCCAAGAAGGCAAAGCTGACAAAGGCCACAATGCCGCTTGAGGTACCTAAAAAGCCCACTACCCTGACCTCGAAACTTCCCTTATGATTTTAAGGCCTACGTACATGGAATGCCCCTGATTGCATCCAGCGAACTAAATGATCTAGGCAGGTTGACTCGCATGCTCCATGGATGGTACATTGATAAGGTAAATGAGGAAAAGCGTTGAGTCGACTTCAATGTGATGTATAAAAGGGTACATTTTCACTGTGGCGAGAATGGGATATTCCCCATCAGTATTGAGGATCTGTTCCGTGTGTACCAATTGATAGCCGTCGATATTTCTACTTTACGATCTTGGATACTATGAGTATCACACCATACAGCATGAGCTGATGACTTTTATAAGATTTCGCATTATGTTTTCTAATATTCAACACGAGTTGCAGGGCAATGAGACAGTGAGCCGTGACGAATCAAAACCATGTTGGGTTTGTCGACCCCGAGCTTGTGTCTACAACCATGGCTAGGCTTCATCCGGTGTTCGTTGCTGGTACGTCAAGGGGGCATTGCATACTGAGTCAAAGGACTTTGTTGTATTACCATACCACGAGGAGTAAGTAGTACAAACCCTTCAATTACTTGTACGCACTTAAACCGTATGCGAACTTATTTTCTTGCACTACATTCCATTTAATAAGCAACCATTGGGTTCTACTCATCCTCGTTCTGAGTGAAAACACAGTCTACATTTTTAACTCGATCGAGAACAGACTGATGGCCTACGCGATCAAGTGTCCTTTGCAGAAGTAAGTACATTACTGTAACCTAACACTTTCTGAATTTAACTATGTTTATTTTTTTTACTCAATGGCATCTCTCCAATATATGTAGGGGTTTCTCGAACTATGTCGATGAAGGAGGGTCACATGATGACAAAAAGGGCAAGACGTTGGAGTATAAGCGATTCAAGGTACAAGTGCCTAGCATATATACGATTTTTTTTCTGACATCTAATCTTCGTGTGTTAATTTCTTTTTCTCTCTTCACAGTATCATCAACAAGGCAGCGATGACCTGTTCGGCTTCTATGTCATGAAACACATGTTGGTTGTAGTCGTCTGCTCACACCTTTTCCCTAAGGTATATGTACATGCATACTTAGCCTTTCACATAGAAATTTGAAACTTAAATTTGTGCACTCATTTCTATTTTGCAGAAGATCAATAACCCCTAGAAGAGCTTAGAAAGCAAAGCACTCAACAATTTACGAGACCACTTATGCCAGTGGTACTGGCTAGAAGTTATATCGGAGGACGGTAGGTTTAGAGATCATGAAGCGTCCTACTAGTCCATATGGAAACAATATTAATTGTATATGTCAATGTGATATATATGCACTTGTACTAATTGTTAAGTATGTTTGTGTTTGTATATTGTGAACGAATGGGATATATGTATTGTAATTAAAGTGTTCGTGTTTTGTGAATGTGATATGTGCATTCTGTGTTCTGTATTATGAATGTGATATATGCATATTGTTAATATGTGCTATTTTGGAGAATATGCAAAATTGGCACACCCCTATGAGGGTCATCAGAATCGGTTCTTATGTGGAACCGATTCTGATAACCACATCATCAGAATCGGTTCATAAGTGGAATCGATGCTGATGACCATATCATGACAATTGGTTTTTTAAAGAAACCGATTCTGGTGATAGGTTAATCAGAATCAGTTCTTATGCGGAACCGATGGTGATGACCCAATAATCACAATCGGTTCTTTTAAGAAACTGATTCTAATGATAGGTTCATCAGAATCGGTTCTTTGGAGGAACCGATTCTAATGACAATGTCATCAGAATCGGTTATTTGAAGGAACCGAAGGTGATGACGCTATCATCACAATCAGTTCTGTTAGGAAACCAATTCTGATGATAGGGTCATCAGAATCGGTTCCACATAAGAACCGATTTTTATGATATTCATCAGAATTGGTTCCACTTAAGAACCGATTATGTTGAGCCTCTATCACAATCGGGCCAAAACCGACTGTGATAGCTTCTCCTCATCACTATCTAAAGACTTTGTATCGCCACTAGAACTGACTGTAATGACAAAAAAGAACCGATTCTGATGTACAATCCTATAGTAGTGTTGCCACCTGCCCCGATCTAAAATGATTACCACCCAAGTTGATTACCATGCACCACGTGCCATCAACAATTCAATCTAGTTGCGTGACCTCCTCACCACAGCAACCCAACATCACTATGTGACAACACATGACACACCAAATTCATAGACATTGTTCCATATTCCATTAGTCAAGACTAAGTTTCAATATTCCAAGAATGTGACATGTACGTGGCATGGCTAAGCGAACTAACACGGTCTAACCAACCCATGTTGACTACTAATCTTAACCAACTAATAATTTAATATCCTAGGGTGACAATTAGATCATGGCATACAGTTGGCAAGGTAGGGTGTAATTCAACTAGGCATATTAACTAGATCCCAAAGTAATCAAAAATCATTTGTACACATAAAATATCATTAATCAAATTAAAAGATAACAAAGTGAATTTGTAAAACTAGGTGCAACATGATCAAAGCACAACTTGCCATGGAATAGGTCCTGATCTTGATCTGCACTTGGGTCTTGAAGCGATGAATACTCCTCCGAAACACCGAGCAACTCAACGTCTACACGAATCGAGAAAAGAATAGCAAATAAACACCAAAACAGAGAGAAAACAGACTCCAAAAATCAAATAAAATTCACCATCAAATTTCGCACATGAAGTCCCCCTCCCCTCCACAAATCAAATAAATTTTGGAAAAACTTGGACTTTATTTCAAAACGTTTTGACTTTTCTACTCTGTAAGCAAAAAATCATGTCTACGAAGTGAATTTTGTCATCTGTTTTCAATGCTAACTCTTTTTTGAAAAATTCTTTTTGGAAAAGATTTGTAGTACCCCCAAAGTATGTTTCTGCAAAAATTCAAAAAATTCCAACAATATTTGTAAAATTTATGGCCTTTTCACTCTTTGATCAAATAATTCTAAAAATTCAGACCTCTTGGTTTGTCTGGAAAACCAATAGTGCAGTAATCTACATTTATGTCGGTTTTTGTTAAAAACCGATAGTGAAGCCACATTTGTGTTGGTCTTTGTTACAAACCGATAGTGAAGTTCTATACGTTTGTATCGGTTTTTGTTACAAACCGATAGTGTCGTGATATACACTTGTGTCGGTTTTTGGTGAAAAACTGATAGTGCTATTGATCAACATTTGTGTTGGTTTTCATGAAAAACCGATGGTGAAGTTCTATATGTTTGTATTGGTTTTTCTTCCAAACCGATAGTGCAGTGGTATATATTTGTGTCGGTTTTTGGTGAAAAACCGATAGTGAAGTGATGTATATTTGTGTCGGTTTGGTTTATAACCCGCTAGTGATATCTTTCACATTTGTGTCGGTTTGTTTAAAACTGACACAAATAATACAACATCTATTTGTTTAAAACTGACACAAATAATACAACATCTATATCATTTTTTTAGTAAAAACCGACACAAATACTCGTATTAAAAAACCGACATAAATTATCCAATATCACTATTAGTTTTTTAATATAACCGACACAAATGTTGTTCACTGCACTATTTGTCTTCCAGACAAACCATGAATTCTGAACTTGCGGAAATATCTGATCAAAGAGTGAAAAGGCTATAACTTTTGCAAACACAGTTGGAATTTTTTGAAATATTGCAGGAACATACTTTGTGATACTACAAATCTTTTGCAAAAAGGATTTTGGCAAAAAGAGTTAGCATTAAAAAAAGAAGCCCAAATTCACTCTGTAGGCATTATTTTTGTTCAAAGAGTAAAAAAGTCAAATGTTTCTCAAATGAAGTCCAAGTATTTTGAAAATTTTGATAAATGATTTGATGTAGAGTGCCTTCATTTTCTTGCATTAAGTAGATACATACCACAATCCATTGACAGAAATTGTGAAAGTTTCATACGTACACGTAACCTTTGCAAACACGAAACTACAGTTATGTACAATACAAATATTTGAAACACATAGCAATTGATACAATGACGTACTCCTTTTATTTACAATACAACCCTTCTTGATGATCTACACGCATGTAATTTCTTCCATGTGTGTCGTCATCGCCGCTAAGACAGGCCCCATTCGCAAACGGAGGTATTTCAACGAATTGGTCGTATTCTTCTTCATCTATGTAACATCCTAAAATTTGGTCTAATTTAAATTTTGGAGTATTTTTTATTTTTGAGAATTTCTGAGAATTTATTAGAATTTAAATTGGATTTGTTTATTTCTAACCTTTCTTGAACTCAATTAAGTTCATGCAAAATTTGATGCAAAGTTTTATTGAAAATATTTTATTTGAGTTCCAAATGTCTCAAAGTATTTTCCAGAATTTTTCTGGAATTTTTCTGATATTTTTACTATTTTCTTTGGCGAAAACTATTTTCTCGAATTATTTTTATTCGAAAAGGAATTAAAATCCACGGAATAGTGTTTGAGCCGAAACCTTCAGTCTGGCCCTACACTGTGCTCCGGCCCAGCCCGTGTCGCCGGCCCGCGCAGCCCGCCCCGCTAAAACCCTAGCCGCCACTGTTTTTCGCCGTTGGATAAGCATCGTGCGGTCGAGAAATCACCACGTCGCTTCGCCGCCTCGCCCGTTGGATCGCTGCGCGTGGACGCTCGAGATTTCGCCACATCGCTTCGTCTCCGCGAGATCGCCGGAGGGACGTGGGCTTTGATGGCCGTGATTACCGCCGGCAGTTTCGCGCACGTCGAGTTCCTTTAAGCCGCGTTGGTGAGCGCGTTCTACAGAGGACTCAACGCCGCGTCTTTTGCCCCCTCGCACGCACGCCGAGACTCTCCCTAGCGCACGCTTTTGCTCGCCGTAGTAGCCGCTTTGTCCCGCCACCGTTTTTGCTTAGTTTCACCGTCACCGGTCCATCTCCACCGTCGCCGAGGCCACCAGGGTATCGCTCTAGCCGAGACGCGTCTATCGCGCCAGATCTTCTCGCCGGGGAATCACCGAAACGCCGTCGACTACGTCATTTTCCCCAGCTCCGGCAACCTCTTCTTTCGCGCCACCATCGACCTCGCCGAACTCCTTCAACCGCCCGATTGCCATCCAACCGCTGCGGTGAGTCCACGTCGCCTCCACCACTGTTTACGCTTAGATTGATTCGTGACCGTAGATCTTGTTATGTGCGGTAGGGATTAGATCTAGGGTTTTGTGGTTAGATTTAATATGGACCCTTGGATCATCTTTGGATGCGTAGGATAGCGCCGCGTCGCTCGGTTGCTTAGTAAACCGCTCGGATAACGTGCATCGTTGGATCAGATCTGTGCGGTAGAGATCTAAGCGTTGTCGCGTAGTTTAGCTGTAGTCGTTCGATCGTAGATGCGCGGCTGTGATGCGTACACGCGTTGGCCGTTGGCTGCGTTGCCGATTGAATCGGCACCGTTCATTCCTCAACGTGCGGCTGAGATTGCGCCGAGCCCTCACCGAATCACGTGCGGACGCGTGCGCACATTGACTGAGGCAATGACCAGATCTCAGCCGTTGATTCCAAACGGACCGTTGCGATCCCGCCGCATGTCTGCGCGGAGATTGAAGCGTCGCCAGTGCGCGTGGATGCGACCGTTGGATCTGTGAGAACCGATGGATGGCTGACGTGTGGAGCGCGATCTCCGAGGCGTCGCTGAGCCGTGCGGGAGTGAGATCTGACAGTTGGTTGAGCGAACGGTCTGGATGTTGCCACGTGTCGCGTCGGAATTAGTTGGGCATCGTCGCCGACGCCATGGCTTGCGTCAGCCGGTGCACGGGCACAGTGTCGCAAGTCCACGATGAACCAAAGCCCGATCGTGGACCCAGTCCATGGACCGAGGTGATGTGGCAGCCCCGGAGCATGCCCCGTGTCAAGATGACGTCATGCTGACGTCATTTCTCCAGAAAAATATTTTGACCGAAACTCTTTTCTGTGCTGACGTCATCATGATGCGATGCTGACGTCATAAATGCGATTTTTCCGTATAAAAATAATTCGGAAAAATCGGATTTTCTAATTTCTGTATTTTCAGATTTTATTCAAACTTCAAACGGCTATAACTTTTGCATTTTAACTCGGATTTGGGTGATTCAAATTTCTAAAAATTCATAAAATTGTGATCTCTTTAATGGTGAATTGTATTTGAATTTTTGAGGTAATTTAGTCTTCTGTATGAGTTATTTATTGCATATCTTGTTTGTGCGCGTAGACGCAAATTTGCCGGAAGGTTTCGAGGAAGAGTCCGTCGCTCAAGACCAGGTTTCAGAACACGACCAGCAACTCTTTGAAGGAAAGTGATGCTTTGACCATTTTGATCCTAGTTTTTTTAATGTATTTTGCTTTGAAATTATGCAAGCTAAATTAAATAAAAATGGATTTAAATTAATTTGGGATAATGTAGTTAATCAACCCATTTTGTTACGCCACCTTGAAATCATTGATTGAATGCCCTAAATCATTGTCACCCTAAGTTTGATTGTATTAGTTGGATGTTAATATTGTGCCAACACGGGAGGCTAGACCGTGAGTAGATGCTTAGCCTTGCAACGAATCATGAATGATCTTTCGGGAAATTGCTACAATATTGACTAAAGAAATATTGAATGTATTTTGAAAGTGGTGTGATGATGCCACATGATGAGATTGAGGTACAAAGACCTGTGTGGTTCTGTATCGATGTTGAGTTATTGCTGGCATGTGTTGCACAATAATCAACGGGGTGGGAAATGTTTTAGACTGGGGCAAGTGGCAAGAGGCTGTGTGCCAGGTGGGGTGTCAATGGGTTGAAGTGTGATGTGAGTCTGTGTGCCACATTGGGGCCATGTGCCACTGTTGAGTGATGGAAGTCTTGCCTTGGTCAGTTAAGGACTTCATCTTGTAAGCCTTTGATCTGAGTCACCTGTACAACCACATGTCTGGTATGGGACAGACCTAGTTGATTAGGGTTCTGATATCTTTCCTCTGATACCTCAGGGTGACAGTGCATGGGGGTGTATCTGTGCGGGGGAGCGTACCTGTGCTACGGATTGGTGCCCATCCAACGGTGATTGGCCTGTCCTATACTTTGGCTCTCTGTGAGGGAAGTGATAGTGAAGGCAATACCAGAGAGGTTCTTTGGTTAAGGTAGAGGTTCCTGAAAGGCTTTGTTACGGACAATCACCTGTATGGTGAGCGGCTGTATCTTGTGCGTAAAGTGTACAACCTCTATAGAGTGTATAATCTATTCGAATAGCCGTGTCCACGGTATTGGACATTGCTCGGGGATTACAGTCAAGGGGTAGATCTTCAAAAACAAAATGTGGAAAGGGTGGCTGTGTGCCGATGTTAAAATGAACTATTAAAGTGTGTGTCGAATCTTCAAGAAAACCATTTGAAGAAATTAGTATTATTTATAACTGTTTCACTGCTTTAATCTAAATAAGATACTGCTTTAAAAATGATGTTTGATGCAAAAGAACCAATTAAGCCAATCCTTTGGAATAAGCTTTGCATATAGTAATAGCGCTGCATTCTGTGCATTACTTGTTGAGTGCCTTGTGTACTCACCCCTCCTTGCTTATCAACCCCAAAATCAGTGGAGGAGTCGACACCAGCGTCGGAAGAGGAGTACATTGAGGATCTGGGCAATTAGGGGGCAAGCCTAGTCTGTTGCCTGTGGCAAGATGAAGGCTTCCACGACATTTATTTATTTTCCACTGTTATTTCTATTTACTCTGATGATGTAAGCCCTGCGTGGCTGATCTATGTAAGGAGACCATAAGGTCGCACAACTCGTTTAAATACATATTTGAAGTACTTTATTATTATTTCGCTATGTATGATTGTGGTACTTTAACCCTGTTTAGACTATGTGCACTAGCGTGATCCTGGACTAGTGCAGAATACACAGAGGGTCCGGATTGGCAGATTCGGGTCCCGACAATCTATGACATTTTCGACACCAACTATCCGCCGCCTGCCATAAAGGATGACGTGCAACCTTGGATTGGCCGGATCACAGACATAAAAGACTTGATTTGCCTGCTGCGCAAGTATGAATGGGTCATCTTTATAGGCGAGTCTGTTGAGATCCACAAGAGTAAAACCACTCTTATCGACCTTCACTCCATGTGGAAGTCCCACCCACTTACATCGAAACAATGGAATTTGGTATATTCCGTAATCGGGCTCCTAAATTTCTTCGATCACCTCGTAGTAAGAGTTCATTACCGTTGAGGATCCTACTTTCGAGTGATGTTCATCAGACAAAGCATCTATGCTTACACCACTGTTTTGAACAGTACTCTTCGCATCCTGACATTAAGTGTAAAAGCTATACCCATTAATATCGTACCCCTGCCATGTCTCTACATTAAATCTAGGTCCGTCAGCTAACTATTTGACAGTCTCACTAACATAGACCTCCACCTTTTGTTTGAACCATATGAGAAATCTATCGTTGTGTTCTCGCATGATGGAAAGCTCATCCATATGTGGATTCTCTTCCCATAATATCAACTTGTGCTGCTCGATGTACCCTGCAACTTCTACGCTATGCTACAAGACTGTCAGATGCTCTTTGCAATACATATCAAACAGTGGCCTCTTAGTTTCGACCCAACGGTTCATTTGCCTGCAAGTCTACCCTCATGGCGAGATAGCGGAACACCGATTGCTTTTCTTTTCCCGAGATAGTCCACGCAGAACTCAATAACCTCTTCAGTCCCATAACCTTCAACAATACTACCCTCAGGTTTTGACCGATTCCTCACATAGGACTTTAATATACCCATGTACCTCTCGAACGGATACATGTAACGTAGGAATGTGGGGCCATGACGTCGAAGAACGATGGTGGGAAATGCATCTCAAGCTGACATAGAGTCTGCACCACCTCAATCTGTAAGTTGTCTAGCACATCAGGGTCAATAACTTTGCATGAGATCGCATTGAAGAAATAACACAGCTTCGTGATTGCAAACCTGACATCCTCTGGTAGAATATTTCTGATTGCAGGTGGGAGCATTTGGGTCATCAAGACATGGCAGTCATGGGACTTCATGCCCACCAACTTCAAATCATCCATGGACACAAGTTTCTTAATGTTTGCGGAGTAGCCCGATGGAACTTTAATACCTTCGAGACACTTGCAGAGGTCTTCTTTCTCCTTCTTGGATAGCGTGTAGCATGCAGCGGGGATGTACGGACTTTTTCCATCGACCTCAATCACTACAAGCCTGGGCCTGATTCCCATATAGGCCATGTCGTGACGAGCATTTACATCATCCTTGGTCTTCCTAGGTATGTTTAGCAGGATACCAACCAAATTGTCGTAGACATTCTTCTCAACATGCATGACATCAATAAAATGTCGGACATCTAACTCCTTCCAGTACGGTAAGTCCCAAAATATGGACCTCCTCTTCCAAATGGTCCTACGACGAACTGATCTATGGCTCTTTCCATACTGAATTTCGATATCCTCCACACGTGAATATACTTGCCTTCCACTCATAGGATGTGGGGCAAAACAGACTTCCCTCTTTCCATCAAATTTGTCATCCATTTTACGGTATCGATGACTTCGAGGTAGAAACCTACGGTGGCCCATATACATAGTTTTCTTTGAATTTGGCAGCCATAGGCTCTCAGTCTCCTCTTCACAAATAGGACATGCTTTAGCTCCTTTCGTACTGTAGCCCGCCAAATTATCAAGAGCTGGGAAATCATTTATGGTGCAAAATACCATAGCCCGTAGGGTGAAATGCTCTCCTTTGTACGCATCCCACATAACGACCCTGTCATTCCACAATTTTATCAAATCCTCGATCAGTGGAGAAAGGTACACATCAATATCATTTCCCGGCTGTTTGGGTCCCGAGAATAGCAACAACATCATGATATACTTCCGCTTCATGCACAACCAAGGAGGGAGGTTGTAGATACACAACAGAACTGGCCACATGCTGTGACAACTGCTTATGTTACAAAACGGATTCATTCTATCGGTACTCAACCCAAATTTTATATTCCTCATTTTGGCACCAAACTCCTCGTGTTTCCAATCGATGTTTCTACATTGAGCCGAATCAGCAGGGTGTCTCAGCTTGCCATCTTCCTTTCGAGACTCATAATGCCAACGCAACAATTTTGCCTCTCTGGGATTTGCAAACAACCGCTCCAAACGCGGAATGATGGGCAAGTACCACAATACCTTGGCCGGTGCACCTTTAGTGACCTCTTAACCATCGTTGCCCCGGCTCTTACGCTTCCTGTTTTACGCTTCTCCTTTTGTTTGTACCGGGGCACACCGCAAACTGGACAAACGTGCAGCTCCTGATGTGTGTTATGGTACAAGATGCAATCATTCGGACATGCATGTATCCTTTCTATTTCCATTCCCATGGGACATAGTAGCTTCTTCTCTTCATAAATGCTTGTTGGCAACTCGTTTCCCTCCAGAAGCATATCCGATAGAAGAACTAGAAGTGCATTGAAACTTGTATCTGTCCAACGGTGTTTTGCCTTCAGTTCGAATAATGCAAGGACCAAACTCAACTGGTGTATTCCGCTTTGCAACCTGTGAACAGCGGTTTGGCATCGTATTCCATCAAGCTTTTAAACTTTTCAAACTCTCTTAACGTGTAATTACCCTCCGCATCTCGCAACATTTACTCCAAATTTTCCTCAAACGTATAAAGCTGCAACTCGTCATCCGGTTCCACCATGTCATCATTGCATACCGGAAGGGTACTACCTGTCTCGCCGTAATGGATCCAACATGTGTAATGTAACATCCCAAAAATTCTATGTAATAAAAATATGAATATAAAAATTAGAAAATAAAATTGAATAGAATTTTTAATTAGAATGTTAAGGATGAATTAAAATATTATCTTCTATTTCAATATCTTGAAATCCAACCATAATAAAAGGATGAGTTGCATAATAAAACATCAAATCAAACAAAGTATGAAAATAAATTGGAAATATAAGTTCATTTTGAAATTTCATCCAATCTGAAATTCTTCTTGAATTTTGGATCTTAAAAAATCATTTATTGTATTAATTTCTATTTCCCCTCAATATAAAATGCAAAACATAATGAGGAATTAAACCATAAATATTTAATTATTGTTATTTATGATTTTTCTAAATTCTCTGGATTTTGTTGACTTTTCTTGGATTTCTTTGATTATTGTTTGAAAGGAGAATTCCTTTTTAACAAATAATCAAGCATGGGATAAGTAATAAGAAAAGATTAGTAAAATAAAAAAATAAGAAAAATCATAGTAAAATTCGTGGAGCTATCCAGTGCCCTAAAATATAATTTAAAAGTCATGTGAAAGTATTAAAAGATGAAAAGAAAGGTAATTAATTAATCATGACTAACAATAGTAAATATGTCAGAAATTAAATTCTCATAAATTCAATGTCGAAATTTTTATATTATCTTCATCCTGGATAGATCCATAAACATTAAAAATATCAGGAAATAATAATTAAATTTTTTATTTATAAAAATTCAAAAACAGAATTTCTGAAAATCTAAGAATCGTAATGTCAGAATTTTAGGAAATAAAATATAACTAATCGGAATTTCAAAATTTCACAGTAGACTAAGATAGCCAAAATTAACCTTCAAAAAATGTTTCATAAATATTTTATAAGTTATAAACTCCCAAATAAAATAAATACAGAAAACTAAAATCTGTGCACAGTACATTGTTAGAAGTTTTATAAATTCTACATGCGTCCAATAGGTTTGAAATTTTTATGGTAGGTTATAACCTAGCTCTAGTACACTCAGTAAATTCCTCATTAATTTATCGACTAGATAGGTAACAGATTCTTTGAACCCAACTCCCTTCTGTTCTTAGTCAAGCTCTGGATTTTGCTTCTCATCATTCTTCCATCGCTGCCAAGTGGGACCCGATTGCCTGTGCAGCCCACGTGACAGCCTCAGCCCTCAGTCATCGTCTTCCTTTGGCCGCCGAAGCCCTGAAGCAGAAAGCCAACTCGCGTTGTCCTTTTGTAACCGCCACTCCCTGTTGCTAACGCCACCTAGTGTCCTTGTGGCATCATCACCGTGCCACGCCGCCGCCCGGTGTCACCCTGCCCGGATTTTCTGCTGCGACGCCAATGCCTTCTCCTATGGAGCCACGGCAATTCTGTCGCCACGTTCACATCGAGCTCCGAGCACTGTTGTGCCTCCTTGTCGCCTATAAGTACCACCCCTCAGTTCGCATAGAGCTGCACATCAAAACCCCTAACCTTCCTCTCGCTATTCTCAACCAAAACACTCTAATTTCATTCTCTATTTTGCCATTGCCGAAAGATTCAAAGCTCAGAGCCGAATGCAATTCTCGTGGTACAAAGACTTTTTCCCAAATTGCATCAAGTCTTAGCATCATCATCCTCTAACAATCTAAATCCCTCAAAAACATTTGGAATTCTTCATGCAAAAATTGTTTGCCACCGTGGCCCTTCTACTTCGTGGCCAGTCGTCATTGGCAGAGCTCCCCGGTGAGATTCCAACCTCACCAATTAGAAAAATGGAATCTCTAGTATCCCTTGATGCTTAAGTTGCTACCGATTCTAACCGAACCACCTTGGTTCATCTTCTCCGGCGAGTCACCATTACCGCCGCCCCTCCTCGGTGGCAGCTCACCTCAACTCGCCACCGACCAAATCGGTACTTCCCTCGGATGTGCCTCAGCCTCTTGATGCTCACCGCACTGCCGACCGAACCTCCCCGGAGCCGCTTCGCCGACGATGAGCCGCAAAGGTGAGCCTCTGCTTTCGGTCACTAACATGCGGGACCCATCTGTCATTCACCGCGCCTCTCAGCCTCACCCTCTCACTAACCCATAGGCCCCACCTATCGGTCGGCAGAGATTTAAATAAAACCGCAAAAAATGAGAAGCCGCTTTCAAAGAATTGAAAGCATATTCTTTATTTTCTTTGGTTTTCAATCCAAATAATATGAAACAAATTTATATATTAATCTAAAATCAATTACTCTCAGAATATGCAAAAATATTTTGGATAAGAGCTCTAGACAAATTTGAAATTCAAATTTAAAGAAAAGGATAAAAGATAGGCTATGTATATAAATAATGCGAATGATCTGAGAATTGAATGAAACCAATTTTACTAGAATCCTTAGACCTCCAGCAAGCCAAATGTACAAAAATATTTAAATATCATCTTTGTTTGAATCATTTTCTATTAAAAGTTGTTCTCAATATATTAAATGTTCAAGAATGCATAAATTATGCAAAAGTAAAATGAACAAAGTTGATTTCTATATACTAGTATGTCAGTAGTTTAATTTAATATGCTAAAATTTTTAATTTATAAACTAGACTTTGAATTGTTTCATGAATAAGAATGGGACCCTAGTGTAAAAGGTATATACATGCATATATTCCAGAATGGTCATTTATGCTATTTTAGCAGCAAGTAAAATGTCTCGTCTAAGCACTAAAAATTTATAAAATCAGTCAAGTAATACTATACAAAGAAAATACTTCAATCTTCTGAAGAAAGAACCTCATTCAGTCATGCTTTGTATATATATCTTGATAGCAAAATAACCTTAAGTATTATGTTTTAAAAAATGCTTAAGCCTTTTCGGCAACTCATAAAACAACTCGTCTAAATGCAAATTTTATGAAAAACAGCCCATAAATGATCCTTGAGATATGGTCTACCATAATCTGGAAAAATATTATTTTTACATCTTGCTTTGCTTCTGAATCATGCTAGCTCTATACTCTTAAGTGTTATGGTCATCAGAAACCTTAATACCATTTAAGCTATTTCAGCAATGAATAAAACATCTCATCTAAACCTTAAAATTTATGAAATCAACCTCAGAATGCTCTCCAAAGTATAGACAACCTTATTATTAAGAAATAATCTTGTTTTATCAAGTTCTGCAAATAAATCCTGTCATCCAAATAACCCTAAGTTTTATGATCTCCATAATCCGTAATATGAATAAACGAGCTTTAATAATAAATAAGAAATCAATGCTTAAGATATTTGTTTTAACCGAGACCTTCTTGAAAACCAGAATACGTAACCAGTAGCCCAACCTAACAGATCTAGTGTGTCTATATATATATATTTAAAATGAATTCTTATGCAAAGTCAGTTAAAGATTAAGTGCTAATCATACATAACATTTAACAAGGTGACTAATGTTTTAATTCTATTAATCCAAATAATTTTAGCATTTAGAATTTGAACTTATAATTACAGGAACACATAATTTTAGCCTCTTGAATTCGTAAAAAAAGAATAAATAATATATAAAAGAATCTGCATCCGTTTTTTATAACAAGTCTTTATTTGATATAATGTCTATCTTCTTTTTGCCCTTATTGAAATTTGTTGTTTGCTATATTTCCATTGAACGACATGTAGAACCCGACGTCACTAATTCCGTCGTCAACCACGCCAGTTGTAGCCGTGACTTCGTCATAAACAACAATTAAGCAAGGCAAGCACCCCTTTTGATCATATTGATCCCAGTATATAATTTTCATTGTGTTTATCAAAATGTTTCATGCATGCGTTTATTTTCTGTAAATACGCTACTTTCTGGTATTGGTAAATACGCTACTTTCTGCAGAGTGAAAATATAATTAATTAGCCGAACCTACGGTCAAAGGCACTTGGTAACGTCATCACATGGTTAGAAGTTTTACTATTTTCAAAATAGGACGATTTTCACCTGATGTGCCTTGTTTTGACAAAGATTATGGTTATGCCACGTGTCGGGACCCAGATTTGCAAATCAGAAACCCTATGTGTATACTGCACTAGTCCAGGATCACGCTAGTGCACAGAGTGGAAACATAGATGTAATATCATTCCATACAACGAATTAACTAAGAAGAAGCAAATTATTATTGAATAATGCAAACGACCTTATGGTCAATGTTTACACCATTATGCCTTAAGGGCTTAAGAAACAAATACTATTACAGCGGAAAAGATAACTTGAGCCATTCGACATGCCACAGGCAATCGTCTGGGGAACGCAATCCTAATCCACGTAGTCTTCATAGAATTCCTCCTCATGATACTCAGCATTTCCTGATCCTTTCTCAGCAACTGATCAACAAAGGCGTATAGCCGTGAGTACAAAAAGTACTCAGCAAGCCGTAGGGAATTGATGCAATATATTCATGCACGGCTTGACAAGGATGGCTATATGTTTCATTTGCAGAAAGCAATAACTTGAATTGAAATACAATAAATAGATTGAAAGCACATTTATGAAAAGATAAATAAATAACTGATAGATCACTGGTAGACAACATGAACAGAATGGCAAGGCATCACCCTACACCTTCTAAAACAAGTATCAACCAATAAATTTAACAGTATTACTTTAGATTACAAAACAATAGTGAACTTCCCATTCACATCCCAACAATTCCACATTCCACATTTTATGAAACAATCTATACCCTGTGTGAAATTCCCGGGCTTTGTCCATGACCATGACGCGCTATTCAATAGTTTTACACTCTGCAGAGGTTGTACAACTTTACCCACAAGACATGAACATCTCTTTGTGCAAACGTTACTAACACACTTCCTTTGGTGTGTCGCAGAGATATCATGACAAAGCCTTTACATCAGGACCGCACGCGTGTCACAGATCTGACGGCTCACACGGAACGGCTACGCGGCCTCGCGAGGTGCGCTGGATCAAGATCGGACGGCAGTGGCGGCTAGGGTTTCGCAGGTGCGGGCTGGCTAGTGTGAGGACCCGAATCCACTGATTCGAACCCACTGTGTTTTACCGCACTAGTACAAGGATCAACGCTAGTGCACACAGCTTAACATTGGTACATATCACATCATACACAACGATAATAGAATAATAGTTTATTTATTGATATAGCTAAATGTATGATCTTATGACCAACTTACATTATTGAGCCACGCAGGGCAAGACTGAAAATATAACTAATGATTAAGCAGCAGAAAGTAGAAAACGTAGATAGTTCATCAGTTCACCACAGGCAACCGACAAGGCTCGGACCCTAATGACTCGTGTCTTCCCGGACTTCATCTTCCAAAACAAGTGTAGATTCTTCAACTGTTGATTATTGTTGTTTGGCAAGGGTGAGCACTTAAAGCACTCAACAAGTTGTGCACAGAATGCAATTCTATGTATCTATATGTAAGGCTTATTCCAATGGATAGGCTATCATGGCTATTTTGCAATAAGCCGCATTTATGAACAATTATAATAAATAGATGGTAAAGACTGTAAAACAAATAGCAATAATGAATAAGTTCAGTATTTCTCAAGTAAACCAAGTTTCCAATCCTAAGTCAAATTTCATCTTTCATATGGCATCCCGCCATCCCAACCATGTTGTCCAATTAATTAAACTAACCCTTAACTGTAATTCCCGAGCTTTGCTCAATACCGCGAGCACGGCTATTCGAATAGTTTCACACTCTGCAGAGGTTATGCACTTTACCCACGCGATACAACCAAACACCACCAAGGCGAGTGATTATAACAAAGCCTTTACAAAGCTCTGGCTTAACCGGATACTACCCGCTAAGCTTTCAACACTGGTGGGTCTGAAAACCATAACCAGGGCCCCCCTCTTGCGCCATGTGAATTACTCCATAACTCGGGAACTCACACCGACCACGATAGTACCAAAATTAAGACATTGCAAATTACTCAGCTAGGCTGGCCCATACCAGACATGTGGTTGCATGATTGACTCCGGTCAAAGGCTTGCAAGGTTAAGTCCTTAGTGTGATCAAGGCAAGACTTCCATATACCCTCTGCCCATCGGGCCCACCTTGGCATACTCGCCCCTTGTCACTTGCCCCAATCTAAATTATTATCACCCAGTTGATTACCAAGCACCACGTGCCATCAACAATTCAACATCGTTGCGTGACATGACTCGCCACAACAACTCAACCTCATCGTGTGATCCCACATGACATACAAGTTCATAACATTGTTCCATATTCCATTAATCAAGATTAATTATCAATGATTCTGACACATGTGTTGACGTGGCATGGCTAAGCAATTAATACGAACTAATCCTCCAATGTTGATTATAATTATTAACCAACTATATTTAACCAATCTAGGGTGACAATGGATCATGGCATACAATGACAAGGTAGGGTATAGATCAATCTGGTATATTAACTAAGCCCAATCTAATTTGAAACAATTGTATACTTGAAATATATGCAATAGGGTAAAACAATTATAGCAATTTTATAAACATGGGTTCAACATGATCAAAGCACAACTTGCCTTGGAATAGGTCCTGATCTGGTTCTGGAACTTGCTCTTGAGTTGCTGGATCTTCCTCCGAAGCGTCGCACAATTCAACGTCTACGCGTACCGAAGAAGAAAAGCAAATAAATACCAAAACAGAGAGCAAATGAACTCCAAAAATAAATAAAATTCACCATTAAATAGATCTCAATTTTACAACTTTTTAGAAACTGGAATCACTCAAATCCGAGTTACGATGCAAAAGATATAGCCTTTTGAAGTTTGAAATAAATTCTGAAATCAGAAAATCAGAAATTCGAAATTAACAGATTTATTTTTATTCTGAAAACCGATTTATTGCGCAAGCCTGACGTCATCACGACGCCAGCGCTGAACCGGACCAATCAGAAGCCGACGCGTGGACTCGGTGCATAGACCTGGTCCACCACGTCGCGCTGGTCCACGGCGAACCCGACACATGACTCCTCGGCGCCGCGCCTCCACGCGCGCGCACCGATTAGCGTGTGACGGCGCCATCCGATGCATCCAGATCACATCGGGCGGTTGCCGATCAAGCACACGCGCAGATCTCAAAGTAGGTTTTAGATCTAACGGACAGCGATTAACGAAGGCTTACGGCCACCGAGTCCACGCGGGTGAATGGGACGCTTGAGCGACGATCCGACGGTCCAAATCTTCTCCTGCAATGGCGCCGCGAGACGAAACTCACCGGCGATGAAGGCGACGACGCTCCGCGAGGCGTTCCGGCGGGCTCTGGACGACGAAAACCTGGGGTTTTGACGCGGCGCGGGACAAGGACCTCAACGCACCCGTAGGCTCCTTAAATAGGCGGACGGAGGGGCGTGCGGGCGAAGAACACGGACTCCGAGTCCACCGGAGACACGGCGGCGCGGCGGAAGAGTCCGAAACGGAGACGACAAACGGATACCCTACGATTCAAGATCAACGGCCAAGCCTCGCTGCAACGTGGCTCAATCAACGCCGATCCTAAGATCTAACGGCCCGCGAGTCTAGGGTTTTCCACGCACTCCCAGCCGTCGGATGATGATCCAACAGCCAACGCCAAAACTTCTAGAAGCTGGGCCTGGCGGGCCGCGCGAGCGGGCCGGCCTACAACAGGGATGGGGCTACGGCTCGACACTATTCCCAGGTTTTACCGGATTTTAACATTTAAAATAATTCTGGTAATTCAAATAATCGGTTTTAAGCAGAAATAATATCAGGAAAAATCCCAGAAAAATCTCAAAAATACTTCGAGACATTCTGGACTCAAATAAAATATTTTTGGCAAAACTTTATTTTAACTTTTCATAAATTTAAATAGATTTGAATAAAAGGCAATAAACCTGATTTGAATTTAATTCAAATAAATCCAGAAAAATCCAAATAAATTCCAGAAAATCATAAATGCACAAATAAGAAATAAAAACTTTAATTAAGCCAAATTTTGGGATGTTACAAACCTCCCCCCCTTAACAGAATCTCGACCCGAGATTCAGGGCTAGCTAGAGAAAAGGTTAGGGAATTCTAACTTCAAATCTTCTTCTCGCTGCCAAGTGGCTTCACTTTCGGAATGATTGCTCCACTGAACTCTGCAAAAGCGAATAGACTTGTTTCTGGTCTTGCGCTCCATAACCTCCAAAATTCGACCGTTGCTCTTTGTAAGTCAAATCTTCTTGCACTCTATTGCATCCAACGGGTTTGCTCATGGCACTCGAGACACTTCTTAAGCCGTGACACATGGAATACATCATGCACTCCTGCCAAGGATCGAGGCAACTCTAATCGATAAGCTACTTCTCTCGACTCTCGTAATCTTGAGCAGACCAACATATCTTGGTGCAAGCTTCCCTTTCACATGAAATCTTTTAACGCCCTTAAGAGGGGTAACTCTGAGATACACATAATCTTCTGGCTCAAAACTCAAATCTCGATGACGGTTATCTGCGTAGCTTTTCTGTCTTGACTATGCTATCTTCAACCTTTCTCTGACCATTGCGACTTGACTTTCGGCTTCTTCGAGAATATCTGGCCCAAACACCACACGCTCTCCTGTCTCATTCCAATTTAACGGAGTACGACAAGCACGTCCATACAACACCTCGAATGGTGACATCTGCAGGCAAGCTTGATAGCTATTATTGTAACTGAACTCTGCATATGGCAAACATTTATCCCAAGATGTAGCATAAGCTAAGGCACAAGCTCTTAACATATCCTCTAAAATCTGATTTACTCTTTCACCGACCATCCATGCTGGGGTGATATGTCAGATCAAATTCGACGAGTTCCCATTGCTTCGTGCAACTTATTCCAAAATCTTGAGGTAAATTGGGTACCTCTGTCCGACACGATCTTCCTAGGCACTCCATGCAAACATACAATCCTTGACATGTACAACTCTGCTAAACAATCTCCAGAGTAGGTGGTCTTTACTGGGATAAAATGGGCGACCTTGGTTAGACGATCCACAATTACCCAAATGGAATCGTAACCTTTCTGAGTTTTAGGTAAACCGGTGATAAAATCCATTCCGATTTCCTACCACTTCCATTCCGGAATTTTCAATGGCTGCAACAAACCAGCTGGTCTTTGATGCATGTCCTTTACCCTCTGACATACGTCACATAAAGCAACATGCTGAGCTACCTCACGCTTCATATTAGGCCACCAAAATCTCTCTTTCAAATCTTGATACATTTTTGCACTTCCTGGATGAATCGAGTACTTAGAATCGTGAGATTCTTAAAGAATCAGCTGCTTCAGTTCCTTTTTATCCGGTACACAAATTCGGCCTTTGAATAACATGGTTCCTTGCTCATCCAGAGTGAAATCTAAGGCTAGGCCTTCTTCCTTTTTAGCCTTGATCTTAGAAATCTTATCGTCATCTTGTTGACCTTCTCTAATCTGATCCTCTAGCGTTGGCTTCACTTCCAGTGCAGCTACCATTCCTTGCGGAACGACTTCCAACCTTAGCTTCTGAAATTCCTTGCATAGTTCTGGTTGATCCTCCACTGTCAATGTAGTTGCGCTATGGCTCTTTCGACTCAGAGCATCTGCTACCACATTGGCTTTTCCGGGATGATAATGGATTCCCACATTATAATCCTTAATTAGCTCTAGCCACCTTCGCTGTCTCATATTCAGATCTGCTTGAGTGAATATGTATTTCAGGCTCTTATGGTCCGTATATATCTCACATCTATTTCCTATGAGATAATGACGCCATATCTTTAAAGCATGCACTACGGCAGCTAACTCCAAATCATGCGTTGGGTAATTCACTTCATGCGGTCTTAACTGTCTCGACGCATAAGCAACGACTTTGCTTTTTTGCATTAACACGCACCCCAAGCCTTGCTTTGAAGCATCGCAATAAATATCAAATCCATTTTGCACATCTGGCAACACTAACACGGGGGCTGTTGTTAAACGCTTCTTTAACTCCATAAAACTTTTCTCGCACTCTGGCGTCCATGCAAACTTCTTTTCTTTCTTCAACAACTGCGTAAGGGGTTTAGCAATCGTTGAGAATCCCTCTATGAACCGACGGTAATATCCCGCCATTCCCAGAAAACTACGGATCTGGGTAATGACTTCGGTTGCTCCCGATGCAACATCGTCCCACTTTGCTTGGGTCGATCGCAACTCCTTTAGTAGTCATTACATGACCAAGAAATTCAACTTTCTCCTTCCAAAATTCACACTTGCTAAACTTAGCATACAGCTGATGCTCTCGCAGCCTGTCTAAAACCATTCTCAGGTGTTCCGCATGCTCTTCCTCTGTCTTTGAGTAGACCAAGATATCGTCTATGAAGACTACAACAAACTTATCCAAATATTCCATGAAAACCTTATTCATCATGTTCATGAAATATGCCGGGGCATTAGTCAATCCAAATGACATGACTGTGAACTCGTAATGTCCATAACACGTAGAAAACGCAGTCTTAGGCACATCCTCTGCTCGGATCTTCAACTGATGGTAACCTGAACGAAGATCTATCTTAGAGAAAACTCCAGCTCCTCTTAACTGGTCAAATAAGTCATCGATCCTGGGCAACGGATACTTATTCTTGATCGTTACTTCATTAAGTGCACGATAATCGATGCACATTCTGAGACTTCCATCCTTCTTACGAACAAACAAAACTGGTGCTCCCCATGGTGATGAACTAGGTCTAATGAAACCTTTCTCTTGCAGTTCCTCAATCTGCTTCTTCATTTCCACTAACTCGTCGGTAGGCATCCGGTATGGTCTCTTTGATATCGGTGCTGTCCCTGGTGCTAACTCGATCATGAACTCGATATCACGGCCAGCGGCAATCTGGCAAATCTTCCGAAACACATCCGGTATTCTCTGCTCTCGCACATCTTCCATGCCGATGGCTTTCACATGCGTTGACCACTAATTGCCCATCTCGAGCAAATGGTCGCTTGAAACTCCACTTTCTTGCCACTAGGGCCTTCCAAAGTCACGATTCTTCGGCCACAATCCAAAACAGCCTTATGTTTGGACAGCCAATCCATTCCAAGGATGACGTCTAGGGATTGCGCATCTATCAATATAAGATTCGCTAGAAATTCTATCCCATCCATAAGCAACTTAGCTCCCAAACACCCAATGCTAGATCTAAGCTCAGATCCTGGGGCTTGGACTAAGAGCACACACTTAAGATTCACCATTTTAAATCCATTCTTGGTTGCAAAACTTTGAGAAACAAACGAATGCGAAGCTCCAGAATCAAACAAAACTATAGCCGGTACTGAGTTAACCAGGAACTTACCCAGTACGACGTCTGTAGCTTCCTGAGCTCCATCTGCGGTGATGTGGTTGATCCTCCCGCGCACTGTTGATTGCGGGGTTGCTCCAGCTTGACTTGGTGCACGATTTCCTTCTGATGCTGGTGCCTTGGCAGGTGTTGTCCCCAAGTTGGAACGAACTGGCGTGATGCCTCCCTTCTGTGGACACCTATTAGAAAAGTGCCCTGGCTCATTGCATGTATAGCATCTTTTCACCGCATCGCCGACTCCTCCCGGCGCATTGTTACCTGTCTTTGGGTCGAAAGTTTTGATTGGCGTATGAGGCGCAGGGTTGATGTCTGTTCTCACACCGGTGGTTGGAATCTAGCAAATTGTTGTGGTGACATCCTCAAGCGTAGATGGTTTGGGCGTTCACCCCGATTAGTCATTAAGCGCTTACGGTTTTCACCCAGCTCTTTGCGCTTATCCTCTAGGATCAAAGCCTTATTCACTAGCTCCTGAAAGTTTGGAAAGTTGTGGGTAATCAGTCCAACCTGCAGTCCTGAATTTAGTCCCTTCATGAAACGAGGCGCTTAGCTTTGTCCGTCGCTCGTCTTGAGGAGCATAGCGAGCTAAGCTGGTAAACTTGTTCGTGCTCGGCCACCGGTTGGTCTCCTTGTTTGAGCCCTAAACTCTTCCTTCTTAAGGTCCATCATTCCCTCGGGACATGATCTCGGCGAAGCGATAGTAAACTCCTCCTGTGTGATCTCTTGCGGGGCTCCATGAGCGGCACAATAATTCTCCCACCATTCTGCGGCGGTTCCTTCCAGCTTGATGAGAGCGTAGAGCACCTTCTCATTGCCTTCACATTGCGTGATGTGCGCTTTCTTCTCAATAGTCCTAAGCCGCCATCGGCTTCCAAAGGATTCACATTTCTGAGAAGTTTGGTGGCCTAGTCCTCATAAAATCGACACTTTGAGTGAGGTCGAGGTCCACCATGGTTGTTCCGAGCTCTGAGGTTGTTGTTGGTTCTTCTTTGCGTTGGTCATCTCTTGCATCTCTGCCGCATCATAGTTTGCATTAGTTGAGTCTGCGCGGCAAGAAACGCTCCCAGGTTCTGCATGTCCACTGGCGGTGGTTGAGGGCTGCCTCCGTCATTGGGGTTGTCATTCTGGCGCAGTCCACTTCCTGAAGCACGGTTGTTCCCTCGAGTATTCACCATCTGATGATTGCCTCTTGGGTTAGGAAAGGTAGATGTAGCATAGATAAGAAGTAAGAATTTCTAAAGCGGGGAAATAGGTTATACCCAACTGAAATAATTCTTTATTTATTCTTGGTATGGCTGCTTATTTAAGCCTACAAGCTTGGCAACACATACTGCACACTCAGCATTACAAAGAAGCAAACTAAACACGAAATCTTAACGTCAACTAAAGAGGTAAAGATTAACTTAAAGACACGACTCACACTCGAGTCTCAACACAGCTCCAAGGCTGACACTCACTCATCCAGCCACCCTGGCTGAAGCTGATCTGGCGCAAACACCGGCGGGTGAGCTGGCATAGGAGCGAACCTATCCTGATGACCTACTACTGGGTTCTCTGCAACAACGGGGTCTGCACTCCCCTCTGGCTCCCACTCTCGCTCCTCGGGATCCTCCCGGACTCCTCAGCTGGCTCCTGAACTCCTCGAGTCACGCGCTCCAACTCGTCCTCGACCGCCTCGGGGCCTCTCCAGCTCGGTGATCATTCCGATGGTCAAGCACGGTCACCTCAAGCTCTGCTCGCCACTCGAGTGCCTCGTACACAGTCTCCAGCTCTTGAGTAGTATCTCTCATATGATCTTCTTGGGCAAGGGCGAACTCTGCAAGGTGTGTTGCGGTAGCACATTCGTCCTCCACGATCCGTCGGCTTCGGCACGCTTGAACGTCTGGGTGAAGTCGGAACACTGAGTCGTGAAGCTCGTTGGCGTAGTCGCGGCAGACACGGTGAAGAGCAAGTCGGGCAACCTCCTGAATTGCAACCTCGTACGAGAATCTTCTGGCGGAGATGTTGATTGGTCTGCTGGCTTCATCATTCTCCCGGGCATAGACAATCAGCTTGCAAATAAATCCTCGGTGTACACCATTGACGGTCCAACTGCCTCCCCGGTAAAGTGGACGGTAGAAGCCTCCAAGCGTCTGAAGAACTCTCCACAGCTCCATGGCGTAGCCACCAACTAACTCCTCGAAGGTCGGAACGATCGGCATCTGCTCCACAAGCACTTTGAATAAGTTCTCCACCCGAAACGGCAAGAAAAACGGGTAAATTCAGCAAAGGCGAGAAGTAGAGAATGAGATGAGTCAAGAGTGTTTTATTAGTCAAATTTAAATTTTCTTTAGAAAATAGATTTGGACTCACACAGGACACCTTCATACTATCTAGGGCCAAGACCTACAGTCAGTATGCTCTGATACCACCTCTGTGAGGACCCGAATCCACTGATTCGAACCCTGTGTGTTTTACCGCACTAGTCCCAGGATCAACGCTAGTGCACACAACTTAACATTGGTACATATCACATCATACACAACGATAATAGAATAATAGTTCATTTATTGATATAGCTAACTGTATGATCTTATGTCCAACTTACATTATTGAGCCACGCAGGGCAAGACTGAAAATATAACTAATGATTAAGCAGCGGAAAGTAGAAAACGTAGATAGCTCATCAGTTCACCACAGGCAACCGACAAGGCTCAGACCCTAATGACTCGTGTCTTCCCGGACTTCATCTTCCAAAACAGGTGTAGATTCTTCAACTGTTGATTATTGTTGTTTGGCAAGGGTGAGCACTTAAAGCACTCAACAAGTTGTGCACAGAATGCAATTCTATGTATCTATATGTAAGGCATATTACAATGGATAGGCTATCATGGCTATTTTGCAATAAGCAGCATTTATGAACAATTATAATAAATAGATGGTAAAGACTGTAAAACAAATAGCAATAATGAATAAGTTCAGTATTTCTCAAGTAAACCAAGTTTCCAATCCTAAGTCAAATTTCATCTTCCATATGGCATCCCGCCATCCCAACCATGTTGTCCAATTAATTAAACTAACCCTTAACTGTAATTCCCGAGCTTTGCTCAATACCGCGAGCACGGCTATTTGAATAGTTTCACACTCTGCAGAGGTTATGCAATTTACCCACGCGATACAACCAAACACCACCAAGGCGAGTGATTATAACAAAGCCTTTACAAAGCTCTGGCTTAACCGGATACTACCCGCTAAGGTTTCAACACTGGTGGGTCTGAAAACCTTAACCAGGGCCCCCCTCTTGCGCCATGTGAATTACTCCATAACTTGGGAACTCACACCGACCACGATAGTACCAAAATTAAGACATTGCAAATTACTCAGCTAGGCTGGCCCATACCAGACATGTGGTTGCATGATTGACTCAGGTCAAAGGCTTGCAAGGTTAAGTCCTTAGTGTGATCAAGGCAAGACTTCCACATACCCTCTGCCCATCGGGCCCACCTTGGCATACTCGCCCCTTGTCACTTACCCCAATCTAAATTATTACCACCCACTTGATTACCAAGCACCACGTGCCATCAACAATTCAACATCGTTGCGTGACATGACTCGCCACAACAACTCAATCTCATCGTGTGATCCCACATGACACACAAGTTCATAACATTGTTCCATATTCCATTAATCAAGATTAATTATCAATGATTCTGACACATGTGTTGACGTGGCATGGCTAAGCAATTAATACGAACTAATCCTCCAATGTTGATTATAATTATTAACCAACTATATTTAACCAATCTAGGGTGACAATGGATCATGCCATACAATGACAAGGTAGGGTATAGATCAATCTGGTATATTAACTAAGCCCAATCTAATTTGAAACAATTGTATACTTGAAATATATGCAATAGGGTAAAACAATTATAGCAATTTTATAAACATGGGTTCAACATGATCAAAGCACAACTTGCCTTGGAATAGGTCTGATCTGGTTCGGAACTTGCTCTTGAGTTCTTGATCTTCCTCCAAACGTCGCACAATTCAACGTCTCACGCGTCATCAAGAAGAAAAGCAAATAAATACCAAAACAGAGAGCAAATGAACTCCAAAAATAAATAAAATTCACCATTAAATAGATCTCAATTTTACAACTTTTAGAAACTGGAATCACTCAAATCGAGTTACGATGCAAAAGATATAGCCTTTTGAAGTTTGAAATAAATTACAAATCGAAAATCGAAATTCGAAATTAACAGATTTATTTTTATTCAAAACCGATTTATTGCGCAAGCTGACGTCATCACGGCGCCAGTGCACTGAACGGACCAATCGAAGCCGACGCGTGGACTCGGTGCATAGACCCGGTCCACCACGTCGCGCTGGTCCACGGCGAACCCGACACATGACTCTTCGGCGCCTGCGCCTCCACGCGGCGGCACCCGATTGGCAGCGGTGACGGCGCCATCCGATGCATCCAGATCACATCGGGCGGTTGCCGATCGAAGCACACGCGGCAGGATCTCAGGCGAGGGTTTTAGATCTAACGGACAACGATTAACGAAGGCTTACGGCTCACCGAGTCCACGCGGCTGAATCTGGGACGTTGAGCGACGATCCGACGGTCCAAATCTTCTCCTGCTGCTAATGGCGCCGCCGAGACGAAACTCACCGGCGATGAAGGCGACGACGCTCCGCGAGGCGTTCCGGCGGGCTCGACGGGCGGCAAAACAGGGTTTTGACGCGGCGCGGGACAAGGACCTCAACGCACCCGTAGGCTCCTTAAATAGGCGGACGGAGGGGCGTGCGGGCGAAGAACACGGACTCCGAGTCCACCGGAGACACGGCGGCGCGGCGGAAGAGTCCGAAACGGAGACGACAAACGGATACCCTACGATTCAAGATCAACGGCCAAGCCTCGCTGCAACGTGGCTCAATCAACGCCGATCCTAAGATCTAACGGCCCGCGAGTCTAGGGTTTCCCACGCACTCCCAGCCGTCGGATGATGATCCAACAGCCAACGCCAAAACTTCTAGAAGCTGGGCACAGCGGGCGCGCGAATGGCCGCCTGCAACGAGGATGGGGCTACGGCGACACTATTCCTGTTTTTACCGATTTTAACATTTAAAATAATTACGGTAATTCAAATAATCGGTTTTAAGCGAAATAATATCAGAAAAATCGGAAAAATCTCAAAAATACTTGAGACATTACGGACTCAAATAAAATATTTTTGGCAAAACTTTATTTTAACTTTTCATAAATTTAAATAGATTTGAATAAAAGGCAATAAACCTGATTTGAATTTAATTCAAATAAATCCAGAAAAATCCAAATAAATTCCAGAAAATCATAAATGCACAAATAAGAAATAAAAACTTTAATTAAGCCAAATTTTGGGATGTTACAATTTGGTCGAGGAGAAATCGGGTAGGCGCGCTTAGCGCCAAGGCAAGGCGAGCGATCAATTTTGCTGGGCAGGCCAGACAGAGCATCTTAACGCGAAAGCGGTCGAAGATGGGCCGCGTGGGGAAAAACGGCCCGAGAGCGATTTGAAAAACAAAAAAATATTTTCCGATTTAAGAAAATTCTAGGAATTCAAATAAGTGCAAATAAATTCAAATAAATAGCAAATAAATTCAGAAAAATCCCCAAAAATACAGAAAAATTCAAATTAAATCCTTTCTTAAATGGACAATTCAAATTAAGCTGGAATTAATTCAAGAGAAATGCAAATGGTTTATTTTTGAATTCAACATTGCAAAACTCAATTTTTGGGATGTTACAAACCTCCCCCCTTAAATGGAATCTCGACCTCGAGATTCAGGCTGGCTAGAGAATAGGTGGGGAAACTCGGACTTCAGCTCCTCTTCACGCTCGCAAGTTGTTTCTTCTTTTGAATGATTGCTCCACTCGACCTTGCAAAAAACGGATGATCTTGCTCCTCGTGATACGCTCTGCTATATCCAAAATTTTCACTGGTTGCTCCTTGTAGGTAAGATCCTCTTGCAAATCAATGGCTTCCAATGGCATCTGTTCTTCTAGCACATGCAGGCATTTCTTCAACTGCGAGACATGGAACACATCATGGATTCCGGCAAAAGATTGAGGCAATTCTAACTTGTAGGAAACCTCTCCTCTTCGTTCCAAGATTTTGAACGGTCCCACATATCTAGGGGCAAGTTTTCCTTTTACTTGAAATCTCTTAACTCCTTTGAGAGGGGTGACTCTGAGATAAACATAATCATTGGGCTCGAAACTCAAACCTCTGCGACGATTATCTGCATAACTCTTCTGTCTGCTTTGAGCTATCTCTAAACGGTCTCGAATTCATTGGACTTGCTCTTCGGCTTCTTGTAGTATGGCAGGGCCAAACAATTGTCTTTCTCCAGACTCCTTCCAGTTGAGAGGGATTCTGCACTTTCTTCCATATAAGGCTTCAAAAGGCGACATTAGCATACTGGCTTCATAGCTATTGTTGTGCGAAAACTCGGCATAGGGCAAACACTTGTCCCACTTAGCACCATAAGTTAAGGCACAATCTCTTAACATATCCTCAAGAATCTGATTCACACGCTCAGTCTGTCCATCGATTTGAGGGTGATAGGTAGTACTGAATCTGAGATGAGTTCCCATGGCTTCATGCAGACTCTGCCAAAAACGAGAGGTAAACTGTGTTCCTCTATCAGACACTATCTTCTTAGGCACTCCGTGAAGACTGACGATCCTTGACATATATAATTCTGCTAATTTATCTCCTGCATAGGTAGTCTTAACTGGAATGAAGGGAGCTACCTTAGTCAATCGATCCACTATTACCCAGATTGAGTCATAACCTGCTTGGGTCTTAGGAAATCCGGTAATGAAATCCATACCAATTTCTTCCCACTTCCACTGGAATCTTCAATGGTCGCAATCTTGCGGCCTCTGATGCTCTGCCTTGACCTTCTGGCAGACATCACAAAGTGCAACATACTCTGCAATCTCACGATTCATAATAGGCCACCAATACCTTTCTTTGAGGTCCTGATACATCTTGGTACTTCCAGGATGAATGAAGTATAAAGTCTCATGTGCTTCTTTAAGTATCAACTCCTTAAGCTCTTTCTGATCTGGTACGTAAATATGCTTCTCATACCAAATAGTACCTTGTTCATCTTCAGTGAAACCTGGGGCTTTTCCTTTCTTCATATTGCTCTTAATCTCCTTGATATCGGTATCATCAACCTGTGCTTCCCGAATATGATCTTCCAATGTAGGGCGTACTTCCAAAGTAGCTAAATAACCTTCCTCAACCAATTCCAAACTAAGCTTTTAAAATTCCCTATAAAGGGCTGGCTAACTTTCCTGAATCATCAGAGTATTGCAGTTGCTCTTTCTACTCAAAGCATCAGCTACGCCATTGGCTTTGCCTGGATGATAATGAATCCCAATGTCATAGTCCTTGATCAATTCCAACCATCTTCTTTGTCTCATATTGAGGTCGGCTTGGGTGAAGATATACTTCAAACTTTTGTGATCAGTGTAAACCTCACAATGATTTCCAATGAGATAGTGACGCCAAATCTTTAAAGCATGCACTACAGCTGGTAATTCCAAATCATGGGTAGGATAGTTAACTTCATGTGGCCTTAGTTGTCGCGAAGCATACGCTACAACCTTCTTATCTTGCATTAACACACAACCGAGTCCTTGTCGGGATGCATCACAGAATATCTCAAAATCCTTCCTATTATCTGGCAGGATAAGCACTGGGGCAGTTGTCAAACACTTCTTTAACTCTTGAAAACTTTGCTCACACTTTGGTGTCCAAACAAATTTCTTCTCCTTCTTTAAGAGTTGAGTGAGCGATCTAGCTTTTCTAGAAAACCCTTCTATGAAACGACAATAATATCCCGCCATTCCAAGAAAACTTCAGATTTGGGGTACCGTCTTGGGTGACTCCCAACTTAGCACATCTCGTACCTTACCAGGGTCAACAGCGACTCCTTCTGCTGATATGACATGTACTAGGAAAGCAACTTCTTTCATCTAGAACTCACATTTACTGAACTTTGCATAAAGCTGATTCTCTTTTAGCTTCGTTAAAAATTGGCGCAAGTGATCCTCATGATCTTCCACACTTTTGGAGTAGATCAGAATGTCATCAATGAAAACAACAACAAACTTATCCAGATATTCCATGAATACTTTATTCATCATGGTCATGAAGTAGGCAGGGGCATTGGTCAATCCAAAAGACATCACAGTATACTCATACTGTCCATACCGAGTAGCAAAAGCTGTTTTGGGTATATCCTCTTGACGAATCTTCAACTGGTGGTATCCAGATCTCAGGTCAATCTTCGAGAACACTCCGGCTCCTTGTAGTTGGTCAAACAAATCATCAATTCTCGGCAGAGGGTACTTATTCTTGATGGTGACCTCATTGAGTGAACGATAATCTACACACATTCTCTGAGTTCCATCTTTCTTTTCAACTAAAAGAACTGGCGCTCCCCACGGCGAAGGACTTGGTCGAACAAAACCTTGATCTTGCAGCACTTTAATCTGTCTGTTTACCTCAGCTAACTCATTAGCGGCATCCTGTAAGGTCTCTTGGACATGGGTGGTGTTCCAGGAACTTGTTCTATCAAGAACTCTATATCCCTATCTGGTGGCATCCTAGGCAACTCATCTGGAAACACTTCAGGAAATTCGCTGCCGACTGGCACATCTTCCAAACTTATTCCTTTGGCACTACAATCTTTAATTCCTTTAGACTGATCTGTAGCAGCTTGAAACTTTAACGTAGATCTAATTAGACTGGCATCAAAACTTGCTTCCTTAGGCAACTGTTGGCATAGTGCCCCAATTCATTGCAGCTGAAACATGTGACTCCTACAGCTGGATTATGGGTCCTCTGAGGTAGATTGCTGTTGGTGCTGAGGTTAAGATTGCTCGAAGCAGCTAGGTGAGGTGCTGGTGCAGGGGTCCTGAATGCATTCGGAGTAGTGAAACGAGCAGCTGTTGAGCATTGGTTCTGCTGGTTCAACAGGTTTGCTAGAACAATCTATGATCAGCAGTTTCTTTGGTTCATCATCTTTGTTCATATTCTGCATCATTGTGTTCATAAGCTAAGTCTGAGCTGCCAGAAAATGTCCCATGTTCTGATCTGTCACTGCTGGTGGTGGCGGTGGAGCATTGGACTTAGGGTTGGCGCTAGCACTAGCACTGGCATCCACGGGCGAACTGCGACCGGCTCCAGAACAATGGCAAGATGGTTGATACTCACTCCGGAGTAGATCCAAGGGTTTGATAGGTAAGAGGGAAAAGAAATAGATAAGTGGTATGAACATCTAGGGGAGAAGGTAATACCCATGGACAAAAGGACACAGCCGAAAAGGCTACAAATTAAAGAGGCAAATAAAGCTTTCAACTAAAGGCATGGTTGCAACACCGTGCTTGGGGCAAGTGTACAACGTACCAGCACACAAGCAACGAAAATCTTAGTATACACAGACTAAACGTAACTAAACTGAAAGGAAAACATGCTCAAACATCGTTGAGCACAAAAAACCTATCTTATATGGTAGTCTTCTTGGCAACTCTGGACGGCAGATCATCATCTTCCTTGATTCGATTCCTTGCAGAAAACTCGAGGCTTTGAGAAGTTTCATAAGATAAGATCAATTTAAATTTTGAATCAAGGTTTCAGCAAATGAGAGAAATAAGAACTTAAGAATAAGACGAGAGGAGACGAAAACTATTAAGTACCAATTTGTTGGTTTGATTTAGAAAATAATTTTGAAGACCATGCTAACTAGGATAGCGACCTACAGTCGATATGGCTCTGATACCATCTCTGTCGGGACCAGGATTTGCAAATCCGAAACCCTCTGTGTATACTGCACTAGTCCAGGATCACGCTAGTGCACACAGTGGAAACATAGATGTAATATCATTCCATACAACGAATTAACTAAGAAGAAGCAAATTATTATTGAATAAAGCAAACAACCTTATGGTCAATGTTTACACCATTATGCCTTAAGGGCTTAAGAAACAAATACTATTGCAGCGGAAAAGATAACTTGAGCCATTCGACATGCCACAGGCAATCGTCTGGGGAACGCAATCCTAATCCACGTAGTCTTCATAGAATTCCTCCTCATTATACTCAGTATTTCCTGATCCTTTCCCAGCAACTGATCAATAAAGGCGTATAACCGTGAGTACAAAAAGAACTCAGCAAGCCGTAGGGAATTGATGCAATATATTCATGCACGGCTTGACAAAGATGGGTATATGTTTCATTTGAAGAAAGCAATAACTTGAATTGAAATACAATAAATAGATTGAAAGCACATTTATGAAAAGATAAATAAATAACTGATAGATCAATGTTAGACAACATGAACAGAATGGCGAGGCATCACCCTACAACTTCTAAAACAAGTATCAACCAATAAATTTAGCAGTATTACTTTAGACTACAAAACAACAGTGAACTCCCCGTTCACATCCTAACAATTCCACATTTTATGAAACAATCTATACCCCGTGTGAAATTCCCGGGCTTTGTCCATGACCGCAGACGCGGCTATTCGAATAGTTTTACACTCTGTAGAGGTTGTACAACTTTACCCACAAGACATGAACATCTCTTTGTGCAAACGTTACTAACACACTTCCTTTGGTGTGTCGCAGAGATATCATGACAAAGCATTTACAATGCACTGTCTAAACTCGGTACTGCCCGCTAAGGTTTCGCCCATTAGGGCCCCCTCGTGCGCCTTGCGAATCTACCTGTCCATCCTGGAACCCACACCACCAATTGGCAGTACTCAAGGCTAGACATTGCAAATTAATCAGCTAGGTTTGTCCCATTCCAGACATGTGGTAGTACGGTTAGGCCCAGTTCAATGGCGCACAAGATTAAATCCTTAAGTTGTGTAAGGCAAGACATCCACATCCCAATGTGCTAGAAAGCACCCCCTTTACTGCACGATCACTTGCCCAAGAGAAAACAATTCGTTCAACCAAGACCAATGGCAACCCCGCCATGGTACAACAAATTTATAACAGTGGCTAACGGCCACGATTCAATATCTCATTAAGTCAAGATTAACATTTATTCAATATGTGACATGAATCCCTTTGTACAACTAAGCATGTCTAAGCATAACTACGATAACCCAATGTTGGTATAATGATTATGTCCAACTAGTAATGTCGCAACTTAGGTTTAACAATGGATACATGGCATCCCAATAGTCAAGGTGGCGTAATGTCAACTAGGTATACATCTACTCCCATTAAATAAGCATTGATACACAAAATATCATGCAATTGCATAAAAGTAAATTATTTTTGCAAACATAGGATCAATATGATCAAAAGTTATGACTTGACTTGCTGAACTAGTGCTGAGTCTTGGTCTTCAAAGTCTTCGTTCGCTCCCTCGGAGTTAGCGTCTACCGGAAAAAGTAGCAACAAAACAAAATAAATACAAAACAGAGACCCAAACAAGCTCAAAACTGAAAATAAATGGCTCTATAAGATAGATCTTGATTTTAGAAAAAATTAGAAACTTGAATCGCCTCAATCGGAGTTCGTATGAGGGAGAACGAGCTTCTGGAAAATTAAATCAGAGAAAAAGACTGAAAATCAGAAATTTGGAATTTCTAGATTTATTTTTGTACTGGAAAATCGATTTATTGGGCAATCGCTGACGTCATCCGGAATTTGATGGACTGGGTCCACGGCTTTGTCCGGTTCACCGTGCACCCGGTGCATGGCTGACGTCAGCACTTGCGTCAACATTAGGGCTGAGGTGGCGGCTGACGGCGCGGCCACGCAGACGCTGACGAGGCAAGTCACGCGTCGCGCATCGGCGGATGTGATTGGATCGGACTGCGGAAAACGAGGGCGCGGGTAGCGGCAACGCGACACGATCTGGGAGCGTTGCCGAGCAATCGGACAGCCATGGTTCCTCGACAGAGAATGATGGCGAGGCAACGGCGCGAGGCTCACCGGTAGCGGGGAAGACGACACAACACACGGTGGAGACGCGACGAATCGGAAGCGGCTCAGCACCGATCTGACAGAACTCAACGCGGAAGACCCAAAGACGCCAACAGAGACGGCAGAGGGGCAACGGCGGCGGAGATCTGGGCGGCGGAAGGTGAAGGACCATGTGGAGGTCCATCCTTGCTTGTGATGAGTATTTGACTTTATATGGTCTAGGATAGCTTAGATTTGAGTTTGTATTTAAATGTGATCTTCATGTGTTGGTTGGACCAAATTTTTATGATCTTCATGTGTTGGCCGGACCAAATTTCTATGATCTTCATGTGTTGGCCGGACCAAATTTTTATGATCTTCATGTGTAGGCCGGACCAAAATTTTATGATCTTCATGTGTTGGCCGGACCAAATTTTTATGATCTTCATGTGTTGGCCGGACCAAATTTTTATGATCTTCATGTGTTGGCCGGACCAAAATTTTATGATCTTCATGTGTTTGACGGACCAAATCGCGATGGTTCTCATGTGTACTACGGACCAAATCGCGATGGTTCTCATGTGTACTACGGACCAATTTTTCCAGCGTGCAGTAATATGCATTTTTGAGGGTCTTCCCGTACTCGAAAAATTATGTGTTCTACATGAAAGATGTAGATAATTTGGAAGCACAACTTTTTTATGTTAACAAGTTTTTCATTTGAGCAACATAAAAAATCATATAAAATCGTGAAGGTTAACAGAGATTCTCACGTGTACTACGGACCAATTTTCTGGCGTGCAGTAATATGCATTTTTGAGGGTCTTCCTCTGCTCGAAAAATTATGTGTTCTACATGAAAGTTGTAGATAATTTCGAAACACAACTTTTTCATGTTGACAAGATTTTCAGTAGAACAACATATAAAATCATAACAAATTGAGAAGATCCAGCTGTATTGAAAACAGCTTGTCTGCATTTGGTTGAAATGCTTTGATCCGTTTTTGGTCTTTTCTAACCCTAACTCGTGATCGAATTGTTGTGATGGGTTCATGGTGGAACCAAGAAGGTTCTGAGGTTTTTGCTGCTCATTTGAGTTTTGCCCACTTTGTTGTGAGGTTTTGTAAACCTCCCTTCTAGAAATGAAATGTTCTTCATTTATGTTCTAGTTTCATTTCCTTTACGCATTTACATTACGCACTTAAATTCTGCTATCTAAATTCCGCATTTACTTACTTGCAATTTACTTTACGTAATTTGGATTTGCCTCATCTCCTTCTACATGCTATTGAATCTTTGTTGAAATTCATGGTTGATGAACTCTTCTCTTGATTCGATGCTTTCAATCATTTAGGCAATCCTACTGTTCTTGTTGCAAGTTGTAAATCTGTGTGTTCTTGAAGTGTGTAAAACGTGTGACTTGCAGTTCTTTAGTTTTGATTTGCTTCGGTTCTTGTTGCAAAGAATGAGGATTGATTGCATGAATTTTCACTCGAGCATATCCAAATTCTCTAAGCAACCTGGTTCAAGTTACGCAAAGAAACTAATCTTTTGTTCCTTCATGATGAATTCTTAATTGATCGAGTTTTGGTGTTTACTCTTGTGCTATCTTGCTTGCTGTGATGTGTGAAGGCATTCAAGTCTATCTTGATCATTAGAATCTCACAAGCAAGCCAAGATCACTGATTGGCTTTTGAGTCGTCTTTGTTTTAGAACAACGCTTGTGTTTTCTAGTCTCTGTTCTTTACAAGCGATATTGAGTCTTTTGACTAGCATTTGTCAAGAGGTGGGAAAATTTATTTTGGGACCATTCACCCCCTCTCGTCGCCATCTCGGTCTTTCAATTGGTATCGAGCCGGTTTTGCTCTTTCATAGATCTTGACCGGTCTCAAGAGCCATGGCGATGGACAAGTATTCCACCAAGCCACCCATTTTCTCTGGAGTCGATTTTCCATTACGGAAGTCACGCATGGAGTCATACATCACTGCCTGGGCTTCGATATGGCGAAGGTGAAACTCCCATATGAGGTTCTGGGTAAGCGTCACGGCCGGCAATATGGTCGACGTTGAGGTGAGCGCTAAGGCAAGGAACATCCTCATCGAGGTCTTAGCGAAGTGAGTATGACGGATTTCTCACCTTCGTTCTGCTCATGAGATTTGGGTAACCCTCGATGCTTACCATGAGGGCACTACCCAAATCAAGACGGTTCGACAGGACCAATTCAAGCGTGAGTTCAACAAGTTTGAACAGCATGCTGGTGAGAGTCTTGACGAGTGCTTTGGTCGGTTTACGAAGATTTTGAGCAACCTCCGAGCAGTCGGTTGCATATACCCTGACTCGGATAATGCTCGACATTTCTTGACCGCACTCGATCTTCGTGTTTGGGAAATGAAAGTGACCACCATCAAGGACATCACCGACCTGTCGACCTTGACTCTTGACGGGCTGTATTCCCGCCTCAAGACTCATGAGATCGATGTCGTCTCGCGGAAGACGAAATCTCAGTCGATGGCCTTGGTCACCGATCCCATTGGATCTTCCTCTTCTGACTCTTCTTGTGGTTTCTCTCTCTCCACCCTTTGCGAGCTAAGCGATGACCAACTGGAAAAATTTCCAAAAAATGAGCTTGCTCTTCTTGCTCGCAAGTTTTCTCATGCCTACAAGAGGGTAAGAGAGAAAAGAGGTGGCGTGATCACCGCTTGAGTGTGGTGGCCCCAACCACATTCGAGCAAACTGCCCCAAGCTGGAGAAGGGCAAGAGTGAACAAGGCGGTTCGAGCAAGAACGATTACACCGACAAGAACCGCAACAAGAAGGCCCCAGCTCGTGAGCGGTGAAGAAGAAGTACCACAACCGCCAAGAACAAGCTCTTTCACGGGTCCTCGCCTTGTTGGGCGACATCGAGCTCTCCGACCGAAGCTGGAGCAATGCAAGCGAGGGCGATCCGCAAGAGAAGGTGAAGAGCGGCGACGACTTCTCGGCATGTGCTTCATGGCGCGCCATTGAAGTGGCGACTCCAGCTGTCTGACACGGATCAAGTACCCACCTCGACGAGTTAAATGATGCCTTACGTAAATTAGGCAAGTTTCATGCTAAGGCTAGGTCGAGGTGTTTGGAGTTAGAGAAGGAGGTAGATAGCTTTGTCTCGGGAGTTAGCTTTACTTAAATCATGTTCCTCCCGAGACTCTGATAGCTGTACTCTCTGTGATGCTTTGCTTGTGGAGCTGGAGAACCTAAGGACCATACATGATAGTGTGCTTGCTGAACTTGATGGTCTTAGGTTGAAGAATGCTAGCACTAGTCCAGTTGATGCTATTCCTGTTGAGGCTAGTTTTCTTCATGCTCACTCCACTCCATCATGTGCTAATTTCCTAAATTGCTTGCGAAATTGATGCCATGGCGAACACCTTAGAAAGCTTTCTGCTAGAAATGATGAACTTGAATTGCATGCTTCTAAGGACCCAGTCAGCTCATGTGAGGGCTGTCGGCAACTAAAACTTCACAATGATGCTTTGAATGTCAAGTGTGATCAACTTGCTAAGGACTTACTAGTTAAGTCAAAAACTGGTTGCTTGCTGTGTGTTGGGGTTAAGGATGATATGGATAAAATCCATGTTGAGCTTAGAAAGAAGTTAGAAGACCAAACTCTTAGGATTAGAAATGCCCCTTGCGTTTCTTGTGAGGCCCTCAAGATTGAGGCAGCCGTGCTAAGGGAACAAAAAGCACGTGCTGAGAGATCTTCTCTTTCTCTTTCTGGTTCTTCTTCTTCCTCTCCTTCCCCCTGTTCTTCTTGTGCTTCTTTCTTCCGAGATTGCCAGTATCTTATGAGCACTCTCGAGAAGTTTGTTGGAGGCAAAAAGAAGCTCAATCTTATTCTAGACCAATCCAAGATTAGTAGATTCAATCAAGGTCTAGGATTTGATCTCTTGGAGCACGCTAGGGCACATCCTCCCACCATTGTGCGTGGCTCCAAGAGTGGTGAGATTGTGGTAGCTCCCAGAGTGAGTACCACCGTGTTTAGGTCTGCTGGGGTTGTCCATAGGACTTCTGACCAGAAGGGTGTTACTCTGTTATACTTCTCTAGCAAGGCGAAGTACACATGCACCTTCTGTAAGAAAGATGGTCACCTAGTGGATTTCTACTTCAGACGCGCCAAGATCATCAGGCGTGAGCATGTTGCTGCTTTTAGAGGTTTTTAGGGTCATCCCCAGACTCTGAGTGCTTCTAAAGCACATACTGCTTTTAGACAGGTTAGAGAGTCGCCTGTTTTTGGGCAGCGTTTAGGACTTGGTTTTCATGCTGTTCAGTCGGGTTTTAGTCCTGTAGCTGCTCGTGGTCAGTCTTTTCGCCGTCCTCTTGATATTCCTCGTTTTTCCCATCGAGGTAGATATCAGCGGCGTGAGGTGTTTACTGGTAGGAGATCTAGGCAGGCTTACTGGGATGGTCCGGCTTTTGCACCACGGCGTGCCAACCCAGTTTTGACTCCTAGATTATCTACCAGAGTTGCTTCTGATCGTATGAGAGTTGAGCGTCAGAGAGACACTCGAGTCCATTCTTCTTTTGTGGCTCGTACTTTGAGGTGTCGTATGGTTCAGTATTGGGTTCCTAAGTCTTCACTCTATCCCAGTACCGAGTCATCTTTCTCTCTTGTGTCTTGATCAGGTTCGTCGGATGGGGAAGGGCGATGTTTGGATTGTTGACTCTGGTTGTTCTCGTCATATGACCGGAGATTCTCGTTGGTTCTCTTCCCTAGTCCGAGCCCCCGGTGATGAGTTAATCACTTTTGGGGATGCATCTTCAGGTAGTCATTGCTAAAGGTACCATCTGTATTAACCAAAATTTCATTCTTAAAGATGTTGCTTTAGTAAGTAAGCTGCAATACAATCTACTCTCTGTTTCTCAGCTTATCGATGACTCTTTCGAGGTAAGCTTCAAGAGTATTGCTGTAGAATTCTTGATTCATCGGGAGGGTTAGTTTTGGATTTCTAGATTTGGGAGAGTCTTTCGTGCTGATTTTTACGCTTCTTCGGAGACTCTCTTGATGTTTGATTGCTTCGAGTCCGTGATCTCTCCTTCGGCATAGGAGACTTGGTCACATTGGTTTTGATCATTTAACCGAGTTAGCGACCACGATCTCATTCGGGTTTGCCCAAACTCAAGATGGTTAAAGACTTAGTTTGCTCTCCTTGCCGACATGGCAAGATGGTTCTTGCTTCTCATCCTCCGATCCACCGTAGTGATGGTGATGCTCGAGACAGCTTTTACATATGGACATTGTTGGTCCGGCTAGAGTGCGATCGGCGGGAGGGAAGTGGTATGTTCTTGTCATCGTTGATGATTTTTCTAGATACTCTTGGGTATTCTTCATGGCCTCGAAGGATGAGACTTTTTCACTTGAGGTTTGGTCGATGGGTTGTCTATTGAGCTCCCGGTGCATTACGAGCTATCTGTGATGATAATGGCACGGAGTTCAAGAATTCCTACTTTGAGAGTTTACGTGTAGAGTGCGGTTTAGAGCATCGGTTCTCTTCTCCCTCGCCCCTCGGCGAGAATGGCGTAGTGGAAAGGAAGAACAGGACCTTGGTTGAGATGGCGGGCGATGCTAGACGAGTCTGATACTCCTAGGAAGTTTTGGGTGAGGCTATAGCTCTTGCTTGCCATGTTTCTAATCGCGTGTTTTGAGAGCACATTTGCATTGCACTTCTTATGAGTTGAGGTATGGGCGAAAGCCCGGTGTGTCTCATTTTCGTTTGCGGTTGCAAGTGTTTTACCTTGAAGTCCAGTAACCTAGATAAGTTTGAGTCTCGCTCTTACGATGGTATCTTTCTAGGTTACTCGTCTTCTTCTCGTAGCTATAAGTGCAGGTGTTGATGCGCATAGGATCTTACGTGATGTGACCTTTGATGAGGCTAGCCAGGAGCTAGACACGATGTTTGAGCTCTTCTTATCCCTCGAGACCATCTTTGAAGAAGATGAGGATGATGGAAATGATGGTGTTCCACCGATCCAGTCCCTCTCCACAGAGGTGCCTCCTATTTCCTTTTACGCACCTCGGGAGACCACCCTTGCCTTGAGCTCTCCTTGGTGAGTGGCTCTGTTCCTACCTCTTACGTACATGAGGTAGAGGCTACTACATTCTTGGACCTCCCGTCATATTCGAGACGTCATCCTCCGATCGGATGATTGGCGATTTGTTCGAGCGTATCACACGCTCAAGAAAGATCCATCCTCCTTCATCTTCACTCTGCCTTCGTTGCCTCCTTTGAGCCGAAGGATGTTTCTCATGCATTATCCGATGAGTCATGGATTAATGCTATGCATGAGAACTTGAGAACTTTGAGAGGAACAAGGTATGGCAGCTTGTCGAGCCCCATCCGGTCATAATGTCATTGGGACCAAGTGGGTGTTCAAAACAAGCAGTGAGGATGGGGTTGTCATTCGCAACAAGGCTAGGCTAGTTGCACAGGGCTTTTCTCAAGTTGAGGTCTTGACTTTGAGGAGACCTTTGCCCTGTAGCTAGGCTAGAGGCTATTAGGATCCCGCTTGCATTTTCTCGCATCCAGGGCTTCAAGCTCTATCAAATGGATGTCAAGAGTGCATTCCTCAATGGCTATATTGAGGAAGAGGTTTATGTCAAGCAACCTCCGAGTTCGAGAACCCCAAGTTTCGAGTCATGTATACAAGCTTTCCAAAGCTCTGTATGGACTCAAGCGAGCCCCAGAGCATGGTATGAGATCTCAAGTCTTATCTTCTCACCATGACTTTAAAATGGGCATAGTAGACAAAACTCATTCATCGGACATCATGAGTCTCATTTTCTTCTTGTCTAGATTTATGTGGGCGATATCATTTTGGTGGCTCGTCTCATTTGCTTGTGTCTCGGTTTTACGAGGTGATGAGCCTGAGTTTGAGATGAGTATGATGGGCGAGTTGAGCTACTTTCTTGGCTTCCAAATCAAGCGGACTCGGGAGGTACTTTCTTGCATCAAGGCAAATATACGTGACCTCTGAGGCGCTTGATATGTCGATGGGAAGCGGTGATGACTCCTATGGCCTGCACCTGTCCTCGAGCACGATGAGGATGGTGAGTCTGGCGATCAAAAGGAGTTTGGAAAATGATCGGCTCCTCTTGTACCTCACCGCTTGAGGCGGACATAAATTTATTGTGTGTGCGTGCGCTCGATTTCAAGCTTCTCCTCGCGCCTCTCACCGCGGTGATCAGCGCATCTTCGTACCTTCGTGCTACCACCGATTATGGTATTTGGTACTCTTCTTCTTCTTGTCTATCTCTTAGAGCCTTTTCCGATCCGACTTTCTTTGGTCAGTAGGATAGATAGGAAGAGCACTTCGGCACTTGCCAATTCATTGGCACTTCTCTTGTTTCTTGGTCATCTAGGAAGCGATGCAGGGTTGCAGATCCACCGCCGAGGCCGAGTATGTTCTTTGCGACAAGTTCTTTGTAGCAGTGCTCTGGATGAGATCAACCTTGCGGGACTATGGGTTAGAGATAGAGAGTATGCCACTTTTACGTGACAACATACGCTATTTGCATTGCTAAAAACCCGATGCAACATTCTCGGACCAAGCACATTGACATTAGATATCACTTCCTTAGAGACCATGTGGAGAAGGGAGATATCGCGCTTCAGTTTGTAGAGAGTGACCTCCAGTTAGCCGATATCTTTACCAAGCCTTTGGATAGCTCCAACTTTGTTGCCTTGAGGAGTGAGCTTGGAGTCGTGAGCCCATACGGCTTATCTTGAGGGGGAGCTGGTTTGTATATTATGTACTATATATTCTCTTCCAGCTTTTCCTTTCTTCTTCTGGGTGACTTTGGGCTTGTTTTCTTGAGTTGAGTTCACTCACTTAGTCTTCTGGCATGCCTTGTATGGACATCTTATCTTGTGCTTTAGGTTGCTATCATGCGTGATTAGCTGTTCTCTCTTCTCTCTAGGTTGAGTTCCCTCACAGTCTTATAAGTCTAGCAGGTGTTGGGCCTCCTGGGTAGACAGGGTCTATGTGCACTCCTTAGTTGGGATCTAGAGTCAGCTTCCCTATGTTAGTCACTGGGGAAGATAAGAGCAAGTCTAAGCCGTAGTGAGTCTCTTCTATCTTTTCTACACTCAATAGCCACCCAGTTTGCAGTTTTCTCGACTTCTTCTCCTCATTCTATTTTTCTGGTTGTTATTGAGTTCAATTGGGTTTTCTTTTATGCCTAATCTTGATAATAACTCAACTTTAACCAGATTTGAGCTTAAAATTGATTCATATGTTGAGAGGGAGTTTTGGGAATCTGTTCATGCATTGCATTTAGACTGCATTTTCTGTTTTATGAGCTTTGTCTATTATGCATTTGACTCAATCTTCGTGAAATACATCATGCTATATCTTTTGAAGAAAATCACTAGCTTAGATATGTCCAAGTTCATTTATCAAGCTAAGGTTAATTAAAATCTGAAAAACTTAAAAGCTTTAAATGAAAACTTGATGAAACATGTTGCTTTTACTTACTAAGTTCCTTCTTTAGGGGCTTTTACCATGAATTGTGAAATTTTGGATTTCTCTAGAGTCCCTATAGCAACTTGGGTGAAATTTGCTTGATCCATATTTGAGTCCTTGAATTGCTCATATGTGCTAAATTGAAAATTAAAAAATTGACTCTTTTGTGCAAAATTGATCTCAACACTTTATATTCTCGAGACGCCTCCCATTGCATTTGGGAATGAACTTGGAATATATTGTGTATGACCAAGATCATTCTCTTAAGAGTTACTCTTGAGATGATCGAAAATGGCTTGAGTCAATCAACAAAAAAAAATTCCAAATATCAAACACATAAGTGGGTAAAGAATGCAAATAATGTCAAACATTTGCACCCCGCTATGTTTTTCGAAGTCTTAAAGAAAATTTGCATAAATTGTAAAATGGGCTCGAAGGACCTTATATGCACTTCAAAATTCTCCAAAGTGTTGAGTAGGTTGAACTCTAGGTTTTCCATTTGATCCTTGAGTGGTTTTGCTTCTAGTTTTGAAACTTTGCTAAGTTTTGCACTTGTCAAATCTTGCTAAAAAGATATATTTTCAAAACCTAGCTTATGAGCAAAATTTGTTATTTGCACTTGGACATGTCTTAGTTTGGTCATAATCTGAGATTGATAAGCTTGGTGTCATATCTTGTCATTATGATCATTTGGATAATCTTCAAAGCTCCCTTAGGTTGCATTTCATGCATACATAAAAAGGGGGAGAACTTTTCATTTTGATGCCTATATTGCCAAAAGGGGGAGAAATCGTAGAAAAGGAATCATTAAAATGTGAAAGCTAATTTGGTTCTTATGATCTTTATAAAATTTTGCTAATTCTTCTGGATCATAATCACATAATCACATTTGGTACTTATGATTAGATTTTAGAGTTTTTTTTGTGGAAAACTTGCTCTTTACTTGATTTAGCTCTAAAATATGTCTTACCAACTTGGTCATGTTCTCAGTCTATTCTCTCTGGACCATGTGTGTTTTTGCAATCAAATTGCTTTCTTCTTATCTTACTCAAACTCAAATTTATGCCTTTTATAAGGTTTGTCAATATACTCATCAAGGGGGAGATTGAAGGACCATGTGGAAGTCCATCCTTGCTTGTGATGAGTATTTGACTTTATATGGTCTAGGATAGCTTAGATTTGAGTTTGTATTTAAATGTGATCTTCATGTGTTGGTCGGACCAAATTTTTATGATCTTCATGTGTTGGCCGGACCAAAATTTTATGATCTTCATGTGTTGGCCGGACCAAATTTTTATGAGCTTCATGTGTTGGCCGGACCAAAATTTTATGATCTTCATGTGTTGGCCGGACCAAATTTTTATGATCTTCATTGTTGGCCGGACAAAATTTTTATGATCTTCATGTGTTGGCCGGACCAAATTTTTATGATCTTCATGTGTATGACGGACCAAATCGCGATGGTTCGCATGTGTACTACGGACCAAATCGCAATGGTTCTCATGTGTACTACGGACCAAATCGCGATGGTTCTCATGTGTACTACGGACCAATTTTTACAGTGTGCAGTAATATGCATTTTTGAGGGTCTTCCCGTACTCGAAAAATTATGTGTTCTACATGAAAGTTGTATATAATGTCGAAACACAACTTTTGTATGTTGACAAGTTTTTCATTTGAGCAACATAAAAAATCATATAAAATCGGGAAGGTTAACAGAGATTCTCACGTGTACTACGGACCAATTTTCCAGCGTGCAGTAATATGCATTTTTGAGGGTCTTCCTGTGCTCGAAAAATTATGTGTTATACATGAAAGTTGTAGATAATTTCGAAACAAAACTTTTTCATGTTGACAAGATTTTCAGTAGAACAACATATAAAATCATAACAAATTGAGAAGATCCAGCTGTATTGAAAACAGCTTGTCTGCATTTGGTTGAAATGCTTTGATCCGTTTTTGGACTTTTCTAACCCTAACTCGTGATCGAATTGTTGTGATGGGTTCATGGTGGAACCAAGAAGGTTCTGAGGTTTTTGCTGCTCATTTGAGTTTTGCCCACTTTGTTGTGAGGCTTTGTAAACCACCCTTCCAGAAATGAAATGTTCTTCATTTATGTTCTAGTTTCATTTCCTTTACGCATTTACATTACGCACTTAAATTCAGCTATCTAAATTCCGCATTTACTTACTTGCAATTTACTTTACGTAATTTGGATTTGCCTCATCTCCTTCTACATGCTATTGAATCTTTGTTGAAATTCATGGTTGATGAACTCTTCTCTTGATTCGATGCTTTCAATCATTTAGGCAATCCTACTGTTCTTGTTGCAAGTTGTAAATCTGTGTGTTCTTAAAGTGTGTAAAACGTGTGACTTGCAGTTCTTTAGTTTTGATTTGCTTCTGGTTCTTGTTGCAAAGAATGAGGGATTGATTGGATGAATTTTCACTCAGATTATATTAAAATTCTCTAAGCAACCCTGGTTCAAGTTCTGCAAAGAAACTGATCTTTTGTTCCTTCATGATGAATTCTTAATTGATCGAGTTTTGGTGTTTACTCTTGTGCTATCTTGCTTGCTGTGACGTGTGAGAAGGCATTCAAGTCTATCTTGATCATTAGAATCTCACAAACAAGCCAAGATCACAGATTGGCTTTTAGTCGTCTTTGTTTTAGAACACTTGCTTGTGTTTTTCTAGTCTCTGTTCTTTACAAGCAGTATTGAGTCTTTTGACAAGCATTTGTCCAAGAGGTGGGAAAATTTATTTTGGGACCATTCACCCCCCCCTCTGGTCGCCATCTCGGTCTTTCAGAAGGCTTCGGCACGGCAAAATCGACGGTGAGCTCGCGCGGGCGCGCGGCAATGCTTCGAGGCGTGAGAGGTAGGGCAAAAGAGGCTGCGCGAGGAGGGGAACCTCGGGAGGGCTGCGGCGCGGGTTTTTCTAGCGTGGGGCGTGCAGAGCCAGTCCGAGGGCAGCGAGTCTGTGGCGCGGACTCAGACGGCGGCGCGCGCGAGGCGGCGATGGAGGCATCGAGGACCGCCGCGCGTGTCCCAGTTAGGCGCTCATGGAGCAGCTATGTGGCCTCGCGAGTCTGTTGGATCAAGATCGAGCAGCAGCGGACGGCTAGGGTTTCGCAGTCTTGGGCTGGCTGGGGCTGCGAAGCTGAAATGAGTGGCGGGCGAGCGCGGGCCAAGCGGGCGATGGTGTGAAGGGTGGGTGGTGGGCGGGGGCTACCGGCCGGGCCAGACGAGCGGGCGAAAGATGGGCCACGCGGGGAAAAACGGCCCGAGAGCGATTTGAAAAACAAAAAAATATTTTCCGATTTAAGAAAATTCCATGAATTCAAATAAGTGCAATTAAATTCAAATAAATAGCAACTAAATTCAGTAAAATCCCCAAAAATACTTTCTTAAATCTTAAGTTTGATGAATAGTTTAGTCAAATTAAATCCTTTTTAAATGGACAATTCAAATTAAGCTGAAATTAATTCAAGAGAAATGCAAATGGTTTATTTTTGAATTGAACTTTCCAAAACTCAATTTTTGGGATGTCACACCACGTGTTGGCAAGGAATGGATATGTCAGAATTGGTTTATTGGATCATTGAATTATTCAATGCTCGCGAAGGGCTGTGAGTATTACTTATGCTTTACTTATTTCTTATCAGTCAAATTTACTTTATTAAATTTCGTTTGCAAATAACAACTTCATTTACAAACTCAATTTCGCTTTATGCAAATTAACCGTAGAAGCCTTTCCTTTGAAATGGCCTGCATATATTATATGATTTGCTAAAGTCTTGCAGAGTACGTAAAGTACTCACCCTTGCTTATTATGTTGTTTTAGGTGGAAAAAGATAACGAAGCTTCGAAAGATATCTTTTCATCGCAGGATGTTGGAATTTCAACAAAGCGACCTTTCTAGGGATTATGCCTTGTCAGTTGCCTGAGGGATTGGATGGGCACACTACAAGACTTTGCTTCTTCTGTTGCTATATTTATATACTCTGAGTTGTAAGAATATATTGTACAAATAGCTTCCGCTTTAATAAAATGATGTATGGATGTGATTCAAATTGTTGAAAATGTGCGTACTAGCCACTGATCATGGGACTAGTACTGTATGCGCATTAGATTTCCATTTTTTCATTTATGTGAAAATGGGGGTCGCTATAGTTGGTATTAGAGCTATATTGACCGTAGGATAAACCCTAGATAGAATAGTCGTTAGTAATAATATTAGGCCAATCTCAAAATTTTATTTGTAAAAAGTTACTATATTTGCAAAATGTAGCCATTGCTATTCTTTCCTCTTTCTTAAGATCTTGTCCTTACCCCACTCTCATTCTGTTTTATATCAAACTTCTCTTTCCTTAAAATAGTCTTCGCCTACAATTCATCTTCGTCATTTGCTTTCGATGACATCGAAGATATGTTGCTACCATCCTTCATACTTTGCCAAAGAAGACTACAACATCCACGCCGACATCAAGATGGACATAACGCCTCGCTACATCTGGCAAGGCGAAAGTAAAGTATGAAGATCCTAGTTCATGAAGAGTCGACGTCACCTAACGGTAAAATGTAGAAGAATAGATTAGGTTCCCCCTTAAGATAGGAATCCTTACGCGTAGTAGTATCATTCTACTTTAGCTATATGAAGCATTCTTATGTAATGTTTATATCTTGCTATTTGCAATTGGATTTTGTTTTCCTCATTTGGACAATTTACAGATAAACTTAACCTTTAGGTTAATGTTTTATGATAAATTGCCCCTAAATATATATAAATTAATCCTAAAACCCTAACATGTAGGTTAGAAGGAAAATTTTCATAAAGAGTTTTCCTTTTTTATAAAATTTCTGTCAAGCTTATCCTTTCTTTCTGTAGAATTTCTTATCTGCATATCCTTTTAAAAAATTTTAGCCCTCCTCGCAAATCCAGTTTCATCAGGATTAATAACATAGCACTCTTTTATAGTCATCTCTTTACTCTCTATCAGTTGGGCTCGATCCCTACAAGTCAGTCGCACAACCCCACCTCTTGTATTCAGCAAGCCAGCTAAGCTCTTGCTTTGTCTGCCATAGCCACCAGCCAAGCCAAGAAATCGAGTTTCAACTAGTAAAATGTTCACCCTGACAACCAAAGTCTGTCACCATTCGAGTCACAGCTATAACCACCTTACCTTCTCATTTCGACGCTGAAAAACCAAGCCATCTTGCTTTCTCCCCTCTGCACTGAAACCAGTCAAAGCAACATGCCCCTGCTATCTTTTTCTCTACCATAGCGATAAAAATAACCCATTGCTACCACAACCACTGCAAACACTGCCTCAGCAAAACAAAAACTGTGTCAACACAACTAGTAAACATCGCTATCCAAGCTTCTTTCGAGTGAACTTATCTTTACATCTGACAACCGTGGAAATGGCTATACCATTCTATTTCCTCCGCTCAACCACAAAAAAACCACTCCCCCTTCCTTTCACTCTTTCTCTATCATAATAGAGAAGTGCTAAGGAAATGCCACCACAAGTTGCCATGATCAACAAATTGCGACACCAACCAAATTCCCCCAAGTCCGTATGACAGACATTACTATCTATCCTTGTTTTATCCATATTCAAAGAACTAGACCAAAAAGTACAAGCACCTCTTGCCCTTAGGATTCTTTAATAAACTAACACCACAAATCTACCTCTGCCACTTTGGGAAGTGCTCTTACCATAGGACCTTCAGTTAGTCGTTTATTACTAGAATAGAAGATATGACCATATAGTAATAAGTAGTAGTAGTGAAAATTTATGTTGTAATATAAGGAGATGTATAACTCCTATATAACAAAATAAAAATGTGTTACCTTTTGACCAGTTGAAAGTTTTTGCATGTATTGTTATTTCGGGATACTCTCGTAACACTTAACCAATAGGTTAAAAAGTTACGACGAGAAGACTCAAAATAATATAAAACCCATAGTTATGAAACCATTAAACATACAGTATTATTTTAGAACATGAACCTTCAAAAGACATTATATGTTGCACAAATATGATTATGATAACTCTTTTCCTCTCGTTTTAAATAACTTTCTTATCTAAATCATCATTCTAACCTCTTTCCTTTTAAAAAGATGATAGATGGACAACATTAACTAGAAGCCTTGGAATGCTAATCTCAGTAAGAGGTGTAAAGTTTAAAAGAAACTCGTCGCTAAATAGCTTATTTTGAAAAATAGTACTATCCAAATTATACCTTACTCTAGTCATATAGCAAACTCTTGTGCAAAAATACTTATGGTTAGGCTAGTAGAAGAAAAACCTTAAGGCATCCCTCCCAAGCACTATATTGAATACATATGTAATGTTCTATTGAATTTTTTGTTGTAAATCTTTTGTATTGCTTTCCGGGTTACTCTCGTAAATGTTAAACCATGAGGTTGAAATTTACGATGTGCCAACCCTATTTAATAAGAAATTTAATTAAGAACATTTTAATGAACGAAATGTTGCTGGTTAACCCCTATCTGGCCATCTCTCTCATATTCCAACATCTTTTCAATCGTTGTTGCTGGATGCCTGTAACAATGTCTCTCAGCAAAATCATGAAAAGTAAAATCGCGCAAGGCTTTCCACCACCAAGAGATGATAATCCTACCTCAGTTCAACCAAATCCTCATCATTCAGCTAAGGCACTCCCCTTTCAGCTTAGCAATAATCATAGCTCCCTACCTCCACAAGGTTCGCAAGAATCTAACATATAAGAGCAATTGCTAAAATCTCCAATCGTCACGCAAATGCTCGCCCTAATGAAACAAAACTACCAGACACACACTCTTCTTCTGTAGCATCTAGCGCAAATCAATTCCATCATTAGCACAATTCCCACCAGAAGAGAAAATGGTTCAAATCAGAAACCAGCTCCTACAACTTATTCGATACCTAAACGTTGTTCCTTAAAATGTTGTGAACCCAACCAATCTGAAGATCGTGTGATGAGGACATCACTTCTATGGATATAGCCACACCTACAAATCCATCACCTACACATCAATCGAAACCCGCTGCTGTAATACAAGGACCGATTACTCGAGCTCGCGTATTCGATACCTAAACGTTGTTCCTTAAAATTGAAAGACCATGTGGAGGTCTATCCTTGTGTGTGATGATTAATTGACGAGTTTTGAGCTTGGTCTGATTTGAATTGGATTTGAAGCAATTTGAGTGTTGGTTGCTCTTCTTAGTGCTACCGGCCTAGGGGTAGTAGCACCGGACCATTGAGAGCAATTATGATCGATTAATGATTTTGAGATAATCATTGAATATCTTTGTGGGCATTGCTATGTGAAAGGTTTTTCCTTGTCTTTGATGGTTGCAGGGTGATGGTGCTAGGTCATGGTGAGGCGGAGGATGACCGGGACTAGGCGAGGAGCGTCGGAGGTCCAGACAGTTCGGAGATCGCCGGAAGATGATCGGAGACGGAGTCCGGGCAAGTCAAGAAGACAAGGAAAGGAGATGATGATAGCTAGATGCCGCGTGGATCAATGAGGGCCGTCTGATTGAGGTCTAGTTGAAAGGTTAGCGGGTCTAGGTAGTATACTTTGAAAATCGTGCAAGAAAACCCGATATGTGTGTGGGTTTTGGGTTAGCCTTGCATGGCTGTGTGTGGGTTAATCCTAGCCCTTAGATGAGTGCTCTAGGGTTGAGGGACTCATCCAAGGGTGGTAGGTGGCCCAAGAGTAGTATAAATAGGGGTGGAGGGGTAGCCTCCTCCCGTTGAATATTTTTGAATGCTCCTTTGAGCTTTGCCAACATGAAAGTGAGGCTTTGTAACCTCTCCTTCCAGAAATGATAGTTTTATCCATCCAACTCTGAATTTATTTTGCGCATTTACATTATGTCTTTACTTTACGCAATTTAAATTCAGCATTTACTTTCCCACAATTACATTCTCTCAATTTACTTTCACGCAATTTGTATTTGCCTCCCCTCCTTCTAAATGCTGTTGATCTTGGATGTTTTGAGTGTGTTCATATGGTTTTACATCTCTTTTGCAGTCTTGGATTGAGTAGAGAACATCTTTTCTTTCAAGTTCCAACTTTGTTCAGAACTTGTTCTTTGCGCAGCATTTAGTATTTGATTTTTATAAAAATCTAGAAAAATCCTTTTTAAGTGATTCTTGTTGGAGGAGGTGCGGGACTCTGATATCTATTATTGTTATTTGTTTTACGGTCTTTACAATCTATTTACCATTTTGTTCATAAATGCTGCTTTGTTGCAAAATAGCCATGATAGCCTATCCTTTGAAATAAGCCTTGCATATAGCTATGTTAGAATAGCATTCTGTGCACAACTTGTTGAGTGCTTTATGTACTCACCCTTGCCAACAACAACATCACCAGTTGAGAGTGCAGTATCAATCTTTGTAGGAGAGGTTCGGGAGGAGGCGAATGTTAAGGCATAAGCTTTGTCGATTGCACGTGGTATCTTGAGGGTTGTCTACGTTTTCATTCCGCTGCAGTTTAATGTGTCATTCAGCCTTGCGAGGCATAGTCATGTAAGTTGACCATAAGGTCATTCGACTAATAGTATATATCATATGATGTCTTTCATAATATTTCCGCTATGTATGATTGTGATATTTACTGATGTTGAGCCTGTGTGCACTAGCGTGATCCTGAACTAGTGCGGTATACACAGAGGGTCCAGATTTGCATATTCGGGTCCCGACAAGCACTTCTGGCACTTGCCAATTCATTGGCACTTCTCTTGTTTCTTGGTCATCTAGGAAGTAGTGTGGGGTTGCACAGTCCACCGCTGAGGCCGAGTATGTTGCTGCAGCCAGTTGCTGTAGCCAGGTTCTCTAGATGAGATCAACCTTGTGGGACTTTGGGTAAGATATACAGAGTATGCCACTTTTCTGTGACAACACTTCTGCTATTTGCATTGCTAAAAACCTAGTGCAGCATTCCCGGACCAAACACATTGATATTATTAGATATCACTTTCTTAGAGACTATGTAGAGAAGGGGGATATCGTGCTTGATTTGTAGAGTGACCTTGATTAGCGATATCTTCACCAAGCCTTTGGATAGCTCGAGTTTGTTGCCACGAGGAGTGAGCTTGGGGCGTGTGCCCTTCTGACCTACGTGAGGGGTGCTCGCTTGTATATTATGTATTATATTATTTTCTTCCTGGTTCTTCTTTCTTTTGTTTTGTTACAGGTGCTATGGGTTTTCTCTTTAGAGTTACGAGTTCACTTCACCTAGACTTCGGCATGCTTGGCATGGACCTCTCATCTTATGCTTGAGGATGCTATTCTTTTGTTCTTCTTGGTTGAGCTCACTCACAGACTTATAGGTCTAGCAGGTGTTGGGCCTCCTGGGTAGAAAGGGTCTATGTTTGCTCCTGTGTTGGAGTTCAAGAGTTAGCTGTCCTTTGTCAGTCATTGGGGAAGATGAGAGCGAGTTTGAGCCTAGTGTTCTCTGCTATCTTTTCAAAACTCTATAGCCATTCAGTTTGCAGTTTTCAATCTTTCTCTCCTCTTTTTTGAGTTTTTGGCTTCAATTGAGTTCATTTGGTTTTTTCTATGCCTAACTCTGCTAATAACTCAATTTGTGCTTAAAATTGACTCACATGTTGAGATGGAGTTTGAAAATCTATTCATGCATTGCACATAGGTTGCATTTTCTTTTGTTTTATGAGCTTTGTCTATTATGCAATTGATTCAATCTTCATGTAATGCACCTTGCTACATCTTTGAAGAAGATCACTAGCTTAGGTCTATCCAAGTTCATCTATCATACTAAGCTTGTTAAAATCTGAAAATTGAAAATATTAAATGAAAACATGTTGCTTTTTCTTGTTAAGTTTCTTCTCTAGAGGTTTTTACCATGAATTGTGAATTTATGGAGTTCTCTAGAGTCCCTATAGCAACTTGGGTGAAAATTGCTTGATCCATATTTTAGTCCTTCAAAATTGCCCATATGTGCTAAATTAAGAAAAATTTGACTCTCTTTTGTGCAAAATTGAACTCAACACTATATATTCTCGAGACTGCCTCCCATTGCACTTGGGATGAACTTGGAATATATCATGTATGACCAAGATCATTCTCTTAAGAGTTACTCTTAGGGTGATCGAACATGGCTTGAGTCAATCAATAAGAAATGCAAATAACAAAAACATAAGTGGGTAAAGAATGCAAATAATGTCAAACATTTGCACCCCGCTATGTCTTTCAAAATATCAAAGAAGAAGAATTTGCATGAATTGAAAAATGAGCTCGAAGGACTCTATATGCACTTCAAGATTCCCCAAAGTGTTGAGTAGGTTGAACTCTAGGTTTTTCGTTTGATCCTATGAGTGGTGTTTGCTTCTAGCTTTGAAACTTTTGCTAAGTTTTGCACTTGTTCAAATCTTGCTAAAATAAAATCTTGTAAACAAAGCTTGTGAGCAAAATGAATTTGTTCTTGGAGACATCCTAGTTCAGTCATTTTCTAAATTGACTAGCTTGGTGTCATATCTTGCATTTATGATCACTTGGATAATTCTCAAAGCTCACTTAGGATGCATTTCATGCATACATATATAAAAGGGGAGAAAAAAAATTTCTTGATGCCTATATTGCCAAAAGGGGGAGAAAATGTAGAAAAGGCATCTTCAAAGGAAAAATGTTAATCCACTTTGGTTCTTATGATCTTTGTGACAATTGCAGATTTTTATGATCATAAGCATATTCGAGTGTTCATTGTGAGTTTTATTGGATCTTTTAGAGCTTTTGTTGAAAACTTGCTCTCTCTAAAGTTTAGCTCTAAAATCCTTTTACGCCAACTTGGTCATGATCTTATTTCCTTATTCGGACCAAGTTTGGCTTTGCATTCAAATTGATTTCTTCTCTCTTATTCAAACTCAAAACTTATGCCTTTTCATGTGTTTGTCAATATACTCATCAAGGGGGAGATTGAAAGACCATGTGGAGGTCTATCCTTGTGTGTGATGAGTAATTGACGAGTTTTGAGCTTGGTTTGATTTGAATTGAATTGGATTTGAAGCAATTTGAGTGTTGGTTGCTCTTCTTAGTGCTACTGGCCTAGGGTAGTAATCTTAGGACCATTGAGAGCAATTATGATTGATTAATGATTTTCGGATAATCATTTAATATCTTTGTGGGCATTGCTATGTGAAAGGTTTTTCCTTGTCTTTGATGGTTGCAGGGCAATGGTGCTAGGTCATGGTGAGGCGGAGGATGACCGGGACTAGGCGAGGTGCGTCGAAGGTCCAGACGGTTGGGAGATCGCCGGAAGTTGATCGGAGACAGAGTCCGGGCAAGTCAAGAAGACAAGGAAAGGAGATGACACTAGCTAGATGCCGCGTAGATCAATGAGGACCGTCGGATTGAGGTCTAGTTGATAGGTTAGCGGGTCTAGGTAGTATGCATTGAAACCGTGCAAGAAAACCCGGTATGTATGTGGGTTTTGGGTTAGCCCTTGCATGGTTGTATGTGTGGGTTAATCCTAGCCCTTAGATGAGTGCTCTAGGGTTGAGGGACTCATCCAAGGGTGGTAGGTGGCCCAAAAGTAGTATAAATAGGGGTGGAGGGGTAGCCTCCTCCCCTTGAAGGTTTTTGAATGCTCCTTTGAGCTTTGTCCACATGAAAGTGAGGCTTTGTAACCTCTCCTTCCAGAAATGAAAGTTTTATCCATCCAACTCTGAATTTATTTTGTGCATTTACATTATGTCTTTACTATTCACAATTTAAATTCAGCATTTACTTTCTCGCACTTTACTTTCACGCAATTTGAATTTGCCTCGCCTCCTTCTAAATGCTGTTGATCTTGGATGTTTTGAGTGTGTTCATATGGTTTTACATCTCTTTTGCACTCTTGGATTGAGTAGAGAACATCTTTTCTTTCAAGTTCCAACTTTGTTCAGAACTTGTTCTTTGCGCAGCATTTAGTATTTGATTTTTATAAAACTCTAGACAAATCTTTTTGAAGTGATTCTTGTAGGAGGATGTGTGGGACTCTGATATCCACCTGTAGAAAAAGTTTGGAGTTCACTTGTTGCACCGTTTGGGCGCCATGAGGTGAAAACCGAGCCCCAAACTTTCTGCTCGATGTTCTTGACTGACTAAATTATTTGATTTTTCCTGTTTTTTTTGTAAGGCTTTTTGAGGCAAATTTGGTGGAGTTCTTTACGACTCTTCTGCTCATAGGGACAAAAATTCAAACAATTTTGTGAGCTGCAGAAACCCACCAACCTCCTATTCAAATTGAGGACAATTTTTGGAAATTCTGCTTTTGCTTTTCTGAAAGTGACTTTTGTGATTTGAATTGATCTCCTTTCTAAAAGCAAGAGTTGGATTGATTCCTCTTTATCTTGGACACTAGACAACCAGGATTGTGACTCAAAAATCCCCACATATTTTATGGTACTTATCCATGCAAGCTAGGGGTACACATAGTTGTCTAGTTTTTCGGGTTTTTCACGATTTCCTTTGAGCGATCTTGTCGAGGTTTTTGTTGGAGTATTTTGGGGGAAATTTATTTGCGACCATTCACCCCCCTATGTTCGCCATCTCGATCCTTCAATTGGTATCAGAGCCAGTTCTGCTCTTTCTAGATTTTGACCGGTCTCAAGAGCCATGGCGATAGACAAATATTCCATCAAGCCTCCCATCTTTAATGGAGTTGATTTTCCTTTTTAGAAGTCCCGGATGGAGTCATACATCGCTGCCCAGGGCTACCTGATATGGCAGAAGGTGAACCTCCCGTATGAGGTTCCTGCTGATGAAAATGTCACAGCCATCAATATGGCTAACGTTGAGGCGAAAGCTAAGGGAAGGAACATTCTCATACAGGGTCTTAGCCGGGGTGAGTACGGTAGGATTTCTCACCTTCGCTCCACTCACGAGATTTGGGTAACCCTCGATGCTTACCATGAGGGCTCTACTCAAATCAAGGCGTGGCGAGACCGGTTCAAGCACGAGTACAACAAGTTTGATCAACGTCTTTGGTGAGAGTCTCGACGAGTGTTTTGGTCGGTTTACAAAGATCTTGGCGACCTCGGCGATTAGTTGCATATACCACGACTCGGACAATGCTCGGCATTTCTTGACCGTACTCGACCTTGGGTTTGGGAGATGAGCGTGACCACCATCAAGGACACCACCGACTTATCGACTCGACTCTTAACGGGCTTTATTCCGCCTCAAGACTCATGAGATAGATGTCGTCTCTCGGAAGACGAAATCTCGATCGATGGCTTTGGTCACCGATCCCAATGGATCTTTTACGATTTTTCGTCGGTCTCTCCTCTCCACCCTTTGCGAGCTAGCGATGACCAAGCTGGAAAAATTTCGAGAAAATGAGCTTGCTCTTCTTGCTCATAAATTCTCTCATGCATACAAGAGGGTGAGAGAGAGGAAGAGAGGTGGCATGATCACTGCTTGAGTGTGGTGGCCCCAACCACATTACAGCGAATATCCCAAGCCGGAGAAGGGCAAAACGGCGTTGGCGGTTCGGGCAAGAATGACTACACCGACAAGAACCGCAACAAGAAGCCTCCAGTTCGTGAACTGGCGCACGAGAAGAAGTACCGCAACTTCTCCAAGAACAAGAAGCTCTTCCACCGCATCCTCGCCGCGCTTGACGACTTCAACATCTCCGACACGGAGACATGGAGCGACGAGGGTGAGGATGATCCGCAAGAGAAGAAAGGCGGCGATGACTTCTCCAGCTTGTGCTTCATAGCCGACGTCAACGGCATCAGCGACTCCGATCTGTACAACAACACGGACGAGGTACCCTCCTATGACCAGCTCAATGAAGCTTTCTGCAAATTAGGAAAATTTCATGCTACAGCTAGAGCTAGGAGTACGGAGCTTGAGAAGGAAGTAGGTACCTTGACTCGGGAGTTAGCTTCACTTATATCTTCTCCCTCCCGAGTCACTAATGATTGTACTTTGTGTGATGCTTTGCTTGTGGAGTTAAAGAACCTAAGGACTATGCATGATAGTGTGCTGTCTGAACTAGATAGTCTTAGGTTGAAGAATGCTAGCAATGAATCAGTTAATACTCCTTCTGTAGATGCTAGTTTTCTTCATGCTCACTCTACTCCCTCTTGTGCTAATTGCCCTAAATTGCTTGCCGAAATTGATGCCATGAGCGATCACCTTAGGAAGCTTTCTTCTAGAAACGATGAACTTGAAATGCATGCTTCTAAGGACCCAGTCAGCTCATGTTAGGGCTGTAGGCAACTAAAACTTGACAATGAATCCTTAAATGTCAAGTGTGCTAATCTTGCTAAGGACTTACTAGATAAGTCACAAGAAAGTTGCTTGCGATGTTCTATGATTGAGGAGGACATGGATAAAATCCATGTCGAGCTTAGGAAGAAATTAGAAGACCAAGTCCATAGAATTAGAAATGCGTCTTGCGTTTCTTGTGAGGCCCTCAAGATTGAGGCAGCCGTGCCGAGGGAGAAAAATGCACGTGCTGAGAGAGCTCATCTTTCTGCTTCTGCTTCTTCTTCCCCCTGTTCTTCTTGTGCCTCTTTCTTTCGGGATTGCTAGTATCTTATGAGCACTCTCGAGAAGTTTGTAGGAGGCAAGAAGAAGCTCAATCTTATTCTAGACCAATCCAAGATTAGTAGATTCAATCAAGGTCTAGGATTTGATCCTTGGAGCACGCTCGGCGCATCCTCCCACCATTGTCGCGGCTCCAAGAGTGGTGAGATTGTGGTAGCTCCAGTGAGCACCACCGTGTTTAGGTTTCTTTGGGTTGTCCATAGGACTTGACCGGAAGGGTGTTACTCTGTTATGTCTCTAGCAAGGCGAAGTACACATGCACCTTCTATAAGAAGGATGGTCACCTAGTAGATTTCTGCTTCAGGCGTGCCAAGATCACTCGGCGTGAGCGTGTTGCTGTTCTTAGGGGTATTCAGGGTCATCCCCAGACTTTGAGTGCTCCTAAGCTACACAGTGCTTCTAGACAGGTTAGAGAGTCGCCTATTTTTGGGCAGCGTCCAAGACTCGGTTTTCATGCTGGTTCTTCGAATTTTAGTCTTAGAGCTGTTCGTAGTCAGTCTTTCCGCCGTCCTTTTGATATACCTCGTTTTTCCCATTGAGGTAGATATCAGCGACGTGAGGTGTTTTATGGTAGGAGATTTAGGAACACTCACTGGGATGGTCTGGCTTTTGCACCATGGCGGGCTAACCCAGTTCCAGCTCCTAGATCATCTACTAGAGTTGCTACTGATCATGTTAAGGTTAAATGGCGAGAGACACTCGAGTCAGTCTTCTTCTGTGGTTTGGTACTGAGGCGTCGTGTGGTTGATATTAGGTTCCCAAGTCTTCACTCGATCGATCTTGAGTCATCTTTCTCTCTTGTGTCTTGATCAGGTTCGTCGGATGGGGAAGGGGGATGTTTGGATTGTCGACTACTGTTTTTCTCGTCATATGACCGGAGATTCTCGATGGTTCTCTTCCCTACTCCGAGCCCCCGGTGATGAGTTAATCACTTTTGGGGATGCATCTTCAGGTAGAGTCATTGCTAAAGGTACCATCTGCATTAATCAAAATTTCATTCTTAAAGATGTTGCCTTAGTAAGTAAGCTGCAATATAATCTGCTCTCTGTTTCTCAGCTTATCGATGACTCTTTCGAGGTAAGCTTCAAGAGTAATGCATGTAGAATCCTTGATTCATGAGGAGGGTTAGTTTGCGGGATTTCTAGATTTGGGAGAGTCTTTCGTGCTAATTTTTCTTCTTCTTCTGGATACTCTCTTCGATGTTTAATTACTTCTCAATCTCGTGATCTCTCCTTCTGGCATAGGAGACTTGGTCACATTGGTTTTGATCATTTGACCCAAGTTAGCAGCCATGATCTTATTTGGGGTTTGCCCAAACTCAAGATGGTCAAAGACTTAGTTTGCTCTCCTTGCCGACATGGCAAGATGGTTACTGCTTCTCATCCTCCGATCCCGTAGTGATGGTGATGCATCGGGACAGCTTTTACATATGGACCTTTGTTGGTCGGCTAGAGTCTGCATCGGCGGGGCGGAAGTGGAATGTTCTTGTCATCGTTGATGATTTTTCTAGATACTCTTGGGTATTCTTCATGGCCTCGAAGGATGAGATTTTTTCTCAATTCAGGGGTTTGGTCGATGGGTTGTCTATTAAGCTCCCGTGCATTCTGAGCTATCTGCAGTGATAATGGCACGGAGTTCAAGAATTCCTAATTTGAGAGTTTTTGTGTGGAGTTTGGTTTAGAGCATCATTTCTCTTCTCCCTACTCCCCTCAGCAGAATGGCGTAGTGGAAAGGAAGAACAAGACCCTGGTTGAGATGGCCAGGACGATGCTAGATGAGTCTGATACTCTAGGAAGTTTTGGGATGAGGCTATAGCTCTGCTTGCCATGATTCTAATCGCGTGTTTTGAGAGCACATTTGCATCGCACTTCTTATGAGTCGAGGTATGGCGAAAGCCCGGTGTGTCTCATTTTCACGTTTTGGTTGCAAGTGTTTCATCTTGAAGTGCAGTAACCTAGATAAGTTTGAGTCTCGCTCTTCTAATGGTATCTTTCTAGGTTACTCGACTTCTTCTCGTAGCTATAAGTGCAGGTGTTGATGCGCATAGGATCATAGAGACACGTGATGTGACCTTTGATGAGGCTAGCCGGGAGCTAGACACGATATTTGAGCTCTTCTTATCCCTCAGAGACCATCTTTGTAGAAGATGAGGATGATGGAGATGATGGTGTTTCACCGATCCAGTCCCCTCTACACAGGAGGTGCCTCCTGTTTCCATTTACGCACCTTAGAAACCCACCCTTGCCTTCCGAGCTCTTCTTGGTGAGTGGCTCTGTTCCTACCTCTTACATTCAAGAGGTAGAGGCCATACGCTTCAGTCCTCCCGACATATCCGAGCTCATCGGTGATCGATCATTGGTGATATGTTTGAGCGGGTCACTCTGCCTTTGTTGCTTCCTTTGAGCCGAAGGATGTTTCTCATGCATTATCCGATGAGTCGTGGATTAATGCTATGCATGAGGAACTTGAGAACTTTTCCGATGCTGTCTGTGCTGGCTGTAGGATAGAAAGGAAGAGCACTGTAACATCCCAAAATTTGCTTTAATATCATTTTATTGGTTATTTGTCCATTTTATGTTTTTCTGGAATTTATAGGATTTTTCTGGATTTATTTGAATTAACTTTAAATTAAGTATATTGGTCTTTTATCGAAAACTATGTAAGTTTATGCAAAGTTAAAATAAAGTTTTACCAAAAATATTTAATCTGAGTTCAAAATGTCTCAAAGTATTTTTGACAATTTTCTTGAAATTTTCCTGATTATTTTTTTGCCTAAAACAAATCTAATGATTTTTGGTAATTATTTCAAATGAAAAATCCTTTTAAAACTGCATGAACAGTAACGGGCCGGCCCATGCACTGTGCGGCCCAAGTCAGCCCGCGCAGCCCGTTTATCGCCGAAAACCCTAACCCTAATCCTACGACCGTTGGATTGAGATCCAACGGCCGCGCTTCCGCCGTGTCACCTGTCGCCTGCAGCCGTCGGATGGAGGCGCGTGGACACTCCGGATGAGGCTGCGTCGCTCTCCGTATCACCGCCGGAGTTCGCCGCCGCCACGAAACTATCTCCGAATTCCGCGCTGCGCACGCCTCCCCGTGCGCCTATTTAAGGCGCCGCCACAAGCGCTGAATCCCTCACCCCGCGCCGCACCCCTTGGTCAATTCTCGCATGCTGAGACGCCCTTGCCTGCCCGTGCGAGCTCGCCGAAGTTGCCGAAGCCCCGCCGTGGTTTTCGTCCTTTTTTCGTCGTCGTCGAGCCTCTTTTCGCCGTTTTGGTTCCAGATCCATGACCCTTGGACCGTGACACATCTACCTCGCCATTCCCTGCCACCGCACCGCCATCGCCGGGTTTGAGCTCTGCCAGCCGTTCGATCTTCGTTTGACGCTCCGGATCGTGCTGCGTGGGTAAGCATCTCGGGTACCGGTAGCCGTCGGTTTCTGATCGTGCGATCGAGGCGTAGCCACGTGTTCCCCTGCCCAGCACCGTTCGATCGGATCTATGCGCGTTAGATTGCACCGGCGTCGCGACCAATCGTGTGCCGCCACGTGTCGGGCGCAGAACCGTAGCGTCGTGAGCCACGTCCACCGTGAGCCAGTGCGGGTGGGTGGATTCAGTCCATGCACCGAGACGCGTGGCAGAGGTTGATTGGCCGGCTTGGTGATGATGTCACCCTGATGTCATGCTGACGCAATAAATCGGTTTTTCAGTCTAAAAATAATTCGGTTAATTCCGATTTTCCAATTTCTGTATTTTCAGTATTTATTCAAACTTCAAAAGGCTATAACTTTTGCATTTTAACTCGGATTTGAGTGATTCAAATTTCTAAAAATTTGTAAAATTGAGATATATTTAATGGTGAAGTTTATTTTATTTTTGGAGTTCATTTGCTATCTATTTTGGTATTTATTTGCTTTTCTTCTTCGGTACGCGTAGACGTTGAATTGTGCGACGCTTCGTAGGAAGATCCGTCGACTTAAGATCAAGTACCAGAGCAAGACCAGAACCTATTCTAAGGCAAGTTGTGCTTTGATCATGTTGAACCCATGTTTATACAAATGCTATATTGATTTACTTTACTGCATAGTATTTCAAGTATAAAATTGTTTTCAATTAAATTGGGATTTAGCTGTTATACCATATTGATCTATATACCCTACCTTGTCATTTGTATGCCATGATCTATTGTCACCCTAGATTGGATCACTATAGTTGGTTGATATTGAAATCAACATGGGATGATTAGATCGTCATAGTTGCTTAGCCGTGTCACGTCATCATATGTACATGAATCATCAATGATTAATCTTGACTAATGGAATATGGAACAATGATGTGAACTTGTGTGTCATGTGAAGTCATACGATGAGATTGAGTTGTTGTGGCGAGTAATGTCACGCAACGATGTTGAATTGTTGATGGCACGTGGTGCTTGGTAATCAACTTGGGTGATAATCACTTAGATTGGGGCAAGTGACAAGGGCGAGTATGCCAAGGTGGACCCAATGGGCAGAGGGTATGTGGATGTCTTGCCTTGATCACTCTAAGGACTTAACCTTGCAAGCCTTTGACCTGAGTCAATCATGCAACCGCATGTCTGGTATGGGCCAGCCTAGCTGATTAATTTGCAATGTCTTAACTTTGGTACTATCTTGGTCGATGTGAGTTCCCGAGTTATGGAGTAATTCACATGGCACAAGAGGAGGGCCCTAGATGTGGTAACCAGTCCCACCAGTGTTGAAACCTTAGCGGGTGGTAACGGGTTAAGCTAGCGCATTGTAAAGGCTTTGTCATGATCTCTTCGCCGACACACCAAAGGAAGTGTGTTAATTGCATGGCACCAAGAGACGATCATGTCGTGTGGGTAAAGTGCATAATCTCTGCAGAGTGTAAATCTATTCGAATAGCCGTGCTTGCGGTATTGAGCAATGCTCGGGAATTACAGTTAAGGGTTAGTTGAATTAAAATTGAAAACCTGGTTGGGATGGCGGGATTTCCATATGGAAGGTTGGAACTTGATTTAGGATTGGAAACTTGGTTTAGATGGGAAATGATAAATTTATCTATTATTGCTATTTGTTTTACGGTCTTTTACAATCTATTTACCGTATTGTTCATAAATGCTGCTTTGTTGCAAAATAGCCATGATAGCCTATCCTTTGAAATAAGCCTTGCATATAGCTATGTTAGAATTACATTCTGTGCACAACTTGTTGAGTGCTTTATGTACTCACCCTTGCCCACAACAACATCACCAGTTGAGGAGTCTGCATCAATGCTGGAGGACAGGTTCCAGGAAGAGACGAATGTTTAGGGCGCAAGCCTTGTCAATTGCCTGTGGTATACTGAGGGGTTGTCTACATTTTTTTTCCGCTGCAGTTTAATGTGTCATTCAGCCTTGCGAGGCATAGTCATGTAAGTTGACCATAAGGTCATTCGACTAGTAGTATGAAGGACCATGTGGAGGTCCATCCATGTTTGTGATGAGTATTTGACTTTATTTGAGCAAGGTGTGCTCAAGTTTGAGTTTGATTTGGATTGATTTTCAAAATGAAGCAATTTGAGTTGTCTCTGCCAGAGTGGCGATCTGCAGTCGTATGGACGCGGTAGTGATGAGTTGGATGGTTTATTGCACATCTTTGTGGGCATTGCTATGTGAGGAGTTTCCTTGTCTTTGATGGTTGTAGGGCGACGGTGCTAGGTCATGGTGAGGCGAAGGATGATCGGGACTAGGCGAGGAGCGTCGGAGGTCCAGACGGTTGGGAGATAGCCGGAAGATGATTGGAGACGGAGTCCGGGAAGTAAAGAAGACAAGGAAAGGAGTTGATGCTAGCTAGATGCCGCGTGGATCAATGAGGGCCGTCGGATTGAGGTCTAGTTGATAGGTTAGCGGGTCTAGGTAGTATGCTTTGAAAACTGTGAAAGAAAACCCGGTATGTGTGTGGGTTTTGGGTTAGCCCTTGCATGGCTGTGTGTGTGGATTAATCCTAACCCTTAAATAAGTGCTCTACGGTTGAGGGACTCATCCAAGTGTGGTAGGTGGCCCAACAGTAGTATAAATAGGGGTGGAGGGGTAGCCTCCTTCCCTTGAAGGTGTTGAGGTTTTTTATGCTCATTTGAGCTTTGCCCACATGAATTTGAGGCTTTCTAAACTCCCCTTCCAGAAATGAAAGTTTTATCCATCCACCTCTGAATTTATTTTGCGCATTTACATTATGTCTTTACTTTACGCAATTTAAATTCAGCATTTACATTCCCGCAATTACATTCCCGCAATTTACTTTCAAGTAATTTGGATTTGCCTCCCATCCTTCTAAATGCTGCTGATCTTGGATGTTTTGAGTGTGTTCATATGGTTTTACATCTCTTTTGCACTCTTGGATTGAGTAGAGAACATCTTTTCTTTCAAGTCCAACTTTGTTCAGAACTTGTTCTTCGCGCAGTAGTCAGTGTTTGATTTTTGTAAACATATAGAAAAATCTTTTTTGAGTGATTCTTCTTGGAGGAGGTGCGGGACTCCGATATACACCTGCAAAACAATTTTGGAGTTCACTTGTTGCACCGTTTGGGCGCCATGAGGTGAAAACCGAGCCCCAAACTTTCTGCTCGAAGTTCTTGAGTATACTGTGTTCTTAGATTTTTCCTGTTTTGTCTGTAAGGCTTTTTGAGGAGAAATTTGGTGGAGTCCTCCCCGACTCTGATGCTCATAGGGATAAAAATTCTCAGAATTTTGTGAGCTGCAGAAACCCACCAACCTCCTGTGCAAATTGAGCACAAGTTCTGGAAATTCTGCTTTTGCTTTTCTGAAAGTGACTTTTGTGATTTGAATTGATGTCCTTTCTAAAAGCAAGAGTTTGAATTGATTCTTCTTTATCTTGGACACTAGACAACCAGGATTGTGACTCAAAAATCCCCACATATTTTATGGTACTTATCCATGCAAGCTTGGGGTACACATAGTTGTCTAGTTTTTCGGGTTTTTCACCCTTTCCTTTGAGCGATCTTGTCGAGGTTTTTGTTGGAGTATTTTGGGGGAATTTTTATTTGCGACCATTCACCCCCCCTCTTTTCGCCATCTTGGTCCTTCAATTGGTATCAGAGCCGGTTCTGCTCTTTCTAGATCTTGACCGGTCTCAAGAGCCATGGCGACGGACAAATATTCTACCAAACCTCCCATCTTTAATGGAGTTGATTTTCCTTTTTGGAAGTCCCGGATGGAGTCATACATCACTGCCCAGGGCTACCTGATATGGCAGAAGGTGAAACTCCCGTATGAGGTTCCTGCTGATGAAAATGTCACGGCCATCAATATGGTTGACGTTGAGGCGAATGCTAAGGCAACGAACATGATACAGGGTCTTAGCCGCTGTGAGTATGGTTGGATTTCTCACCTTCGCTCCGCTCACGAGATTTGGGTAACCCTCGATGCTTACCATGAGGGCTCTACTCAAATCAAGACTGTGAGGCAGGACCAGTTCAAGTGCGAGTACAACAAGTTTGATCAACGCGCTGGTGAGAGTCTCGACGAGTGTTTTGGTCGGTTTACAAAGATTTTGAGCGACCTCCGAGCAGTTGGTTGCATATACCCTGACTCGGACAATGCTCGGCATTTCTTGACCGCACTCGACCTTCGGGTTTGGGAGATCAAGGTGACCACCATCAAGGACACCACCGACTTATCGACTCTGACTCTTGACGGGCTTTATTCCCGCCTCAAGACTCATGAGATCGATGTCGTCTCTCGGAAGACGAAATCTCAGTCGATGGCTTTGGTCACCGATCCCATTGGATCTTCTTCTTCTGATCCTTCTATTGGTTTCTCTCTTTCCGCCCTTTACTAGCTAAGCGATGACCAACTGGAAAAATTTCGAAAATGAGCTTGCTCTTCTCGCCGCAAGTTTTCTCATGCATACAAGAGGGTGAGAGAGAGAAGAGAGGTGGCATGATCACCGCTTGAGTGTGGTGGCCCCAACCACATTCGGCGAACTATCCCAAGCCGAGAAGGGCAAGAACAACGTTGGCGGTTCGGGCAAGAACGACTACACCGACAAGAACCGCAACAAGAAGCCTCCAGTTCGTGAACCGGCGCACGAGAAGAAGTACCGCAACTTCTCCAAGAACAAGAAGCTCTTCCACCGCGTCCTCGCCGCGCTTGACGACATCAACCTCTCCGACACAGAGACATGGAGCGACGAGGGTGAGGATGACCCGCAAGAGAAGAAGGGCGGCGATGACTTCTCCCAATGTGCTTCATGGCCGACACCAACGACATCGGCGACTCAGAGCTCTCAATGACTTGGATGAGGTACCCTCCTATGATCAGCTCAACGAAGCTTTCTGCAAATTAGGAAAATTTCATGCTAGAGCTAGAGCTAGGTGTACGGAGCTTGAGAAGGAAGTAGGTACCTTCACTCGGGAGTTAGCTTCACTTAGATCTTCTCCCTCCCGAGTCACTGATGATTGCTCTTTGTGTGATGCTATTCTTGTGGAGTTGGAGAACCTAAGGACCATACATGATAGTGTGCTTGCTGAACTTGATGGTCTTAGGTTGACGAATGCTAGCACTAGTTCTATTGATGCTATTCCTGTTGAGGCTAGTTTTCTTCATGCTCACTCCACTCCATCATGTGCTAATTGCCCTAAATTGCATGCCGAAATTGATGCCATGAGCGAACACCTTAGAAAGCTTTACGCTAGAAATGATGAACTTGAATTGCATGCTTCTAAGGACCCAACGGCTCATGTGAGGGTCAGAAGCAACTAAAACTTGACAATGATGCTTTGAATGTCAAGTGTGATCAACTTGCTAAGGATTTACTAGTTAAGTCACAAACTGGTTGCTTGCTGTGTGTTGGGGTTAAGGATGATGTGGATCAAATCTATGTCGAGCTTAAGAAGAAGATAAAAGACCAAACCCTTAGGATTAGAGATGCTCCTTGCGTTTCTTGTGAGGCCCTCAAGATTGAGGCAGCCGTGCTAAGGGAACAAAAAGCACGTGCTGAGAGATCTTCTCTTTCTGGTTCTTGTTCTTCCTCTCCTTCCCCCTGTTCTTCTTGTGCTTCTTTCTTCCGAGATTGCCAGTATCTTATGAGCACTCTCGAGAAGTTTGTTGGAGGCAAGAAGAAGCTCAATCTTATTCTAGACCAATCCAAGATTAGTAGATTCAATCAAGGTCTAGGATTTGATCCCTTGGAGCACGCTCGGGCGCATCCTCCCACCATTGTGCGCAGCTCCAAGAGTGGTGAGATTGTGGTAGCTCCCAGAGTGAGCACCACCGTGTTTAGGTCTGCTGGGGTTATCCATAGAACTTCTGACAAGAAGGGTGTTACTCCTGTTGCTTCTGCCTCTAGCAAGGCGAAGTACACATGCACTTTCTGTAAGAAGGATGGTCACCTAGTAGATTTCTGCTTCAGACGTGCCAAGATCACTTGGCGTGAGCGTGTTGCTGCTCTTAGGGGTATTCAGGGTCATCCCCAGACTTTGAGTGCTCCTAAGGTACACACTGCTTCTAGACAGGTTAGAGAGTTGACTGTTTTTGGGCAGCGTCCAGGACTCGGTTTTCATGCTGGTTCTTCGAGTTTTAGTCTTGGAGCTGTTCGTAGTTAGTCTTTCCGTCATCCTCTTGATATTCCTCGTTTTTCTCATCGAGGTAGATATCAGCGGTGCGAGGCGTTTCCTGGTAGGAGTTTTAGGCAGCTTCACTGGGGTGGTTCGGCTTTTGCACCATGGCAGGCCAACCTAGTTTCAGCTCCTAGATCATCTACTAGAGTTGCTACTGACCTTGTTAGGGTTAAACGTCAGAGAGACACTCGAGTCCAGTCTTCTTCAGTGGCTGGTACTCTGAGGCGTCGAGTGGTTCAGTATTGGGTCCCCAAGTCTTCACTCTATCCCAGTACTGAGTCATCTTTTCCTCTTGTGTCAATTCCTTGTGTCATGTCTATGCGATGATGCTTTTAAGTGCCTTTTGCCTTTCTCATCGTATGAGTCGCTTGAGGCTAGCTTGAGGATGTGATCACTGCCTAGTGGAGTGGATTTGGGTCATCTTGTGCACTTGTCCTTTCTTAGTTCGATTCTTAGTCCATGAGTTATCCTAAGGCATCATCTTCGCCGTGCATAAGTAGTGGACCTCGTTTTTCCTCGAGGTACCCACTCACGGCAAGAGTTGCAGGTAAGTATGTTGGTCATGTTGATCTTTACTAATCTCATCTAGGATCGGTTTGTCGCTTTTCAATGTTGGCACTCGATGTGAATTCCGAGTTGGCCTTTGTGGCTTGTCTCTAGAGGATTGGATCTTCCTGCATGACCATCATGAGCATCATGATAACCTGCATGTTCTTTCAACTTTGTATGCCTTGTGTTTCACTCCACAAGTGTTGAGCTTCATGATAACAGCATTGGGGACTTCCACTTCCATGGTGAGCTATCTCATATCCTCATGTCGGTTATACTTGTGATCATCATTTCCATGACATGTTGTGATTGCTCTTGCTCCCATGTGTATTATATGTACTTTGCTAGGTCTTGTTAGTTTTTGTCTGTCTTGTTTTGTGCCATAGCATGTTTTCCCCAACCATCTTTGTGCTTCATGTATTATATCCTAAATTCATGAGCTCTTTCCCAGCATGTGATTCTCTTGTTTTTATCCTGTCCATGATATTGTTCATTTGGTATGAGCATTTGTATTAACTATAGGCACGTGCTATATATCATTTACTTTTTGTCATGAGTAGTATCTAGGTTATATGACCCTGATTTTCTATTACATCCATGATTAGCTTTGTTTAGACTTTGTTTGTCAGACTTTGTGCTACATGTGAGTGTCTTTCATGAGATTAGGGTCATATGATCTAGCTGCCGCTGTATGACATATTGTTCATGATCACCTTTTATTGTCCTTCATGCTTATATGCTTCATACCTATTTTGCATGAGCTTGTGTTCTTCATTCATGGCATGTATTCATCATCATGCATAGAGTGTTGCCATAAGTAGCTTCTCATCTTTGTGTCCATGGTCACCATTTACTTTCATGCTGTCTGTGTCCTCATGACCTTTTGTTTGGTCTTCTTTTGACGGGCCTTTTCGCAGCATGTAAATATTGTTATTGAGACTATGGATAAATGGACCTTGATGTTGCTAATTGGTTTGTTTTATTCATGATCCCCTTTGGTTGTCTTCATTCATCTTGCTCATGTTATATCTAGTAGCATGTTGTTGTGCTTCATTGTGGTATTTCTTCATTTACATGCTCATTGCCATGTTTAGGGTAGTATCTTGATCAATGTATTTCTAGGCTTGCACATGATCCCTGCTAGCATTTTGTTGCTGTGATGCACCTTGCTTAGCTTCTTCTGCCAGCATGACAGTGCTATGATGCACCTTGCTGTTGTTTATCATGTGGATATGTTTTCACTGTTGTCTATGGATATATGGATCTTGATGCTATCTTTAGCTTGGTTGTGATCATGATCTTACATTACATTCTACATCATGTTCATGCTCTAGATGATCATTTGCCACACTTTTCCTGTATCTTGTCCATTCGTGCCTAGGAAGTGGATCACTAACTTGATTTCAAAGCATAGATTTGTTGGATGCATGTGTGTAGGCTTTCGGTGAGAGACCATCATCCTAGGAATATCTCTAAGTCTTCTTCCTCTGCTTTTTGGATCCACTTCAGGTCATTTGCCACTACTTGCACTACACTGCAGTAGGTAAGTACCTCTGATAATGTTGATGATAGTGATGGGTCTCTTAGGAGGTTGTGGTTCTTTCGTAGGTAGAGCTTGTGTCCTATTTGTCTAGAGTCTTTTGGTTGGACTTCTAGCATAGTTAGGTTGCTTCTTACCTTGAGCCATCTTGCTCCTTAGAGACCATGTGGTTTTAGATCTTATCTCTTCTCCTCTAGCTTTCTACCTATCTCTTGTGTGGTGAGAGTTTTAGAGTGTGCCTCAAGGGGAGTAGAGTGTGTTCAGGGGGATTTGAGCTTGGGTTTATGAGCTCATATGGCATTTCGTGAGGGGGAGCTGGTTTGTATATTATGTATTATATGTTTTCTTCCAGCTTAGCTTTTCTTTTCTTTGTGTTTCTTTTGGGTGACTTTGGGCTTGTTTTCTTGAGTTGAGTTCACTCACTTAGACTTCTGGCATGCCTTCCATGGACCTCTTATCTTGTGCTTTAGGTTGCTATCATGCGTGATTAGCTGTTCTCTCTTCTCTCTAGGTTGAGTTCCCTCACAATCTTATAAGTCTAGCAGGTATTGGGCCTCCTGGGTAGACAGGGTCTGTGTGCACTCCTTAGTTGGGATTTAGAGTCAGCTTCCCTATGTCAGTCACTGGGGAAGATAAGAGCGAGTCTAAGCCGTAGTGAGTCTCTTCTATCTTATCTATGCTCAATAGCCATCCAGTTTTGCAGTTTCTCGGCTTCTTCTCCTCATTCTGTTTTTCTGGTTGTTATTGAGTTCATTCGGGTTTTCTTTATGCCTAATCTTGATAATAACTCAACTTTAACCAGATTTGAGCTTAAAATTGATTCATTTGTTGAGGGGGAGTTTGGGAATCTGTTCATGCATTGCATTTAGACTGCATTTTCTGTTTTATGAGCTTTGTCTATTATGCAATTGATTTCTTCTTCATGCTATACACCATGCTACATCATTTGAAGAAAATCACTAGCTTAGGTATGTCCAAGTTCATTTAACTTGCTAAGCTTAAAAATGAAATAAGCCTTAAATGAAAAACTTGATGAAACTTGTTGCTTTTACTTGCTAGGTTTCTTCTCTAGAGGTTTGTGCCATAATTTGAGAAATTTAGGAGTTCTCTAGAGTCCCTATAGCAACTTGGGTGAAACTAGTTTGATCTATGCTAGAGTCCTTCAATTGCTCATGAATCATTGTGCAAACAAAATGAAAATTAAACAAAATTGACTCTTCTTGTGCACATATGACTCAACACCTTGCATTCACAAGACCGCTTCCCATTGCACTTGGGATGAACTTGGAATACATCGTGTTTGACCTAGACCATCCTCTTAAGAGTTCATCTTGAGATGGTCGCATACGGCTTGAGTCAATTGGTTGTCAAAAGAAAATGCAAATAAATTAAAAACAAAGACATATGTGGGTAAAGAATACAAATAATGTCAAACATTTGCACCCCGCTATGTCTTGTATGATGATAAATCAAAATTTGCATTAAGTGATAAATGAGCCCGAAGGACCTTGTATGCTCTTCTAGATTCCCCAAAGTGTTGAGTAGGTTGAACTCTAGGTTTTCCTTTTGATCCTTAGAGTGGCTATTCTTCTATTTTTGAAACTAAAGCTAAGTGTTGCACTTGTCTAATCTTGCTAAAAATGAAATATTCAAAACTAAGCTCGTATTTGCACTTGGACATGTCTTAGTTTAGTCATCTTCTGAAATTGATAAGCTTGGTGTAATATCCTTCCATTTTGATCAATTGGATAATCTTCAAAGCTCTTTCGATTGCATTTCATGCATACATAAAAAAAATAGATGCCTATATTGCCAAAAGGGGGAGAAAACGTAGAAAAGGCATCACTAAAATGATAAAAATGTTAATGCTTATTTGGTTATTATGATCTTTGTAAAACTATGCTACTACTTCTGTTGGATCATAATCTCATAATCACATTTGACATGTTTAGTTGGATTTTAGAGTTTTTGTTGAAAACTTGCTCTTTCTTAAATTTAACTCTAAAATCTGAATTCCTCTTCGTCAACTTGGTCATGGTTCTAATTTCTATCTTTGGACCAAGTTTGACTTTGCAACTAAAAATTGCTTTCTTCTTCATTTTCTTCAAACTCAAATTTATGCCTTTTGTGTGGTTTGTCAATATACACATCAAGGGGGAGATTGAAGGACCATGTGGAGGTCCATCCATGTTTGTGATGAGTATTTGACTTTATTTGAGAAGGTGTGCTCAAGTTTGAGTTTGATTTGGATTGATTTTTCTCAAAATGAAGCAATTTGAGTTGTCTCTGCCAGGAGTGGCAGTACCGGTCGTATGGACGCGGTAGTGATGAGTTGGATGGTTTATTGCACATCTTTGTGGGCATTGCTATGTGAGGAGTTTCCTTGTCTTTGATGGTTGCAGGGCGACGGTGCTAGGTCATAGTGAGGCGAAGGATGACCGGGACTAGCCGAGGAGCGTCGGAGGTCCAGACGGTTGGGAGATCGCCGGAAGATGATCGGAGACGGAGTCCGGGCAAGTCAAGAAGACAAGGAAAGGAGTTGATGCTAGCTAGATGCCGCGTGGATCAATGAGGGCCGTCGGATTGAGGTCTAGTTGATAGGTTAGCGGGTCTAGGTAGTATGCATTGAAAACCGTGCAAGAAAACCCGGTATGTGTGTGGGTTTTGGGTTAGCCCTTGCATGGCTGTGTGTGTGGGTTAATCCTAGCCCTTAGATGAGTGCTCTAGGGTTGAGGGACTCATCCAAGGGTGGTAGGTGGCCCAAGAGTAGTATAAATAGGGGTGGAGGGGTAGCCTCCTTCCCTTGAAGGTGTTGAGGTTTTTGATGCTCATTTGAGCTTTGCCCACATGAATGTGAGGTTTTGTAACCTCCCCTTCCAGAAATGAAAGTTTTATCCATCCACCTCTGAATTTATTTTGCGCATTTACATTATGTCTTTACTTTACGCAATTTAAATTCAACATTTACTTTCCCGCAATTACATTCTCGCAATTTACTTTCAAGTAATTTGGATTTGCCTCCCCTCCTTCTAAATGCTGCTGATCTTGGATGTTTTGAGTGTGTTCATATGGTTTTACATCTCTTTTGCACTCTTGGATTGAGTAGAGAACATCTTTTCTTTCAAGTTCCAACTTTGTTCAGAACTTGTTCTTCGTGCAGCAGTCAGTGTTTGATTTGTGTAAAAATATAGAAAAATCCTTTTTGAGTGATTCTTCTTGGAGGAGGTGGGGAACTCTAATATACACCTGCATAAAAAGTTTGGAGTTCACTTGTTGCACCGTTTGGGTGCCATGAGGTGAAAACCGAGCCCCAAACTTTCTTCTCGAAGTTCTTAAGCATACTGTGTTCTTAGATTTTTCCTGTTTTTGCTGTAAGGATTTTTGAGGAGAAATTTGGTGGAGTTCTTCACAACTCTGATTCTCTTAGGGAGAGAAATTCTGAGAATTTTTTGAGCTTGAGAAACCCACCAACCTCCTGTGCAAATTGAGGACAAGTTCTGGAAATTCTGCTTTTGCTTTTCTAAAAGTGACTTTTGTGATTTGAATTGATGTCCTTTCTAAAAGCAAGAGTTTGAATTGATTCCTCTTTATCTTGGACACTAGACAACCAGGATTGTGACTCAAAAATCCCCACATATTTTATGGTACTTATCCAGGCAAGCTTGGGGTACACATAGTTGTCTAGTTTTTCGGGTTTTTCACCATTTCCTTTGAGCGATCTTGTCGAGGTTTTTGTTGGAGTATTTTTGGGGAATTTTTATTTGCGACCAATCACCCCCCCTCTGTTCGCCATCTTGGTCCTTCATAATATATATCATATGATGTCTTTCATAATATTTCCGCTATGTATGATTGTGATATTTACTGATGTTTAGCCTGTTTGCACTAACGTGATCCTGGACTAGTGCGGTATACACAGAGGGTTCAGATTTGCATATTCGGGTCCCGACAAGCACTTCTGGCACTTGTCAATTCATTGGCACTTCACTTGTTTCTTTGTCATCTAGGAAGTAGTGTGCGGTTGCACAGTCCACCGCTGAGGCCGAGTATGTTGCTGCAGTCAGTTGCTGTAGCCAGGTTCTCTGGATGAGATCAACCTTACGGGACTTTGGGTAAGATATACAGAGTATGCCACTTTTCTGTGACAACACTTCTGCTATTTGCATTGCTAAAAACCCAGTGCAGCATTCCCGGACCAAACACATTGATATTATTAGATATCACTTCCATAGAGACTATGTAGAGAAGGGGGATATCGTGCTTCAGTTTGTAAAGAGTGACCTTCAGTTAGCCGATATCTTCACCAAGCGTTTGGATAGCTCCAGGTTTGTTGCCCTGAGGAGTGAGCTTGGGGTCGTGTGCCCTTACGGCATTCTGTGAGGGAGAGCTGGCTTGTATATTATGTATTATATTATTTTTCTTTCGGTTCTTCTTTCTTTTGTTTTGTTCTGGGTGTTATGGGTTTTTCTCTTTAGAATTCTGAGTTCACTTCACCTAGACTTCTGGCATGCTTCGGCATGGACCTCTCATCGTATGCTTCAGGATGCTATTCTTTTCTTCTTCTTGGTTGAGCTCACTCACAGACTTATAGGTCTAGTAGGTGTTGGGCCTCCTAGGTAGACAGGGTCTGTGTTTGCTCCTATGTTGGAGTTCAAGAGTTAGCTGTCCTTCGTCAGTCATTGGGGAAGATGAGAGCGAGTTTGAGCCTAGTGTTCTCTGCTATCTTTTCTAAACTCTATAGCCATTCAGTTTGCAGTTTTTCAATCTTTCTCTCCTCTTTTTTGAGTTTTTGGCTTCAATTGAGTTCTTTTTGTTTTTTCTATGCCTAACTCTGCTAATAACTCAATTTGTGCTTAAAATTGACTCACATGTTGAGGGAGAGTTTGAAAATCTGTTCATACATTGCATATAGGGTGCATTTTCTTTTGTTTTATGAGCTTTGTCTATTATGCAATTGATTCAATCTTCATGTAATGCACTTTGCTACATCTTTGAAGAAAATCACTAGCTTAGGTCTATCCAAGTTCATCTATCATACTAAGCTTGTTAAAATCTGAAAATTGAAAATCTTAAATGAAAAACATGTTGCTTTTTCTTGTTAAGTTTCTTCTCTAGAGGTTTTTAGCACGAATTGTGAATTTATGGAGTTCTCTAGAGTCCCTATAGCAACTTGGGTGAAACTTGCTTGATCCATATTTTAGTCCTTCAAAATTGCTCATATGTGCTAAATTAAGAAAAAATTGACTCTCTTTTGTGCAAAATTGAACTCAACACTATATATTCTCTAGATCGCCTCCCATTGCACTTGGGATGAACTTGGAATATATCGTGTATGACCAAGATCATTCTCTTAAGAGTTACTCTTGGGGTGATCGAACATGGCTTGAGTCAATCATTAAGAAATGCAAATAACAAAAACATAAGTGGGTAAAGAATGCAAATAATGTCAAACATTTGCATCCCGCTATGTCTTTCAAAATATCAAAGAAGAAGAATTTGCATGAATTGAAAAATGAGCTCGAAGGACTCTATATGCACTTCAAGATTCCCCAAAGTGTTGAGTAGGTTGAACTCTAGGTTTTTCGTTTGATCCTATGAGTGGTGTTTGCTTCTAGCTTTGAAACTTTTGCTAAGTTTTGCACTTGTTCAAATCTTGCTAAAATAAAATCTTGTAAACAAAGCTTGTGAGCAAAATGAATTTGTTCTTGGAGACATCCTAGTTCAGTCATTTTCTAAATTGACTAGCTTGGTGTCATATCTTGCATTTATGATCACTTGGATAATTCTCAAAGCTCACTTAGGATGCATTTCATGCATACATATATAAAGGGGGAGAAAATAAAAAAAATTCTTGATGCCAATATTGCCAAAAGGGGGAGAAAATGTAGAAAAGGCATCTTCAAAGGAAAAATGTTAATCCACTTTGGTTCTTATGATCTTTGTGACAATTGCAAATTTTTATGATCATAAGCATATTCGAGTGTTCCTTGTGAGTTTTATTGGATCTTTTAGAGCTTTTGTTGAAAACTTGCTCTCTCTAAAGTTTAGCTCTAAAATCCCTTTTCTACCAATTTGGTCATGATCTTATTTCCTTATTCTGGACCAAGTTTGGCTTTGCATTCAAATTGCTTTGTTCTCTCTTATTCAAACTCAAAACTTATGCCTTTTCATGTGTTTGTCAATATACTCATCAAGGGGGAGATTGAAAGACCATGTGGAGGTCTATCCTTGTGTGTGATGAGTAATTGACGAGTTTTGAGCCTGGTTTGAATTGAATTGAATTGGATTTGAAGCAATTTGAGTGTTGGTTGCTCTTCTTAGTGCTACCGGCCTAGGGGTAGTAGCACCGGAACATTGAGAGCAATTATGATCGATTAATGATTTTGGGATAATCGTTGAATATCTTTGTGGGCATTGCTATGTGAATGGTTTTTCCTTGACTTTGATGGTTGCAGGGCGACGGTGCTAGGTCATGGTGAGGCGGAGGATGACCGGGACTAGGCGAGGAGCGTCGGAGGTCTTGACGGTTGGGAGATCGCCGGAAGTTGATCGGAGACAGAGTCCGGGCAAGTCAAGAAGACAAGGAAAGGAGATGACGCTAGCTAGATGCCGCGTGGATCAATGAGGGCCGTCGGATTGAGGTCTAGTTGATAGGTTAGCGGGTCTAGGTAGTATGCTTTGAAAACCGTGCAAGAAAACCCAGTATGTGTGTGGGTTTTGGGTTAGCCCTTGCATGGCTATGTGTGTGGGTTAATCCTAGCCCTTAGATGAGTGCTCTAGGGTTGAGGGACTCATCCAAGGGTGGTAGGTGGCCCAAAAGTAGTATAAATAGAGGTGGAGGGGTAGCCTCCTCCTCTTGAAGGTTTCTGAGTACTCGTTTGAGCTTTGTCCACATGAAAGTGAGGCTTTCTAACCTCTCCTTCTAGAAATGAAAGTTTTATCCATCCAACTCTGAATTTATTTTGCGCATTTACATTATGTCTTTACTTTACTCAATTTAAATTAAGCATTTACTTTCCCGCAATTACATTCTCGCAATTTACTTTCACGCAATTTGGATTTGCCTCCCCTCCTTCAAAATGCTGTTGATCTTGGATGTTTTGAGTGTGTTCATATGGTTTTACATCTCTTTTGCACTCTTGGATTGAGTAGAGAACATCTTTTGTTTCAAGTTCAACTTTGTTCAGAACTTGTTCTTTGCGCAGCATTTAGTATTTGATTTTTATAAAACTCTACAAAAATCCTTTTTAAGTGATTCTTGTAGAAGGAGGTGCGGGACTCTAATATCCACCTGCAGAAAAAGTTTGGAATTCACTTGTTGCACTGTTTGGGCGCCATGAGGTGAAAACCGAGCCCCAAACTTTCTGCTCGAAGTTCTTGACTGACTGTGTTCTTCGATTTTTCCTGTTTTTTTTGTAAGGCTTTTTGATGCAAAATTTGGTGGATTTCTTTACAACTCTTCTTCTCATAGGGATAAAAATTCAAACAATTTTGTGAGCTGCAGAAACACACCAACCTCCTGTTCAAATTGAGGACAATTTCTGGAAATTCTGCTTTTGCTTTTCTGAAAGTGACTTTTGTGATTTGAATTGATCTCCTTTCTAAAAGCAAGAGTTGGATTGATTCCTCTTTATCTTGGATACTAGACAACCAGGATTGTGACTCAAAAATCCCTACATATTTTATGGTACTTATCCATGCAAGCTAGGGGTACACATAGTTGTCTAGTTTATCGGGTTTTTCACGATTTCCTTTGAGCGATCTTGTCGAGGTTTTTGTTGGAGTATTTTGGGGGAAAATTTATTTGCTACCATTCACCCCCCCTCTGTTCGCCTTCCCGATCCTTCAAAAATGTTGTCAACCCAACCATTCTGAAGATCGTGTGATGAGGACCTCACTTCTATGGATATAGCCACACCTGCAAATCCATCACATACACATCAATCGGGACTCGCTGCTGTAATACAAGGATTGATTACTCGAGCTCGCGCACGTCAACTCAATTACCAGGTGAATCCGTTCCTCAGGCTGCATATAAAAATTTCAATGGATCGAATGCTATTTAATTCTTGTGATGATTTCCTTTGCCTCAGGAACCAGGGCGAGGAACCAAACAAGCTGAAGTATCGAAGAGATGTGCAGAAGATGGGTTCAGATTCGACTCTAGGACAGGGCTGACTTGTTTCGGCCACCACAGCTGCATCTGGACTCCGTTTTGAGTATTCTTGTACTTCACCAAAAGTTTATCAAGTCTACTTTCCAACGGATCTGGAACCACATCTAAACTCCTTCTGAGTCAATGGGAATCGTCCAAACAAGTGGCGTCACTTTTCTAGTCCGAGTCAAAGTGGGCCTTTGGCCTTGTAACAAGGAAAGCCCACTTTAGCCTGCGCCCTATGGTTCCTTGACGCACCTTCCACCATATAAACAGCCGGCTGCTGCCATTAGTGTGGCAAGTTTTCTTATAGATTAAAGATAGCAGTTGCTACTTCTTGTAATCACGCGTGTTGGCTAAACCGTCCGAATTACCTGTCTTCGGAAACCCCTCTTTTGTGATTCTAATTGAACTCGTGGTTTCAATTCTAATTTCAGTTGCTTGTTCATCTTGTTCTAGTGTGTCGATTGCTTGCAGGGACAAAGGCCTTCGTGGTCAGGTTGATCGTGCACCAGCAAGATCAATAACAACTTCGGGAGTCGGTGTAACGATTGCTAAAGCACATCGTCTGGGGACGGTGTAGTCGGATCGCCAACGTCTTCTCCCTCCCAATCGAAACTATTCCCTCTCATCGAAAGGTCGGGACCTATCCTCCTATCACGTGGTATCAGAGCTCAAGGTTGATCGGTGACAGATTTTATTTTCCCATCCTCTAATTTACGTACAGTTAAGAAAACCATAAAAAAATTTTAGGCGATTAGATCTCCATTGTCCAAAACAGTTTGTGCCCTTGCTTTTGCTACTTAGTTCTCGGCTTGTTGAATTTACGGTTGCTTCGACAAGTTGAATTACTGGTCTTTAGTTTTTGCCTTTAGAGTTTCAAGTTCGAGACACGCTTTTGTCACAGTTGCGTTCATATTTTGAGTCGGATTCTTTTAGTAGATTAGATCAGAGTTGAGTTTGTTTTTGTCTAGTGTGGGAGATCAGATTGGGTCACCAATTACCTAGCTTCGTTTCCTAATCCGATTGATTCTGTTACCAAAGTAGATATCAGTTTTTTAAAAAAAAAGGCTGGTGCAGATACAAGAGCTGCACCAAATCAAAGAAGAAAAAGGCAAGTGCAGATTTCAAAAGCCACACCAAATCAAGGAGAAAAAGAAAAGGCAAGTGCCAATTTCAAAAGCCACACTAGATCAATTGCAAATCTTTTAATTACCTTTATACCCCTAGTTTGTCCGAAAGTCTTTTGTGCAGGTTTCGATTTTAGGGTCTCCTGAGTTCATCTAAGAGAGTTTTGTGACCCCCCCAAAAAAAAGAGGCAGCTTGTTGTTTTGGGCGTTTCGGTGGCAACGTTTGTGTCTCGGCTCGTGTCTCTAGTATGGTTTGGGACTAGGACCAGCACGGTACCGTCGTAGAACGTTTATTCAGCTTGCTGTGACTAACATGGTGAAGGTTTCTCCTTGTGCTATTTCAGCCACCTATAGCTCCACAGATTGTCTCCTACTCTCTGAAGTTGTTTGTCCTGCTGGTTGACATCACCTCCTTGCTGAAGCTTGGTAAGAACAGGTAAGAACTTGTTTGAACAGGTTGAGAGTGAGCGAATTGACACTAGCACACCCCTTGTAGATAGGGATAATCTTGTTACTTTGTATTAGCCATTTTTTTGCTTTGCTTAACCATGGCAAGATTATCCCCTTGCAAGCTGAATCATACAGCACTTCGAGTGCCAAATGCGGCTACACACGGATGCGCTTGATGAGGATGTTCGTATCGCCAATGACCGCCTTGGTCAATTGGAGGCAGTTCAGATTGACACCCACACCAAAATCACCGCGTTGGAGGTTTCAGTTGGAGCAATCAACACATCTCTTGCAACATTCTTGCAGCGATTTGAGGAGAGGGATCGTGGACGCCCAGCTGATGGACATGTGAGTAGCGTTGCTGGTGACAATGAACAGGACTATGCAGCGGACACCGAAGTTGGTGAAGAGGAGGATGATAGACCACGACGACAGCTACACCGCAACCGTCATGGTATGGGATTTCAACCACCACCACGACAGGTACGAGAAAATGATGATTCACTAGGATCTATCAAATTCAGCATGCCCCCATTTGATAGGAAATATGATCCTGATGCTTACCTCACTTGGGAACTAGCTATAGATCAGAAATTTGCTACCTATGATTTTCCTGAACATAAAAGGGTTAGGGCTGCAACTAGTGAGTTCACTGATTTTGCTTCTGTTTGGTGGCATGAGTATCGTAATAAGACCCCAAACAATGTGCCACAAACTTGGGATGCTTTGATAAGGATCATGCGAACTAGATTTGTTCCTTCATATCATGCACGTGATTTATTACATAAGCTGCAGCAATTGAGACAAGGTAGCAAATTTGTGGAAGAGTATTATCAGGAGCTACAAATAGGCATGTTGCGTTGTGGGTTAGTGGAAGAAGAGGAAGCTGCTATGTCTAGATTTATGGGAGGGTTGAACCGTGAAATTCAGAACATATTAGCTTACAAGGAATACAATTCTGTCACTCGTTTATTCCATCTTGCTTGTAAAGCTGAAAGGGAAGTGCAGGGGCGTCGCGCAAGGACTAATGTTTCTGCAGGTCAGACTACATCATGGCAACCACGTACTTCAGCTGCTGCCCCAAACCGTGCATCTTCACAGGGTACCACTAGCAGCTTGCCACACATGCCTCCAACAAAACCAATGCCGCGGGAATCTGAAGAAACGAAGGGTCAGCACCAACACCCGCCAAGAGCGCTTCTTCTATTGCATCCACGGGAAGAACGAGGGATATTCAGTGCCTACAATGCAAGGGATTTGGGCATTTGAGGAAAGATTGCCCAAGCAAATGTGTGCTGATTGTGCGGGATACTGGTGAGTATTCTTCTGCTAGTGATTTGGATGATGAGACATATGCTATGCTTGCCATTGACCATGCAGGAAGTGGAGATGAGAAGGAAGAAGAACACATTTGTGCTGAAAATGCGGAACATTATGAGAGCCTTGTTGTGCGGCGCCTGTTGAGTGCCCAAATGGGGAAGGCCGAACAGAACCAGCGACATAATTTGTTTCAAACCAAGTGTGTGGTCATGGAGCGCTCATGCCGCGTCATCATTGATGGGGGTAGTTGCAACAACTTAGCAAGTTCTAAGATGGTTCGAAAGCTAGAGCTAAAAACAAGCCCACATCCACAGCCGTACCACATCCAATGGTTTAACAACAGCGGTAAGATAAAGGTAACACGATTGGTAAGAGTGCACTTTGCCATTGGTTCATATCTTGACTATATTGATTGTGATGTTGTGCCTCCTATGCAAGCATGTTCTATGTTGTTCGGTAGACCATGGCAGTACGATAAAGACACCTTGCATTATGGTAGAACTAATCAGTACTCTTTTGTGTATAAAGAGAAGAAAATTGTATTACATTCTATGTCTCCTGAAGCCATTTTGAGGGATG